>CM047926.1:45783883-46983883 GCA_026230145.1 Diorhabda elongata
ATACACGCACAATACGAATCAATGAGTGCCTCACATGAGTCAAATTACAAATTCATTAATTCAAATTTGAGAAAAGTGGCATCTCTGTGTTATTGGGTGCATTTTTTTAAACGAAATAACAGATAGAAGGGGTGTAGGTATGCAATATAAAAAAAACTTTCAATCATAATCGTGTATTATAGTTTATATTTGATACTGTTTTTCCCAATGATAGTTGAAGCTTTGTAGACTTAAAGGAAATATGAGCTAGTATTTTGTTTGTGCTTAATATTATTTGACTTTATGTACATAGGGAGCTCGCTACTAGAAGCCCCATCGTGTTCATAGTCTTCAAAGTAACTCCCAACTCATAAAGGTGTACGATAATTTAGAATGAATGTAAAACAACTACTTCTATAGAGTTGCTTAATTACATAAAATTGTTTCGATGAAATTTTGACCGACACGCTAGTTTATTACCTCTATTATAAGCAACAAACCTCATCTGCATATTTGTTATGACGTAACTGGATTGTGTACAATGTTCCAAGTTTAATAAAGTTTAATTTAGTACGCACTATACATACACTCAATTAAATCCTTTCAATATGAAATAACCAACCCTTTTCGATGAAAACAAATTTCTGGAATGCTACTGTTCGTTATTTTGTAATAAAGCTAGAGTTGATCCAAACTAATTAACTTATTTGGTAGAACAAATTGCATGAGAACTATGATGTGCATATTTGGGAATGCGATATGGAATGTTTAATTAGTTTTTGACATCTGTTTCTTAATATACATATATATCTATATATATATATATATATATATATATATATATATATAACTGAAAATCCAAGGTTTTCAATAGACAACAGAAGTAAAGGACACCAACCATTCTATACCATTTCTTGACACGAGATTCGTAGATTGGATAATTCTTTCGTAATAGATTGGCTCGGGAAACCCTGTAGTTTAGGTAGATACCTGAATTACCGTTCATACCATAAACATTCTAGTGAATTAGGTAAAACAAATGAAAAACATAGTATTAAGGATCTCTAACATGATTTTTCACAACAAAAACCTTGTAAACATCTTCCTAAAAAACTCATACCCCGAATCCTTGTTAAGCAAACTATTACTTAATACATCTCAATCCATAACCAAACATACCTCCAATATCACAAATTCTACTGAACTGTCTGAATTATCAAAGAAATTACTCCTATGCTCACCAAACTTTTCAATCATAATAACAATCTTAAGATGGCTAATAAAACAATTTCAACAATTCAACTATCCTCTCCAAAGTAAAAGATAAAACACCTTCTTTTTCACTTACCAATGTCATTTACAGAATTCCTTGTAAAGACTGTAATAAACAATATATCGGTCAAACTCTCAGATCCTCAAATAAGCTTTGTAAACACTTATTAATTAATTAATTAATGAAGAAGAGGAGTTAGCACGTTTTAGTAGACTGATAGTTTCTTTTCTGAGAGGTTCTACATAAAATAAAAGTACAAAAAGTTTCTCATTACTCACTCTGTACAAAAAAGCTGGAAAGTCCTTGGGCATATGTCAAACAAAGTTTAGATGTTTAATTTCTGTTTTTTTCTTAATTGATTATAGTATCTATTTATCCTGTTATTATATATGTTATTTATCATTTTTTTAAAATAATTATTTTTGTTTCAATAGATTTTTAGTTTTATTCTATTTTTAAGTTCAGTATTCCGATTGGCGCTGTATCAGAAATTTGTCATCAGAAATTTGGGAGACCTAAAAATAAAAATAAAATTTTCATTTCATTCCAATTTTCATTCATATTTATCTTCATCAATAGGTTGATTTCTCTTCACATTTTTTAAAAACAGATTAAGTTCTCTTTTAGCAATTTTC
Source organism: Diorhabda elongata (assembly GCA_026230145.1). Classification (NCBI taxonomy): domain Eukaryota; kingdom Metazoa; phylum Arthropoda; class Insecta; order Coleoptera; family Chrysomelidae; genus Diorhabda; species Diorhabda elongata. Next base: position 45,785,771 of record CM047926.1, read on the forward strand.
TTTTAATTATTATGAAATGTTATTAGGAACAGTTTACCTATTTCAATGATAAAAAAAGACCTGAATATTTTGAGTAAAATTTCAGAATAATTTTGTTGATATTATCAATTTCTGAACTGTAACAACTCAGAAAAAACCATTTTTTATGGATATTTTCATCTAGATATTCCTGTTGTAGGTGATCGAATAATATAATTAATTAAAAATGTGGAAACGTCAATTTTTCACTTGTTTGAAAAACTAATTTACAATTATAAGAGATATAAAATCAAGAATATTTATTTTGAAAACATATAAACGGGCCTAGCATATAAGGAACTCACCTATTTTCTTTCCATTTTACACTAAATGTTTTGGTCTTATGAAAATGTTGACTATGCATTGTGTCATAGTTCCTTACTTATATCCACAAAAATAAGACTATTCGTAAATTAAATACAGACAACAGTTATACTGTAATTAACCATGGATAGTTACGAAACATCATTAGCAACATACATTGTAAATCATAAGTAAAGCACAGTGATTGCTCCGAAGGTGCTGCACGTTTTAGTTGAGAAAAGTGTATTGGTTTATGAATAAAAATATATATAGTGACCATTGCGTCCACATTTTCTCCATTAATTATACACGCCACGCCTTTGTAGTTGGACACGAGTCAAACTGATATTTGTTGAACATTTATCCATCATTTCTTCTTAAACGTAAATTCGATTACAAATTTAATTCCAATTCAGTAAACTTCTGGAAGAGAAGATTAATTACAAATTTCATTGGTACGCTACTGGCTAGTTCAAAAGAAGTTCCTGGCTTCATAACTTCAACCAAATGATAAATGTCGCTAGAGTTATGTGTGAAAGTCGTTAATAATACTCAAAAGTATCGTTTATGTAGGTTAGAATGCTCTCTAGTATTCCACCTTGCGGGAGTTCAAAGTTCTTAGCCTAACGAGATACCGAGAAACAGCTATCTCAAATATGTTTTTAGGTGTGGTGTGGTGAACAGGAGATTGATGGTAAAAATAAGAGGATTATAACGTTTTGTAATGAAACTCAGAGACATGAATTAAAATTAATGATGTATATTCAATATGAATTATATTTGTAAACAAGAACGGACATTCTTCAACTATAAATGAGATAATGAACCAGTTTTGAATATTTGAAATAGTGATTTTGTACATATTTATAGAAGATTCATAGAATCATTACTTCCATTATAGTTATCTGAACACTCTTGTTTTCATCTGTTTTTATAAAGATATAAAAGTGACATATTTTTTTTCCGTGCGCTAACTAGAAAAAATTGAAATTAATTATGGGAAAAAGCAATTATTTACTTTGAGTACTTTCCTAAAAACAACAACATAATTAGGAACCGATAGTATTAATAGTAACATTTCTAATGCAATTTCTATTGTTCGATATTTCATTCTTTAGAACCAACGATATTGAAGCAGATATTTTGATTTTGCATTTTACGAGTGAAAAGGGTTAAACATTTTTTGCGATGCTTCTATTTTTCTTTGTATCATCCTCCGTGTCTTTCCAAAGTGAGCAAATCAGTACCGCTCTCCACCAACATGGTTGCCTAAGAACGCATTAGCTCATTTCTGGTATATTCCTCAAAATATTGCAGTTTCAGGTATTTTGTAACAAGTTTCAAGACAGCGATGATGGTATGTTATCCAACGTGTTGGGAGTAACACCTACGATTTCGGTATGCAGCAAATTATATTCTGTCGTTCATATCAATTCATGTCTACGACATGAGCTAAGGATTCCAGACACTAAAATCACTTTTTCCAGCAGATATTGTTCATCTGAAGCTTCGCATATTACGTGTTCTACCTCAAGTCAACTGAACTTTGTTGGTATACAGCCTACAGACTGACGCTTCAAAAAAGCAATAGTTTTTCGATATTTTGTGTTGCAAGCAATTTATTTAATAGCTTAACAACTCTTTAGCATTGTAACTGTGTCCCTAACGTGGAAGATTCTATATTCTTGGCTTTTTCGACAGAATAAATTAGAAGAATATCTTAAGGTTTTAACTTTTTTATGATCTCACCGTTCCATAAAAGTTGATAGTTGTGCTCATATTGCGACCTGGATTTCACCGGAACAAAAATGAGTACTGGCTTGTGCTGCTAGCTATAACATGTTCTTAGGAATATGCGGGTTTTTTCCGAAGATATTTTTCAAAACATTTACTAAACTGACAAAATAAAACAATGCCAATAATAACGTTGCTGTGGAAAGGTTAATCACGTTTGGTATAATTACGATGTATTATAATTGCTTTCAAAATAAAAAGTTTCAAATTTAATTCTTATCTTTTTATTTTCGAATAAATATAATAAAAACTATCGTTCGTTACACGTCTAGGACGGATTTAAATTTTAAATTGGAATTGAATTGGAAACTGGGTCTTGTAAAACCTCATTTTACAGGTCTCTTGATATTATATGAACAATGTTATACTTAACTTATGAAAGAAATTAATCTAATTCATTTGGAGAATAATTTCACAATACCCGAATATCCAATTAACGATATATAACCCTCAAAATGTCATCCGGTTTATTAATAAGTAGCAAATCGACAAACACATCATTCTTGTACATATCGAATAACTTCTGCATCAGTTTTGTCCTATAGATTTTGTGGTTTATCTATATGAACCTTTAATTTTGAATTGTGTATATGTTACCGTTAGAGTATATAATGCAGTTATACTTTAACTAGTTATTCTATAACGTACCCTAAAATCCTTTGATACAACAAGTATTACTAAAATGACACTTGGAATTACTAAGAACATTATTTCTGAAACAAAAACATTTTTTGTTGACACACTGGGTTTTACACGAACATTTTTTAAATCCCTGACCAGTACCTAAACTTTGAGTAGTAGCAAAAAAGACCGGTACTTCTTCGACTTTAATTAATTTTTATTAGCACACACTGAACTGGGATCGGGAATATCATTGTTTTTTGCGGCCGTTTCTTGTACTCAATTGGAAAAACTCTTCTTCATTTATTTTTATGATGATAGCCAAAATAGATTTTCCGTCAACTTCAGGCACTGGGATACTAACGGTAAACCCCACAGAGGCTTCAGAATGAGATTTATCCAACATTAATTTCAAATTTTTCGCTTGATTTTCTAAACATTTTTTAGACTTTTGTCTTCTTCTTTGAACACTAAATTCATTGAAACACAATTTACAGATTTTCTGATTAACTTCATATTCTGAAACGTTAGCTTCCGAACATGATATACGGACAGGTTCTATACATTTGACGCGAACTATATCTTCACTGCATTATTTTAAAGAGACTACACGACTTTCGTAATAGGAATATATGATACTTTTTTTCATTATCAGGTTGAAAAGAAATATTCATTGCAGTCAAAGTATTTTGCAATTGATCTCCGTCGACCAACTCTAGCTGCGCAACTAAACGTAGTCTCGTAGGGGGACATTTTAGTACCAGAATAGACCGCTCTGTTCTTCTAAAACTGGATAAATTTTAACCCATTACTCAAAGAAGCTGCATCCAAGCCGTCATCATATTTTCTATGTCCTAATTCGATCTCTTAACACTACCTTGGCTTTGGATATGTCTTGGAACTTCTTCAGCTCTCTTTGTTTGAAGAGGTCTTAACACCACAAATGTTTAAGGAGATCTCAATTTTATTTTTATTTGAATCCAAAATTAACGTTTTTTTGCTACTTTCCATATTGTTAAACTAAACTTGAATAAACCTTATACTAAAAAAGGGGATATGTGATTATTTAACGGGGTGCAGATCGTTATTCTATGAAATAACTAGTTGAAATGTCAAATTAATGACATATATATATCACACACTTTAACGAACACGATCAGTTATTTCATGGAATAACTAGGTATTCCATAAATAACGGATTTCATACTTTAACGGTAACATATATCAATCAAACGAAGTCTTTGCCTATTGAGTTATGAATAATGATGTTCTGGTGGGATTGTGGCAATTAAACTCCAAAGCCATCATGGGGGAGTTAATAAATCGAGAATGCTGGTTCTAGTTTCGAATAAAATAATAAATCCCTATCAAAATATTCAAAACGACAAACTCAATGTCTGCTGTAATTTGAATTTCACATTTGTAATCATACAAGTGTATCATTTCTACTTTTCTAGAAAAACGAAACGAAAAAATAATATTTTTCAATTTAATTCAACATATTTTCTACCTTAATTTATATTCAGCAGCATGGGTTATTTATAGAAATATTATTCCATAAGCAGTTTTCCCAATTCCTAGTTTAGAATAAGTTTAGGAAAAAATAGAAGTGGATTATGTACCAAACAAATCATCTAATTCATAAGTGCATATCTAAACATAAGTATTATTTGAATTGATCACAACGGCTTTGGCCATATTAATATACAGGGTGTCCGCCGGGAAGGTATACTACTTTGTTTGTTTATAATATCTGATGTAAAGACAGAGAAAGGATCTTATATTGATAATTGTTCTATTCAATGTCGGCAAATATCTATGGAATACAATATCCGCCTCTATTAGCCTTACAAATGTGAGCCCTTTTCATTACATTTTTACACATTTCACGCGGTATTTCATTAAGTTCATCACGAATATTTTGTTTCAGTTGCTCCAGCGTTTCTGGTTTGTTTGCACCAACCTTGATTTTCAGATATCCCCACAAAAAAGTCCATAGCAGTCAAATCAGGCGATCGTGGAGGCCAATCAACATCACCATTTCTTGAAAGAGGTCTCGCATTTTAATCCTGACTTTAATCCATCCTTTTGGTATATGTACAGCGGCTTCTGGAAGAAGCTTTTGTGTCAACTGAATCTTAAATTTAAACAAATGCGAATCATTGTGCAAACTTTTGGCCAACGCAGCTCTTTGAAGACCAAGTTCCTGAGCTCGGCGTCGAATTAAGGTTGATGGGTTTTGAACACTTTCTTGAGCAACAGTAATGTTTTCAGCCGATCTTGCAGTACGTTGTATTTCATGCTTGGGCCTATCGGCTACAGTCCTTCTTTTTCGATATCATTCAATACACGAGAAATAATGCGTCTTGTTGACACGTTGTTTTTCCCAAAAATTTCACGTAACTTTCTCTTCGTCACAGTAATCGTTGATTAATTTTGATAAAAAAATGTTTTAACGATTAAAACACGTTGGTTTACCGAATATTTTTCGATAATAAATTTGCCACGACTGCCAAATATGAACTGTCAACAGTAATTTTTCCTGGTGGACACCCGTTATCTCGAAAACTCTATTTAAACTACGTTATGATAGGCAAAACATTGAGTTTTGATGACTGGAACAGCTGCTACCAGGATTTGTTTCATGTTCCTTAGCTCTCTTTATTCAAATGAAAACACTTTATAAAATGCTTTCGTAGAACTGAGTACCTACCTGTATAAAATAGATATCGCCAAGTAAATATAAGAAAAACCGTAACAGCATGGTGTTGCTGCTTCCTTAAGATTATAAATATCTTTTAGAATAGTAGTTCAAACAGTTTCCAAGATATATGCTGGCCAGAACCCCGTGGGACTTATATGTTTCAGGTAATTAAACAATGAAGGTAGAATAGTCTGATCTAGTTGAACTTTACCCATTCATTTGATGAAATTTTTAATTATTTTGAAGCTCAGCACGAAAAGATACACCACTGGTATACGGTGAGTAAGATTACGGACGATGTAGAACATAAAACAAAGGAAAGAGCGAAAAAGTATTCAAAATAATCGAAAATGATTCATACGATCGTATTTTATGTGGGGCTTTATTTGAAATCTGTCCACGGAGACGAATTATTGTTTCCAATGAATTTTCGTTGGTTTAGACTTCTCTCAGGGTCGTAAAAATATTTTTTTGTTGTTTTATAGGTTTGTTTTGGACGGAAGCTTATTCAAAATTCCTTTTCATGAAAACATCCGAATTATTCCTAATTAAGAAAGTTTATTCCGAATACACGATTCGACGAAAATAAATGAACGAATTCACTTTCTGTTTATTGTTCAAGTAATATTTTCAAATTATCTACTGATAAATAGAAAGAAAATACAATAAAATTTTCACTAATAAATAAACTTTTATCAAACACTATTTCTACCAGGACCGGTGAAATGACCGTTTTTAAATTATCAATTGTAATCTCCGACATTCAACAAATTGTTTATTTTCTAAGAAAAATATGTAGACTGTCTTTTCTACCATGACGGTTTATTTGACCAAGTAGTAAGATTTATACATTTTTGAATAGTTTCTCTCTAAGACTCGATGCCAAAACTATAAAGTCGCTACAAACGAAAGAGTAATGTAGTTTTGACAGGATTTTATCCAATAAGTGCCTTCCAGAAAATGGTTAGGTTAGGAAAGTGCAAAGACGAAGAGGCTTCTAGGCTGTTGGGATATGAATGAGAACTGTTCACTGCAAAGTTATATGTATTTTTTGCAATTCTATATGCACGCATATAAGGCTATGAATATAGATATAACACTTCTATGGAATAATCAGTGGGGCCCGACTTTTTTCTCAAATATTATGTGTCGAGATGACTTAACGAACTAGGTCCATTTATTACTATAGACGAACGATTATTTCGAACGGAAGCAAGCTGTAGTTTCACTTAATACATGCCTAATAAACCGGACAAATTTGGATTAAAATTGTGGTTAGTATCCGATGTAGGTAGCAAATACATGACAAACGGTTTTCCATATTTGGGAAAATATGAAAATAGAGAGTTGTCACTATGAAATTAGTAAAACGTAGAACGTATGTGGGATATGGAAGAAATGTAGCCCCGGATAACTCTTTTATACGCTTACCTTTAGCAACAAAACTTTTAGCAAAAAACTACGATTGTTGGGACAATTAGAGCAAATAGAAAAGAGCTACCAAGACTGGCAAAACTAAAAACGACGACATGGCAGTTTTTTCAACCAAACTTTATCTCTATGTCGAGGGTTCGCAAAGCAAAATCAAGACAGAAAGTTATAATTCTCAGTTGAATGCACTTGAAGAAAATGACACCCGAATATCAGAGACAATTGTATAATAGCACCAAATTTGGCGTAGATGTGACCTACCAAATGACCAAAAATTATTCGGTAAAATCTAAATCTCAGAGTTGGCCTTTGTAAGTATTTTTTAATATCTTGGATTTAGCCAGGATAAAGGAATGGGTCGATCAAAATCTGTCTAAAATGAGGAAAGTACGTATGCGAAAAACTCACAATGGGGATGCCCATTTGTAAAAAATGCATCAAAAGGAATAAATTAACATTCAGTAGACCGCACAGCTCACAACTGACAACTGACTGCAAACCAGAAACACTACTAACAGTATTATAGATTATTATAGGAAAAATGAGTCGAATTATGTATAATACACTATTTACGTTCATTATTTTTTCTGTATTATATGATTTAGTAACCGGTTTTATTTTGGAATTCTAATGGATCAATCTTTCGTGTAGTGTCGTTTATCTATACTGTTAAATAATTCACTGTTTCTAAAACTAAAATATTTTTTTATTATATTTAACATGCATGTGATAACTGTGGTCATTGGCACGATCAACAATACAGAATTTAATTTTTATACACAAAAATATTAGGTGAGGTAAGATAGAACTAATTTGAGTTTAATGTCTGAATATTATATTCTGGAAATAAATTGTTCTTCTACGAGGTACAGAATCACTTTATTCACTTCACATGCTGAATTTAAAGTTGCCGATGACGTCTCCTGGCGTAATTTGGACATTCAGAGAAAATATGTTTTACTGTCGTTTGGCAATAATGGCAGCCATATTTCGTCTGGATAAATCAAACTTAGTAGATTTATAAACTGTTGGTTGAATGTCACGTTGAGCCGGGGTAACTTGATTCCAATGACTTTGCCAGGTATTGTTTTAGTTTCCTTCTTATTAACGTTTCGGTTGTTACTGTGACACTTCCAATCGTCCTTACCTTCAAATCCATTGAATTGTCTCATCTTCAATTTCATTCATATTAAAACTACTAGGTTCCTGAGTAGAGGCATTGTATAAACTCAACACTTATGCTTTTGGAAGCATCCAAGTCTTCCAACAATATACTAAAACATGTGTTTCAATGTAAGAATTGAATCCATTATCATCTCTTCCTATCGCTTATCATTACAAAACTAATTATTCTGCCTATTACCATCACAGGACTACCCAAACAGAAATGTAAATCTTAATTAGAATAAATCACAATTTTCCAGACCTTCCGCTAATAAATTTTCACCTTTTCTAGGAAAGTTTTTTGAAATTGATATTGAATTGTGAATATGCTCTACCTGTTGAGATTGAATGCTCATCTTATATTTTTTTTGATCAAAAGAGAAGCGATAAACATTTTATATTCAAAATTATCTGTCACTTTTTTATTATGTTCTATTGGAACTTTGCTCTCATTTTCTGAGCTATCATTTCAAAGTTCCAACTCACAATATTAATGAACTAATTATTCTAAATTCGCAAAATAATTGCCCCTTTTCATAAGGAGAATAATAAAATAAAATGAAGAAAATTTTCTAATCAACTGTATGATGGAATTAGTTGAGCATTCGAACTTCCTGTAAACGTAAGAGTTTTTACCATACACCACCGTATATTTGGAATTATGTTGCAATACTGAAAAATTTTTCAATAAATTGTATTTATCTCAACGGATATCCTAATGTTCTCAATATCATCTATAAAATATATTTCTCATAATGTCTGTTTTCATTAGAATTCTCCTAAAATTTTCTTCTTCGCTTCACAAAGAATGTAATCAACAAATCCTTATTAAGTTCGGAAATCTTTGACAAGAACTTAATAATTTATTTCATAAATAATATCCGGCGTATCAAACACAGGGAATCAGAAAAAGTCAAGTCCTTATGAGAAAGTCAACTTCGTCTCAGTTTCTGAATGATTTACTTTCTGGAAGCGGCAGATGTGATATCCTGCATCAAAAGAAAATGTTCATTAAGTACATCTTTCAAAAACTTATTGGGATACTAATAACTTAATCAAGGTAGACTCTTTGTAAGACGTCAAGAGCACTATAGACAAAATATACCACGTATTGCGACATTTCGAAGCAAAGGAGAAAACTGAATTTACCGGATATTACATACAGTTTGAAATGAACTGTAAGATGTCTTATATGTACAGAGAATACGGGGCTCCTTTACTAACATTTCATCTGAAATAAATACGAAATGATCAGTGATGTGAAGAAGTTTTGATTGTGATTGCGCGAATATTCCTGCAAGAATAATTCATATTCGAAAAAACGTTATCCGATAAGTATAAAGAGCACGATCAGAAAACATTCTAGAGCACGATTTTGATCATTGAGTCTCGCTATCTCATTTGATCAATACAATATCATTTTAATGCTTACACGACTGAATAAACTCCGTTCCTTAGGTAGCTTACTATGATTTCTAACTCCCGGACTTATCAGTAAATTCATCTCAGTTTGAAATTTTGTAATTATAATATTTGAATGCCTTTGATTTCCATGTGATTTCAAAATGTAACGGGAAAATTATTTATATATACAAATCTTACCAGAGTATACCAGATGAGGGACTCGCATTTAGAAAGTTACAGAAGATGATCCGAAGTCTGAAATATATAATGAATACATCGGTGAAGAAGATTATGGGGAATAAATGACTGATCATTGATATTTTCAGAATTTAGTACAAAACAGCGGAAGATTCAGAAATAATAATATTTCATATTTTGTTTCAGTTTTCTTAATAAAAGTTGCTGTTTTTAAATGTCCTTAAAACCCAAATTCAAATGTTTGGATTGTAGAGATTTTTAATATTGCAATATTTTGAATTTTTGATAGAAGTTTGAGAATCTGAAGATTCAAGGTTTAAAAATTTCTAAAAATTACTTGCAGAAGTATTTTAATGTGGTAATTGTGTGAAGGTGAACATAAATTATCTCGTTTTTTCTTATTAAGCTCGTTTATGTTCCCTTAAGCTCGTTAGTGCTTTAGAAAATTTTCTAAAATAACATTCTCGACAATTTCCATCACTAGATTTGAAGATTTGCCATAGCTCTAAATGCAAAAAATTTCACATATTTTTAAATATGTACAAATTGTTCGTTAACATACCAAGAAGGTAGCTATAACACTCTGCTGGATCTGGATCAATTTTTCGCTCGCAACGCGATTATCGTGGCAAAACCAGTACTGTGATTGGTATTTTTTCATACCTTGAGGGACTCAATGAATCAGATTGATGAGTTTTTCAGGATTTATTATTTCCAGTATCAGAAATAACTTCTTAACATTTTTCTTCTATTAAAGAATCGTTTCAATATGTATAAAGTAAGATGGAAGGTCCTGGACTATTATAATATTCTGATTATCAGCAGTGGTATGAAAACAGTGTGTAGGTGGTTCACTAATAATTATTGTAATTGAAGTCTTTCTCAAGAGAGCGGATTAATTTTGAATATTTAGATTTCATACCACCCCTTGTGTAATATGTATAATTGTAACAATATTTAATGAATAATCATTAGGACATTTCAGTCATCAGCTGATGGGTTGTTGTCTATAGTTTTTTGAACATTGAAAAACTATGCAATTTAATGCAGTAAGTAGGTAAATAGTTGCACAACAACAATTATGAAACATCTAAAATCTATCATACATTTTATACAACTAGAAAAACTAGAAGCACAAAATAATAGATAAAAATTAAAAGTTCTTGTATTATTTTGAGTTTTGAGGTTTATATCGAGAATTTGAACGCGACGTTCGGAAACTGTGATCAGGGTTAGGATCCATAATCAGCTGATAGATGATCTTTCTGACCTTTGAACAAATCTTTCTCATACAAGAAAATGATATAAGAACACTCTGACACATACATAGATGTATTTGGTTCTGAAAAATCTGTACGAAATTTGATACTTTCCTTCTAATTTAGAGAATCCGCATACTTATAATATAAAAATTCATACTATATCTAAAAATTGTGATATTCTTAACCGAATAACATGAAATAAATATCTCAAACTTGTTATTTTAGATCCAATAGTGTATTTCCATAAATGCTCCAATTTGGAAAGCTACCGTACTAAATCATGTTCTTGCCAATATCACTCTGAATCATGTGACATGTTTTTATCCAGACTTGATCGATTTTATGTCTGTTTACTATTGCAGATTACTTGTTATTCACAAACAAATCCCTAGGAGGTGACCTCCTGATGTAAGATTATTCACTAATTTCAAATAAGAGTTTCGTTGATAGAGTAACCATACGACTATTTTCTACAAGGGGAACAAATTATACGTATGTTTATCAAGAAAACACACTAACCAGTTTAACAGATATGAAAGGCAATTTAGGTATTTAATCTTGAATATTTCAGTTAATTTTCAGAATAGGAATAAAATCAATTGTTATCCTCAGAAGCCTCAAACAACCCTTGAAGATCTTTGTTCAGTTTGACGAAAATCTCAAGAATTAACTGCAAAAAGTTCATACAAGAACCTTGGTGTGATATATCGAGCAAGAATATTACAGCACTATACAAAATCCATCCATGTACTTTACCCATAAGTTTCTGAGTTGTATAAGAAAATATAATTCGAATAACTCATGACCAACGTTGACCATGGAAAGTCAGTTTTTGTGACACGCGTCAGAGCAGTATCCATCATTGGAACGAAGTTGGAACCAACTACAAACATTTCTTGTCCTATTATGCGTGAAAGCTACGTGTGTTGTATGATAAACCAAAGTTGCCAGCATCATCCAGTTTATTTTAAAACGAAATTATATCTGTTTTATGGTGTTCATTACTTTTTTGCAACGCTTTCATTTCTTGAAGAACGTTTAGTTAAGGTCCAGCCTTCGTTGGAAGGTGAATGCTAGCTCAAACTCTGGACGCATCGTGTAGTTGCAACACTACATCCAGCCTTCCTTCCAATGTTCAGCTGTACGTTGGAATGTAATTGTTGGCGTTGTTTCCGTGCCAATGACCAGCGCTGTCGAGTCTGTTAAACTGAAATAAGAAATTATTTTAGACGCAATTCGTGATGAAGAAATACTGTATGCATTTCTTTATGAAGTACGATTGAGAAACAGATGTAAAACTTTGTGCGAGTATTAGATTTCGAGATTATTTTCTCGTTGTGACTTTTTCATCGCATTGTAAGTGAAGGGAACCTTTACTGTTTAAAACCTGTATTTTTCACAATTGTGTTCAATATTATATTTTGTTGGATTCAAAATTACAATTAGTAGTGTAGCTTCTGTTTGACTTAAATATTTAAAAGAAAGTCGATATAAATGTGTTGAAGAAGGATTTATAACACTTTTATTAAAATATCAAAATAAAAATAAACTCTTATATCATGTTCAGGTATTCATTACTACTTTCTTCTATACATATTTTTCACGTTCTAATATACGAAATGAGTACTTACGTCTTGGTTCAGATCAGCTATCGGCTCCATTCTTCTACTTTTCCTTTATTCATTCTTCCCATAGGACTAGAGAAAAAACTGAGAAGATTTCTTGTTAATCTGATTTTGCTAGTGTGTTACGCTCTTTTAACAGGATTATAAATAATGATTTATCAAATTTCATTTCAAAGAACTTGTGTATTCGGTTTATTTCAATTAGATGAGTTATGATTACATTCAATTAACTTCGATAAACAAACTTCCTTCTTAGAGTCGCCTATAGTGAGGAACCAAACTGGGATCTTTGTGTAATTCAATCCATGTATTTGATTTTTCGACGGGGTTTGAGGTAGATGCGTGGTATAAGGTAGCAAAATATGAATTAAGTGAAGCTACAATTGATAGTAACTGGATATTACATACATACATATTTTACAGTTTGGGGCAATTCGTTCGAAATACTAAACTTGTCTAACAATTACTTGTATTCTCACTTTATTACGTTATCCTTTTGTGATTGTGACATTGATGACAATGATGAAGATAAAACCAATAAATGGTGTAACTACAAAAAAGCAAATTGTTAATTTTGACTTGAAGTGCAGTTTCATGTTGACGCTCGACTCTGGCTCAGACGGCCAAATAAGTAGACGTGGTACCATTGACTAGAGCCTCATTTTAAATTGATGTAACGTCAAAACTAAACATTGTTAAGCTTTCTAAATAAATAACTTATAGTATTTTATTAATCACTCGATATAAAATATTTGACGCTGCATTTTAGATAGCGCTCCAGTCGAAATTACACCACGTGACCTCATTTGGGACTCTAAGCCAATTTTGTGCGAGAATTGCACATTTAAAATGCACTTTGTTGATTTGGAAAGTTAGTGAAGAAAAAATTTGAGAATAAAACGAAAATAATGTATTGAACATTTGACATTGAGAAAGGAGAGTTGCAGATTGACAAAACAAAGATGAATTGTCAACTTGTAATGGAAGTCCAAAAACCAATTGAATGCATATACATACAGGACTAATTGAAGCTTGAAGGAATGGTAGGAACTTAAACACACAAACTTGTCCATTTTCAAAAGTGTAATCTGGTTTTAATATCTAGATAGAAACTGAGTATTATTAATAATCATATTTCTGGACCCTTTTTCTTAATATTCAGCATTTTAGAATTTTGGTAGACAGTTAACCGGTATAAAGTATTCTCTGTTGTAATTCCCAATTTTTATCACAACTCGTCTTCCAACCAATTCGGATACCTCTTATATTTGGTTTCTAGAGAAGTTTTTCATCATCTAATTTATCATACTCCAATAACATATGATAAGATATCTATAAGATAAGTGAAATATCTGGTTAATTCCACATTCCAGATACGTTAATACAAGGTTGTTTTCTTTTTCAACCTACGATCGCACAGTTGACGGCCAGGAACGAAACACGTGATTGATGTGCATAGTAGGCGACAATGCTTCTTCCCGCACAAACGCTATCACCGGTCAATCCCACAGGTTATTTCCCTTTGAATTGCAGTCACATTAAAATAGCTGTCGCTATTTATTCTCTCGCACGCTGTAAATTGCGAGCTTTCATTCGTGTTTTGAGGGCAGAAGAAACAGTGCAGCGGAAAATAATCGAAGAAAAGACGCAAACGACATTGTTCAGCGAATTGACCAGGCAGTTGGAGGAACTCCAAGGTTCATCATAAATGATTTATGGATACAAATTCCGGAAGTTTCAATATCTACCCTGTGCTCTATCGTTACTGAACAGACTATAAAAGAGTTTGTGCGTTTGACCGTTACAATACACAGAAGATTCTCTGAAATCCATTGTGGCTGGAAGTGAAACGTGGATTTTGTGTGAAACGACCGATAATTAAGAATAGATGCTCACAAATTTCCCATCAAAGCCCACAAAATTCAAACGAGCCTACATTAGCCTTAAGAATATAGCAACTATTTTTGGGACAAAAAAGTGTCTTGCTTGTGCTTGATGCTTATTCAAATTATTTTCGATACTTAAGGAGAGCTATTCGAAACAAACGAAGAGTGATGGTGATTGAAATTGTTCTGATCCACTACAAGAACCGTCCCCACAGCGCTTGTAAAACCCACCGACTCCTTCAGCAATTTCCATGGAAATTTTAGAGCACAGTCCTGACCTAGTACTAAGTGATTTTCATCTATTTCCTGAACTAAAGCAGTGGCTTGGAGGACGGTGCTTCCAGACTGACGTGGAGCTCAGAGAATCAAAAGAAATCATAGATACCATCACATCACTAACAGCTAAATTTTATTAAGAAGGGAGTGCAAAGTTTGTTAACAGACATAACAAATGCTCTAATCGCTAAGGTAATTATGTAGAAAAATAAGTTGTATTATACATTACTTTGAAACAAAAAGATTCTTGTATTTACCTTTTTTCATGTAAAAAGCAAGTCGAATAGTTTGAAGGGTGCCTATTGATATTGATCTTAAACTTCTGTAGGTTGTAATATTCAGGAATGACGTGCCTTATTCCACAGGCTTGCACTCCAAAGAAAAAAGTCTCGATAAGTTGACGTTCTGTCTGTAGACGAACTCTGGTTGTTGTTCATGAGTTATATTCCCTTGAGCATCTGCCGTGATAAAATCGTTAAAATAGAGTCATGTCACGTCACGCTCGTTTCTTCCAAGCTCTAAGCGGTCCAAGAATTGCTCTCGTATTTATTGAGTCGAGAATCCTTAGAGTATGGTTGGAAGCTGAGTCCCAAATGTGCGAACAATTCTCTGAAATGTAGAGGATTAACGCAATATAGAGCTTGTATTAAAGAGGACACCGAGTTTTCATGAAGCTACCTTAGCTAATTAATTCACGTGACTAAGATTCCAACCTCAACACCCAACAGACGAATTTGCGGTGATGGTGATATTTTGTGTCTAGACAGGATCAAATATTGAGCCGCAGTACCAGCCTTCGTCTCTGCTGCATTGAACTCAATTAGATTGCTTCCACAACACTCAAGAAAGCTTTCAAGAACCATATTGATGGTGATGTTCTGTTGTTGCCTATGAATTTTGGTGTACGTTAATTAGGGGAGTTGATGAATCTATAGATCAGGTTCGCAGTTTTGTCAAGTAGATCGTTGATGTACAGAAGAAAAGCAGTTGTTTTTTGAGAAAGCCAATAAGCTAGGCGATAAGTGTGGACGACAATCCGTACGACATTAATTGAATCACAACGAATGCTTAAGTTTAGCCACGAAAATTAATTTTTGTTTCGAAATAATATAACTTCGAATACATAGCATCAATAGGTATAAAATATCATGAAATATCTAGAATACAAAACAAATTATCGAAACATCGTAAATCAAAAAAATTGCGAGAAAGCTCATTACCTCTGTAAAAATGTAATAAAGCTCAGTCGCAGATCAGTGAACCGAGGTATTTCGATTCACGTGAAATGATCTAGCGTTTGAATGCATGTCTGTCTGGTTTTAATATGTAAGTTTAGAGAAATTCGTTGTTTAATTTTTATGTTTATCGATTGTAACTCCACTTTTGCATGACTGACTTTTGCATGATTCTTCTCGGATGTGTGTATGACGCGGTATGACTAGTGAATACACCGGCGTCGCGAACGCATTTTAATGGGGGGGAGAAGAAGTAAATTTTTCCAACTGGCACTAAAAAAATTCCCCACTAGCATGTTACTTTCATAAAGATGATTAAATTCATGTATGAATATGAGTTATTGAAACAAAACGGGTAATTCACATAACGTTTACATAAAAGAGTCTGATAAAATTCAATTTTAAAAATATTAAAATACAAGACTAGGTCGGTTGTTTAAGGCTTTCGCGGCGATCGTCTTACGAGAATTGGATTCTCGGGTTTTTAGGCCGCCGTCGTTGGTTTACTTAGTACTCGACGTTTCGCCTGGTCCAGTGCCTGGCATTTTCAAGAGAGATGTTGACTGTTGCTCGGTTTACAGTCGAGTACTAAAGTAAACCAACGACGACGGCCTAAAAACCCGAGAATCCAATTTTCATAAGACTAGGTCAATTATAATTGAACTTTAATGTGAAGGCGTCTCTCTTTTAATTTTGCATATCTTGCAGCCATTTCCTTTAGAATCATCTTGTCGACCAAGTCATTCTCGCTTTTAGTCATGACAAAATGTAATTTTCTTTTAGCATCTTTTATTAGTATTGAAGAAAATAGTAAACCTAGAAGGACATAGTGGATGTGTATCGTTACACGATTACACGAGTAATTTTTCACCTATTCTAAATTTCCCAACTCGCCTAAAAATTTCCAATTTTCCCAACTGCCTACTGCGAGTGGGGGTAGGCTCCCCTCTACCCCCATCGCTACGCCGGTAACTGTGAGTAAATGTTTAAATTTTGACTATTTAGAGGTGTGAATATCAATTACTAATTTCTAAATATCATTCATGCTGACCAAATTCACTACAACAAAAGGCCTCAACCTCAAGTTCTCATTTAGAATCAATAAAAATATCTCCAAATTTAGATTTATATTGAATTGAGGATCAAATTTCTGAATGTGGCTAAAGAGACATTTTGAGAACAAAAATTATGAATTCGATAATTAGAATGTGAAAAATGTATATTTTCAAATAAAAGATTGCATGGAAAAAATGTTACTTTTAGATGCTACATATACAATATAAAGACCTAAAATCAATATTGATCATATTTAGCAACCATCATGTGCAATGTTCCAAATATTCATAAGGATAGGAGACTAAATGCATTAAATCAATGGACTTGCGTCATAAAAAATGATATTTATTCTCAAAACAGCACAAAAAACACTATCAATATGATGGGTAATAGGCAACATTGTCATTTCATGTCATATACAAATTTAATATTATTTAGTAATTCAATATACTCGTATAAACGATATGAGAAAATGAGTATTCGAGAAAATGTACTAATGGGGAGCTCAATTTATTAGAAAATTTTACAATTCCATCCACATAGTAAAACAATTTTATATTAGATGATACGTCTATGGTAGGTTATAGAATTTTGCCACAGTATAATAAGGTCTTTCAAGCAGAACTGTCTTTGTTCAGCTTAGAAACTTATTGAATGTATGTGCCAGTTTTAATTCCGATGATAGCTAATTGAATAATTTTTTTGTCTCTGAAGGTGATGGAATTTTTTACCAGATCAGAAGTGGGTACAGTTGAGTAAATGTTCTAATTCCTTCTTCGAGTAGTGTAGGCATGAATGGGTCTCTCAGTTGATTTGCGAAAGTGTTTACAAACCAAACAAAGAGATTCTAAAATAAACAGAGTAGGGAGAACTAGAATTTTTTCTCATCAAACCAAAAATATTAATGAAAAACCAAGCAGAGGATCATTTTTTGCGACTTTCCTAGATATACCATTAAATGGCACCGTCAATATGTAGAGAAACAAACTTGAGGGAATTTGAGGATCGTATTAAGTCACTATTGAGTTTTAGAGCTGGTAAAGCTCATTTATAAGATAAAACTGGAATTTTCTCAGTCTTATCCTATGATAGAATGTGAAGCTTGTATATCATTAATTCGTAAATCTGTGAAATCATTAATGAATAGCAAAAAAAGAGCTGGACCCAAAACTGAACCCTGAGGTACATCACTGCTAGCCGGAAATTTACCATTAGCTCTTACCAATTGTTTTCGACATTCAAGGTATGATACAAACATATTTACGAGAACACCTTAGATACCAGAATATTTTAGTTTGTTAATCAGAATTTCATTTTCAACACCATCTAAGGCCTATGCGGAATCACAAAAAACTGAAGCCCTATAAAAGTTATTTTTAAGTGAGGTATATATTTCACTGAGAACAGTAAACATGGAGTCTTTAGTGCTTTTATAAGTAGGTAACCAAATTGTTGAGATATCAAGATTTTATGTTTCAAAAGAAAGGATTATAGACGGTTTTTCATCAGTAGTTCAATTATCTTCGATAGGATTGGTAATTGTATAACAGGACGATAGTTACTAGTGTTATTTTTTCCACCAAACTTGTGCAGGGAAGCAGATAAAGCTGTTTTTAGACAACTAGGGAAAAGCCTCTTTTCAAAGGATTCGTTGATTACAAAACATAAAACATTAATCATCAATTCTGGAAAATTAAAAAATAAGAGCTGATATCCCATCATTGCCGTAGGAATTCTTGTTTTGAATGCTGAGTATGGTTTGCTCTAGCTTGAATCTATCTACAGGTCTGAGAAAGAGACTGTCTTTGATTCTTTTACAAGGAACGAGGAAAGAAAGAGCATCACGATTTGGAGATATTTTGGAACTAATTAATTATGAAGTTAGTCTGAGTCGAGGTCCATAGTTTTTGATCCTCAAATCATTAATAACAGACCAAGTTCCTTTCGAGTAATTTTTAGCTCTCGAGATACGATTGTTGGAATAGTTTAGCTCAATAGTTCTGACTGTTTTCAGTCTCAATAATCTATAGTTATCGATATAATTCAAGATGTGAGGATTGTCTGTGAACTTTCTAATATACAAGAGTGATCTCATATTTTTGGATGAAGTGCGTGTTCCTTTCGTAGTCCATGATTTATGATGATTAGTTTTACGAGGACGAAGAGAATATGCTGTTATGTAGCATCTGATAATTTTTTCGAAAAGTCTGAAAATTCAGAGTTAATATCGTCAGAAAAATCAATCCGATCATCAGCTGAACATGTTATAACATAACATAGTTATGAAATTTGGTGAAGTTTTGCTCAGAGAAAATCCTCATCAACGGAGTGTGTTTCTTAGAAGATTTACAAGTTATTACAAATCTGGCAAAAACAGCTTCATGGTCAGAGACATCTGAATTAATTATTAAGTGATTCGCATCATAGGGTAGGAAGTATGACGCTATGTAATCTAGAATTTGGGAAGATGTTTTAGTAATTCGAGTTGGTAAATCATATTTAGCGGAAATAACTAAAAAATATTTACCAAAGATTTCCAAATTGCGTAATAATTAGTAAAGTCAATGTTAAAATCATCGCATAGAACTCTTCTGCTCTTAGTAAGCAGAGTGTCGAGTAAATTTGGAAGGTTTTCGAAAAAAGAACTAATTATAGATTTAGTTGGTCTATAGATACAAATTATTTATAAATCGATAGTTTTGTTGTAGTGAGTTGAGGAGAATTCAAAAGCATTTTCTACTAGTAAAAAATCGTAGTTTGATACAGCGGACAAAATTAGGGTTCCGCCGTGAGCTGAATTACCCCTGTCATATCTGCTAATAACTCCATAGTTTTAGATAGAAACTGGTTCATTTTCATATAGTCAGTGTTCGGTAATAGCAACTATCTGCTGGAACCCCAACTTCTTTAAAAACAAATACAACTTATCCGTTTTGTTCCGTATAGACTGAATATTAATTATAATCATTCTCAATCTACAGTTCTTAGAACTAAGTGAGGATTCTAGTTCCCCTGGATACGTCCTATTATCTAGAAATTTTTCCTAGAAGAATTGGCGGCTATTGCTCTTTCTAATTTGTTGTTGAATTCTCCGTTTCGATGTGATGTAAGTTGGTGGATAGATCATCATCCACCTCAACTGTGCTTATGCCATAAAAATCATGAAACTTATGATAAATTACCTTTAAAGCTATGGGATCAACTAGGGCTGAAACGTACAGACGTTAGTTGGTTATGTAGATAGAAGGAATAGCTTGAGAGACGATAAAATAACCGGTCCTCTTTTTCTAGATATAATGTAACGATTGCCTTTACTAGAGCAAATTGCAATTATGCAAATTGAATGACAGTCAAAAGTATTGTCCAATAAGAAAACAGTATGAAGAACTACACAATAAAAAATGAAGCTTTCCCTTTGAAAACTCATATTTTGTCTGTAGTACTATCTAAGTACGCAGACAAGGAAAAATATACTCATTCTACATAGAACGTAACATACTTCAACCAGACCTGCAATGTACAGCTTTGATTTTATCGATGTACGTTACAAAAAGTGTTCGAATCTTCGGAACTGCAACGGTAGAGTGTTCTCAATATGCGGCTAGGTTTAATCTCAGTAACTTGACAAATTTACATCACAATTTTTTATACGTAAGTATCAATTGCTATATAAAACAAAAAAAAAAGTATGTAGATGAACATTGCAAAAGAATGTTATGAACACAGATTCCAATTCCAATATTTTCACTTATCTATATAGCTGACTAATTTCTTCTTTGATGTTTTATATTCTAGAAGTCAGCACTTATGAATGGCGTGAACTCAAACTTAAATGCTTCTTATTGAAATCATCATTTTGTTAAAACATGGAAACGATTTTGAATTTATCAAAGACGAAAATATATTTATAATAATCCCTACAATCGTGTTCTCCTGAGTGATCCTTAACTATTGGATATAATCATACTAAAATAATAAGGACGAAACATTCAATTACTTGAATCCCGTTATTTCAAATTATCTTAGTATTCTACCAGCGTTCATAAATTCTATTAAAAATATGTACGATATTGTAAAACACGCCTGTTCAAATCCAGACTAAGAGGTAATTCGGCAAGCGATGATTTTAGAGAAAGACGTAGATATGAACGAGGGCGAAAGGGATCTAATCTGAAATATTTCCATTGAAGAGAAGAGCAAAGGGCAATTAAGAGCGAAATGAGTATTAACGATTCGAGTTCCGTCCGTTGAATGGGCGGGGCGCTATATGCATAGCAAATTAGATAAATCTCGAAAGCCATAAATTTAATTAGGAGATCGTCTCGAATGCAAGGACTTACGATAAACTTGTAATTCGGTTGGAAATGGCACAATAAATTCATTAAAAATGCCTGCGAAAGGAAATTTCCTACGGATCTAATTTCTTTCACTGTAAGGAAAAATCGCCTAAAAATATTTTAATGAAGGAAAACAAAGAAAAAACAAATATCGTGATCGGATTGGATTAAGCCGAAGTGTTTTGAATTTTTAAATTAAAATAGTTAAATAATTAATAATTTTTAATCGTTTATTCCAAACAAGATAGTAATTCTTAACTTTTATGAACTTTTTTTCCTCTATATTCTAAGTATACTGTGTTTGTTTAACCTCGACAAATTTGGTAAAGTGGAGTATGCAACATTAGGTATTGAACAGTGTTTGAAATCGAATGAATCTGTCATCATTGTCCAATGAAGTTGCCGAAAATGATTTTAGATTGCTTGTAATTGCTCAATAACTTATGGTAATACAATACTTTGTTGGAATAACATGAAATCTACTTAGTTGTTCTCCTTCAAATATTAGATCAGTTCTTCGAATTACCCACTACTCCATCAAACGGTGTAGCGGGTTTCGAATGTGGAGATATGATGTTAGTCACTAAAACAATTCTGACATATGAATCGAAATTCGAACTTTGCAAGATTATGATTATTCGGAAGGTTCACGAAGGTATCTGTACAATGCTGGATCTTATAACAAGCAGAATTTTGACTATTCAGTCATCAAAAACACCTCATAGTTCCAAAATTGGGGTATAGAAATTGGTATAATTGGACATAATTTTTCCAATAGCATAGTGTAACTATCACAGTTAATTATTCTTAATGTGGTACGAAAATTCAAATCACATTTTCTTAGTGATAATTTGGAGCTTTAGGAATCGAGATAACAAAAATATGGTATCACCAGAATGAATCCATATCCAACAAGAGTTTCTTTATGTGACGATGAGGGGAAAATGCTCATGTAGGATCTGAGAGGAATAACTTAAAACATTGTTTAACAAACTGGCTAGTAAAAAAAATAGACGTACCAACTGAAACATAATCTGGTTCTCCTGATTTTGTATTACTCCAGGATGACCCTTTTTCCAGCTATGTTATAGGCTTTTTCCTTTTTGTATGTAAGGATTGTATCTATGGAAGAAATTCGTCATTTCCTAAACACGCATCCTCTCATTTTGGCCTTGGATGAAGAACGTGAAAAAATTTCCGTTGAACTACACTTCTATGAAAGTTATTTAATGAGTATCCACGTAGAAAGATTCAATTTTCAAATGTTAATGCTCACTTTTCAAATTGTTGTGTTTGCTTATATTTCTGTGCTAAATTATAAAATCCATATTAAATAAAATCCACTGAATACGAAAAAGTCGAGAGATTCTGCGTGGCGACAGTTTCAACAATTTTGTGAAGAACGAAAATACACTTTGAACAAGGAAACTTCTGTCGCACAGCTGGCCGTAATTCTAAGAGATTTCGCTTTCAACATGAGACGTAGTGATGGGGAAGAATATGAAGAAGGTGTTGTCAAAACACTTTGGAATACAGTAGCGAAAATTGCAACAAAAATGTTATGAAGAGTTTAACATTATTTTCGATCCTTTTAAAGATGTAACGTTTGAATGCGCCAGAACTGCGAGAGACGCAAAAAGGAAGCAGTTGCAAAAGTGTCCTGAAAAAAGAAAAACAAGTGCATCTAGCTTATCAGGACAAGATATTGTTAAATGTGTGCCATTTGGGACGAGTCGACTCCGGACGGACTTCAACGCAAGTTCTTTCATATTGCTTCATATGAACTGGCGTGGAGAGGAGGAGAAGCATGTAATTGCCTTTTGAGTTACTTCGAAGAAGAATTTGACAACTACGGCAACCCTACAGGACGCATAGCTTATAATCCTATTTTTTCTAAGACAGCGCAAGGAGGGAGTCATAGGTTAACAGAAAAAAGATGGTTAGTCCAAAACACCACCGAGCCTGATAAATGCCCAATAAGGTATTTAATGTAAAGCATGATATCAAACAATCTATCATTATAATTTTGCAGGCTTTTTAAAATGTTGAAAGAAAAAAGAGGAAAACATATTACGGTCGATGGTCTTTTCTTAACTGTAAACCCATCATGGATGAAAGAAACATCAAAAGGTTTTGTTAAAAATTGTCCAGTAGGACGAAATGAAATTTCAAAGTGGACAAGAGATGCAGCGGAAGCTATAGGAATTGACACGAAAAGAATAAAAGTGACAAATCACT
The DNA here is from genome assembly GCA_026230145.1 of Diorhabda elongata. Classification (NCBI taxonomy): domain Eukaryota; kingdom Metazoa; phylum Arthropoda; class Insecta; order Coleoptera; family Chrysomelidae; genus Diorhabda; species Diorhabda elongata. The sequence goes on from CM047926.1 coordinate 45,809,323, forward strand.
CGAACCGTGCTGCGGCAGTTACTCAGCTTGCCAAGGTTGGGGTTTCAGAAAATCAAATTATGAAGGTTACCGGACACTCAAATCAGGCCTCGATAAAGAGTTACCTCCAAGTAAATATTGATCACCACGAGGAAATTGTACAAAAAATGCGAAATGACAGTAGCGAAGTAACAATAAGAAGTGGTGGAAGCAGCATAGAAACACCATCGTCGGCCTCCAGTAAAGTTGTATATTCTATTTGCATTTTTAATAATTGTTCCTTTTCTTAAAATATAAAATTAAAACCAAATGATGTTTATTAATCCTAGACGAAAATTTGGCACTAGTGCAGTATTATCGCTGAAATTTGATCGTTGCTAGGTAAACATAAAATATTACAGCTTTTTGGTTGGCTTAAATTTTTCGAAGGAAATAGTCATTGTCAGTGCTACTGAAAGCTTGAAATTCCATCTTTACACTACAGTACCTTCGAAATATTTTTATTAAAAATCATGATGTTGATGTTTTTTTTTTTTTCATTGTTACGAAGGACTAAATAAAAATATGATAATTGTCGATATTATTCCAGTATTTGAACAAAGCACTGGAACAAAAACATAAATAATAAGATATCAGTAAACAAAGTAGTAAGTAGTTTATAACAATAACAGTTGCAATCCCTTTGTCGCTGTCATTTGACTGTTCGACTACAGTAGATCACTTTTCAATTACATATATATTTGTAAATACGAACCATATCAACAAACTTCTAATTTTTTAACATTACTAACAAAACAAAAGCAAATACCGGCCATCACTCACAATTAAAGTTATCTTCGAGTTGTCTAGACATTATGTCACGCTTTATGTGAACATACGAAATATTTCACGATACTTAAAATGATTTACCCACTACTTTTAAACATTGTTATGAGTTCATTGTACCTCAAACGGCACTTTCAAAATTTTCTAAGGGTTTTATCAAGATTACAGGACTTTTTATTACACATCTTTAAATTGACTTCTTTGTGTTCTTCAGATATTCTGAAAAATTTATTATAAAAATTGAAATTATCCACAGATTCAGTGGTTGTTAGATATGCATGATTTCATATAGTAGCAATGACTTTAGTAGAAAACATGTTCATTGGAAATAAAATTACCTAAACTTCCAAAGTAATGGAATCCGCATCATAATTTTCATATTATCCCAAGATCTATTGAATAATATCAAATAAATAATTTCTTGTTCCAACCATCGAACCAAGTCGCAGCAAATGGAGACTATGAGGCCAACGTAGCTTACGGAGTCATAGATCTGCTCCATCTACTGCCTCTGCTCATTTTTTTCCATAGATGCAACAGCTTTAACAAGAAATTCAAACTACGAAAAACTAGAAGCAGTCTGGTATACGAACGACTCAAATGTCACTGTGGCCTTTAAAACAATCGATAACTTTATCAATGAACCTAATGAAGTTACTATTAGGTTTCAAGCACAATTGATGGCAATTCACTTCTATTTGAAAAACATGGAGAAGCAGAGGAGACCAACCATATCGTTTAAATCTCTTATCCAATCAGCATTGAAAGTAATCGATTTTGTAGGCAAGTCTAGGCTAATATGAAACTTATGTCTATCTATCCACCCAGTTTTCAAATAGCTAATACATAATATGGATATACTCAATGAGCTTATATCATTGAGTATATCCGTCCATCCTATATTCAATTGAATTTTTAAAGTTATTTTCCAAAATATGGAGAATTATTTCAATATTTGAAAAAATGCAACAATTGAAATGAAATTTTTTCGTTGGTACTTGATATGAAAGTGGCTTCTACTATTCGAAATGTATCATCATATCATCACCAATCGCTGTTAGATTTGATGAAGAGTTTAACATTATGAGACATTATGAGAAATTGATTATTATAAAAAAATAATACAATTTGATAAAAAAATGTAAATTAAACTAATCCAAGAAGCAAGGCGGAAGAGATAAATTATCTAAGTTCGAGTACTTCTAGACAATTGTACTGAATACAGATGATTACGCTTTCCATCGACCGTATTTCAGTAAATTTTTCTTTGGTTTGAATGAAAAACCTTGATTCAGCTTTTTGTTCTAATACAATATAATCCAACTAATTTTAATCTAACCCAAAATAATACAACACAGCTCAGTCCGCATCAACAAAAAATATGAATTTCGTCTAGATTTAAAGGATAGGACTAATCCAGGACTGATCCAATTATAAACTAATTGTCGTGGGATTATTCCAACAAATAACTTCTAAATTCATTTCATGGTGTTACAAGAAAAATTCCGAAATTATAATTGAGTATCATCAAAAGAAACAAAAGTATTTGTATGGTATGTCGAAAAATATATAAAAATTATTGATGCATGGAGAATTGTGTAATGGAATGTTTCATACTCTTCCTTATAACTTTTAAAGAATTAGGGATAATTTGATATAAAAAAACCGCTGCTCATTGCATTAATTTTATCAACTGAATCACTTTACAGCGAGGTAATACATCATGATGTGTCGAATCAATTTTTGGAACCTTGAATCCATGATAATTATCAAAATAGAACAAATATAGGGAATCCACTGAAACAATTAAGTAGTCGAGGGGATACAATGATATCTCTTCACAATACACATTCAGATATAAGACTATAGCTCAAAATTGTGTTTAGGTAACAACTATGAGAAATTGTTTTATCGATCATTTATATAAAATAATAGCATTGAGAACTAAAATTCACGGTTGTTTTTAGTGTGAAAATCATGAACTGATATCATAAGAAACTATGTACTTGTGACCATATTTTTATCGTCAGTCATTGTAGTAAAAGTTTAAATCTTTATTTGATAGGTCCGGATAAATAATTGAGTAATATAATAATTTTCTTTTGTGTATTTCTCTTGATTTTCACACTATTTAAACAAAATATTGAACTTCTCGTAGATAACATCATTAATAATTGCTGTTGCTGTCTCTTGATATCGAATGTTTTTATGTACGATGACACAGCTGACTAATTTCATTCTCAATTTGTTAAATTATGGTTGAAAAAAAGTGTGAGTAAATGACGTGCAAATAATGCTGTGACATGAAAAAAATTCTCATACAACCCCAATGGCTAACAATCCGTATCTTATACAGGGACAACTTTTACAATATAAAGATAACAAAAATGAAATTTTCAATCGACTTTTTAACAAAAAGGTACTCTTTGTTTAACTCGATATAATTTGAAGCTTAGGACATATGTAGATCTTTATATCGTTGTACATGCCCAGGGAACCGTTCGCCCTAAGAAGAGATTCTTAGAAAAATTATCATTAATTGTAATTATTTTTAAAAATAGTCATGTAAGGACACACAATCAAACATTCTTAATTAAACTGCATACTGTATTAGTTGGTTAGCTTTCAACTTTTTGTACTAATGTGTGGGCAGGAGGAGTGGGTAATCATTTCTTCAAATTCATTTCCCATTTCCATGGTAACCACGTTCTATTGAATTAAATAGAATGGATTCATTTTTTTGGGAACATCTTGAAAGCTTGGTATATGCAACAACGGTGAACAAAAGAAACGAAATTATCGATAATTTAAACATCGATTGGGACGGTCTTCCTAGTTCAAAGAAATGTACTTCGTATACTTCGCAAGTGTATGGAAGTGCAAAGTGCCCACTATTTATTTTTTTTTATTTAATAAGTTGTAGGCTAACCAACTTAATTTTTCTACATTTCAATTTTTTTCACGATGTTCGAGTCCCTGACCATCCTGTATATTATATGTATATGAGCGATAGGGTATTGATATTAATTTCACGCACCCAATGATTTTATTCTCATCTATACCCCAAACTGATGATGATGATAACTCATACATAAAAATTCGATTAATATCTAAGACTCAGAAATAGACCTGAGGAAAAGAATAGAATGAAAAGATTGTTATGTAATTCCCTAATTATTCGATAATTTATGAGAAATGGAGAACAATAATTATTGAATGAAGAGAAAATTTTTGCACAGGAAATGTATTTGAAGAAGACTCAGTAAAAGACTGGAATTTCGAAATATCAAAGATGATTTGAGACCGAATATTAATTGGATTAGATAATAATGAACGTTGTTCACTTATACTAGAATTTTGGAATTGACCTGGAAAATAGTTTGAATCGAGTATATATACATACAAAGCTGTCATTCTCAATAAATTTCCAATTTTTTCGAGGTATCACATAATGATTCTGCCGCTGTCAGGAACGAATACTAAAAATACCATATGTAAAATTTTACCGATGATTTGATTCTTCTATAGAAATTGACGGTCCATAATATGATTACTGTCAAATCGATGCTAAATTCCAGGTGGCTGTCATGAAACCATTGAGCGATGTAGCGATACTTACATTTGAAACTCACGTTAAAATAAAATGCATTCTTACCAGGGTAAAATGGAGGATGGATAAACGTTCGAAAAATTCAATGTCGTGAAACTGGTTGCACAGAATGTTGGACTGGTCTGTTACAAAACGTAGAAAATAGCCCAGACCGCATAGTCTCGCTATTTAGTGTACTTTAGTCATTAATAAGAAGGATGTATCCGTGTCTGATGCGCAACGCATCATTATTCGTTTTTAGGTGCAAGATAATGTAAAATCTGCGGAAAATTTAGAATTACCAATGAGGACTGTAAGGACTGATAGACAGACGCAGAACTGTACTAGATATAGCTGAAGAAATGGGCATCAGCGCAAAATGTACAACGGATGAGGAAGGAGAAAAGTTATTGCCTCAAATATTCACCACAATTTAAACTTGGATTTAACACTATATTCCGGAAACTAGACGCGTATCTATAGAATAGAGAGAAAATAACGAAGGCAGGCCAGTTAAAGCAAAAATTGACACTGTCAGTGGGAAGGGTTGTATACCGTGTTTTAGGACATAAGGGGAGTAATTGCGATTGATTTTTTCACTGAACGACTGACTGTGAACCTGCAGTATTATAGTAATCTTCTAAGGGCCGTTTGAAATAGCCTGCACGCAAGGTCAATATATAGCATAGATGAATATTGTACGTCGCGTGTCTCTTGTCATTGCATCATTGCTGCTACTAATAAAAATTCAATGATTTGAACAATACCTTACCTAAATTTGTATTCAATATTTTGTGACCAGTAACAATGATGATAACAAAACTAAAGGGAAAAAGTGGTCAGAATATCTTCTTGGTTTTGAAGCCTGATGGATAAGTTGGTTGTTAAGCAAAAAGTAACTAGATTTCTTCCTGGAATTCCAGCTTGCATCCAACCAATTATGGTGCAACGGCGAGATCTTGTATGGAACAATCAACTTGGTGCGCATGCTTTTTATCAAGGAATATTGCAACTTGTGTTGTATTGCATCATGTCAAGCGGCCTTAATAAACACAATGAAACCTGTCTACATATAAAAATGAAGCGATATTCCAATCCGTAGTGCGATATTGCTGCAAGACAACGTCATAGCATATAAAGCTCGGTTTGTGATCAAAACGTCGAACGAAAATACTGGAAACCGTCCATATAGATTCGATTGGCTCCTATGTGACTATTATTTATTTAGTCTATTGAAGGAGGCACTTGGTGGACTGCGATCGGAAGCAATGCGGAAGTAGAGACATTTGCGCGAATGGTTACGTGGCACGCTGAGAGATTTTGACGAAAAAGTCATCCAAAAGCTTACGGAAAAGTGGCAAATATGTGTAAAGTATGACAGAGACTATTTGGAAAATCTATAAAGCCTCGTCAAAAAACTATAAAGTGGGCTGTAAGAAATTGTCCATTTGCTAGATGTAAGAAAAGCTCAAATAAGTACTATGGGCCAATTTCTTACAGCCCACTCTCTAGTTTAATAGTATAAATGATGAAGATTCCAGCTGGAAATAATTTTTGTGGAAGAATGTTTATTGATTAGAGTTCAGTATAGTTATTAGGTTTTGCGAGTGTTATGTTGTTGTAGAGGTAGTGTAAACAGTGTGTTCAGTATTTGGTATGGAATCCTTATTAGAAAGCAAAATATATGAGCTTGAAAAATATAAAAGTATATAAGCAAGTAAGCGACTGAATAAGGTGGGCACCTAATTTTATAACAACGATTATGATTGATAATAAATAATTTGAAGAGAGGAAATTTTATGTAGTATGATACTGTCAAGAAGTAGTTATTCTTTAGTGCCAAGTAGAAAGTAATTATGAAGATCCATTCATATATAAATTTCTTATTCTATTACATTGATTTCAATATTCAATTACAGGCATTAAGAAGAAAACTTTTTTATTCACTACTTCTTTATCTTTATTAGCGCTATTTCCTTACAGTTTGTGAGTGTTTCATGGTTTTAATGAGTGATAATTTTCTGAGTTTTCCAGTTAATTGTCTTGTTTTGAATGAATTGTTTGGGATAAATCTAGTTTTAATTCATGATTTTATTACCTTACAAATTTCTCTATCGTTTCCTCTTGAGCAAATCATTTTATTTCTACATAAATAATCACCCACAGCAATAGGTATTTCACTCAGTTAATATATCGATTTTTTGGAGAGAAAATATCGACTGAAATGATTAGATCTAAAATAGGGATTACCATTATCATTCATATAAAAGCAAACGAACAAAATGAAGAAAATAATAACAGGAACGAATACTCTGCACGATAGATTTTCCACGTAAATCAGTTTTATCGTTTTTAAACGAAAATAGCTTCTAGAATGCATTCCAAATATCAAAACTTTTCATAAGAAAATGGAGACACCTATTCCATAAAGACTCTTCGCCATTCCGTCAGTCTATATCCAAAATCAATGTCATCAAGTAACTACTATTCAATTTGATATTTGAGGAAAATTATTGACACATTGTTGATAGAATCGGACGATCTAATGTGCATGCGAAAGAATTTGGAAAATATCAACTGTGACAGATATCAATTATTTTATTTGAAATATTCTTCAAGTGTCTATTTTATGAAATCATGATAAATTCGGTTATTTGAAAACATTATCGTGATATTTATTGCCAGCTCTCTTTGAAAACATTTATTGAGTTATTCATGTAATTACTGTCATTCTCTCGTGAGATTTGTGATACAAATCTCTTTTATATCTTTTCTATTTCACTATCGAATGGGTTTGTTGCTTCTCTACCACAACTACTTTTCTGTAAGTCAGTTAAAATCTAAACAGTCTTAATATGTGTGTATTTTCGCTGCCTCGAGAAAATCCTTTCCAACTTTCTTCGGCAAGAAAAAATCTAATCCGAGTGATCCTTCGCCTTCTTTACATCTGTCCCAGATGTATAACTCGGCACTTGCTTATGAAATGTGGAGTTACCATGTCAGGCGGTGACCTCTTGTGAGTTGATACGGAAAACGTAGGAAGTTTGAATTTATTTTTCTTGTGTCATTTTTAGTGTGTGGTTTTGTGTTATGTGTTTTTTTGTATTTCTGATTAGTTTCACTAACTAAACTTAACCTATTGATCCAGTGTCTTCTCGACCTTCCGTGTTCCCTATAATCCTCTTTGGTGTACCTGATAAGTTCCATTAATTCCTTCTTAGGATGTGGCAAGCTCCTCAAATAGCTTATTTGCTTATCTGTCGTCCATGATGCTCAATACTTTTTGCGGTTTCATGTCTCCGTATAGTTTGTCGCTTCTTGTTCACCAGTGGATATTTAAAGCTTGTGTCAGCATTATGTTTGTTGGGCCTGTAGTTTTTTCTGTTGGATTTGAATGTGTATCCTCATTCAATCAAGGTGTATGTCGTGATCCGTATTATTATACTAATAAATGCGAATTCTGTTTCCGCCTTTAGCTTGACTTTTCTACCGATTAATCCGCTCTCGCTTGTCTCACTTTGTCGACAGTGCTTCTCACATCTCCGTTGAAAGTGAGACCATGATCCATTGTTATGCCTAGTTATTTGACGTTTTTTGCCAACTATATTTCTTCGTTGTGGATTTTCGGTCGTGTCGGCTTGGCTTTTCTCACAGTTCAATTCTATTTTTTATTTTCGCATCATTCGTCTATCTCGTTTCGAGCAATTTGGAGACTGTTCTGCTGGTATTATATTTAGAGTTCTTGTTTTTTCCTTCAGTATCACTCTCTCTGTGATTTTACTTAGGTAGCAAACTTCTTGGTCTATAATTTTGCGAGAAAATGGTACCTTTTCCTGGTTTTCTCATCATGATGATATCTGCTTGTTTCATTTCGATGCGAAGTGCTTCATCCTCAATTTGAGGTATTTATAGACCACATATCACTTATTTTAATGCCGTTTCACATAGAGGGCGCAAAGTTTAATCAATAATGTTGTGTTCGTGTTCGTGAGTCTTTTTAATTACGTATAGTATAGTGTTAGTTCTTGTTACTTTTCCAAAATGACTTTCAATAAATCCTCATAAGGCCTAAGGACGTTTTAATCGATGGCTGCCAACTAACTGCAAACAATACTGTATTAATTACAATAGATTTATAATGAAGTGCTAGTAATAAAGTTTATTAAAATTTGGTATAATTAGTTAATATATAACATTTTAACTAGCTGTTTTTGTTTACCTTTTTTATTTTTAACACATAATAGCTCGTTTTGTTCAGATTATCATTATCATTATTACTATATATATTATTAAAATTTTATTTCCAAAATCCGATTTGTCTCCATTTCACTTAAGTAAGATATTCAGTGCTATTACAACAACTATTTATCTCCTAACAATATTATAACTAATCAATTCCCCAATTTGTTCATTTTTCATATTATTTCTCAAAATTTCATCTTTTGTGATACTTTATCAGTTCTGAAATAGCAGTATGAACTACCTTCGAATAATTCAAATTTCAGACCCCCAGTCGACACCAATTTGCTTAGAACAAATCTAAATATAGGTGATCTATGTTCTAAACATTTTTTCGAGGTTTCTGTTCCAGATATGCAGGTGGTATCGATTCATTTGATGAGTTTATTCTGTGTATTTTCATGCGGTATTTACGCAACGTATTTCAAGTTCGTAAAATAAATACACTAGTTTTTCAACTCTGAGTGATGGATAAAGTACATGAATTTGTGAAATAGTTTTCAAAATCCGTTTCTAATTATTTCATCCACAAAGCCACTTTAGAAGAAAGAATGTGGTTAATAGATTAAACAGTCAACGGAAATCGTAGTCTCAAAATTTTTGTAGCCACAAATCTAATAATGAATATAAATTGAAATAAAGTTTAGAAAATAATTTTCATACATTTGATTGCCAATGCCTAAAAAGCAGATTCGAAATTCTGTAAAAAACACAATAAACATGCTACTTATTTTGATATAAATGGAAAGTTTCTCAAACGGAATTTGAATCAAAACACTGATTTTAATGGAAGTTAGTTCGGTTATTAATTTCATTCAAGAGACGTTTATCATAAAGAATTATTTATTATATACCACTGATGGAGATAAAAATCAAGCATTGAATTATCACCAAAATGCACTCCTTCTCACATTATCTAAGATCATAGAAAGATTGGTCAAAAAGAGGCTGTTATCATTTCTTTTTAAATATAAAATACTCACTACTCAATTTGGGTTTTTAAGTAACAAATGTACTGCAACTCCACTGCAATAACTTTTTGTGATTTTTCTAATGCTTCCGATTGTGTTAATCATAATATTTTAATAAACAATTTGTAGTACTACGGTTTCAGGGGAACACCTCTCCCATGGTTTGATCACCCTTAGACGATTGTGCGATTTTAATCTTCTCTGTCTCAACGTTTCTAAAACTAAAGTTTCACCATATAAAAATACATTGCTGCCGTCGTTGAATCTGTAAAATTCCTAGGGCTTGATGTGGACAATTCCTAAAATGGGAGTTATCTAAAAAATTAAGTTCCTCTGCTTTGCGCTGAGATCAGTTTCCAAAGAACTGAACTTATCCACCTCCTTAATAGTCTATTATTCCCTTATTGAGTCGCACCTCCGATATGCCCTTCCCTTCTGGGGTACTTGTGGTGTGACTCAATTTGAGCGAATCTTCAAACTACAAAAGTTGTTAGACATTCACTTGGACTAAACAGCAGGCCTCACTGCAGGGACTTCTTCAAAAGATTATATATTCTGACTCTTCCTTTCTTATCCTCAATTTCAGAAAGATCGTTGCACGGCTATCCTCATAGCTCACGCAGAGCACAACCTTCACCTACTTACTCCACGTTCAGAATTAGTTAAAGGCTCAATATTTTACAATGCAAAAAAATACACAATCACTTGCAAATTGAAATCAAATCGATATCATCTTTTCCCGGATTTCGCAATAATTTGGGGACATATTTACTGGAAAGTGCCTCCTACTCTGTAAACGACTTCTATTCTAATAATATTATTTAATTGCGGGCATGCTGCATACTGGTTTAATTTATGCTATGGACTTATTTACTTATTATTACCTATTGCAATTACATATAATTTTGTTACTCATTGTGGTTTTCTTCTGTATATTGAAATTTTATTTTATTCGTATCTTTATTTAGTTATTTTTATATTTGTTTTTCAGTTTTACAAGCTTTTGTCTATAAATTCTAAACATTTTTTGACAATAAAGCATTTCTCTCTCTCTCTCTTATGTATTGTTATGGAATAACATCGTAACCTCACATCTACAATATTTATTATTTATAAATATAATTTTTTAAACGCTGTGTCATATGTAACGTTCGTTAGAAATCAATTCTGGTCGTATAATCTCAATAATATTAAGAATAATATAGTTTGAGCCAAGTATTTTTGCAACAGTTTGTACGCGTAGACAGAATTCGAATGAAATGACGATCGTGACTTGACTGAAATGGAGAAATTCATCAAAATTCTCAACTGCAAGCTTAACTGGGAACGTTTTTGCTCAAAATAGAGTTATTGGTCAGCTTTTTAGATTGAGAATTTCCAAATAGAACTTGTATCATAGTTTTTTCAAACATCAGTTATGGTTCTTATTTTCTTTTTCTATATATATAAAAATATATAATATTTATATATATCATTATATTCAAATAGTATTCTCTCACTCTTTGTTTTGAAATGTTATCAATATTATTGTCTTCTCTAATTTAATATTAATTTCCATCTTCAAGTGTTGTCTCAGGTTCATTATCTTCTTCGATATCATAAGACAATTATTCTTTTCACCTCGAAAGTGATATCGCCAAGCATGTGCAACAAAAACTTTGGATGATCAGCAATTTTTTCTTGGTACTTTGACATCCGCATCCGCATACTTTTCCATTTATACGAGTCTAGCAAAATTTTGGTCTTCACTTCATCATCCCCAACTATCAATATACTATTTGTTTTGACGTTTGTGATTTTACAAGTTATGTTCTATTCTTATGATATCGAAGTAAAAAATACCTATTGACACATATGATCCTTAACTTCAATACTGAGCAATCTAATTCTCTTCAATTCTCCACTACTTTTTGTTCTAGCCAGATGCTGTTACTTTACAACTGCTAGAATTCATCAAGCATCGGTACCATGATGGAAGAAACTTTTCTGTCCAGTCTAATAAGAAAGGACAGTACGCGCGTAGAGCGATTTGTTTAGTTTTCTTTTGAAATTATTTTAATGAAATTTTCAATAAATTATTTTCCTAGATTCTCAGAGGTTTTCGGTTAGCCAATTAGCCAATCAGCTCTTAACAAATTTACGGGCACGGGTTCTCGAAATTTTGTGACTCAAAATCTAAGAGGAATTCGAAAAAAATTGCCCAAACGAAATATGTAGAACACAAAATTTTCTGCAAAAAAGTTTCCAGTCAATTTTTGTTGGAGTCACTATTTCTGAGTAAATCTCCCTCAAAGTCGGAGCATCTGAATTCCCGCCAGTGCGAATTCAAGCCTATTCACGTCCCAGGCGCACATGGGAACTGCACTACCTCCTGTAAAACTACTTCGTTCTCAAAAAATCAAAATGTATCATGATGGTTAAGATCTCTATTTTCTACTCGTGCAAGCTAGTGTAAGCTAGGCTTTCTACTCGTGTAAGCTAGGCTATGACACACATGGATTACTTCTCAGCTTCAAATAAAGTAACTTTTAAAAAACGCAATCATAAACACCATTTTCGTTCTCGGTTGATTATTATTTTAAAATTCACAGACTTCTCAATAGTTTCTCTTCAACAAAAATGTGGGAACTCATTTTGTGCTCTACAGTTTTGGTTCTGGCACTTTTTTTCGAATTCTACGTAGTTTTTTGAGCGTTCAAACCCATCTTATTATGGAAATTTTGAGGTTAGGAAGTAATTGAAACCTTTTTTTGTACTAGATGTTGTGCACTGTTTTTTTGCCGGCAGTTTGTGTCAAAATCCTCATAGTTTTCGATTTATCTGCAATTCAAAACGTTTTTATGTACATGAATCCATTTTATGGTGGAAATTATGGGGGCAGGAAAAAATATGTACAGCTGTGAAGAATTATGTTCTGTACATTTCTTGCTGTAGTAATTTTTTTCGAATTCCTTGTAGTTTTAGAATTATTCTCGATTCAAAATATTTTTGAGTGTATAACTCATTTCAAGTTAAAAATTTTGAGGTTAGGAACAAATATTTTTTTGTAGAGAATTTTGTACTCTACATTTTTTGTTACGGCAGTTTTTCCGAAATCCTGATAGTTTGAAATCCCAAAATCCGTGCCCATAATTATGTTAGAGCTGCTAGACTTATTCAGCATCCCAGAATCTAGAAAATCAAAACCGCTTAATTTAAGGCTTTAGCTCAAAATCGCGTATACACTACTTGAGAACATTTCACTAGAAGTAGTGATGAATTATAACAATATAAAGTATGTTTGGAGAAGTGAAGAAAGATTTCATTAGAATGAAGCAATCATATTAATATCATCACAAGAGAAACTGATTGTATGATTACAATGCATGAGTTGAAAAATATACATAATCAATTATAGAGAAACCAGCTCTTCTTACAGTTAGTTTCCCTTTCCCACTTACTACACTTTTCTATGTGGAAGAAATACTGGAACGGCCTTGAATTGATTGTTAGGAATATATCATAAATCTCATATTTCCTCTCACCAAGACTCGTCATAATTCTGTGCTTATTCAATATGTTTTTCAATGGTTTGTTTCAGTTTAAGATCTTTTTTTCATAGAAAATCAGTTCAAAATAACGACTTGTAACGATTTTTGATTCGTTGCGATAAAAATACGCCAACTCGGGACAAAAATATTTCAGGTTAAAGTAAAAGTAGTCCGATTACATAATACAACTCGTTACGGATTCATCAGGAGTACCTAATCCAGTTTGAAAATCCAAAAATTGAAATTAGAATTTCTAAATCTTTCAGGTTAGGTTAGGTTAGGTTAGGTTACCTAACCTGAATTTACAATTTTATAAGTAATACAGATCTTTACAAACTGTCCGAGGAGAATATTTTATCGAGCAATGATTTAACTAATAACATAAATTACATTTGGATCTGAGATAATTGTAAAGTGTTAAAAAAACTTAACAGCATTTCACATAGTTGGCATTTTCAAAAACTGTCCAAAGACTTTTTGTTATGTGTTTTTAGTGGTAAAATATTTTTCACTGAAATACACTATAATTTTATTTTTTGTTTTTTATTTCATAATTAAAATTCCGAGCTGCATAAACTTCCGTCACGAGTTGTCTAATCTTCATGACCACCACGATCACGAATTGGCACATTGTTACCAAGTTGATATTCAATTTTATAACAGTCCTCAGAGAATATTTAAATATATATAAGTTGACAAATTTCAAAAGCAGTTCAACAAAAAAAATTGGTGCTGTAACAAAATATTAAGTTACGTAGAGAAAATAAAAATAATCACCCAATTTGAGTTCTTAATACCAATTTTCAGTACTTAATATTGGAATATAAAGTTTTCACATTTAAAATGGACGTGAAAAATTTTTCCAAATTTCTAATAATTACTCACCTTATACAATATTGTAAATCAGTTTGAGTAAAGAGCTTTATACTCTTGGAAATCGCTTTCGAACTTTTTTTGTGTAACTCGCACTGGTTCACCAATAGGAGTCGTTAAAGCATAATTTCTGATGGTAAACGAGTACGAGGTTAATAAAACGATTTCGAAGAGCATGAAATTTCCCACAAGGTCCGTCAAACTGATTTTTTAAATTTGAAAATAAAATTCTACATGCATTTTGAATTGATAAGATTTTGTAATTGAATTATTAGCAATTGATACTAGAGCTCAAAGTTGATTTTTCTATATTTTGCCTGAAAAAAAAAATTATTGGAATGAACAACCTAATATGTATACTTCTTAATTACTGAAATGAACTATTGGTATGAATAACAACGAGTATAATTAATTTAGTAGGTGAAAAAGTGGAATATTCCTCTACCAATCCAATTTCATTCGCTTACTTATTCAACTAAATAATCCAATCAGATTTTTTGCAGTGGTGAAGTTTTTCACGCAGAACTTAATGGTTTATCTTTGCTTACTCCAAGTAATCGAGGAAAACTAAGACGACATTTTGTGGAAATATTTACTCGCGTTAATGATTACTAGAATTCTAAGTAAAGTTAATTGATTCAATCATGATCTGTGTATTTATCTGACCGAAAAGTTGATTCGGCTATTTAAATAATCGAATGTATAGATCCTCATTTTTTGTACGTTAAGAAGGCAGGATCAAACGGTTCAACCAATTTCAAGACTTCATTCGAAAATACAACAGTTCACTGGACGCATTCAATATTATCGTTCCAAATATTTAATTGAATTATTAATATATTTAACTATAACAAACACATTCACAAAATCAAATGAATCTTAATTAATCATTGAATAATGAATTGTCTACAAAGGTTTTTCATAATCTATTCGTAATATCTCATTACATGCATGTATACGAGGGTGGCTTGGAAACATAGCAGCTTTTCAAATGTTGACAACATATTCTCTAAAATGATCATATTATATAAAAACGACAAAATTCATATAAATTCTCATAAATGGAGAACGTTTAGTAAATATAGAGGAAAAGAAAGTTATATGAACAGAAACCAACGAAAAGTTACGTGAACATTATCGTGAAAATAGTTCGTCCCATTAACTGATTTAGGAAATGGTGTCTGGTTTTAAAAGTCATATCAACAAAAATATAGAGCATCTAGAGCAATCGCACTTCACATATCAAAGGCCTTTGAAAGGGGTTGGTATCACAAACTTCTAAATAAATCAAAATCACACATTTTGTCGTTCTCACTCATTCACTGACTTAGTATTTTTCCCAAGTTCGCTATCAATGGACACACCTCAGAGGTCAAAGCAAGTGTTCCATAGGCATGCATCTTGTCACATACTCTCTTTCTCCTGTACATCAATGAACTACTCGACAAAACTACAAACCCTGTATATAGCTTCACCGACGATACCAACAAATCACTATCATCAGTAGCAATCTTGAAAACATTCTGGGGTCGGTTAGAAGTAATCTGGTTAAGTTTAATACAATAAAGACCCAGGCTGCTGCTTTTGCAAATAAATCTGGTACTGTATTTCAGGACTTTGTTCTATCTTGACATAAAATATGACCATCACCGGACACTCGCTTGTTATGTGTTGAAGCTGACAGCAATTTGTTCTGGTCACGTCACGTGGCCGTATTAGCTGACGTACCTTAAAAAACTCTTCAAGACCATTAAGCTTCATACTCCGCATACTCCTCTAATCATCTACAATTCAGAGTATTGTTCGACAGGCAAACATGGCTCATGACCACTGATTTCGCCTGCAGAACGTCAATTTATCGTGATTCCTTCTGAGAAGTGCAAGCCTGTGGAATCAGCTGTCAAGTCACGTCATTCCCGAACCTACAGAAGTTCGAGATCAATATCCACCAGCATGTCCACACGGCAGGCACAACTCGATCTACTCGAGTGTAATAGAGTTTACCCTCTTGATCTTGCTTTTTATATAAAAAAACGGACGACATTCAACGTCTAGGATGCGTATGTAGGATGCTTAGCTTGTAACGAATCAAATTCGGAGCTTCCATATGTATCAAACAATTGAGATAAACCTTGTAGATGGATTTTTTTACGAAACCTCACATACCATATAATATCATAATAGCCATTCGGTGGGGATATTTTCTATATTAGCTATATCACCAGAATATGGAGGACCATTTTTGAAGTAGTTACAGTGAATGATGGTTCCGGACGCGTATATAGCAAGCCTATTTTACTATGTCCTCTGACTTGTGACGAGTTAAAATTGGATGGTCTCTCACCAAACTGCTTCATTCTAGGCTGTAATACTGCGAAAACCATAATTCATATAGCACTTGACTAGTTTATAAATCCTCATAATGCTATTATTAATAACATAACCTATCCTTATATTAACAAACCTTTCTATACGAGAAATAATCGACAATTACTTCAGTACGTTTTCTATATTTTATATTAATGTCAAGTGCTAGAAATATATCTTCAGAACGACATTATTTGCTGGTATTTGAAGTATGGCTTCGAGACAATTAGTCCGTCACAAACGGAACGTAATCACTTAAATTTTCCATGTCTATAGTTGATAAAATCCAGGCTCTTGTATTTGCCGACCGTGGAATAAAAGTACATCAGTTAGCTAATAATGTAAAGATGTCAACCGAACTAGTATTGAGTGTATTAAAAAGTGAAATTAATATTTGAGTATATTCACACTTTATTCAGGTGAACTTCCATTGTAAATGAGACTTATACCATAATAGAAACAGAAACCAACTATTAAAACAATAGACTTTTGCCGAGTACCGTGCTCCTAAATTAGCGAAAATCATTGTCTCGTCTAAAAAATTTATGTCTATATTGTTTTACGATTCCTAAGGTGCAATTTTTATTGATTATTTAGAAAAAAATAAAGCAATACCTTATCCATATTGTGCTAAGCTACTCATACCTACTCAATTAAAAATACCACATTTGCCGAAGACATTTTCGATTGGTTCTTATTCTCCTTTTTTTAGTTATATCTGAAGCTATTCAAGAAAGTCATTCCACAACGATAAAGAGTGCCAGAAATTCAACTAGGGAGTATCTAATATTGAAAGAGATTTCAATTAATATTGAAATTCTAATAACTAATTACGATGTAAAATGTTGTATATGTTATCCTGTGATTTTAAAGGTATAAAAAACATTCCGAAGTACCCCAATTTTCTGAACGAGAGAGTTTGAATTCTTACTAATTAGTTTAATACGTGATATTCTTGATCAAATTTTCACTTATTAACTTTGTACAATGAACAACAAGCATAATGAATTATCAAATTATACACAAAATTTTCGAGGTCTCATTTCAATTTTATCTTCGTAAACAAAAAAAAATTGGAGAATACATAAACAATTATATTAGCATGTGAAAAATATAAAGCTTATTACAGTTTCACAATAATCGAAAGATGTGTATAAGATTAATAATGAAAGGAATCATCGACTGTAATCTCTGTAAATCAACTTAAAAACGCCTTTCAGATCCAATAGATGATTCAACACTTTCCATGCCCTCGTTTTCTCTTATGATTCATATAGAGTTATCATGCTCAAAAACACAGATAACGTTTTTCGTATCAACATAATCCATTAAGGTTTTTTTTGAACAGTATATACTTCAAAATCATTGAATATTAATAATTTCAATGTATTTGATAAACTTTTTTGGCGGTTAACTAATTTTCGCGGTATGAATTGCAATCGTCCTTGCAAAGATTGCCTGCAGTGAAGAAGTTGTTTTTGTTTTATCTCACGTACGCCTTCTCTAACGGAAATTCTTCGCTGAAATCCATCATTGGAGTTCTCACTCACGTCCGAACACTTGTTCGCATATTTCTATCTCATTTTCATAATAAATGTTTCAATACGTATAAGACTACATGATCTGCAAAAGTTCTGAAACTATAAGAAAAGTCTAATATATTTCAATGCAAATATTTTTTCAACGAATAATTGTATTGATTCTCATATATGCATATACATTTATGATCAAATTTAATCGTTGGGTTCAGGGGATACATCGCAGTAATTGACAGAATATAATTCAGAGAAACCATTTTCTAGTATGTGTATGATCTACAATAGAAATATCAACAGTTAATTAGAAGAAATTACAAACCACGTCATCAGTTAGTGCCCAGCAGTGCGAGGTTCCAAGATACAGGCAAGCCTCGCAACTTGCCTGATGACGTTAGAAAGCTAAAGCTGAAGCGCCTGGCTGCCGAAACGACACTAACCTTAGATAAGTTAAATGTAGTACTTATAGAGGCCTGTGAGTAACGGTTCACAATTGACTCATAATATAATAGTATTTAAATTTGGGGAAGGATTGGAGAATAGACTATTCCTTTTAGTTGCTAGAACTGGTTGTACTGCGTAACAATAATCAATTGATTTAATAGAAATATAATTGATCCATTAATATGTCGATCTACACTTACAAATTCAGCTTTCACTAAATCGGATTGAAATCATATTAAATTCGGAGGAGAACAATTAACAGCTTATGAAAATGTACGCGATCTTCCTTCGTCTTTTTTTTAATTAAGCTGGAATATCTCTGAATTTCCATTTTTCTTTTTTTTCCAAACATGCTGCACGACAAAAATTATTACAAAAGGATAACCTTTCAAACTAATTACCCACATTCCTGTAGAAAATCGTTCTCCGATCGAGTCTCCCAGTGCAACTAACAAATGAATTTGTCTCTAAGGCCCTTTATCTTCGCGTTTCTCTCTTTTTTTCTTTTCCCTTTGGTAGTTATTGTATCATCGAAAAGAGCTATTTCCTTCCAGACCGTACTGGCTTTTGTATTGACACCCTATGGTTAATATGAAGTAGTGGTTAAGTCAGTTATCAAAAAAGTGTAATCGTAACATAGTGTTTATGTAGTCTTAGTTGAAAACGTGTTCATTCTCCTTACATAATTTTAAAAATCCAATATATAACACTAAGTATAAGTGAATACCTCAACTTAATTTATTTTTGTTTTCACTAAATGGAGATAAACCGAATGGACACAATTTTTTATCGCCTCAAAACGTAGTAAGGCTTTTTGAAAGTATGTTATGGAATCATCATTTTTCAACTGGTTCAAATGTTTTGATAAATAGTTCGTTCATACGGATGTGAAAGGGAAAATTAATTTTCGAAACTACAATCACAACCTCACATTAAATGTTATCAAAATCAATGGTATACTTTGTTGACTGTCTATGTGTTAATACCTATGATTACGTCTTCGCCATTTCTCTCTTTGCTTTACAAAGTACGAGCTTTCCATGAACTTCTTTGTTCAGCATTGCAATCAAAATTCTTGGTACCAACTAATGGAAGATTTGTAGTTCTTTGATCAATAATTTGCCTCAACTTCATCTACAACTTTGATAGTTCTTGACCGCAATAATATCACTATATTTTAATTTTGGTAAGTTAATATTCTATTCTATTTCTGAAAATAGGTAGACATTCAGGGCAGTAAATCATTTTATGTGGGTTTTTACCTCACGTGTCTATCATTATAAGACAGTAAGAGGGTACAGGAGTGATTGCTTGATATCCAGAGCAGTTCGACCACAGATCGATAAAGATAAAACAGAAAGTATAATGAAAATCAAGAAATACTCAACTGCTAGGTTACCAGTCACTACCCACGATTTTGTGTAACATTCATTTTCATATTAAATTGAACAATACTCTTCCTTTATACTTTTTTGTTTTCAACAATCTCATACTAACTTCTCGGTTCTGCTTTCAACATGAATAAAAACAAAATGAACAGTAAAATTGCACCGAGAAAACTACAACATATAAAACGTGAAAATTTGTCGTCACTTTTGACACACAACAACCCCTCTATTTCCTTTCAGGCATTCGCTTTTGTATCGACACCCTTGCGTGGCGACAACATCTGGAAATGACAGTTCCACGAAGTAATAGGTCCTGCGGGTTGACCGGGTGACGGGGAAACGAGATTGGTGGAGGGACCGGGAATATCTGGATATTCTGGATGTGGTTAACGGCAGCAGCATGATTGTGCGGTCAGAAGCAATCAGACCACTGAGATAGCAATAGTTTCGCACACAATTTACACTAGGAAATTTTGTTTTACACGGCTGGCGATGCCAAGAACAGTTAAATACAGTGTGTATGTATTAGCAACACAACCGGGTGTTAGCAACAACGTTTTGCTAATTGTTCGCATTGCACCGTATTGATAATATCCAAATTTTTTATAAATATGAAGATTCCAATTGTCAAACTTAATTTGCAAAATATCAGAAGTTGAAATCAAGTTATTCCAATTTTTTTTTATAAAAATGATTATATATATGGAATTAACCAATGATGAGCAAACCGAAACGCCTGATCTAGTAAACAAGCGCAGATTTGAACTGGTAAATATCGCAGCTATGAATTAGCAAAGAGCGAATATGTTTACAGTGAGTATAAAAAAGCTGACGCAGCTACCAAAAATAAGTCTATGGAATCAGTATCGATTCCAAATATACAAACCTTTCTTGTTAACCACACAAGTCTTACAAAATGCTTGTAGTCGTTCGCTAATCAAATTCGTTTCACGATACTAGTTACAAGTTTCTTCTGGTTATTACATTGAACGGACATTATTAAGAAACGTACGGGAAAAAGATTAATTTGGATGTAAAAAACTGGGATAAGAAGTGATTTCAAAAAATAAGTAATACATATCAGAAGCTCTTCTGTGTATGTTTTATTTGAGTACAATATGCTTTATATCATTTCCACATTTACATTTCTTAATCAAGTTTTTGAGATATATAATTTGAGCCTCACATAGTTGAACGTGTAGATCCGATACATAATTTCAAAGAGATTTTTTGATAAAAACATATTGCAATATGAAATGCTCGCATAAAAAGCTATGTTTTTGAGAATAAAATGAACAAATGCCAACGAAAATCAGAATTCAAGAATAATTTATCTGGGCAGACCGATTGATAATCAGTACAGGCAATTGATTAATTGGAATGAGTTGAAAGGGGACGTCATTTCAAAGTTATGTTCTAAGAGAGTCATGTGAGTAATTATATCAATTGTTAGAAAGTGTTTCTGTAAAAGGAACATTGCTATTGATATTATGAATTTTCGTCTCAAGAATCACGTTCCCCCCTCTATAGCTTTACACGGCTCAAAGCAAAATATGCAGGAAAAGTCTGATGTTACTAAAAAATTTCGATATTCCAATGAATTGCAAAACAACTTTTGCGTAAACTGAATTCGTAATAATCAATGACAGGGATGAATTTACATCATGAATTTTTTTAGGTACACAGTATTGATTAAAAATATGTAATATTCTAGATATAGACTCATAAATTGAAATTAATTCACTGAATTTCTGTATATTAACTACAATTCACATAAAACCATGTATATGCTTATCAAAATAGCTCCTCGATTTAACATTTAACATTCAATCAATTATGTTATTTTTAAGAAGATGTACTATAGAGAAATTTATGGGGTTTGATAAGGAAGAAATTGAAATTTATTGCATATAACATTTTTTATTATGTTGAAATTTATTCACTTCTCAACTAATATCTTATTTTTTATTACAGGTAAGTAACCAGTACCAATTTTCTATCTACCCGTTGCAGTCAGGTAAGTGGACAAAATCTGAACGTGCAGGTAAGGTCTACCAATAATACTAATCATCAATTTATTGTGACATAAATTGTGGAAAAAAGGGCACCCAATCTAGATATTCATTAGCTACACAATCAAAGAAACCATATATAGAGTGAGTTTTATATAAAGAACGCGTTAATTATCACGGAAACGGCTTTTACGAATAATGAACTTTGTTATTTCAAATAGACCACCCTATATATTCTGTGTTTTTAGAAATCCTTTAGAAATACTGATTATTTCCCATGTTTCTCTATAACTCCCTATACAGTGTCTCCATCAAAGTTATAATAAATTTTGTACATTTAGATGACTACTATTTAGTGAACTGGTTTAATTTAAATATTCTCTAATAATTTATGAGCTAATACAAATCTCGTAACAAGATCTAGTGTAGTAAATAGTAAATAGTAAAAGTTTTAACGAAACTGGTGCAGTAAAATATTTATCCAAATTATGGCGCTGAAAACCTACAACTGAAAAATTACGAATTTTAGAAATCAAACAGTAAAGGCGATTACAGCAGATGCTCAAAATGCTGTCCATTTACTTCAATACAACAAGCCATGCGATTTTTTAAACTTTGCAATACATTTTGCAACATCCTTGGCTGCTCAATTCTTCTTATCTCTGTGATAATCCTATCTCTTAATTCCTGAATAATGGCATTCCAATCCGTCTTTTGGGAAACACATTATTGCGTCACCACACACGCATAGTGAAGTGAGGTTCCATCTTGTTGTAGCCAAATATTGTCGTTTGGTTTATTATTATTGTCTGAAAATATGTAATAATGAAGTTTTGTTTGATTTGAAAATACCCGAGCCAACTCAGGTATGATACTATTTTTCAATAAATCCACATACGCCGGACCGATTAAGTTACCCTCAATGAAAGAGGGACCAATCATTTTTTCACCTATCATTCCAGCCCATACATTAAGTTTTTCGAGATATTGGATGTGGGATTCACGCATCTAGCGAGGATTGTTACGTGACCAGCATTTAAAAATTTGGGATCGTTTTGATTGAACATTTTTTCATCATAGGTCTGCAAACTTTTGACGTCTATCAAAATCGTCATCTGATAACTCTTGAACCAAAGTTACTTTGTATGGATAGAACTGAATATTACCTGAAATTTTCATAACGAATATTTGCGAAATATCAAGTTCCCTGGATATTCGTCTAGTACTTAAGTGTGAATCGTCTTCTAACAGGAGACAAACATCCAAAGATTTGTTTTCAGTTGATGCAAAGATCCATTTGAAAAACAACATTTTTCCGGTGAAAGTAAAGGTCTGACAACACTGTAAATACAACCATAATACAAAAATTATTAAAACTCGTAAAAGCCGTTTCCGAGATGATTGAGTCGTTCCATATATAAAACTCACTCTGTATATAGTCAGCGGGAGTATGATAATTGTTAATTATCGATACAAAATTACAACAATCAATGAATCCGTGTTATATAATAGCTGAAATGAGTTTATATTTTTATGAAACTGATGCAATAAATAACAAATGAATATTCAGTTCAGGATGATTTGCAAATACGTTGACATGCCACGTACACGTGACTATGGGAAAAACATATGATATAATATGTTTTAAGTTAACACCACAAACAGTAGGGGATTAGCTTAGTGATTTGTTGATCGGTAAAGACCGAATCGGAAACTTAATTCGCTTCATCTCTAAAGGTATATCCATTGGGATCATTGGAAAACACCTTCAAGTATTGTCGCGTGAATAACATCACTCCGCAGCTTCCTTACCACCTTGCGCCTTCCAATGGATAGATAACTACCGAGCCTTCAGTTGTGAATAGTGCAGTGGTAAACCAGTAGTAAATCATTGATTTCTCAATTATTTGTTAGATAGAAATTTGGATAAATTCACAGTACCAGTAAATTGATTCTGATACATAACATTTAAGTTATTCAAATACCCATTCTTAACTGCAGAAATTGCTCGCTCGTTCAACCATTTGTATACTTTACTGACTAGCTCGTTTTTTTTTAATGAGAGGAAAATGTAAAAATTCACAGAATTTTAAAAAGCTCCATTTAAAAATTTTATTATGTTATTGCTGATGACAATGAATTTAGTACAAATCAAAGCCTGAAACAAAATATCAACCTCAAATTTGTAAATGAAATCGCGACTTCAATATTTTTCCAATGAGTATTATCTCTAGAAATTAGTACGAATAACATTTCTTCTCTTTAGAATTCCTCGAAACTTTCTCATAATTAGAAACTCTCATTATTTCATCGACAGATATAATTCGTTTTGTAGTTAAGGTAACTAAATGTTGAAATATATGAAACAATACGAATTAAGATAGAACGGAAAGATAATGAGCAAGTAAAGTCAATATTTATAGTCTTTTCTAAGCGACGCGTCTCTTTCTGTACATTAAACTTTATCACTCATTATTATTTTATTCCAGCCTCATTGTTTTTACTACAAAATTAGTTAATTATATCTTAATTTATTTTTATACGAATTGTACAAATTTTATAGCAGCAATTATTTACGCTTCATTCACATTTAAATTTGACTTGCTACTGGATTGTCAGTCTGCTACCATAGCCGCTCCAGTGATATGATATTAGTATTGACTTCAGTGACAACCTTGAACAACGCATTAACATTGAGTCTCAAAATGTATCCATGATGTAATATCTATGATGAAAAATGTTCGTCAATGGATATGGATATGGGAATTTTAGCTCGTTCACTAAAAATAAAACAAACTTACTATTAATTGCTCCCATCAAAGTTGTCGACTGCCTTGAGAACTGGATAGAGAATCATAATATAACAAGAATATCGAAATTTTTAAAAATACTGTCGACACTCTTGTAACAATGAGGACTAGTTGAAAACTATCGATTCTCAAATGGAAATTTGAATAAGAAAATATGGAGTAATCAGCTTTTTTCAAGTATGAAGATATGCTTTTGCGTATATTGATATATTGCAAACCTTTCTTTTAGACATGTATTGCAAAAGACAGTTACTATTTATTGATGAAATATATCATCAGTTTTGATCTTACTCGTAATTCAAAGTATTGGTTTCCACACGATTATAAATTGTGTGAACAGATCAGGGATATGAGGAAATTTTGGAACCATTGTAAAGGACAAAACTTTCTTGGTAAGTACACGTTAAAATTGCAGCTCATTCACTAAAAACAAAACAAAACACAAAGTTACTATAAACGTTTTCCATACTATTGCCAAGGTGGAATTAGTATATAATACAAACACTAATTTTCCCAAATTGACACTTACAGTTCCATCAAAGTTTTCGACCGCTTCGAAAACTTAAGAATTTTGAATGGAACCTTCTTCGAAAGGGATTTTAGTCCTCAATTTAGCAATATAAAGTTTTTCAAACTTGGTGCAATCATGACTGAGAAAATTCATTTTTAAGTTGTAAAATCTTGATAATGTCTCTAGCATAAAATTTTACGTACATGGAATGTGGATAATAATGTCTCATAATATTTAGAATGTATTTTTTAATGTACTTTAAAATTAAATTAAATGTTCCGAATGACCACCATTCACTTCCTGACAATAACCGAGGCGACTTTGGAATTTTCGTACTACATTTGGTATGACCTCAGATATCAGCAATATTGTCTAGTCTATTAAAATATACTTTAGATTTGAAAGTAGTCGCGAAGAGTCAAATCGAGATTTAGCCGCCCATTCGATCGTTTCAATAACTTTTTTTAACGATACAAGCTTAAACGTTCAGTTTTTTAGGATATTGAGTGAGATCCTCACACATCCAGTGTGGATTTTCTCTGCTCCAATATCTACAGTTCTGTTAACCGTTCCGTTCAAATGAAACGTCGCTTCATCAGAAAAAACTATTTTGTTTGTGAACTGCAAATCTGTCTTCATTCTGTCCGTTATCGATTCAACTGAACTTTGTAAGGGTGGTATTTTTACTTATGCAAACTCAAAATAAATGATTCACTTAATCATTGTCGGCGGCAAGTTCTGGAGTTGTCTTATGCGGATTTTCCTCAATCTCTAGAAGTACATCTAACTTCTTTTCATCAGTAAATTGAACATTTCTACCTGGGTATCCAATATTTTTCACAAAACGTGTTTAAGGACTTTTTTCTAAATTTTGCTAACTGTAGACTGCGGAACATATTGACCAGGGTATTTATTATTAAAAATTTCACAAACCTCCTTTGAGTATCGGCCATAATCGAATTTAATACGCGAAAAAATATTATATTGACGTCTTCTAGTAACATTAAATACCTATTACTTGGCGTTTTGACTAATATTTTAGTATCTAGTAGATTTTTTCCTGATATTTTGCAGAATAGATACGAGAATATCTGATTATTTCTACAATGTATTTTAATAGACCAGACAATATTGCTGATTTAAAATTAATGATAACAGAAGAAATTAATAAAATGACCTCTGAGGCAATACAAAATGCTGCAGAAGAGTTCCAAAATCGCCTCGATTATTTTAAAGTCAATGGTGATCATTTTCAACTCAATTCAATTGTAAAGTACATTTAAAAATCATTTCTAAATATTCTGTGACATTACTATCTTCATTCTACGTAAAGTTTAATTTAAAAATAATAATAATTATTAATTTAAAAATAAAAAGGGAAGATCACCAAGTTCCAAAGAAATTGATACTATCATGAGAAAACCTATTTTGTCAAAAATCACAAATGCCAGTAAAATTTTTTTGAAATTTTTGATTCCAATAACGTCATATCAACTATCACTACTTTTTCAAATTATTTAAGTTTGAAATCGGCTAATTGGATTATTGTGAATATTATTTATAATGTGCCTTATTCATCTGTGTGACTATTTTCCACCAACTTTTCAAATTGAATCGAAAACTTCTGAAATAAATTTTTCCGCTAACAAGATTTATTTGTATGAAGCTAAAACTCTCGATAGATACACATTCATAACAATTTACATTTAAAACTAAAAAGTTGTTCGAAGTGCGCAGCATCAAAGGAAAACTATAAAGAAACTACCAATTATATAGTAACAACCAGGAGTTGAAAATAAAATAAAATCCTTCGCAATTCAGGATGTTTCAACTCTTTGTATACTACGTTCATCTGCTAACTAAAGAGAAAAATGTTTGAAATAAAGGTTTTCGTTTCTTTAGTCATCACTTTTCCGATGGTTACAAAATAACGAAGCTATCGATCGATTAAATAATTTCTTCTATTGTTATATCACAAAGTTGCACAATGATTGTTATATTATAATGAACTATAAGTTTTGTGTGATTCTCATAAACATAGATAATAACATGAAAATTAGTGAATGTATTTATAAATTAGCGATACAAATATGTAACGATAATTTATGGTAGAGGTTTTTCTATTGGAATTTATGTGTCTCTGCACTGAAACCATTGAGACGTCGTACAGTTATGGTACAATTATCAATTTTTAACTACGAAATCTGAATATCAAATTTAAAAAACTATTTAGATTACATGAGGAGGTCATATTTTATTATACAGTCCTTGTCAAAATTACTGATGAAATTTTAGCTTTACTAGTGATAAAATGTGACCTAATAGGTGATGTTACCAGGTAACTGAAACCAAAAATATTAAACGAGATCTTATGTTATACCTTGCTCAACAGCAAGTTTCATTTCAAATTATCAAATATTTATAATCAAATTATTACAAACATTCTTTAAAATGTGCTTCATCCTCTTTCTTCCTGGCAGTGAAACATCCTATAGAATGTGCCAGGCGGAAATTGCCCTGCGTCTTCAACCAATTCGTTATTCTGAAACTTCAATACTATAAGTGGCTGTAACTTTATATTTAAAGTATCCTCACAGAAGATGTAAGATTTGGTGACCAAGCTGGCCATTCCATTCTAACATTCACAAGGATATTCCTCATCTAGATAACGTCCAACTGTTATCAAAATCATCTGGATTATCTTCCAGAATTTGAAGAATTAACGAATCAATTGTGTTAAAAAAAAGGCCCGACTATTTGGTTTTCCAAATACCTGCCCAGACAAGTTTTTAACGGAAAATGGGAGATTTTATGGCACTCTGATAGTCCAGTGTCGAGTATTAAGATTTCCATTGAGGAAGAAATTATTTTCATCATTAAACCAAAATACCAGTATTCTTACATAGTCTGGGTGTTGTAAGTTACATATTTTCACAGAATTGCAGCCTTCTGTGGAGGATGTCATCTGAAAGTTGATGCACCATTTTTAATTTGTATAGTTGAAATTTGTTCCCTGTGTGCTATACTATGACTGAATCCACAGGTACGTGCTACTTGGTTGTGAACCAAGGTTTGTAACCATTTAATTTGTTCATTTTTTTAACAATATTAGTTGTATTAACAATCTGTAAAATTTACAATGAGCAAATGTTTGAAAGCAATATATAAGTTATCTTATGGGAAAATTACCTGTCACTGAAAAAAAAGTTTGATTGGGGGATAAGTTCACAACTCTAAAATCTGTCAGGCAGATCATACGGAAGAAATCTTCGAAGCATTTACTATGTGGGAGGTCTCATTAGAGGTTGGGTTTGGGTTGGATTACAATGCAGTGAGAAGTAAGATATTTCTTCTTTTTTCTTTTGACTTAATTTGAAGGTCACAAACAATAACGCTGTTGGGTACATTGCATGAAGCATTTACAATAATTCAGAGTACCTTTAACTGAAATCTTTCTAGCATTGCTATATTTGAGTTGGATACAATGCCCCTTAGTTAAATACCGTAACTTCAGATGGTTTTTAGTGTTACTTTGTCGCCGTAGTGACATCTACGAGTAAATGGGTGCCAATTTCAATGGTCAGTCCTGATGTTCGAGATAATTTGTCATAGCCTTAGGTCTGACTTGGCTAGTTCTCATATAAGAATCATTATGTTTGATGGCTAGTTTGTACCAGCAAGCCAAATTTCCAGAATAATAAAAAGAAGTAACAGGTTTAGAATTTGCGAAGGCTTTGAAATTATTATATTATAAGAGGTATCGTTCCTTCTTATAACTTAACTCAACAATGAAGGCATATATCATAAGATTGAACTTGGCTCTCATTTCCGATTTATGTAAGGATATTTTTTTTTCACGTTTAATTGAGTATGGATTTGCTCCTCTAGATTGCGTGCTTAAGAACTGATTTTTTCCAAAACCTTGTTTAATCAATTTTTACCTAATTCAAGGATCATACTTCTTTCTCTAATTTCATGCCTTCACAGGTGAGTTGCTAAATGTTTTTAAGAAGAAGAGAACTGATCAAATTGGTGGAGATGGTTTTAAACGGCCATCGAATTTCAGCATACTTTGTAAGGGATACATAGCGATTTGGGTGTTTCTAAAATAGGAATTGGATGACACAACCTCATTATTCATATATTATTTTATGAAAGAACTGATTTATATCCCACTATTACGTAATTTATGACCAAAACAATGCTATAAGTTAATTACAATTTTTTAATATGTAACCCAAAAACAGCATTGGACAATCATCCCATCCTAATTGGAAAAATCACCATCTCATGATTTAAAAATATAAAAAAAACCTTTTTTAGTAGAGATTATGTTATGATATGAGCCTACTGTCCCAATTTCATGATTTCACTGTTGGTAATTTCGGCTGTGCAATAATGAATCTGTCAATCAGTCAGTCAACATGTTCTCACATATATTGAGATAAAATTATATGGAATTCCAGAGATAATTTTTTGAGAACGACTGTATGAATATGAATCATAATTTTTTTCCAAAATCAATACTCCATTCAAATAGTTATAAGTTGCTTGTATTAATAGTTTTTTATAAACAATATTATACATACATACTTAAAATGGATACTGACCTATTCGCGAAAATTTTGAATGCTTACTTTTATTTTTAGACTTCATACTCTATGAATAATTTTCACTTTGAGACGCGATATGTGATTCATGCAGGATGATAGACCACCCTATTATCCAGTGTAGCATACATAACTATATAAACGACGAATTTTCACATCAGTGGATAGGCAGATGAAGAGAGAGAGAAATGCTTTATTGTCAAAAAATTGTCACAATTTTTAGACAGAAGCTTGTAAAAACTATAAAACACACATATAAATAACTAAATAAAGATAAAATTTCCATATACAGAAGAAAACCACAATTAGTAACAAAATTATAGGTAATAATTAGTATGTTAGTCCATTGAAAAAATCAAACCAGTATGCAGCATGCCCGAAATTGAATATATTATATTATTATTAGAATAGATGAGTCGTTTTCAAAGTAGAAGGCACTTTCCTGTCAATATACCCTCAAATTATAGTGGAATGTAGGAAAAGATGAAATCGATTTTAATTGGCAAATGATTGTGGATTTTTTTTCATTGTTAAGTGGATAGCCGTACAAAGACCATTCTGAAATTGGTGATGAATTAAGAATGAATTAGGAAGAAAAAGTCAGAATTTTTAATCTTTTACAGAAGCCCCTACAGTGAGCCCTGCGGTTTAGTCCGAGTTAATATTTAACAGATTTTGTAGGTTGAAGATTTGCTCAAATTTACTACTGATGTCCAGATAGTCGGTATCGTTTATAAAAAGAAGAAACAGTAATGAGTCTTGGGGTACTCCACGTTCTATTGACTTGCAAGAGGGTATATCTTTGTATCAACCCATACAAGCTGACTTCTGTTGGTGAGGTACACATGAAATTTCGCTTATAATCACCAGAAATTGATAAAGCTAGTTGCGCAATCGAATACACAACTCTCTCAATTTTATTCCAGTCACAAATATTTTGAAAACCATCAAAGAATAAACCATCTAATCGAGACTAGTGGATACCACAGTTTTCACCATATTTTTTCTTTCCTAGTATTCAATTTGTAGACTCCATATTTGATGTGTTTTATAATGTTTGTTTTAGATCATAGTGAACAAGAAGTTTTCCGAATTTTTTATTGTTCAGCATTGGTTATAATATATGGATTTCATTGTTGAATTCGCCATCTTTTTGAGGGTAGTTATAAATTCGGATTCCTATATACCAAAATAATATATATTATACATCTGCACATCTGAAAGGAACCAGAAAAAACAACTGAACACCTTTCCAGTGATTGTCCATAGACAAAGCCCTCAAGCTTTCTCGAGCTAGAAGGGGTAAGCTGCACATCCCCCAGTTGCTCACTTTGCAAAGTCATTGCTTCCTGACTGGTACACAATAGTTCAAAATGTTAGCGTGGTAGTTTCATAGTCTTTATGTATTAGTTGATCTAATTCATATTATGATGACAAATGAATCCTACTATGAAACATCAGATTTGAATACATCCGACATTGTAAACCAATGTTTAAATGTGAATATTTTGCAGAATCTTGCCTATGTCAACTTGAAGCGATAGTATGTATTCATATGCTTAAATTCATGACTAAGAATTTTATAGAAATCTATAGTAGTCTTGAATAAACAGCATAAACATGTTCTATTTCCTATGGAATGACGCCTAAGAAAACGAGAACAGTTTCTGTTTAACTTTTCTCAAAAATTGGGCGTACAAAGAAAAGCGAAACTCAAAATACCTCTTCAAGGAATAGTATGGAATGCCTCCAGTAGAAGGAAGAGATCATTGATGTCGATTCAATTAAATATTGCGTTAAGAGAATAATTATTTGAATTAATAGATATCTAAGGTAATACAAAAATCACCAACAGTTTAATATCTTTTGGATCGATTAAAATAAACTGAAAGCTCAATTGAGCCTTTATACAAGAGACTTTCTGCGTTTGTGGCGACGAAAATAGAGAGAGACAGACATAGTTGTTTGCCAGTATGGCCTGTCTTGATCATTTGCAATAAAACTCGGCTTTTCATGCGGAAAGTTCTCATCGTCTTGATATAACAAGGTGAACTGTGCCCTTCAACGAGACGACGAGATATTTAAAGAAAAGAAAAATTCTTCAAATTATTGTCGCTTTTATATTTTCATACAGATCACAACAAGTTTTTCGTTATTTTGCTCTAGCGTGCTATTAAGCGTCCAATTACGTATTTTCCTTGTTATTTTCGAACGACGACGAGCAGATTATATTTTGATAAATAGCTGCAAGAGATGTATACATACAAGTTAACGTGAACTCGATTGAAGATTTCCATTTAATTTGACGTGGTTGAATTTATTCAAAAATCAATTGATTTCTTAATTGAAGAATTTGATACTATGGAATTTGACAAGCGCTTTATTGTATCAATGAAGCATACCTTGGAAGAAAAAATAATACAAGAAAATAATTATTATCTATTATGTAATAAATATCCCCCACAAAAACGGTTTTTTTCTCATAAGATAAGCATTTCAGACATACAAATAGAAAAACTAGAAAGAAAATAACCGATTTAAATACTTTGTTGAAACCCGAAAATATAAATATAAATCCTAAGCCAATTGAGACAGTAGTGGTTTGATGTATCGATATCTCACCACTTTCACTAAATACAAATTTAGTCTTCGTCGGAATTTGTTATATAGAGAGTATTACGAAATTCATATCTCTAAAACTGATGATTGTCCGTATAAAATAACAATGAAAACAAAACTTCGAAGTCAATCTTTTCGAACACCGCTCACCACAGCAACGTGGCGAGTTGCATTAGCTTATACTTTTATTTCTCGAGTTCAAGTGACCAGTTGATATACCTAACCACCAATTTGGATTTAGAGATCAACATGCCCACATTCAACAAAATATGTGCATTACCAGTTTCGGATAGGCATTGGTAATATAAATACGGAATGATGATCCGTGACCAGTTGCAGATATTTTTCACGAGAATTTTCACGAGAATGAAGTAGGTAAACTAACAGTATTGGTGGAAAAATTAGAACCGAAAATTCTATAATTATAAAAGTCAACATCAAGAGCACACATACATTACCTAAGTGGCAACAGCCTACTACGCTTACTACAGAAATACATAAGATTTATTAATAATGCAAGAGTTGCTAACAGAAATATTGTAAAAACCCCGTTACTTGGTCCTTTCCGTTGGTATAGAATTAACAAAATAAAAAGTTACCAGGATTATTCCAGAAGTAGCTGGTGCAACAAAGAAAACACAAAAATGTTGGAAAAAAATATACTTATTTTTCAATGTAATCTCTTTGACCATCTAGACATTTTTTACAAGTCTGGAAACAAAAAATCGAAGGGACTAAATTTGGCGAATAGGGTACATGAGGTAGCAATTCAAACTTTAATCCATTAGTTTCGGACATTGCAATAATAGATGTGTGAGCTGGTGCTTTGTCTTGATGCATTAACACTTTCTTCTTAGCCAACTGTGGTCGTTTTTGCAAGATCTCTTCACTTAAACGTTATACAATACTCGCCGTTGATAGTTTTTATCAATTATTATAATTAACCAAGGCGAATCCCAAAAATCCGACGCCGTTATCTTGCCTACACTCTTTTTCTTCTTTGGAGCCGATTCTCGTTTTTCAGTCCATTGTTTTTATTGTTTTTTTTTTTATTTCGGGTCGGATGGACCCACGTTTCATTCATGTTCATGAAACGGCGCAAAAATTCCCCTTTATTTCTGTGAAACATTACCAAACACTCGATGGAAATATCTTCACGATGCTGTTTTTGTTCCATTATGAACAAACGCGGCACCTATCTTGCACACAGATTTTTTTATGTCCAAATTTTTCATCATTTTATGCCGTACCGCACTCTTTGAAATAGTTACTATGCCCGCGAACTTGTGCAATTCCAATCGACCATCATTCAGTACCACTTTGTGGATTCTCTTCTTCATTTGGTCGACCATTTCGATGCTTGTATGTCGTACGGCTTCGTTTAAACTCTGCTACCCAATATATTACTATTGATAATAATGGAGCAGTCCCAGCTAGAGTAGAACCTAGTTCAGCTTTTATTTGGTCGGGCTAAGGCCTTCCAAATGAAAGTATTGTATCACATAACGATAAATAACTTTTTCCATGCTTACATATTCACTGAACTGTTCAGTAGTGATGGCTGCCAAACAAATACTAAATCACGCAGCGTCTTCAAACTTGAAACATATGCTGTATAGATTGTGTATTTCTAATAAAGAGGTATTTTCCAAGTACCGCCATCTCTAGGTAAGCCAGGTACCTGATTTAAGAAAGAAAATAAGGACTCAATTCCACTCACAATTTGTAGGGGTGATATAGCTGAAAATAATATCCTGAAACAATTTGTCATGGGACTTTCATTTTATTTAAGTTAAACGACTCGGATTTATCATATACACGGACGTATTATAGTAAATAATGATCTCGTTAATAAATATTTGGAATGCAAATGAAAAGTGACTGACGATTTTGGAAAACATCGCTCAACTTTCCGTAAGAAATATCATTTACATCAATCACTTTTTTCTCTTTTATCCGACCTCTCTCTATATCTCCATATAATCACTATCTTGAAGCGCTACGCGCATTTTATGTAATATAATGGGACAGGCCACAGGATTAAAAAAAAATTGGAGACTCTTCAAAAAGTCGGTCACATGAAAACCGCACTAAAGTCCAAGAACGCTGTTCGAGAATTTATTAGGGTAGGTCTCGAAGTTGTTGTAATTGCCTACTATATTCTGCGCATTCTATTATCAACGGCGTTAACTTGGGTATAATTATTGTCAACAATCCCTTTATCTAATAAATATGGGATAGAAGTGAGAAACATGCTGATCAATTTATTAGCAAGAAACCGATTGTATGGAAATAATTTAAATTATTATACATACATTCGTTTAATTGGTCTTGGAAAATGAGAAAAATGGTATTTAGAATGAACCAATCATTTATCGTGCATTATTGATTTCAATACAGAATCCAGTCTTGTGGTGCGGTCAATGAGCTCCTGGCCTCATGTAGTAAAAAGAGTCTTCATACATGCGTCAATGGCCAGTCCCAAGAGCTCGAATTATCACTCGATCGAGTTGTTTTGAAATATATCTCAAATAGAGGATTGCGCGGTTACAAAACTATTTAGTAAAAAAAAAAATTAGAAATAGAATGGAGGCTGCTTACGTTGACTTGAATCTATTCGTTACAGCAAGTAAAAATTGATTTTAGTTGTTCCTCTGAGGACGAGAATCATAAGAAGATGACCGACGCGGCGTTCGGAAGTTCCCGAGATTAATAGTTTTAAGTGGCCGGTGCACACAAACAGAAAAAAGTTGTAACACAGTACATCATTTCCATAGCATGTACATCTACATGAGCATGTAGATATGACAAAATTAGTGCAATTTGAGTGCCTCTAATTCTGAGCGCAATATAAAAGCAGCATCGAGTAGAATATTGCGAGCGATTTTTCGAGCGTTGCCGCTAGGAGCAAGATCAATTCGAATTTGATTCGACATTCAATCGAGACTCCATGGAGTGAAAAATTATGAGTTCAATATTTTGGGTCTAAGAGGTTTTCCTTTCGATTGTTTCCAAGAAATAAAATACAGCCTTGAACTCGGTATATTACTCTGAGCTACTGATGCAATTATATTGAAAAATTATCGATAAAAGAAGCTGCAAAATCAGTCGAGGTGTGTGCTTGCTTCAGGGCCACTGTAAACGAATGTGGCTTTACAGATATTGAATGCCCTAATGTAGCCCCTTCTGATGATTTTTTGTTCTCAAAGCTGGAGGGGTAAGTGATTTAACAGCGACAATTGAAAATCAAACAGGTGGTGTGAGAACATTTGGACTCTGAAAATCCATCATATTTCCATATTGGCATAAAAGCTTTAGTCAGATGTTCTGAAAAGTGTGTGGAAATAAAGAATATATTGAAAACTAATCATAGTTTGTTTTATTCATTACATTACCTTCTGAGAACTCATGGTCCGCATTACGTTGATACATTCATTATGTTATTTAACAAAATAAAAATCTATTTTAAAATAGGTATATGATGTTTTTCAAAATTTGCGCACATTCTAATAAATTCTTGAGATCACCCTAATATTTCAAAATTTTAGTGAACATTAATATTACTGCGGTCCTAGAGGACTCATCAATTTTACCACATCTTTTCTTACATTTTCCTGAAACCTGCTTTTATCAGTAGACATTCTTTCTCTATAATATGATTCAAAGTTTCCGAGCTACAAATAATAGTTCACGAAAGAGTTTTCTTGTTGTCTTGAAAAATATTTATGTAATCTTACTAACCTAATAAGAAATGTATTCTCAGGTTTTAAGTTTTAAGAATTTTTTAAACGTATTCAGTTTTCTTGAATGCATGATATTTAAAATACATTACGCAGAATATTTAGCGAAATTATCTTTTTCACAAAACCCAAAGATGGGAGTTGGTAGATTAGATATTGAATTTGTAGGTGTGATCATTTATGAAAGACTTTTAATTTGTTCGATATATAATATAAGGTTGTCTTTTTATAACAAGAGTTGCTCCATTTAATGTTAAAACTCAGATATTGAATGACAGGTCACTTACCTACTCCAATAGTTATGTGGGAAGTATCAACAAATCACATTATTGGAATATAAAATTCGTTTTTGGTATCGCTGGAGCTTTCGGATAAAGTTGGTCTCTATCTACACTATCACAACATAATTGTTTTATAGTTAACGATTATTTTTCAATTTGTCTCGATAATTGTCTGACTTGACTGGAATATGATTAACGAACTATTCTATTTCTTCTTCATATCTAGATTCACATCTTTTGGTTGGTTCCATCCACATCCAAGTCCTACCAGACAAGATTGCCTTGCCTGTATCCATCTAACTTTTTTTAGGTTAGTTCTACCATCCGTTTGCACACAAAATATTGTTTATTTTTTCAAACATGTGTTTTCCTGATCCTACTACATGGGTCACTTCAATCGGATACCTTTTTCTAGTTCAAGGTTGTATTAATTTTTTTGGGATTCTGTTGTAAGTTTATTTTAAAATGGAATCATCTTCTGACCCGTTGGTTGAGGGCCCAGAATTCACTGCCATAAGCCAGGAGAGTAAATAACTTGTACGTTGAGAGGTTGGAATATTTCAGCAGTTTCTAGCAGGAAATCAAAGATATAACTTTTATTTGTTATTTTCTAATAAATAGTTTTTATGTGATATACCTTTCGCCTATATTACGCATAACTGTTATATTTCCCACAAAATTGAAACGGTCAAAACTACTCCACTTGCTGTTTGGAATTTATCACAAAGTAAGCATTTCATCTAGCTAAAACTCACCAACCTGTTCAATAGTTATGTTTATGTTTAGTTTCCCTAACTTTCAATCGAACAACTCGAATTAATTAAGTTTTAAGAGGACAGTTTCTCTAGACGTACAACTATTCCTGCATTTGTGTACCTGCAATTTGAATAATTTATTATATGAAGTAGACAGACAATGTTTGCGGAGTGTATTTGTCTTCTGAAGATGATTTAACAGAATTTATAGTAAGTGTACATTATTTATGTCAATTCTGTGGAAAGATAACCAGTCAATCCTTTTAGAAAGATGAGTATGAAATTCTTTGAAGTTATTCGAAAAGGTTTATCTAATATTGATACAAATATCTCGTTACTGCTTCCCCATTTCAAACTCAGTTTATATGAATAATATATCAATTGAAGTAATGGTTAAATGAATGAGAAACTGTAGAATATTATCAGATTTTCAAACTAGAAATTGAATAATTTACACTAGAATCTTATGTAACTGTTTATGAACAGAATTTATTAAGACAACGGTACATAATATTATCGATATAGATTCCACATTTTCAATAACATTCGGTGTACTGACCAATCAATGAAAAACCCAATACAATCCGCAATTCTTTCTAAAATCTCATAAACATATCGGGTTCTCTTAGCATAGCTTCGTGCCAAATTCTAAATATTATCTCCTGATTAAATAAATATTGTTATCTGTTAATCACATTTGCCCAGTCTAACTTTATTTATATGATTTCTAATCATGGGGAGTAATTAATAAACACTGTCTCTTACGTTCTCAATTTATTCAAATATTATACATTACACTTATTTAACTGATTTATATGATTCACTTATCACTATACTTAATTAACAATAATTTATTTTAAGTCTTCGATTACTTTCCTAATTGTTTGTTATAAACTAATTAAACTGCGCTACAAAACTCCTTATATATGAATAAAGATAATATCAAAAAATTCCCCAAACTTCTAGAATATAAAGTAACAAAATAAATAAATAAATAGACCTTCCTAAAAATTATTCAAAAGAAACAATGTAAATAGACCGCTTGCTGTAAAAAAACCAATCCCACAATATATAAAAAATATGCGCCTTAGCCAAAATTTCAAATTTCATTGTAGTCATGCAGGACCGGCTTAAGAGCCAAATTGTTCTGAAACAGTAGGCATTTCCTACATCTTGACCGAGACAGTTAAGTGGCTTAAATACACTTATCGAATGTTGAGCAGTCAGTATTTGATAGCAGACTACCTGCGCCAAACTAGTATACTAGTATACTATATGAATGCCATCGCTTTTTCTCACAACCTCACAGGATTGTGTGGCATAGTTCAATGAGAAAGACTTTTATGAAAAATTGATAGAAGTAAATCTACCAAATTCACCAAGACTAAGACAGTAGTGAAAAATGTGAGTTTCTTGGGTCAGCAGGCGCAAATGAAGGCTAAGGTGAGTTTTTCAATGAATAAATTGAAATAGCCGTTTTTTGGAATGTATCCAGTATAATTTTAGGATAGAACAATTAACGGCGAATCTTATACCAACTTATGGGGTCGATACAATAAGAGCTTATAAAAATTGACTAATTGCTTCCTTACCTCTCGTATTCATCGGATTTAGCACCGAGTAACTATTTCTATTTTCCAGAACTAGGAAAAAGATTCGGCGAAAAGAATTTGACCCAACAAAGTAATCATATCAAAGAAAAATAACTATTTTGATAAGAAATCGATGAATGTCATATTTTTTAAGGCATAAGGAACAGGATTCACAGAGAGTATAAAGCTACTAAAGAAAATATATATGTGAACATTTAACAATAAAAGAATTATTATTTTCAATCATTTCCATTCATTCTGTTTGTCAGTTGTAAAATTGTATTTTATATAAAATATCTTAACTACCTCAGAAGCTCAAACCTATGTATAAATCAAAAAGTCACTGAACCATTGACACAACCTCGTACGTATTCCTTTCATTCACATGGATTACAATAGATAGTTACTATTAAAAAATATGGCAAATTCATACCAATCACATTAATAAGCTACGCCCCTCGACAACTATATGTTTTGCATTTATTTTCATTGTTCAATAAGTGTTGGAATGAACATTTCATGATCTACTTAATCAATATGAATTGCTGTGGATATGATTGTAAGATAGAAACAATGGCGTCGCCAAGGGGGGCAGAGGGGAGCAGTGTTCCTTCCCCTCTAGTTCAAATGTAGCTAGCCGCAAAGGAACCAAAGTCGTAAGGCCGTGCGAACATTCGACTTCCTCACCTATTAATAAGTTCCGCATCTCATGAAAAATTGTATATTGTAGAAAGTATTGAGATATTCAGAATAACAATAAGATACCGTCCGATACCATCCGTTTTTAAAATTGCCGTCGTTTTCCTCACGGCTATGGAAATGGAAGGCCATTAAACAATGTAGGTAGGTATGGTGTGTGTGCATTGCATTCCTTTCTACAACAATTGACCAGAATTCACGTTAGTTTTGTATAATTTGTGTGCGGCATACCTAAAGTAGAAGTTATTGTTATTAACACACAATTTTGGTGGTGAAAGATCACCTTAATGATCTGGCCATGATGAGTGTACACAGAGCTATAATAAATAAAAACCTAAATAATTTTAATGATAAAGTGATTAGGTTAGGAAAGTTTTACAAAAAAATGTCCGCAAATTATGTTCTAATTCAATATTATTTTCGTTAAAATAAATAATAATTGTTACTGTGCTGTCGAGGGCTTGTGAAGTTTTGTACATTGTTGTTGATATCGGAACCGTTCTTCTTACAATCCTCATCGAGGCAAAGACTTCCAAAGTGTAACGCTTTATGTTCTCGACTGTACTAGGCATTCATAGGTTTTATTCTTTATAATATTTCCCATTTTCACCCTTAATCTTAAGCTGGTGACGCACTTAGATATAAATGAATAAATTCGAAAAAATGAATGAGTAATCGAATGGATTCAATATCAAAATGAAAAAACAGTCATCGAAACGCGCGTCAGACAGAGTAATTGTGAGTGTTGGAGTAGCTTAAACAGTGTGTTCAGTATGAATATCACCAACGGTTTCCAACTAAGCCGAAACTTGTTCAAATCTGTCACTATTTGTCTCAAAAATTAAGATGAGACATACCAGCTTAAAAGGTTTCCGCGTTTTAATGTTTTAGATTTTGAAATATGATTTCACAAAGCTTTTGTCTCTCTCTATCCATTTTTACATCTCTCACATTCCTTTGACTCATTTTTTCGCCCGTAATGTGCAACGTTGCAAACCTCTTGACACCCCTTGCAACTTGTGACACCATAACATATTTCTTTGAGCCCTTCGTCTGAACTTTGGTAACAAAACTTAGTTTATACATGCGCCGCATATTATTTCACTAATAAGGAAATGAATTACTAAAAATAGTATCGTAGAAATATGTCGTAGAAGAAATTGATATATTAAGTTCTAATAAAGTTATACTTTCGCGGTACCCTCGTTTTATGGCTCTAGAAATTCGATCATCATCCGATTCCGATGAATCTTCGTTTTTACGGCGGATTTATGAAAAAAAATCTGGAAATAAAAAAATGAAAACTTAATTGTTTAGAGTTTATATTTGCACTATTAAATAACTTATTTTAAAATTAAATGTGCGAATAATGAATACAAACATGTTACTTCTAATATTTATTCGATTCTGCTTCTTCTTTTTTTACACCTTGCCGGCCTAGCGACCAGCTCGTAACCAGGCGACGTTGCCGCCTTTACAAGTAAATATAAATTCTTAACGTAATAAATAAAAATGTAAACACTTATATTGGTTGGGTTAGGTTAGGTTAGGTTAGGTTAGGGGAGTTTGCTAAAAATTCAGAACAAATGTTCAAATCTGTCTGCTTTTCAAACACCACCCTCCGCCTCTCGCCCCACTCCCAATTCTCTTTAAGTTAAAGTTAACTTTCGCTATTGCATTTTAAGAGAAATTATTATTATTTTTAATTGTAAAAACATAATGAATCAACATTTTTGTATAAATTTTTCCCAATTTGTTCGTTTTTTTTTTTTGTGTAGATGATGAAAAAAAGTATAACAACTCCATTTGATAATTTGGAAAAAGGTTATCAACAATAATACGTGAATGAGTGCATTTTCATGAACGTTTAAAGCACTGAAACCAATATAAGTTTTCATTTTTGTATTCCCATAATTTTATTCATGAATCCGCTTTAAAAACGAAGATTTGAAAAGAAAGTCATCGAAATCAAATGATTTTTCGATTTTGCAGAGTCAAAAAACAAAAGGACAACGAAAGTATAAAATTACCAAGTTGATTAACTTGATTAACTGAATCTTAAGCTTGTTGATCTTTAGGATATGATTAATTTTTGTAAGAATTACTAACTTTTTTCTAAAGTTAGCAGAAAAGCCAAATTCCCAAAAAGTTGCACAGCGGAAAATTTCGCACTCGTTACTTTTCTGTCTGCACATATCGCTCTGATAATTTTGTTGTTTTGTTCATATTTGCATTGTTCATTGAGTAAACAATTTGTTATAATCGATTATAAGACCTTGTTCTATTTTTTCCTAAACTACAAAAAATTAAAATCGTGCATTACGAATTTTATATAATAATTTATTTTCTCCGTAATCAATGTAATTATAAATTAATTAATGCACTGTTAATAATGGAAGATGAAATATTTCTGTCTTTAAAAAAAATTACTACATCGATTTTCCATTTTCTGTTGATGTAACAACAACAAATATACAAATTTTTATGATGGATTTGGAAATCCAAATGTAGAGGCGGGATTTTTTCATTTGGTCACACAAGCTGTCAAACATATTCTTGTGAAGTATCCAATACTAACGTTGAAACTTTCGAAATATAAAGAAGTATTTAGGATTATTTATTGGGTTTATTAAAACTCGAAATACAGTTGATTTTTATTTCCATAATAAAATAAACAGGAATATTAATTGATTAAGATTTATTCTTATTTTGCATGATGTGATTAACAAATAGGTGCATACAATTAGATTAATTTCAAAGTATGATATACTTGAGTCAGACTAGAGCTACAAATTATATATACAGAGTAGACTTGAGTGGAGTTAAACATATTTGTACATCTATTTTCCCTCCAGAAGATGTAGCATAAAATAGGTTGTGGCGTCAGTCAGACAGCCAGTGTTGTCGATTCAATTAAGGAAATCCATTACTTAAGAATGTATCATGAATTTTAGAGCTCAATTTCTTTTTTTGAGCGGCGGTATTGAGATTATTCATTCAGCTCCTGAAATTTGAGTTGAATCAATTAATATATTTGTATCAAATATTAAATCCGCAACATTCCCCTCCGGTCTTTTCTCCCATGGAAAGAATAAATTCAATGCATAGATGATGTCATTTTTTAAAAGGTATAAAAAATCTATCCATAAATTTCGAACTAATTTGTTCAATCCAATATTTGATCATATTTTCTCGAGTTCAAAACTCACTATACTTCACTGTTGTTCATTTTATTTGTCTACACAAAAGACGAGAAGCTCAAGATAATATCTTCATCATAAAGTAAATGATAGGATAAAATGCACTAAGAGTATTTTTATAGATTTTATAAACTTATAAAAAGCGTTTGACAATATATTGAAGAAAAGAAATAAATAAAGAAATAAAGAAATAAAGGGAAAACCTAACATAAATGTACAAAAAACAATGGTATAGGGAAAACAGAGAATAACAATAGAATTAAAAATCTATTGATAGGATTTGTGAACGGAGAGCCAGTGAATATAATTTTGTAATTGTTTACAGACTATCTGACGATCTAAAAATACAAAATACAGCATAAAAAATATCTAGAAAAACCATAAGTTGCATGAGATTCGTTGTAAAAAATATTACAGGAAACTAAAGTTTTCAAACTAATGGTTGTACTTATAGTCCGGGAAACAGCTGCTGGTTTTTGAAGAAATTTTATCCCGGCTGAGTTTAATACTGAATGTTGTAGTTACATTCCAAATTACGGAACCGACCGTTAGTCAGTCTAGTATCAGTGGGTGCACGTGAGGAAGGCTGCGGTACTCGCGAAAAAAAAATTTTTTTTGTTTTATCATCTCAGGTAAAATTGTTCTCATACTAAATTGATGTGAGTTAGCAACAGAAAACAATTGTCGCTCGTGCGGAAGACGGGGAATGATGTTAGTCCAGCGTGTTAACTTAACTCAAAAAATGAATTTCAAATTAACTTATCCCACTTTAAGTTTTTACAAATATTTTCATACGTAAAGCGTGATTCTGAATTCCTGCGACAAAATTCAGGAGGCGATTGCTCGTGTGGAATTAACATTTTCTAGAAAAATATATCCTCAGCCCACTCCTTTCCGAGATATCACGTTTAAATGATAATCACTGAAATCGAGTTTTTATTTTCTTTTCTTCTAAATTTGTACTGCAATGCATGACAGGTAGCTTACGTTCATGTA
This sequence comes from Diorhabda elongata, assembly GCA_026230145.1. Classification (NCBI taxonomy): domain Eukaryota; kingdom Metazoa; phylum Arthropoda; class Insecta; order Coleoptera; family Chrysomelidae; genus Diorhabda; species Diorhabda elongata. The sequence continues at coordinate 45,852,888 of CM047926.1, forward strand.
TTTTGGCTAGAGGTGGTTATTTTCAGTAAATATTATGAATCGTATTACATTTTACATCATTACTTTTCACCACTCAATTTATTAAAAAAATTATTGATTAGATTATTTAGTTTTTTCTCTGCAGCTAATGGTTTCGGACAAAAAATTAACAATATTTTCAAATCAAACAAGGACTTCAAGTTATACTTTCATTTCAGAAAATATTTTTACGAATGTTTTCAATAATCTACTCCCAAGATTGTACGGCAATACTAGCTTTGTTTTGTTGGAATCAATGCTAGCGACGGATTCAGCCAAAAGTATACGTATATAGTTCAAAAAGCAAGAGTTTTTCTTTTATAAGAATATTGTAGGAACTGAACATGCCTACTTTTTTAAACGTCCCTCCAAAGTGATGCCATTCGGTCTTTTTTTTCTTTTTCTTTTTGTAAAGTCTGGGTGTAGTTTAAATAAGGTTTACATATTTGATAATACAGTATAACACAGGCAGCTGACGGTCATTGTTATAAGTTTGGAATGGTTATTGGAAGCATATAAATGATATTTTCTGCGCAATCTCCAGCTATGCACAGTTCTTGTAACAGTACTTGCTATCAAACAAGTATCGAAAAGACCGTCCCGTTCTATAACGGTTGGAACGTCACCGTACCATAGACGGTTTTGTGATGGGTTGAAACAAACCATATATTTCTATATATGTATGAAATCATGTGTGTTTAAACGTCCTGGACCGACGGTTATTTTCTTTGTAGCCATTTTACTTGACTATTGTTTGATAGCAATTTTAACTGGGTTAAAATAACTTTAAAAATCTTTAGTATTGGGGATAACAATTGGTTTAGTGATTAAGAATGTGACTACAACTTACCCTGCTGAACTCAGCAAGGATAAAAGTCCTTGAAAAAAAAACTGTTGTCTCCTGGACTATTACGATAAATTCAGGAAAACATCGAATGATGTGGTTTGCTACTTGACAAGGATGAATAATAATTATGGTAAGCAAATACACTGCAAAATCAGGGAAACGAAAGAATGGCGCTAACAAAAAATTTTGGCAAAATTGATACAATAGTCAATAGGACAGACAAATGTAACGTTACCAATTATGTCTTTTTCTAATGCTACTGGATTCTGATAATGGTCAAATATTTACAATAATTTTCTCCTGATATCATCTCGAAATTATGTTCTTTATAAATATTCCTCTAGTTATTTGTTTTGTTTCTATAATTATTCAGAAATTTCTTAAAAATAGATCGACGTTCCACTATTTCAATCTCAGCATTGAATAACTGTTGTATAACGTCTGTTTTCAAAAGAATTTTCCCCCCACTAAAAAGTTTATCTAATAACTGGTTATTTAGAAATTTAGATATGGAACGGAAAATTGCTTGTAGCGCTTTCCTTTTGTTTTGTAGCTCTTGAAAAATATCTGACTATGCCTCCGTCTATGTATGTATTTGTTTTTGGATGAGCCTTGGGAAATAACGTATACAACGGTATATTAATTATGTTTCGCTACATAATCTGTTGTTTTGTTTGATGAACCGTATAGTTTGCTTTAGAGCTCGGGTTTTTGAAACCATTCTACCAACAGTAGTGATTTACAGGGTAGGGTTTGTTTAAAACTGCATTGAAACTAATATACTTAATATCAGATGTAAGTTTTGTTGAAAATGTATCATTATGTTGTAATTTACCTTTAACTCTTTAATCAACTCTACATATAAACATTGTTTTGTATAAATTTAACAAATAAAACGTACCAGAATGTGTAACGATAAGAAAAACATTCTAATGGAAGTAACATGAAATACAAGCACTGCTTTGCCACCAATTTTCACTTTTCAATATAGTCTCCGTTGAGGTTAGAATATTTTCCCGTGTTCTAAAATTTCTCTATATTGCTACAAACTACTGACAAACACTTTAATTTATTATCTGAAGGAGTTTTGAGTTTTCACACAGCTAGTAATTACTTTGAAACAAATCTAGAGAATAAGGTGGCTGCTTAATTTATTAATGCAGCTTAACACCTTTGTACAACTTCTACTGGCATTTTTTCTTTATCGACTCAAGTAGTTCAGATACCAAATTAAAATATCGATCATCTTCAATTGAGGCGCCTTATTGCAGTATCTCAAAGTACGGTTACACAACTTTTCTCGCTGAAGTTTTTTCGCCGGTGGTGGAATTCGACTTTTCACTCGGTACTCTGCATTTTAGTGTCTTTACCATGCTGATGGCTCCGTGACCCATCGATTTTTACTAATTCAGCAAGAAAATTTTCTTTGTTTTCGACTTCACTTGTGTACATCTATTAACATTAGTTGTCCAATGAAGCAGATTGTTGTAATCAGTGTAATTTGGAAACATATAATGTACCATTTATCTCTTCGAAAGTTTCTTTAATGTATCTACCGATCCATTATCAATTTGCGTTCCGGTTGACTCTCTCAAACGCAAGTATTTATTCACTACTTGTTGGTCATAATCCATTTCGATACTGAGATTTAACAATGTTGAATTCATGCTTTTTCTTGTAGGTACGCTTCAGCAGGTTCAGATTTGTAGTTTCTATCGTCTCGTACACCAATAATTTTTTAGGTTTATAAAAAGGGCAGATCAAAATGCTCAGATCTCATATGCTGTTCTTTTACTATCGTAAATCATGTCTTTCGAGAGATTTAAGACTTTTCTTAAACCTTGCGCAAGGTTCGTAGCTTTATCAAATTCTTATTTTTCTGTAAATAATATTCACAATAGAATTAATAGGCTTTTTATTGTAACACGGGTAGTTGTTCTTTGACAAACTTGTGTGAATATCACTAAATTAATTCACATTATTGAGAGAATGATGTCTTCTGGTATTGATCTCGTCTAATTTCTTATGTAGTCCCAATATTTTTAGAACGCAAATTAATTGAAATCAACTCAATTGAGTAGGTATATACCTAATTAAAACATCGCTTCTAGTGTTATTTATGTTTACAAGAAATATTTTCTGTCATTACGACAAAATAAAAACAAAGTCGATAAACAACAATATCCCCAACTTCATTATAATGAAATACAATGGAAATTTTTTATTTAGAGCGAGTGATACAGTTTTTTAGACTTTGTATTATTTCAAAATGAGTATTTTATCATTCTAAAGGTTTAAAGACGAGGTATTTAGAAACATAAGTAGGACTGAATTTAATCAATTCGAATTTGGAAAGTGAAGGGCAAATAAATTCCAAAGAGTTAACGAAGATGTAATTTAGCGTCACAAGGTGAATAAAAAATTAAAGTACTAATAAGAGTAAGAACTGTTGAGTAGATTTCTGATCTTTTCTCTTCACTTATAAACAGATCAAGAATTTTTAAAGGTGAAATAGAGAGGAGGTTACTTGGGAAGTAGGTATGTATAAAGAGTCCTGTAAGGAAAGATAACAAGATGATAAATATGATAAAGTATAATTAATGAAGAGTCAGAATAATGGAGTATTGCAAGATATGATAAAACTGAGGAAAGAGCTGAAAAAAGAACAAGTAACGTAATATTCAATTAGATAAATGAAAAACCGAAAGATATAAGTAGTTGAATGGGTACAAGATACTAATAATAGTTGAAAACGTATCGAGGTGAATAAGAAGAATAAATTACCACTAATAAGTAGAATAGAGATCACTAGAACTGTCTTATTATCAAATAAAGGATGTAAAAAAAATAAAAAACTGATAAATAATTCGCAGCCCAATGCTACTGACGATTGAATTACAATTATTTGATGAACCAATAAAACAGATTTGAATTCCAATGTTAAAAGAAAAGTTGAGTAACATTTAAGATCAGGAAAGTCGAAAGAAGAAGCTACTATTGGTTGGATAATGGATCAGTTACTGAATCATAACTGAATCATCACTATTCAATCAACTACCCATAGTTACCGGTGAAAGATTAATAAAATTAGTTATAATAATTGTACGTTAGAATAATGAAACTTCAAGTTGTGATGTGAGAAACGTTTGCGTTCTTATAGTAGCAAATTGACAGTTCAAAACGTTGAAGTTAGTTAAAGTAGAAACGGTGGAAGTCTTCCATCACGTGCCTCAATCCACTATTTATCAAACGTACATTTTCTATATACTATTTTCTTCTATTAATAAAAATCAAATATAACATTTAAAATCGATTCTTCATAAGACTAACTACAAGACAAAATAATTGACGTAACGTGAATAACTGAATTTTTATATATTTATTTATTGTTAAAACCAACTCTTCTAAAGACTAATTTGACTAATTTTACATCGGTAAGTACTAATATAATCATCATCAACTTGTTGACTTATTGACTGATATTTTATAATAGTTAAAATACCGTAAAATGGAAATGGAAATGCTTATGTTACTTATCTTTAGAATAAAATCAGCTTCACCGAAAAATAAATAAAAAAAATTAAGATTACACATCATAGTGCGTCATAGAGGTTCTTAGTACTGAAAGTTTCAGAATACAAAAAGTTCTGCTTATTCTTGAATGTTATAAATTATAGTTTCTACATGTGCTGATTTTCAAGTTGAGTACTAAGTGTAAATGTTTATTAATTTATGTTTAGCTACTTATATTTAAAAATTCCACGAAAATTGTATAAAAAGTTTTCTAAAAAGTGTAGAGTAATGTGTTTAATGGGCTTATTGTATATAAAGACCTTAGTGGTAACAGCTCTTGTTAATTTTCAATACAGATAGATGATATTTTGCATTGTTTCAATGTTGGTAACATCGATGTATAATAACATTTTCGTTGTTAGAATAATGACGACGAAAACATTGGATTGTTCAGAATACGATTTCCAACCGACATGTTAATTTTGATTAAACTCTGCTATGTTAACTACATTAACTATGTTACAGCTGATACAAATAGTTATACAGAATAACTCCCTCAATTTGGTTTCTAGCGTCTGTTACGGAAATTTTTATTTATGTGTTATCCTGATGATAGTGATATATTTTAGTAACGTCGATTTTCAAGCTGTTTAGGAGTTTTCTATTTAAGACCTTAAGCCTTTTCCACAAGAGAAAGACGTTTCAATAAAAATCAGATCAGAAAATTAATTTAGTCAAGAGGACATTCAGTTGGTTGACTAAATATTACTTTTGTGAACTACGTGAAAAAGTCATCCTACAAAAAACAGCATAGTTTCGCTAACTATGTCGATATTAACAATATAAATAAAATACAAACATTTACAAAAGTTAAATTCTTTTTTTTAGTACCAATTCGGAAAAGGCTGTCCTTTAGAATATTAGTTATCAAAATTTTTTGATTTGATTCATATTAATATTGTGATAACGTATTAGTCACCTTTCCGTTTCTACTTTATATTAATCACTAGACTACATGAATTTCGACTAAGTTTTCAAAATGTCTCTCACTTAAACCAATATAGTAAACTTACTATAAAATAAGATATACCTCATCTAAACGTTTCATTTTGCAATAACGGTGATTTTCAATTCTCAATAGCGTTAACTACGAACATAGAATCGGGCTCAGCTTCGGCATGATTCTAGCTAAAATTTAATGATAAGAGAATTACAATACTAATGATAATAAAACCACTAATACAGGGTGTTTCTATATTCGACCAACAACGCTCTACCACAGAGAGATCTCAATAAATGGTTCAAAAAGTTGAATCAATAACAAAAATTTGTCATAAATCCAAATTTCGTTACCAATATGCTCCTCAACGAAGTGATATTTTGTCATAAACAAACTTCAGAAACATTTAACAAGTGGCGCTTTGTCTGGATTATTTATCCCCCTATTTTTTACGCAACTGGAGCAATTTTTTTTAAATCTGTTTTAAATTGCGTGATTACTTTTAGTTAATAAACTAATAACTTTCTATGGAGCTAAAATGAACGGTGTTGTAGAAATTTGTCTCTAAACAAAAGTCTGCGAGCACGCAAGTGATTTACAAATCACTCGTAATTAATTATTTATTCAATTTCAAATAATGATTGAACATGAGTAGTTCAGAACAAATGGCAGTTGTTGTGAACGCACCTCGTATATATGTATATTTCCCTCTTGCTGTTAATCGGTCCGCCGAATATGCTGAATTCTGTTACCGTGGCCTCAGGCAGTATTGTGATTACTATTTTTAAACCTTTTTTTTGCTTGTCGCCCGTCGGCTAACGCTGGGCCGAGAGATAAATAGGAAAAGGAATGTAACACTTGCTTTTGGTCTTTGTCGTGTGCGTGTGATAATTATCGCCCTATTATCTTATTATATATTTATATATTACGTATTTTGGATGATGTTAATTAGCAAGAGTGTATAAATGTTTAGTTTCAAAGTACGATTTAGTTAAATAGTAAATACAGTCCACTACTTATTTGTTTATATTTTCCTGATGTAGTAAAGGTGAATAAGTAGAAAAATTAGTGTTTTATTCACCATTACTAATGAACTGAAAAATCAGGAATCTCCTGTACAGAAGTTATTCATAATCTCAATTTAAACAAAAATGTTTTACAACAATAACAAAATTGGTAAAGTTGTAGTAATTGTTGAAGCTGTTGGTCGCTTACTTCAATCCACTTATTACACCGTTTTGTCATTGAAAAACGTATCTTTGAGAATAAATCTGAATGGGATCGAATGATTTCTGCCGCAGCTTGGATTCTAGCTATCAGATCTTCTTGTTCATATTCGATAATTGTTTCGTACACTAAGGACTTCATATAATCCCAACAATTGGGTCCACCCCGACTAATCCTTTTCTCTAAAACATCTGTTTAAGTAATCTCTTACCGGTGCAGCAAAATGAACATATGTGTTAAAACCACATGTGTTGTTTAAAATTTAACGATACATTATCCAGCAATTATGCGACATTTCTTCTAGAAAGCGCATATAAATTTTTCCATTAAATTAATTAAGTGTATTGAAGTAAGCGGCCAACAGTTTGAACAACTACTGTAATTTTGTCAATTTTGTTATTGTTGTAATTCAGTATTATTTTTATTTTTTTTTTGAACGACTTACGCTTAATCTTAATTCGAAATTAAATAAGTAGTTAATTAATTTGTGAATTACTTACGTGCTTGAAGACTTTTGTTTAGAGGCAAATTTCTAGAACTCTGTTCATTTTAGATCCATGAAAGGTTATTAGTTTTTCTACTAAACATAATCAGGCAATTTGAAACAAGATTAAAAAAAGGAATTTGCTCCAGTGGAGTGAAAAATAGGGGGATAGAAGCGACAAAAACCCTGACAGAGCGCCATTTATTAAATGTTTACATTATTTGTATATGTCAAAATATTATTTCATTAAGGAACATATTGGTCACCAAGTTGAAAAAAAATTAAAGGCGTTCTAGATTTATGGCAAATTTTTCATTTTCATTCAAAATTTAGCTACACGCTATATCTCAGCAACTAGGCCCCGTAAGGGTTCCTATTCCTATATCAAAATGAATCATTTATTGAGATCTCAGTGTGGTAGAACGTTGTCGGTCGAGTATAGAAACACCCTGTATAAACTGTGGTCGTCTTAATTCATAATTCTTGATTATTGAGTTACCGTATAAATCTTATCATATGAAAAACAGTTGTGGAAACTATTCCACAAAAAAATATCATAATCCAAGTTTTTTCTATATGGATTCCATGTACGTCCAATGAGGCAGTTAATATTATCATTAGTAATAAAGTACGTCCTCAAATAAAGTTATAAAATACTTAGATAGCACTTTCTTTTGCTTTCTTCTCCATAAATCCATTTCGCCATCGGTTCGAAGCATATCGATTCCATTCTCTTTCCCCTTTCCTACCATAGCTACCGTCTAACTAAAATGGAGTGTTATATAAACTTGCATACGGGCCAGAGTAAACAAAGCCATAAAGACTGCCGCCAACTCACTCCTTCCATAGGAAAGAACGACCAAAGTTTGGTAATCACTGTTCGAACTGTTCAAATTTAATGCAGGTATGGATTCTGCTGAATTCACCTTATCAGCTTACATATTTCAATCATATCATTACAGGGACGGTTCGAGAGAGATTATCTATTTCGAAAGACGTTACATGAATATTTGTTACGGTAAAATTTTGTTTGTTTATATTGCCGTATATATAAAATCGGCTGGTATTTTCCATTTAGTGAATCTTGAATAACGGGAAAGAAACTCATGGAGTGTAGAGGTTGCATGAATAATCTCTGATGTGGAAGTTATATTTAAATTGTATAGAATTGGCACAACAAATTATATATTTCATGCAAATGATGAAAAAAATTCGACAACTTTCCATTCATGTAGTTGATTTAATTTAAGAAAATGTTTCCCTAATACGTACAATTCGATATAAGTGAAGTCAAGCAATTTTACGATGTCATTTCTTCTCATGTAGCAAGTGCATAAGCACTGCAGAGAAATTAAGAGACAAAAAATAATTACATTGAAAAAATCTTACCTAGTACAATATTTTCTAATACTTATCCAAAGAAAATTATATTTTGCAGTAGCCTTCTGATGTAGAGCACGCTGTTACAGTGTCATTATTCATTAGAGACACACTAATCTCTTCCGCTGACTCTTTTCATGACTTACGATGACCTATCATTTACTTAAAAAGGATAAAATAAGGATGATATACAAATCAACAACGGAAATAATCAATAAAGTCTAGGAATCGCCAAAAACAAAAGAGACTTTCTTCAGGCATCCACCACATACCCTCCACATATGGAAGCGTATACATAGGAAGCGCAAAATTGTCCCTAAACGCGAGAATTAAGGAGCACAGATAATCGTATTGAATTTGAAGACATAATCATGCATCTCATATCAACAGTTGTGGTGTGACTAGCAGTGGCGGATTTATTTTTGCCACCTCTATTGACCTCTGAAATTTCAACTTTATAATTCGTGTAAAATGATTGTTTTTTTCACGGTAAAAAGATGTTAAAAAGCGCTTAGCAAATTACTGTTCTTTCTTTGAAAATTCAAATTTTGTTAATAAATTAAAAAAAAATGAATAAAATTAAATTCAGCCGCCCTAGGCTTCAGCCTACTCAGCCTGCTGGTAAATCCATAACTGATTGATTTTTTCACAGTAGTGGGAGGTCCTACCTCCTACCTCACAGCTGTCGAAGGCAGACCTGGCCCAATACGTTGTCGAAGCTAAAGTTTAGTAAACCCACCTGGTAATACCTAGAATTACTGCGTATTTATATTGAGTTTTGTATTTAGCGGCCATTCCTTCGTAATTTTGTGATCTGTTTACTTTATGGTGACTGTTATCACAGAGATCATTTCCGAGCAGGACGAAACCACCGAAAAAATAAAACGGTTAATTTCAACAGATTAAATAATAAGTGCTAGTGAATAGTGTAGTGATGAGTGTATAGTTTTGTGTGTATGTGAATAAATAAATGACTTAAGTAAGGTACACTTTTTATACAAGTTCAATCATTAAGAAGAATATTACAATATTTCAACAACTAACAAATAAATAACTGATTCATTTATTTAATTCACTTCGTTAGGTATAAACAAAATCAATTAATGATGAACAGCCTGTCAAAAAATTGTATATTTCTCTGAATACATCTCTTATAGTAATTTGGGTTGAAGTTTTAATTAATACTTGGAGGACGAGAGTGACGACGCACCCACGGGCAAATATGTTTATACATAATCTGAGAACGTTCAATATTTTAACAATACAGTATCTGTATATATATGAGAAAGGAGACAGCGTGCTCATTAAAAGGTGTAAGTTTGTTTCAGAGTGACAATAGCGGCACAGGTTGTGTTACGTACTGTTCGAATTCAAAGGGTTAGGGTACACTTTATTGTCACGGGGATGATAACAAGATCCGACTTGTGACTTAATTAATTCCGTCCAACAATTTCATTGGATAGTTTGCGTGTGTATTGAGTAAAGTAATAAACAAAGTAGAAAGTTAATAGGTCGGCAGCTACAATGATGGTTATGTAAAATCTTGGTGTACAAGGAAAGTCGTATAAATTCTTATGGGGTCAGGGGTACAAATAAAGATGAAAAAATGGTATGTCTAGAGACATAAGAAAACAGAATTATTACATCATATTTTGACTTGTCTTCACCAAAATTTGAAACAAAAGAATTGATAATTGTTTGTTTACGGTGACCATGACAAATCCTTGGAGATTCATCTAAAAGCACTCAGAAAAATAGTTCAATTAATAGATAACTTAGTGCCTGATCGAAACTCAATCAACAGCTTACTGTTTAAAAAAAATCAAATTAAAAAATCAAGCAATCGATCAAGCACCTAGTTTTTTATGTTTTTCAAAAACTGTATGAATTGGTCCGAAACCTAACAAGTGGTTTTTGAGTTACAGAGGAAAAAACATATTTTAGAGAAAAATGAATTTCAACTTTCACTCTTGATTTATGTACAATAATACGAATTATTTAAATACTTACCCTGTTCCATATAATAGTTCTTTTGTGTAATATTCCAAAATATCGATTTGTTGTTGTCGACGTAGCATTCTGCCTATTCCAGTGTTATCGTTAGCGTACTTCCACACGTGCAGAAATCGTTTGTGTACTTGCAATGTGGAAATGTGTATTTCCAACATATTTTTTTACTTAACAAGAGCGAGAATTGCAGTGAATACCGTAATGAAATTTATTATTCTAAACTCAGTACTACTATTTTCGATTACGTTTTCATCATTATCAAGATATACTTTCATGACGTGATTGAAAACATTTTTTCTTTTCACTGAACACAAATATTTTAAGCACTCTGAAGTTCTCTTGAAGCTTTTCCAAAATCACGTTCCATGGGGAATTACTTGGAAAATTATTTATTTCACCGTACACAATTAACAAGTGCTCGGTGCAACTACCACGGGCATACTGGCATCAAACAAGTAATTTTTAGGATTTGAACTATCTAAAAATTGTAAATTTATATAAAGTAACGAATATGTAGGGAATATATATGCTCAAGTATAAATATATTAATGCATCTAAATAAGAAATTAAACGTATAGATATATACATAAAGCTACTAAGTCGCTCATAACATTAGAATTCGAAAACCCAGTTACTGCTAGCCATCTTCAGTATTCCAATTTTTAGAGAATATGTTAAAGATGTCATAATTTCAGAAAAAAATTGAAAATTCTAACTACCCCTAGCTGCTTATGTCAAAACAACAATACGACATACGTTAGTCGATCGAAAGAAAAATGAAGAAATAAGGGACATGTGCGATATTCAGGATGTAGTAAGATGGGCAAGGAGCCGCAGAAGAGAATGGAGAGACCATGTTGACAGAATGCCAAATGAACGGTTAGCAACAATTGCAAAGGAAAAGAAACCAGACACAACTCGACCTCCTGGACGACCACCTATAAGGTGGTATGAAAGCTGGTCCTCAGCATCCCAACTACTCCTGGCAAACCCTTGATGAAAATTCAGGACCTAGTCCTAACGTAAGAAGAAGAAGAAGAAGAAGAAGAAGAAGAAGAAGAAGAACAATCAGCATGGAGTAGAAAGTCATTTAGTTGACAAGTTTTATTGAAATTTCTCTCATCATCCATTGAAAATTCATAATGTTCGAATGTATAATTTAGAAATTTTACTTTATATAAGTTTGCAACTTTAAATGCCTATAACTCAGAAACGATGGGTTTTATGAAAAAATTCTTTCACTCCCTCATTTTTTGTTTCAACTCCTTGAACACCCTATATATATTATTCACTAGGGATACCACAAAGTCATATTGTTGATATTTAATTGTTGTTTGTCGGCTTATTATGTGCGTCAAACATATTTTGAATGTATTGTGACTTTTTGGTTCTAAATAATTGAATATGTCTTTTTGCAAATTTTTTCATGAAAATAATCAAATTACTCTGCGCAGGATTGTGTTTGCATTTAAGTCCGATCCCAAAATCCATCAGCTAACTTCAATCCCTTAGTAATAACTAAGGTCTTATTCAACAGCATCTTAGGTTTTTGACATTCTCAAACAAACCTTTTTCTATTGAGTCTTGAGATAAGTTACAACACTATTGGTGGATAAGCAGCCTTCTTTATATAATCACAAAAGTAACTGGGTACTATTTCGAAATATGTCACTCATTAGATTGCTGAATAAAGACAAATTTGGATTTAGAGCTTGCGGTTAAAGAACTAATTAAAATTATTGTGAGTGAATATCCAACTAAAAGATGACTTACTTAATGTTGTCCAAGAAAAGCTATCAGAAAAACAAAGATTAAGGAAAAAAGGCAACAAACTAGAACTGTCGAAAACAAAAACAAATACAATAAAGCGACAAAAGAGCTAAAAGTAATAATACTGGAACTTAAAAATCACTCTATTCAAAACTACCTGATAAAGTTAACACCAACAAGAGAAACAAACTACTCACTGTGGAAAGAGACTAGGAAAATTAAAAGACCAACACGACAGAATGCTTCAATTAGGGATAGTAGAAATACATGGGTAAGGAGTGACAAAGATAAAGCAGATGTATTTGTAACTCACCTACAACAAGTGTTCCAACCATACCCGCGAGAGATGATGAAGAATGTAAAATAAGGCAATTTCTAGACGCACAATCTTGCAGAGATTTGCCGTATTATAAAATCAAAACATCTGGAGTAATGGAAACAATCAGGACAGAAATTGACATTAGGAAGGCACCCGGTTTTGACTTAATTACTGATAAGGTGTTACAAGAATTACCTGATAAAAGTTATAAATACATAAAATTCTTGTTTAACGTAATACTCTGCATTAACTACTACAAAAGTACCTAGAAAGTAGCTCAAATAATTATGATTCCAAAACAAGGAAAATATCAACATATAGCCACATCTTACAAACCTATTAGCTTGCTCCCCACTTGTCCAAGGTATTGGGAAAAATCTACATAAAAAGACTGAATAGCATTATAAAAGAAACAAAAGCCATATCACAAACAAATTCGGATTCCAAAATAAGCATGGTACATTAGAACAGGTAGGTACACCGACTAAACAACGAAATAAATATCTCATGAGCCTCCCACAATGTTTAGCACGAAGGATTATACTATAAACTTGAAAAATATCTACCTTATCCTCACTACAAATTACTAAAATCTTAGCTTACCAATAGTTCTTACCTTGTAAAATACAATAACACACTCACTGATCTGTATCCAATCTCATCTCGAGGCCCTCAAGGAAGCGTCTCACCACTTCACTTAGACTGAAGGCTGGTAGAAACACATATTCACTAAGTGGAAGCAATTAGGACTGAAACTAAACCAAATATATTGGCTTATGGGCAGGAAATCCCAGCTATCAATTGAAAACAAAGTGTTACTGTATAAAAGCATCCTCAAGCCGGTATGGACTTACGGAATTTAGCTCTGGGGGACAGTCAGCAATTCCAACATAGAGATCCTGCAGAACAAGATGTTGCGCATCATTGTCAACGCTCCCAGATATATGCCCAATAGTGTTATAGTGCGAGACATCCAAATTAAATCAGTTAAAGAAGTGATTGTACAATTCAGTGACAAATTCCATATGATTTAACAAATATGTAGTTATAAGTAATTTTTATTAACCCAACACAAGGATAAAATATATTGTAAAAGTATGTAGGATAGTAGACAGGTATGATCTCCACCCATGTAAGCATTAACAATAGCTTATCACAAATTGCTGAATAAATGGAAATAAAAAAAAGGTCAATCTCAAATTAATAATCCCATTCAATTCATGATCACGGTGTCCCGTACTATATCACAAATAGCTGTGCTATTTCTAGGAAGCAATCAAAATATATAAACCCAAACCTGATGGATACTTCCACTTATCCCCATTTTGCACTTGTTTCGATCAATATATTGGAATCTCTATTATTACTCTGTTATATATCATGTTTACAGTTATTAAGGACAATGTAGCGATGGAAAGCGTATATATAGAACGACAAGATACTGGTTGACAGCACGCAGTTCGTCTATTCAATACCCTAGTGCCGTGTCGCCTGTATATGAATTGAGATGTAAACATTCCGAGTATCGGAAACTGGAGCAACAGGTCACTACTCAATTAAATAGGATCCTTATCTCACTGAACTGTCTGTCAGAATGTTCGAAAAAATATAAAGAGATTTTGTTATAACTACAGGAATGCAAAACTAATACCTATTCAAAAACTCATTTACTGCGTTCGTATAATACAACTCTTTTTCACTTATTACGTAGTATTAGTTGACTATTCCTGAAAAAAAAAAATGAAAAGATTTTATTTTTGAAACAATATCGTCCAATTTTTCACTTTGGTATTGTGAGCTTCGTGATACTTATCAACAAATAAATCGTCTTCTTGCGTTAAGTTTAAGCCTTTATAATCTATTACATTTTATGAATATACATCAATTTGAGGGCTTTTTTGTGTAGCATTGTTGAATTTTTACAAAAATGATCTTTTAGGTAGTTGCTTGTAGAAAATACAATCTCTAAGCTTTATCCTGTTTCGTTACTTTCTCTACATCTTGTTGCTTTTCCGCGTTATGAAAATATCGTAAATTATATTCCATCCGAGTGGAAGGTCTTCTGCAATATACTGAGAGGGTTATTCAATAGTAGTCTAATCTTTACCAATACTAAAATTTTGAAAAATAAGTTCAGATATTCACAGTCCCGATCAAACGCACATGATGGGAACGGCAAACCTAAACATGGTTTTATCAAGTTGTACTTAATTCATAGGGAAATTATCTCCATGATAGTCTTCTAGGAAGTTTGGAGCAAAACTTTTGCCTCTGGATGGATAATCGGAAGAACAATTATTATGTTCATGTTGAAATATTTCATGATATCAACTCGAAAATAGAGTTAAGATAGCAGAAGTTGAGAAAAATTACATTAAATAGTGCAAAGCATTAGAAACCGATTGAAAAAAAGGGACAAAAATAAAATCAGTTGGAGGGTTTGCTTCAAACAATTAGTTTAAAACAATTGTTGTAGATTAGTGATTTTCTCCTTCAATTTCTATAGATTATTATTCAAAGCAGTCTTCTAGATTTCTATGGTTACTTCTGCTATAAAAATTCCATCATATGCGGCATTTATGGTGTATTCTGCTGTTAGATTGTTTCTGTTTGTATATATGGGTCTACGCACTACAAAAATATATATTACAAATTTTATCGTTTGTAACGTATTTGTCCTTCAGAAATTCCAAATTGCATCATTATTTCCGCCTATCAGTCTTCACGAACTAAACTTATTTCAGGCTTCAGA
This sequence comes from Diorhabda elongata, assembly GCA_026230145.1. NCBI lineage: Eukaryota > Metazoa > Arthropoda > Insecta > Coleoptera > Chrysomelidae > Diorhabda > Diorhabda elongata. The sequence continues at coordinate 45,868,208 of CM047926.1, forward strand.
CTGATAAGAAATGAAACATTTAAATATTTGGTTAGGTATTAATACAACATTGAACGCCATGAGCCAAAGACTACAACACCTTCAGACATAAATTATATGACTGACGAGTTATACATTATGCAACTGCAACACTTGCTACTCATTAATCTTATCGATGAATGTTCACATATATCAACATGATCAATATATAGATATTTTTAAAAACTAAATAATTTCTCTTCAGATATTTATGAAATGTTTAATGATAATTAAAGTATTGAATTAATTCCAATTAATTGGTCAATGTCCACATAAACAAAAGTTCCTCAACGAATACTTTTACTGGTTATTGAACAAACACCTGTCAATGCGTAAATCACCTTCATAGCATGTCTCGAAGATGTTCAATTGGATTCAGGTTCGAAGTTTGCACAAAAGGAAATCCAGTACTTTCATTGGATCCGGATAAGAAAATTGACTTATTCTATCAGCAAGGGCAGTATCACATTGAAGTAGAATATGGAATCAAAACAGCTCTTGATGAGTTCAGTTCTCCCAATACCCTCACTGTCGATCTTTAATCCAGTTTTCATGCTCTCGAGCATAATCTAACCTTGTTGTGTATTGTCACATAATGAAGTTGAAATTTATAGTGAAATTGGTTCCATTTAAACGTCTTTTCACAATTTGGGCAATTATGAATGTTATGAACATCCTGAATATAAGAAACCTACACAGAAGCTGACACGAATAGTTCACGTTCACTACCTGGGTCATGATATTTTTTCCAGAATCGACTAAAGACACTTTAAGTTGTACTCTGACATTATGTGGCCTATTATGGACATAGTAGACTTAGTAGATTTTTTCAAAACTCTCTATCGTGTTATTAAGATATTTAAAAAGTCATCAATGATAGTTATGAACAATTTAATCGTTTTTAATCGAAATTGAATCTCTACATTCAGGTTTTGCATGCTAAAAATCATATCAGGAATTCCAAGAACCTGTTGGAGTTATAGATTAGGTAACGGTGTATTTATGAAAGAAGAAACCAAATTATTTTATTCCTATTAGAGTTTCGGAGGTATGTCCTTATAATGTTAAGAAGAACTAAACTAGCTACTATCTAAACTTTTATATATATATTTTGGGTAGGTTTTATTGATTTTATATTTAAATTTTTACCTGGTTTCGAGACCTGTAGCTCGAAAACCTTTATTTAAGGAAATAGCAAAGTTATATGAAAGTTAATATTATAAAAGTATAATAACTTAAAAGAAAAGAATTTTTGCATTCAATATTTCCACAGAATAAATTAAAAATTAACATCCAAATGTTGAACATAGGCATAAGCTGACTATACAGTTTCGTCTTTCTATTTTTAGAAAACAAACAAAATTATCTTTGAAACTTGCATACCTTCCCATATTTCATTGAGTTATTTCAAAAATTCAAGTAACGATCCAATAAACAGACTAATTTCAATGACGTCATTTGGACGATTGGATAAATACTAAATAACAGTCGATATTCGGCAACAGTGTTTTCCGTTGGTATTTCCGTTCTCATGGAAGCTGAGAGGCGATGAGCCAGTCATGTGGAAAACTTCTGTAACCGGCTGCTGGTGCTGGGATGTCATGACAACCGTTCATGATGAATCCCTAATTATTACACGCCGCCCCCGAAACTTTAATTTCGATAAAACACAACAACTCGCCAGGTAGTCTATACAGGATGGTCACAATACCAACTTCTATATTGAAGTTTAACCTGAAAAGATATTTTATGGATTGTTATATAAATTAAATTATTTAGAAAATACTTTTTCCCAAGTGAAAACATTCATTTGGATTAGATTTGACAAATAGTGAGAACAACTATTGCATTATCATGTATGCAATTTAAATTATACACGGATTTTCATTTTTATTAATCGAATTACAGAGTTTTTGTGGTGGTGCTACATAATATTGGAAAATGTGGATAGATAACATAAGTTCCTACGATATACATTTTAAAGTTAACAATATTAATTCGTTATTGAATCATATTGAATGAATGTTTCCCTTGATCTTTTGTGAAAATAACGTAGCAGTGCTTCACAATCTTCTGTGACCTATATATTCATGCTTAAAATGCCCTAACCTAACCCTGTCCTTAAATCTAAGCAGATAACAAGCTTTTATTGTACTCTGAGAACTTCTGATAATTTTAAATATTCATTCATATTGAACAATACAAAAAAGTTACATAGTTTCTATTCATCGAAATGACGTGAATGATCACAATAAATGAACGAATAAATGAGAAAAAATTTAGTAGGTACTTGTCTTTATCATTCAGAAACACAGTTCATTTGAAACAACTAGTCAAGTGCCAGAATTTATTATGAAATGACATATTCATAGTGTGAATATACGGAAAGACTTCCGAAAAATGAGATCTATATATGTGTTCAAATGATATACATCCAAGAAACATATTGAGAATATGGAAATATTACACATGAAAGTCTATTCATTGTGTCACAAGGAAATCAATTATGATGGAATGAAAAAAGTTTAGTAATCAATAAATGTTCTACATGTTCATGCAACAATTTCTTTAGAAATTCCTATCGTATAAATAATAAATTGATCAATATTACCCTCAGATATTTCCTCCCTTCCTGCTTTTCCGTTTCCGTCATATTTGCTTCAGAGTCTGTCAGGAAAGAAGCAGGAGACTTCTCAAAACAGTATCTTCGTTTGGTTTCGCTAAGCAAAGAGCGATCTAGAAGAGCATTTTTACAAATGGATTTATACCAACTTAATTTGGAGCGTATAGGTATATTGTAATACTCTAGATACTTCCAGTAATGCCTATAAAACGACTCATTTTCATTTTAGTTTTTGTAAACTGAATAATCAATGATTTATCTATGATAATTGCACCACTTCTCACGCTGGGGCTAATTTAATACCATCAGGTATTTTTCATTTGACGCCTTTTTATTATTATTATTATTACAATAAGGTACGGGCAAGGACCCTAAGATCCATAAGCCCCGAAATATACAATATATATTACAAAAATTAATATAATTAAAGTACCTAGATAGAAAATTAAAAATTACAAGAGAGAAAAAAAAGATTTAACTAGAACATAGAAAACCGTCTAGTCTATTCGTGAAAATATTGACAGACGGTGCCGTTACAATATCCTCAGGTAGATGATTCCATGTTGAAAAAACACGATTACACAAAAAATGTTGCCTTGTCCGACAATATTTCTTTTTTCAATTTCCATCTGTGTCCTCGAACCGATTATCAGTGTCCACATTAAATATGTTTCTTAAGTTAACATAATTGAAATATAAAATGCGATAGGTGATTATCATATCCCCATGGAGACGACGTTGTTCAAAGGCCGGTAAATCCATTATATTTTGTCTTTCTATATAACTAGGTCTTGTACGCCCAATAATCTGGTTGATCGACGCTGAACTTTTTCGAGAAGATCTTTATCCGGCACTAGTTCCGGACACCACACGGTTCCACAATACTCCATAATTGGGCGAATATAAGTTTTATATAAACGAGTTGAATTATGTAATGAAATCCTTCCGAAAGACTTGCGGAGGAGATACAGCTTACTTTTTGCTTTGTTGGCAATACTTATAACATGTTCGGACCAACTCAAATCCGTAGTAATTGTAACACCGAGGTTATCATAAGAATTCACTTCATTTAACGCGTGACCGTTTAAGAAGTATGTCTCGGATTGTTTTTGCCTAAGTAAAGAGCTACATACTTATCTGCATTAAGAGGCAACATCCAGTCTAAGCACCACCTAGAGATCGAATCCAAGTCCTCTTGAAGATTTTTATCAAGAGATGAATCACCGAATATTTTTGAATCGTTGGCACAGAAAACTTTGTTGCATTAAATATGAAATTGGAGGTCACTTGCATATATTATAAATAAGAGAGGAGACAGAACCGATCCCCACTTTCACACAGAACTTTCTGTTTGTTAAGAATGAGTCAATCCACACCAGTAGATCATCTTGTATGCCAAGATGTTCCAATTTATACAGTAATCTTCGTTTTGGCACGTTTTGGCTTTCGCAAAATCTAGGTAAAGGTCCGTCGAGATTTTCTTGTCTTAAGATTTTGTCCATTCGTTAACACACCAAAGTAGATTCGTCGTTGTTGAACGTCCTTTTACAAATCCATGTCGTTGTTCAGGTATTATTTTTTCGATCAAAACAAATTCACTACCTGTTTTTTCGATTTTTTTGCTCTCGATGTCTCTATTGATATCTGTGAAGTCTCATTCCTCTAAGAGAAATTTAGAGTAAGTTAAATCTTAGTACTGAGCCGATCACTAAGGCAACCTGTCAACATCAATAATCAATTTTTATATTTAATTCATTTTTTGGTTTTATTCTCCATTTAAGGCATAGTGTATTGTCTTGGTGGAAGACAATTTCTCATAATACCTCACCTGCTCTTTCCTAGTATTAATTTTCCTCCAATTTTCAAATAATCGATGTAAAATATGTTGGATTCGGATGGATTTCGCCGAATCCATTCCATTACTGTTTCGTTGCAGTCATGAAAGTAAATCAAGGTTACAACAATTATTATAAATATCTACATTCAAATCATTTTTTTTTCAGTTTATCTTTATTGATGAAAAAACCTACCGAATCATGAGGAAACGCGGCACTCAGTTGGAATGAAACTTTTCCATGTTGAAAACATGTAAAATACACTTCCGTATAACCTCTTCTAATATCTGACTCATTAAAATTAAAATTACGAAATATACACATTTTTTACTAAAATATGCCAACAGTGTTAGCTTTATATTTGCCTCGAAAAGATGAAGTTTAGAATCATAATTGCATTATATAAAGTTATTCTTTTGTTTCAAATGAAATTAATAGCATCTACGTTTAGAATACAAAAGAATACTTTTAAAAATCATCAAAAATATCCTGGTGGATTCAATATGAATTCATTATTATTAAACTCACACTTAAATGGATCACCTTGTATATCCGAAAGCTGGCGTACGATCAATTGTTATAAGTTCATAACACAGTACGATGTTTCTATGCTATTGCCATGTGGTATGTATTACCATTCTCCACCAGCTCTCAACCTGACAAATCGTGGTACACTTCGATGGTTCGAATGATGAGCTCGATTTTGGATTACGGGAAATTTAACGCTTCGCTTGTTGATCAGCACCATGCGAAACAATCTGTTTTATCTGTTATCATGTTCCACTTGTTTCTATCGACTAATATGATTATTTATAATTATTCATGTTCTATAGTAATTGTTTCTAAAACAGTCGGTTAATTATCAAAAAGCCAAAAAAAATTGAAACGATGATAGTTTATAACTACATGTATATCACAAATCTTATACGCTTTAAAGAGTTTGACAGTGGGTCTTTGAAAAGGTAAAAAAATAAACAGAAGATTATTATGCATCATTGTTTGATAATTGTACCTCAAATTAGTTACCAACTATACCTATTAGATCTGTTTCCCAGCGACTTTTTTCTGTTTATCTCTGTTTTCACTTTCATGAGAGAGATTTTCAGGAGACTAGAAAGTTATCGCATACGTAAACGCTTATTTTGATGAGAAAGACGGCAACTATGACTTGGAAGGGATGAAAGGTTAGAGCATCGCTGAAAAAAGTGAAAACTTTTCAGAAGATCCTCGTATTTATGCTCCTGTATACACACAGTCTCTTGAGAATACCAACCAATGAAGCCTGCTGTGAAAATCTGAAATATTCGAAGTTAACATTGGTCTGAAACAAGTGTACCATAAAGTTTTAAAAATATATGCTTCTAATGCTTCAACAACTTGGAAGAAGATCCAATTCGACAATGACACATGGTGATACACTCTTCAGTTTGAAGACGATCAGGTAATCTGTACAAACATATCGATGGTCACACCTCAGAAAGGTTTGAGGTGTGACAAAACTACAAACCCGATCTATGGTTTCGCCGATTGTAGCACACTGGCGTCGTCGTTTATACCAACTCATCTACTAGCCCAATCCATAGGCAGCAACAGTTCACCTTCACCGATCATGGAAACATTCTGGAATGTGCTGCTATTTTTATAAAGAAGGCTGGCACTGCAGCTCAGGATTTGGTTCTGTCTGGATCTGAAATATCATTATCACAAATATCAATTTGCTTGTTGGGTGTTGAGGCTGGAAGCAATATGTATTGGCATAGTCACCTGGCCGATTAAACCGGAGTTGACCAGAAATTTGGACAGTCTAGAGTATAGAGGAAAGGTAGCCAACCTGACCCTGTTTTACCGATACTACCACGGCAAATACTCTTCCGAGCTGTCGAACATAATCGCGTCTAGAGCAGTTTTCGCAAGCCCTACTCGACTTGGCTCATAAACATCGAGGTCGCCCGGAACTTCAAATTATCGGGACTCATTTTTATCTAGAAGTGAGGGCCTGTGGAATCATCTACCAAAGCACGTCTTTCCCGAGCACTGCAACCTACAGAAGTTCAAGGACAATATCCACAGGTATCTTCACACGGCAGACACTCCCCAAATTACTCGGGTGTAAAAGGGTTTATCCACTTGTGCTTGCTTATCACATAAACAAAATACATGACACGCAAACTGAAGGAAGAATACAGAAAATGGGGACCGCAGATGAACGTAGAAAAGATCCAGTACTTCTGTATAGTAACGAATGCAACCAACAATTAACTAGGGAAAAAACGAAATAATAGTAAGATGTGGGAACTGTGAATATTTAGGATTCATATTTGACAAAAAAGGGATAGATAATAATAAAAAAATATAGAATTAACAAGAACAATAACAAAATCCACAAATGGAATACTCACATACGAAAACAAGGAAAACTGAAAATCGAAACTTCATTGACTAGTATTTAGTGTATGGATTGGATAGAATAAAAGTCAACTAAAGGAAAAAATAGAAGAACATATATAAAGTGAAAGTTAGATCTGTTCAGAAACAGCAAAATAAAAGGGAGAAACGTATTGAGAAAAATGAGGAAAGATTGCCAACTAACCAAAACTTATATATAACCAAAATTTATATATATTCAGATATCAAGAGTTTCATAAGCATGAAAAGAAACGTAAAATTCTATTTGAAAATGAACGAATTTCATACAAAATTCTCCTAAAAAGGAACTGGTATAAATTTCTAGTTTTTAATGTGGTCGAATAACAGATCTTTTGATTAGTTTGTGTTCCAAATTTTTCAATTTTATACAATTTGCGTCGTATTTTGTTTATAAATTTTGTGCGTCACCTTTCAGTGCATTGATGTAGCTTTTCATAATTTGTGAAAATATTTGATTTTTGCGAGATTTTTTATTGGACCTACGTGCATAGTGGTAGCCTCAACGGTATTGTCACTATCATTCGTTCAAAGTCTTTATCTTCATTTATATTTTGTTTGACTCTATTTGCCTCTATTTTATCCATCCAAAATATATTTACCGAACATCCTATTGTCCAATCAATACATGACTCCTACCAGCTTATCTCATCCCAAGGAATAGCAGTTACTTTAATTTGGATACCTTCCCACATTGGCATCGAAGGCAACGAACTAGCAGACAAACAGGCAAAAATTGCAGCTACATATACCGTCACCGACAATGTAATTATTGGAAAGGATTTAAAATCACAGTTCAAAAGAAAATCCAGAGTTACATGGCAGCAGCATTGGGACACTATTAACACATCCCTACGTCAAATACAGCGTTCAATTGGTAACCAACCGATTATCTTCGCTGGTCTCTCAAGGCAAGACTTAACTGCGATTAGAAGAGTAAGAATTGGCCATTCAAGACTTACTCATGGATATCTTATGACTACTACTGCCAGACCATTTTGCTCCTGCTGCAACTCGTACCTAACCATGAGTGTCGCAAATATACCGTCGAAAGACAACAGTTTCGGCTTAGCCAGAACTACAATGAAGTCCTTAACAACTCGGAACAAATTACCTCTCTACTTCAGTTTCTCAAAGATGTACAGCTGTACCATCAACTATAGAACAATTGTGTTACTGTGTATTCATATTGTATACTTGTATCAATGAACCATTTCATATTTAATGTATTATAATCGCTCCCGTGCAAGTAGCCATAGTAGCCGAGCACGTTAATTTTAAATAAAAAAAAAAAAAAAAAAATTATCCTGCCTGTATACAAACGGTTGGGACACCCAATATAGATAGAAAATTGTAATTTATCTGAAATCTAAAAGTATAAGAATCCATAAATTCTATAAACCTGATTGTAGTTGGAATGATTTCAAATTGAAATTAATATTGAGATTAAACTCTACCAATTAAAAACAGATTGTCTTTGTAAAGTCGAAGCCGATAATATTTTGACAGATCAGATAATAAAGTTGAGATGGGACCTGAAAAATATATCGAAAATCATGAACTAAAGTCGGTTGGAAGTGATTAAAGATTATAATTTCTTTCAGGCATGATTATTCAAAACAAGTGGTTGAATTAATTCAGTGTTTCTGCCGGGAAAACGTCAGGATGCATATATGAGTCTTCTGCTCGAATAAATTCCTACTTATTTAGAAATCTCAGTGTTAAAAACAATCGTTTCTATAGCCTGTACATGTTCATACAGATAACTGCAAAAAACTTCGTAATGAATATTTCGCTAATTAGAAAGTTCATTATTATCACAAATTAACTACACTCAATGACTACGAGTTTTCAGTTCAAAATTTAATTGACCTAAATTTTGGATTAGTTTTATTTGTTGAAAGCTGTTAACAAGGTAATAATTATTTCCTCTTCTACGTAGAAACTCTAGACAATCATGAAAATAAGCGATCACGTTCATTAATTTCAGTTGCAGTTTCAGTGAATAATGAGTATTATTATGATCATTTTTCTATAAATTCTGATTCATGCTAACTCTTACAAATAGATATCTTTGAAACAAAGTTATGCAAGGATATATACGTCTATATGCAGGATGACTTTATGCAATGAAAAATGTAGGATGTTACAAAACATGTTATGGTACTTGCCAAGAAATAATTTTTCTTCTTCTATAAATCTTCCATTTTAATAGTATTCATTAATCAATTAGGTCCTCGCTGCACTTATTATAGAAGTCTAAAAGTAAATAACTAAGTTTTTTATCAATTCTCCTATAAATTTTGATATCCTAGAACCGAAAAAATTATTTAGAAAATTCCATCTCGTCAATGTTTTTTTGCAATACTTTTATATGTATATTTAATGTAAAATTCTCATTTAGTTAAAATAAAGTATTTTATTTTTTAGCTTCAAATTTGATTACAATTTTGATTTGTTACCCTTATTTCAGTAGTATATGAATCTAGAAATAAAGAAAAACAATAATGGACGTAAATAATGGGATGAACAAGAATTTCTGATATTAAGCAGACGGCTGCATTTATTGTCGTGTCTAAAAAGGTTGAGTTAGATTGAACAGTACGTTTGAACAGTGTTTCGGCGTGTTGTCGTTGGATTAATCATGTTTCAACAAGTTGAGCTCATTATCTTTCCACACTCAGTTGACATCCACCATTCAGACGCTAGTAAGCTTGTTTATAAATTTATATATGTGATGGCTGATAGAGGTTGTGTAAATTCTCCTCACAACGTCTGTTATAGAGATATCAGTTATTTTGTAAGGAAGCTGTATTTTGCTTACTTCAAATTAATACTCGGTGATCAAGACAAAGCATTGGCTTCTTATGAGGTGTGCAGAAGTTGTGAGAAATATCTACGCTTGTGGTTTAAGGGTACGAAAACTGCTATTCGTTTTGGCATTCATATGATATGGCGTGAACATGAAAATCACACAACCGCTTGCTGTTTCTGTTCGGAAGACGTGATAGGATTTAATACGAAAAATAAGAAGACAATATATCAACCTTACCTTGACTCAACTATTTGTCGAGTGTCCCTTAGCTCTGAAATACTAGATCCGTATCCACCTCCTAATTTAGATGACATCTTGGGTTATGCAGTTGAGTAGGAAACGTTTGCTCCCCAGAACGAATATAACTCAGATTTCTCAGTTGACCTCAACTTTTTTCTCGGACTGAGCTTAATGATCTACTCAGAAACTTGAGTATTTTAAAACATACACTCGAATTTCTAGACTTAAGGATAGAAACAAAAAACAGTTTCTCGTCTGGTACCTCATTTTCCTGGTACAGACATGGAGAGAGATAATTTAGTCAGGATTTCTCTTGAGAAGGCAAACTGGTTTATTGTTATGATGTCTTGCTCTATAATAGAAATGTAATTGCATTTACAAGGAGACACTCAGTTCATATGGAAGAATACTACAATGACTCAGCTACGATTCTTGAGCAAATCAAATGTCAGTGGGTTGCTTGTGAAGGTTTTAACATACTGATAATGTTGTGGGGACAACAGTCGAGTAATTCAAATTTCCTCTTGTTTTCTATATTTGTGGGTTAGTAGAGCCAGAGAGCTACACTGAATACCGTCTGACTAGCCACCATGACACGATTTAACTTTTAGAAGAAAAACGTTATAAATAACACTTTGATTCCGCTGGAAAATGTTTTTTGGTAATATTAAATTATGGCAGTTTCTGCAATCATTGCAAAAATTTGAGGATTGTTTCAGATATATATGTTCCAAGTTCTCGAAATTATCCGAAGCAAAGTAAAAAGGAGGAGTATTTACTGGCTTATGCATAAGAAAACTTCTATCTGGTCCCCACTTATCTGAATCAATGAGAGAAATCGAAAAAGAAGCATCCCATGTAGGAGACCCTAGACTTGATCCACGGGGCTTAGCTTGAGCCAACGCTGGTAAATTCGGCCTTGTCAAACCAATAATGGCCCAATCTAGGCTGAACTCTAAGTAACTTTACCATCCCATATTACAAGGAACCAGTCTTGGGTTTATCTATGCAACCAGGGCTGGTCCAGGCTTGCAAACCAAACGCGGGACAATGTTATCATCCCAGAGTTCAAACAAGTCTGGGCCAATAATGCCTTCCTAGCTAGGACCAGAGTTGTAGAAACTTGGCCCAAGTCTGTGCCTATACTGGGCCCATAGAAAAATGCTTTATGGGAGGCGTTTCGTTCAAAAATGTAATGCAGAAATTTCTGGGCAATACAAGAATCCTGAATGTGCAAGATGAGCTTAACAGTTCACTTTTTACATTCCTATATCAAATATTTTATTGAAATCCTGTGTGCCAACAGCGAAGAAAGATTTGGAATGTTAGTATATCAGCGGACTATTGTTGGATGCTTAGCGAGAAACCAAAGAAAGGAACCAAAAACGAGTTTGGATAGGCATCAACTAAAGAAGAAAAAGGTTTCACAAGAAAAAAGGGTAAACGGTAAACACAAAGTATATAGATTTAAATAAAAAAAAAAAGCCGTGAGCAACAGAGCTCCATCACGAAAGTCGAATTTTTCGTCGAATGAAGAATTTGACCAATACACAAACAAATCTTTTCATAAAATGAATTTCTTGGAAATGATATCAATTCTCAATATTATTTCTTTATATGGAAAATTTGCTATTCCTCAATAACTTTTCATTTCACAACTTAACTCTCTCTCTCTCTCTCTCGAATGAAAATTCATAATTTCAATAGACCCGGTGGTCTCGAACCCTCTTGTCAATTCCAATTTACAACAAAGAAAAAATTGTCATAATGACAAGAAATTTCGAAAATGGGAAGTAAAAAAAATCACCCGAGCAACGATCATACTCTTATTATTCATTAAATAGGAGGCGGTCCAGTTCAACAATTACAACGATTACAAAATGATTTCGAGCGTTTTGTGCTAGAAGAACTGAAGAAGAAAACTTTGAACTTGAGAAAGACAATTCTTCAACATCACCCCTACTTGCATGCGAATTTCGAACCCTCTAGTTAAACTTTTTCTGGCCAAAAAATAAGGAAATATAACAAAAATGACCATAAAATGGAGAGGGGTGGAGATGGAAAGTTTCGACCTTAGACAGGAAATCATCTCGCAAGTAATTGAACCTACATGTGAAATTTCATTTTTCAAGGTCAAAAACCACTTTTTTGCACTGAGATTCCTCGAAATATTCATTTGTTTTTAACCAAACTCTAATAACATCAATCCGCCGCCTAAAAAGGCATGTATGCTAATTTTGAACCAAATCGGACCCATAGCAATTGCTCGAGAGACGAAAATAAGAATTGTAGTTTAAACAGATATATAGATATATATTTATAAACTACAGACATTCGAAAAACCATCATAATCTTGTTCAGGAGGTCTCAAAACATGGGAAAAATGATGTGCCCCCCATTTTTCTTCTAGTCATGTCTACCGTAATAGTCTAATTTTTCCTTGAAAAATTCGACTAAAAATTATGGCTGATGGGTTTCAATTAATATGATGCTGTGTGTTTGCTGTCATAAATAGTTGATTCTTCTAATTATTGTGTTTTCAAATTGCAAAAAAACTTAACGTCATGAAGAGCTATTTTTAAAATCAGCATATAATTCTCACGCAACTTTTTTGCAGAACTGTTATTTTTACGAAAGAAATTTGTAAAACTCTTTGAGAAAGACCGAAATAGTTCGAGAGGTGAATCTTTTGGTCTCTTTTAAACACTAATTCTCTATCAGAAATGATAAAAAATTAATATATAAAAGGTGATTAGAATAACAAATTATAGGTTAATTCGGGAAAGTTTGCTATAGTTTCTTTATTAGTAATTGAACGTAAAACAATCAACTTTGGAACAATAAAAACAAAAATAACAATTTCTCATGTTACTTATGACCACACCATAATTAATGATATCTATTGTCCTGATATAATTCAATATCCCAAAATCACAAATAGCATTATATGGAACAAAACTTTTCCGAAAGTTTTTTAATCCAATTCATCCCTATCCTATGTGTTGAACGTACAATAACTACCCTTTATCTTTCCTATCGACTGGTGTGAGTGTTCAGTTATCCGCAGAATTTGTCCAGAGATTTCACAGACATATACTCAGACGGTCGATTGTTAGCAGACGTCATTCTTTCAACAAAGTTTCTCTCAATTGAACAACGTTGTCACCTATATGGCGTTGCTTCGAGTTACTGGCAAAGAAAACGTACTCCAGTGAATTTTTGAAATTACTAAACTCTTGAAACAAAATTTACGTTCAAAAATATTGATAAGTGACTTTTCTTTTTTGTTATATCCTACTTCATCAAAACTATAATTAGTTGGGTGAAATGTCTATTAATATGTTTCACGATATTCAATGGAAATACTCAGAAAAATTTAAGGAAATGAGAATTTTTGAATATAGCAAGGCTAATCACAATAGAGTGATGTTAGGTTGGAATTTCTCTGTAAATTATAGGATGTTGAGTCTACGATTATTTCTATTTGCAGGGCAATAGAAGTGAACAATTTTTGTTATGATTTTGGAGCTGAAACTCAAAATTACTTTTCATATCACTTAGAAAAATAGTTAGATCTATAATTTATTGTTGTAACTCAGATAATGAACACAAAGATTGATCATAAATTTTTTCTCATTCTAATTTTCTTTACTTTTTGTCTTAAATGACAGTTGAGGATATAGTATCGACTAACGGCAATATTTCCTTCACTGAATCGTCTCAAAGAATATGAAAAAATTGTATAGTTCTTTCAAGAAATAAATTGAATTTTCCATTTGAAATAATACTGAGTAAAGTGAGGCAGACCATAGAAAAAAATTATTATATGTTTCTGCATTTATTTAGATCGTGAAAACGTAAAAAAAAGAAATATCAAAAGTTTATTCTCCCCATTTTATGAAATATCAGATTCAGGTGAACATAAAAGATATGATTTGGAAAGGTGAATCTGAATATTATGAATATAAAAAAAATATCTCAAAATAAAGAATCGTCGCATTATTTCGTCCTCCGAAATTCTACGAAGTACAGTTCATAAATAAATAAACTAATAAACTTGCAATTTCGAGTCATTGAATATGTTAATATCGACAAGAAGGTCAATCGACAGCACGCTCTGCAGAGGAGATGTAATCCAATAGTCGTCAAGGAATTAGTCAGGAAAGTAATTGTTTTCTCTAGAAAGAAACAAAAGAAGTAGGTTGAAGGGTTACCCCGCACTGGAATTTTGAAAATTCTCGACGTTTCGGCTTCCGCTTTGAAGCCTTTAACAAGATAAGGGTGGGGATAGGGTGTATCTTTGTTCAATGGTAAGAAATGATCAGATTCTTTTGTCTAAATCGCCCCTTTTTTTGGTTGATTACAATTTCACCGAAGAAATGAAAAGCTGAAACAAAAAATATAAAATGATTAATATGATACAATCACTGCTGGTCTTCAACTAACTGGTTCAGGCGTCTAGCTAACATAACTGGATATATAAGTATTCGAAAGCTCGTGAATATATTAGAGTTACTACACTTTTGTATTCAATTTTGCCACAATCCCACTACGAAAACGCTATATAAATTTGTTCGTGATCATTTGTTTATTTTCTTAGAAAAATTAAGACAAATTCTCACGAAAACTATATAAATATCTGTAAAAAGACGTGAAAAGTTAGAGAAAATGAGTGTATATGTGTGTGTAGGAGATTGTATGAACAGTGAAGATTTATTGATTAACATAAGGAATATATACAAGTTCATTCTTCAAACCAAACATCCTTATATTACATTCAGTCAAATAATATTTTATTTTTAATATGAAAATTATACCAAAAGTTATTATTGTCAGTTAGCCTCACGAAAAAGATATTTCAAACATCCAGGTTGAATTACACTAGCTAGATATAAAACTCCATTAATCAATAATCAAGAGAAAATATGATCTGTTGAATGCTTCAATCAACAATTTCACAGTGGCCTATATCTATCAACTTTCCACTTGTTGTTGGCAACATCGCTGGATACCTGAGAAACAGCGAACTCCCAAGGCCGCTGACGCAACGCGTACGTAAAATCGGCGACCGATCTCCACGGAGACGTTACCAAGCTGCTTGTCGGCGCAAACGCGTGCCGCCTCGAAACGCGTTGGGACTCCTCCTCCATGCTTCGGCGATGACATCCAAGAATTCGCAGCCTGTTGATAGTCGAACAGCTACATCACGCGGGTTGTGTGTTACTAGAGACGATTCTTATCACATAACGTGTATTTCGCGTTTTGGAAACCACACAACTGGTATTGGGATTTAATGTGTCCTGGAGTGTCAGGTACTCATGTTTTTTGACACTTGCTTGGCATGATGAAGCTTTTTCCCATACACAATTCTCGTGAATTCCCACAAGTTTCATGATTATTACTTTTGAAATGAATTATTTCATATTTTAATATCCCAGATATTGTCAATCAGGATATTAAGATTTTGTTAAATAAAATATAAAAATAAAATCTACATGTATCCATGAACATTTTTCATATAATATTAATATTTCACAAGTAGTTGATTTATAATTTATTATACACAAGTCCTAATGGTCTATTCTCTCAATACAATTGATTATATTCAAAAAATTGATGGAGTGAATCGATTTAACATCCAGAAATCTCATCAAACTATGAGTATGTACCATATTGGTGATTATTCAATTTTCATTATCGATATATTCAGCTTTATCTCCATGCTGATCAAATAATACCATATAACCATTTGTTAATAATATGTCCAACCAGTTTATTATAAAGTTGAATGATTGGTCACATTCTTAAGAAGGATATCTTCGTACTCAGCTTTGTATCTATTTTTATTTCTTTTTTTATAATCATTTCGATCGTTTACTGTTATTTAGGATTTTATGTTGTTTCAAGATTGTGTCTTCTTCTTAATTAAATAATGAGTCAGTCGTTGCCGTCTTCATGCGTCTAGTTTGAAAATAGAACTTCCGTGCAAATTTTGATAGTTACATTTTCTCTCTCATACATTTACTAAATTTTACTCTTCAATAATCATTCTCTTAATCATGGTATCAATTATAAGAAGCTCAAATTGAAATATGTTAATATGTACGCTCTTCATCACGCAAACTTATACTTGCTCCGTCCAGAATAAATGTTTCTTCATTTTTTTGTCAACCTTCATAATATATGGACATTAAATGATTCCAATTTTTCTCCAGTTATCCAAGGGGGTAAAAGAAATTGTAACTAGATGTTCATAGTTAAGAAATATTATTTTCTCCCGCTGCTACAGAACCTGGTTGATGTCATATTTATTTAACACAGGCCATTTTCCATTATGCCATTAAACGAAATATCGTCATTTTCGTTATATATGATTGATTTTTCGAGACTTGATAACTTTTTACAAGTTTAATGTATCTAAAATATTGACACAAATGTAATGTAACGACTCGGGAGATTTCAGTTTGATCAAATAAGAGACATCGTATTTTTCGGATAGAGTCTTTTTAGCACTGTAGTAATCAATGAAAATTTAACAAGAAACTCACAAGATATTCCATCTTACTTTGTCATAATTTTATGCCGCGACGTATTTATACGCATTATCGATTTTGAACTCTACGAAAACATTTTCGATATTCAACTGGTCCTGAAAAGGGTTGATGGTTCGGTTGTATTATGAATTGATTTCTTGATAATGATTATTATATATGGATTTTGAAGTGAATTATAATCGACTATATATTTAACAAATTACTAAGGTTTACGTCTGTCTTTATTTTATGATTAACTTTTAATATGGACACCAGCAAAACTTTTCAAAATATTCACAGTTCTCTATTCATGTGGCAGCAATCAACAAAGGATTCATATCGAAGAATACTATCGGAGAAAATAGAAGAAATGCCAATCAATGCAGAGAAAGATATATACTAGAGCTACGATAGAATCAGAAAGAACATGCTGGTAAGGAGACGATAGGCACACATATAGTGGTAACCAACAATAAAAACCCTAAACCGCTCTATGATTCCGGCGAGAGGTGAGAAAAAAATGTAAGCAAAACCGAAAAGGTTTTTTGCTTTATATAACATTACAAACACTAGAAGTTTACAACAGATACAAATTGATCAGGAACGAGACGAATTTATTAGTTAGATAAATAGCGGGAAAAATTCTTGAAAGGATTGGAGGGAGACCTCTACAGCGCTCAAAAACAAATATGGAGAGTGGTAAGAAAACAACGGAAATAAATAAATAAACTTTGCGTCAAATATAATAAGACCAATGAATAGACTTCAGACCTAACAGATCTATTTAAAGAATAAGTTATCAATAAGAAAACCAACCACGACCAAGCACTGATGACCTTTAAAAAACAGGACATCTGCACGACATGATGGAGTCCATAATGTATTACTGAAGCATAGTCGCCAACATCTCACACAAGAACATACAAAACTTGCCAGAAAAATTTTGCTACAACCACTTACTAACTCACTACACGAGGATATTACATCGAATATCTTTACCCAAATTATTATTAACGAAATTAACTCGATCACAACACACAACACAACACTAGAAGACGAGCAGCAAGGATTCGGATCAGGAAGATCCTACGTTGATGTACGTATTTATAGGAAGACATCTGGTTGAGAAATGTTAGTCTCTTATTATATTTATAAATATAATCCAGACCATGGAAAACATATGCTCAGACAATCTCGCATTAATGGTAAACAAACAAAACCCATCTAGCCAATAGCGCTATCAGACAAGAAGACTGCCCATTAGATGCAAATTAGAACTAGAAAGTTGAATAATACAACAGAGAATGAAATACAAGTACCTTGAAATTGACATAACCTGTTATGGAGCTGAAGAAGAAAAGGTAAGAGGACAAGTACTGAAGCAAATAACTCTTGGAAACCACAGAAATGGAAATTTGAGGATCTCGGGAAAAACACTGTTAGACCAAGAAACAAGCGAAAACATCAGGCGATTATGTGACCTAGATAACAATAACGTATGGGATCGCAGCGTTAAAACAATGGAACCAAGTCGAATGACAGATTGGTAAAAATAGTGATGGATAAATCTTCAAGATATCGAAGGAAAGACAATGGCGTTGAATCTTTTATGGTATAAAAAAGAAGATGAAGAAGATATATTCTCAATAAGTAAAATTATATAATGATAGATTTCAGTGGTAATTAGGAAATATCTAATAGTAGATGATGTCAGGTTCAAAAATCGTATTTTGATTCGGTGATAAAAAATATATTTCCAATTTCAATTAACTGATATTTGTTGTTTTATAAACAATATTGATAGAATTAATGAATTATCTCATGAAGCAGTATTTAGGTTGGGTTATTTTTTAGAATTATTGGGATTCAACTGGCAATAATAGACTCGTAGTCAAAGTTCATATATATGTGAAGAGAGTTGCTTCTTCCTCTATATTATTCGCAGTTCTGAAATATGGTTCTCCGACAACAAGAATCCTTTTGCAAAAAAATCAGTCAAATGGACATTTCTGCTAATATTAGAATGTGATTCCACGCACACTAATTCAGCATTCTACGTGATACTAATTTGTTGTAATCATTAATCATAAAGTTAAATCAAAATCAATGGGTTGAGAGCAGATTGAAACAAGTAAAAAAGTCATCGCACTCTTGGAGCGTTAGCAATCAGTAAATACTAACGAAAATGACAGAAAATGACCTGAACTGACGTTCTTTGAAGCCAATTAATGTCTATTGTCATTTGGCGTTGATCGATGTCTTATGATGTCAATTCATTCGGCCAATGGGAAAACATTGTGCCCATAATTTCTTCCATTTTGGCTCATCTACAGCTATACAGGAATTCAAAAAACCAGAGCTCACTACATACTTCTTGCGAAGACATATCTCTGCTACAGACATACAGACGATCAGATTAACGAACGAGAAAAACGCTGTTAAAGCGCATTTTTTTGTAACTTAATGCGCTAAAAAAGAATGAATAGCTATTGTACACTCGTGAGCGAACAAATCGAATTAATTCTTATGCTTGTGGTCAAAAGTCTTAAGCAAAAATTTTGTACCTTCCAAAAATTTTTTCTGATATTGGCATCTCATAGTCACTAGACTTCATAATGAGAGGTCCAACTTGTTATTGAGTTATATTGTTGGTAAGAAAATAAATAAAATGAATCTTAGATTAAAAACATTGAAAAATGGTTGTAATTAACAGTTAACAAAATATAAAATTAACTTATCAATATTAAGTGTTCTCGTTCCTGGCTCTAATAACAGCTTCCAATCGTTGTTTCATGACTAAATTCATAAGAAGTTTCTTCACTCGATCTTGTTAGATGGAGGAATCAACTCCACTCACAAAATAAAATCTTACTTTCAACACTTGGATCATGAATATCTTTTATGCATATTGATAATTTACGTATGTTGCACACATGTTGCTGACGTACGAACTGGTGACAGTATTTCTGCAATTCTTTTTGAAATCATGAACAAAGCCTTCAACTTCAATAGTTGGTTGTCAACAGCCATGGCGTTTCAGTAATTTTATATTGACTCTTACATTTACTATAATTTCTGAATAAGGATTACAGTTTTGTAAAATTTTGAACAAGAGTCTAGGTCTTTGCCCAAAAACCAATAACAACTTTTTGGAAGTGATATTTTGTCAAAATTTGAAGAAGCACATAGTTCGCGATATATAGGTAAGGTTCAATGGTTCTATCAATTGTTAGAAAGTAGTAAAATAATCAACATCTCAATCAAATTTGTGTCCGTCTATAATCTCGATATTTTTTGTAATTCCAATCATGAATGATACAATAGCTCTTTCTGTAAATTTTCACATTTCAAGATAATTAATTCTCTTTATCATACTGTTGATGGTATTATCATCAAGTTAACTAACCCTTCTCAACGTACTCCATAACACACGAGTAGATTGTTTTCAAACTCCAGATTTCCACTTAAACATTTCTCGAATACTATAAAAACAATATTAAGTCCCGTTGGCAATCAACGAACAAAGTTACCGCAATCTACTGTCTATCTTACCACCGAAAATTTTAAATTCAAAATATTAAATTTGGATTGCAAATGGATGAACCACAAAGTTGCCAACCAAGAACAACAGACATCCAAAGTTTTGCTTTCTCTCAAAGTTGGCGATGGCGAATTTACTCCTGATTTCCACTTGCCTGTCTAATATTTTTCAGAAAGTGTTTAAATATACACGGTGTTTATTTGAAAACTTACCACCTCTCACCAATAGATTGCAAAATACGCCGAGATCCATTGAGTATTGTTTAAATATGAGATTTTTTCATGGTAAATTAGTTTTGACATATTCATCCGTACTTAATACAACTAGCAACCCCAATTTATAAATCTTGATTGCTACTACCTTACGCGTTCCCCGTAATTTGAAAGCCTTTCTCGTTTTCTGTGAATCAGTTTATCCTTTTAAGAAAAGGGTGATATTTGATTAAGTTATGGAGAAAAAAACCTTTCAATTGAGTATTTTTTTTTTCTATATTTGTCATAGGACCGATTCCGCTATGAATTTCAGTGCTAAACAAATTTGAACGTAAAACGTTTTTCTATTCTATTCATGAGTTCAATTTTTATCATTTCAAATAATGTTAAGCATTTATTTCCGGACTGTAGGAAATACCGGAAATAGTTTTACTTGGTTATTGGAACGCGCTTAAGACAGTGTTATTGTGAGTTTGATGTTGTGTTACTGGGTACAATATTATTAAATGTCAGTTACTTCATAATGAAAAAATGTCAGTTGGTGAGATACCTCGCGCATTTTTTGGCCCGATAAAGCTACACAAAATTTCAATATTTATTGATATTGTTTCGATATATTCATTTTAGATAATCCCATTATTTAGACTCGAAGCAACGGATCTTATTGGTTATTCTATATCCTATTCATCTATCACGTATGAATCTAGAGTATTATGAAAGTTCACTGGACTGTGTTCTGAAGAACATTTAAATTATCCTGCTTCTTCTCCAACTAATTGGCCTCATACACCCAATCTACGGAAGGCATACATTGTACAGAGTACAAGTTAGATACCGCATAATCTCTTAAAAAAGCTGGATGGATGGATCTATAAAGATCTATGAAGCACTTCGAAGCAGATGATCGCTTAAATTTTCGGTATAACTAAACATGTCGTCACGGTTCAACTTAGAATTCTAAATGGTAAATCAGTAATTATTTGCCTGGAGTGTTCGATATAATTAAGGGAATCAATTGCAGAAGACAAGTCATACTTCACTATGACAATGCGTGCTCTCACACATCAATTCAAATAAAAACGATTTTGAATCAAAATACCGATTCGATGGATCATCCATCCTACATTTCTTTTTATTTCCGCAAATCAAAAATCAATTTTTTTCTACACCTGAAGAAGCGGTTGAAGCAATCAAATCACATATTTTAGACATACCTCAATCGGAAAGGAAAAATTGATTCAAACGCATGTAAAATGTATTGATCTTAATAGAGAAAATTGTGTGTGTGTGTGTCAGCTCCGACGCACGACTGGAGTTTACTCCTTAAGTTCGATGGTCTAACCAGACGCAAAAAGAGTTTATTTAACTTAAAAAAGATTGGTTGATTGCCAGAATATTTTGGGCTTCCTTCATTGATTTTTTTTTAAACTGTAAGCTCGTTGTCTCTCGGCTGGAGTTTTTGGAGGTTAAGAAAAATTTATAAATGCATAATTATAAAAATTTTAACCGACTTTAAAAAAATTTATAAAAAAAGGTTTTTATAAACATTTTTTTAAATTATTATAATTAATTTTTTATTTAAAATATAATATTATCTTAATAATTAACAAAAATGGTTATAAAAAGATAATTATGTCACTAAATCTTTTACATACAATAATAAATAGTACATGAAAATTATTTAAATAAGCTAAAAAATAACTTTTCGAAAGAAAATTATATAAAAACATTATAATGAAAAAATATTGTCAATTTTTCTTATAATATTATCGAATTATTGACTACAGTTGTTAATATTTGAAAGTTATTTATAAAATAAATCATAATAACGTGGACAAAAAAATTAATTTTTGATAAGGTTAGAAATTTTCTATTTTATGTGGATGCGCTCGATGATTCATATTGGGTTGATTATCTAATTTTATGTGTTGTTTTCAAATATATATTTATTTGAACTACATCGATAATTATCAAAATATTTAATAAATACAAATTGCACATGCTCATACATATAATACATGAATTATAACGTACCTTGCAACCACGTGTTTGTTAGATGTTCCGGCAATATCATCTACACCTCTTTCTGCCATAGTTATTTGAAAATACTTTCAGTTCACTTTAGCGGAACACAATGATAATAAAACTTCACAATTCATTGATAGATTTTACTTCTCACATTTTTCTCATACCGGGCCCCTTATATATGCAAATCGATTCTTAAGGAGTAAACTCCAATAATGAAAGCATTTCCAATTATGAATATTTCTTTTTATCTGAAGAATTTTTAATAGCAACCGTCGTACAAAGTGTGAAGGAAACTCAAATAAATCTTAATGTTTAGGTAGTTCCCAAAAGCAAACGCGTCGTTTTCGTAATGCGCAGTATGAATATTTGTGGTACACTGGTCAAAAGGAACGCCCTTAATTAGGTGTTAAAAGTGTTATAATCATAAAGTCGACTTCATTGATGGCCTAGGGACTATAACAAGCGGTAGTGGATTTTGATACTTATAAATTGAGGATGGTAGATATTATAGATAGAAATTACAGTAATGAGAACAGAGAAAAAGAATCGGAACTTTCATTCGATGCACTATACTATATCTTCTAGGAAATTTTATAAATTTGGTTTGAACCTTGTCTTCCGGAAGGTGTTCAATATTGGGGTTACATTTCTTTCAGATATATACGGAGTTTATCTAAAACAATAGGACATGATTAGGATGAAAATATTAAAACCACTCAAATATATCCAAAACTTCTTTTGTATTTTAATACGGCGTTCAAGATTTTCGAAAAATTCATAATTTAGTCCATAAAAGAGTTAGCTGGGTTATGTTTCCATACTTTTCAGTATGGTATTTTTGGTGATGAGCCTGGTTTTCAGGTTTTTTTGGGTTTTCAATAGAAATTTGCGAACGCTTCAATCCAGTATTTTGTCAAAAAATCCATTATCAAAAATTTTGGGATAATGTTTTCTGCGTACATATTTTTTTAGCACTGTAGTTTTTTTCATATTAAGATTACTTATATAGCTGAGACTCGAGTTATATGACGAAATTTTTTAATTTGTATTAAAATTTAACAACAAAGAATAATTATTTGAATTATTCAAAAATTATAGGTTATTATGAAAACCTATTCTACTACTATTCTTTTAAAAGCAAAGCTCTAAAATCTTTAATCATCCATAAAATGAAACTTCAACACATTTCCTCATTAGCTTAGCTCGTACAATTATATTCATATGATTATAATGAAATTTGAAATTTCAGTTGATATTTTATGAATGTATTTGAATCTGAATTTACGTCGAGAGAATTGGTTATAAAAGCATAACTGTTTTATAAACACAATTCGGAAAAGTTGTGTTATTATACTAGATTCATTTCAGTTCTCCACATTGTTGAGCTTCATTCATTCTATAGCTTAATTCATCTGATAATGTATTTAAACACGAATTTGTTCATCATAAATATATATATATATTTTCGAATTAAATCCAATTTCAATTAATGAAACCATCACGATGACTTTTTTATTAGAGAGCTAATAGATATTAATCTATTACTGTTAAGCGCATCATTTCCAGTATTTAAATTCATTGATTCCCATATTACTCTAATACTATAACTGTTCATAGCTGATGATAAGATAACTTCATAGGTTCTGGTACGAGTTGATTGAGAAGCAATAGAACTTTGGCACATGTACCATATTCAGCCCTGGGGCACTCATTAGCATTAATCTCCAGAAATTTCATAAATTCTATCGTTCATTTGGTTCGGGCGCTTCCTCTAGCTCACTTAATATCTCTATAAAAAGTGTTTTTTAATTGGATGCTGCTTTTTCTGTTCCGATTTGCGAGTATTCATTTTTTATAGAAGGGAAAAATTTATAGCAGAAACACGTCGAGTTGGCCAGGTAAGAATTTTGTAGAGAAAATGGTGCCGTACTAAACCCACCACTGATGGGCCAGTGTGTAAAACAGCTTATCGGTAATTTGGTCAATATTTCAGATGGAGCATCAAGCGAACATAGTGAGCAAGAGAGCAAATCTAAATTGACAGAGAGTCTAACAGAATTTACTTGTAATGCTTCCATTGAAGCAACGGTTTTGAACCTTTGTTGTGAAAGTCAGAAGGATCTGGTCCGTCCACCAGGAGTCGAACAAATTGGGAAAAATGCAAAAATACCCAGAAGATGCTACAAAATTTTCTTAAATACATATGATTTAAGCTTTTATCCGATTCACAAACATACACTTTCCAAATTTGTATTAAAGAGAAAAAATGCAGCGTCAATCAACATGAATTTATCAAGAGAAATCCCAGAAGGTATTCGAGGAAAGATTACTGTAAGTCTTCAAATTGATGTCCATCTTGATAAATGCATTTACGGCAAACGTTTCTTCTTCAATTAAAGTTCAAAGGTCGGAAAGGGTGTATAATCCTCTTGCAAAAATGTGGTCCTTGAGAAGTCCCCACAGGAAGAAATCACAAAGTATCAGGTCATATGATGCATGAGGTGACAGATATTCGCGAGGTTTGGATCGTTGTCCATTCGCCTACGTGAATTTTTTGGATTTTCCAGATAACTTTGGCTCATCACATGACCTTCAAAAAGGTACGAATCTACGAGACCTCCCACATACACACATACCTCAGGCAGTTTTCATTCTTCTAAATGAAGACGTGAGGAATCTGTTCGTTTCTGCACACTAAGTTATGTCAATCTCAATATATTCAGCTTGTAGGTTGTTCATCCAACCATAAAATGGACTACTGGAACTTTTTCTTGACGTCTGAACTTTTATCGGTTATCCATTCTGAAAACGAAACTACTCGACGAGCACGTGTTATAATGATAATGAGATAGTAGAAATTAAAACCTACTGTAGTGTTTTGGAAGCAGTCCAAAGCTTTTTAAAAATTACATCATTTCCTCAAGGGATCTCCAATATTCATATTATATTCGAACTATAAGATTTTGGTGGCTCTCTGGTTATCACTCTTGATTTGGTCTCTACCTTTTGGAATATGTAACATGAGTCATTTGGTTTCTAATTCCAAAAAAAAACGTTTTCCTTCAAAGTACGTTATACTTATTATTGCAAGTGAGATCTCGCCAACGTGTATTCTCAAAATTTTGAATTAGAACACTTTTATCGATCACTACAATCTCAACCACTGAGTTCAGTTACAGAACAATATGGACATAAACTTCCGTTCTCACATTTTAATTGGAAATCAATTATCATTGGAAGCCAACAACAGCAAAAAATAAACTCCCCGTTTTACTATGCAAAAAATCCAATGTAATTTCTACTAAAGCCACTTTATTTCGCGTACTCTCGATACTTTTATAATCCCAGGTTAATATAATGAATTTTCAATTCGTAATTAAATGTAGATTCGCGTTAGTATACAGTGTAACGACCGACTAGTGCTTAATTGGATCTGCGCAATAAAACAAAACAGGCTCTGAGTGTCACCTTTATTGTTTGAATTAATCGTCAACTATAGTTGCTTCGAATTCGCTGGTTTGATTATTGACAATCCTTTACAAAAAATTTATAAACGACAGAAACAGGCCTCAGGTACTGAACATATCAGAAATAACCCCAGTCTCAAAAAGTGGCGAATGCAATCAAGTTATAGCTCCATAGTTATTATACCTGTAATGTCTAAACAAAATAACTTAATAACTCAAACACAAATCAATCATTCAAACAGTCTTGAACGTTATTGAGGGTATAGTTGAGGGTCTTAATGAGGGTAAAAACACGCATGCCATTATGTGTGACCTAGCTGAGGCTTTTGACTGCGTGACAATACGGATTCCGAGGTAGATAGCTGGAACTGATCAAATCTTATTTCGAAAATCGTCAGCAGTACGTAAGCTACAAAAGATGTGAATCTAGTCTGGCGCTGGTAAGCGAAGATGAAAACGTTAGCATCGAGAATTTGAAGGTAGCTAAATATTGGTTTTATTTGAACGACTTGAAATTAAACGGAACAAAAACTGAAAAAAAAATAACAATTAGTTCTGCACAGCGAGGTACCAGAGTGGAATCAGTGAAATTATTGCAAATCACATCAGGTCCACAGTTACTGGTCTCATGGTATCCCTAAATGGGACAGAGTTCAAAAGGTTTTGACTCTTCAGAAAACTGTTTCGATTATTATTCACCAAGTAGGAAGTTGAATACATTTCCACGAACTCCTCACGGAATATGGGATGCTGCCTTTGCCTTGCGTGCAAATATTTGAAGCACTTTTGTGTATTCATACTGGTCTACGAGATAAGGTAACTCATTCTTATGTTCACAGTTATACCGTCAGGGGTGCGGGTAGACTCATCAGGTCATTTTCTAGGCTACATCAACACAGTATGACTAACTTAACCTTAGAGTCGGTTCTATGAACTTTCAAAGCAGTTATTATATTATTGCTAAATGGTTATTATGTAGTTAGAGGCACTTGTATTTAAATTTTTAGCCTTATTTAGATATGAAATCTAATTTGATTAAAATATTGTGGATAAATAGTATCGTATCGTTCAATATAGTTTTGTCTTGGTTGCCAAATCCATTGAGATATGCATTGTTGTATTATACGAGGTCTGGCTATTGAATAAAGTGACTGCGAGCCTAGTGGGCGCCAAAGGAGGGTGGGTGAAAAACAAATCGTGCGTTGGGTTTCTAGATATCTTGTCTATGCACGTCCCAGAGCACGTTTCCGTCACTAGTATAGTATTTGTGCAGTAGCGTTTTAAAACGAACGTGTTTTTTACTCTTGCCGGAAAACTATGTGTGACGAAAAACAAGAGCAACATACCAATCTCAAATTTCTCTTTAAATTGAAAAAGCGTATCGGAATTTTATGTTTATTTCAAATGAAACTAGTTTATACCGAGTATTTCCATTGCGTCTCCAATTATTTATCAATTGCAACTCAACAATATCTGCCAGAGACGTAATTCTAGTTAAATACTTACAAATTGGTTATTATTGAATTTGGGAGAATATTCTCATCATCTCGTTATTGAATCATTTATCTTGATGCATTAATTTCTTGGGTGAACAATAGAAATTAGGTTAATATTTCAAGTTGTTGGGATTAGATGTAGCAAACCACACTCTGTATATACAAATCTATACATCTTTTCCACATTTACGACGATAATATTAAATTTTGTGAATCATGTTGAGATTGTTCGATGAATGTGGGTCATCCCATCTATGTTTGAAACATTGTTTTCATTCAATTTCGTGCACACGCATCACATAAAAATAAAAAGCGAATATATCTTCCATCGAGATTATTCCGATTTTTCTATTATGCGAACGTAAAATAGCAGCCATTAGCAAAAAGGAATACTTCCGTTGGCTGTAGTATATACTGAACTCACTCTGTTTCTATAGATATCCTATAGGAAATTATTTCCAATTAGCAGTAGCTCATTTTTCTATCAAATACGCAACTACAACAGTTTTTAAGCAACTGTATTCTAATTATTTTATACTATTTTTCGAATGTATACTAAAAATAACAATGCAGAAGTCAATGCAGAGCATTGGTGTACTTTAGGAATATATCAATAATTATTATAGTGTTATTTAATCATTTGTAGTGCTCTAAGCCACCTGTATATTATCTAACACTGTTAATTGTTAGAGGATGCACGAAAATTTTATATTTGACATAATGATAATTATAATACAATGTATGGAACCGTTTGTGAGATTAAAGGTAAACTGGTTATCTTCAGTCTCTGAAGACGATGACTTGGTTATCGAAACGCGCGTTAGACAGTGTAATTGTGAGTGTTGGTGTAGTTGTGGTGTAAACAGTGTATCCAATATGAATATAATTATCTTACTCCGATCCAATTATTTAATTATTTCAGTATACGGCAGATTGTAGAATTCTGTCACAGAATAAGGAACTTATTAAATTTGTCACCTTTAATTCTGAAGTTAGATGATTGAATGATTTTTTGGCATTGAAGATAAGCAAATTTTTCATCAGATCAGAGGTGGGTCTCAGTTGAGTTGTGGAGGAAGTGTTCACGAAACAAACAAACGGATTCTAAAATGAAAAGAGCGAAAAGTTTTTTAAAAGAGAATTAGCAATGCGCTCTACTACTTAAACAATAAATATAACAAATAACTCTTCCCTGTAATTTAATTGAAGATTGCCAAAACGATATTATTTTTTGCTAGAATCTCTACATGTACAGACCATTGAAGAGAACCGTCAATATGTAGAAACTTGATCGAATTTTCAGATCGCATTAAGTCATTGTTGAGTTTTAGAGGTTGTAAAACTCCTTTTTAAGATAAAAGGTTTCTCATTGTATAAATAGAGCCGTTCACTTCAAACCAACTCTTAATAGTAATGAGACCTTTGCCTATGGTAAGCTTGTATATCTGGACCACTCCAGGTTACACTGATGTCATCTGCGAATAATCTGTGACATCAATACCAAAATATCTGAACCCTGAGGTACACTACTTCCACTGGTAAACTTCACTATTAGTTGGTAAACAATTGTCTTCTACATTCGAGGTAAGATACAAACCATTTCAAAAAAAATTAGAGATGCTTAACTAATGCGAAGAACAAAAAGTTGTGAGAAGAGAAGAGAAAACAGTAGAATAGTGATAATTTATACGGAAAAACCACTTTTTTACCACTATTAGATTATCGATTTTAGTGAAACTTTATTCCCAGATTATCAGTCATTTACTTAATAACAGTTGTAATAGGCAAGTTGCCATATTTTTATCTTCAATTCAGAGAATTTCATGTAGAATGTACTGAAAAATTGGATCATTCTAATTTATCCGAAAAGAGGGGTTTAAGAATGACACTTCAAATTTTCGCGAGGAAACGGATTTTTGGTTTCGATAACCTCATCCTGTCGGTAATTAATCCTACTAGTTCGTCGGTAACTTTCACACTTTCACATATTTTTTCGAATTTCAAGATATTTTTCTGAAAAAACTCTAAAATGACTATCCATCCTTCATCAAAAACAGATGATCATAACGATACAGTTATATTGTTAAAAAACGTCATGTTCACTTTACTTTGGACCAATTTGTTCATCTACATCGACCAAATTTACAAATAAATTGGTTCTAACTGGAAATTTTGACCCAAATCTGGGAAAAGAGGTTCCAAGATACGAATACATATTGACATTATTTTTGTTTATAATAATATGAGGACGATGCTTTCTAATGAAAAACTAAATTATCTTTAGATTGTTCCTAAATTACAGTTTATATGGTTTTCAAACTATTAAATCATCCGTTGATATAAGTACAACCTATAGGCGCTAAGACAGAAAAAGACTCTTCTCGGAAACTACAGCCAGTATGCTGCATGTATCAACATAAGTAACAACAATCTACGAATACTGAGAGGAGTTCTATCGGGGCGCTGTCGCCTCACCAAACACTTGAAGACTCTAGACCTAGCAGATAATGCGGCGTGCAGACTTTGTTGTACAGAAGACGAAACCTCTATCCACATTCTCTTGTGAAACACTCCAGAGCACTAGACCTTGGGGCGTACGAAATAGAGACGAGGTTTTCTGGCAATTTAAGCTATCTCACAGTCTAGATTTTCAAAAAGGAGTGGGATTGATGGATCCGCTGTAAACACTGGGTTCTCCAATATCGCAGCAAGATAGGAGGACACAATAGATTCTTTGGGTCGCGTTGTATACGATACCCTAAATTCATACATACAAACATTGGTAAATCTGTGAAAGTGTCTATATATTTTATGAATGACCGAAGCAAGTTTAAGTAGAAATGTTTTTTATGAATCCTCGAGATAAAGAACTCGTTGGTTTTCGTCGCTTGGATATTATTAAGAGTTGCCTTCTCCTTCTTGGTCAAGAAAATCAAATCGATCTTCTCCAGCGCTAGTGATAGTACAAAGTAGTCGAGTCATCTTTTCATAATCCGCATGGCGCTGGATAGCTTATCTCTCTTCTCTGTTTCTCCCAGTGATGACGATAGCAATGTCATCGGAATAGCATATGAGATAGCAACCATCGGGCAGGTCTAGCTTAAGAATATTGTCATTGGATATATTCCAAAGCTCTGGTCCTAGAACTGAATCTTGTGCGGATCCGGCAAATACTCTTTTAGTTATCAGACCTTCCGCAGTTTCATAGAGCAGCTGTCTGTTGCTAAGGTAATCCTCTACTATCCGGAGTAAGTAAAGGAAAACATTGTCTTCTATTTCTTAGGAGGTTTACTATATTCTCCCTGTTCAAAGAGCTGAAAGTATTCCTAACATAGATGCTTGCTAGTAGGATAGCTCTTCGAGTGTTAATTGTTGCAGTTGATTTGCCTAATCGAAACTAAATTGATTTTCGAATAGGTCGCCACTAGCTTTCACTGCCGTTTGCAGCCTCGGTCTTATAAGGTTTTCTAGCACCTTTCCTGCAGTGTCTAGCATAAGCAAAGGCTGATTTCCGGATGCACTGTGTGGGTTGGCTTCTTCTTTGGCTATAAGAACTAGTTTCTGCCTTTTCCTTCTTTCTGTAAAGTCCCAGTTCTTGGACATTATTCATTGTATTGGCTATAGTGATAATTACTGTATTAGCAGTTTATGTAAACTTGAAGAGGAGACTCATAGGACTATGAGGAATATGATTGGATATGACCAACTGAAACATGGGTCAAAGAATGGCATAGTGTTTCCACTTTGTACTAAAATTTCTGCAAACATATTTAAAAAGAAAACTTTATAATACGTGCTTAGTTTTTTAATGGGAACACTGCAAGGCATCGTAAGATGTGGGAGACACAGAAAAAGATACTGGTACGCCTACGTGAGAAGAATGGAAGAGAGTATGCTGCTATGCATCGTACTTGAAGGGAAACCAATAGGAAAAAGAGAACCCGGATGACCACCTAAGAGATGGATGGACAGCTGGCAGTCCATCTTCCAGGAACTGATACAGAGGAACCTGCAAAACTAACACATCATGAGATCTTAGAAATGAATAAAAAGAAGAAGTTTTTAAAAAGTTGTCAATACAGGAGTCATATCACTAAAAGCTGGTTGATGCTGGTGCTTCTTAGGCTATTTCATTCTGCATAGGGTACATCTAGAAATCACTTTTTATAGTTGAGGTTGACCAAAGAACTTTTCAGTTCAATAATTACCTATTTGGAAATCGATACCAATTATGATGAAGCATTGCTGTACCTTTGAGTGATAATTATGGTTTAATAATGCAATTTGAAACTACAGTGCTTAAATTTGATATCGTCGTATAGTTTTGTAAATAATTTGTATACATGGGAATAGAAAACAAATCTTATATTTTTGCAAATAACTTGTTTATTTTATTTTAATTTTTTATCAAAACAATTTTTAATACAGAATAAGTGAGAGTCAAATGTGTCTTAACATTGGTATCAACTGAACAAAGATTTTGTTAATCCGAAAGTCAAATATTGGCTGGTCACATTTCATACATTTATAATTTGTCTTCCTACATATGCTTGTATGGTAACCTTGATGTCATGTGGTAGGTTTGGTATTTCCAACCGTCTGGTCATATGTGGCTTCACGAGCTCCATTGCTAGATCTCGTACCAACAGGTATCTAGTCACAAGATGATTACCTCGAAATGAAAGGTACAAGGTAGTAGAATATTGCTAGGGGCTATCTTATGGTTCTCCGACTGGACGAATATATCTCAAATTTCATGTCTAGCAAGTCCACCCTTGCTTTCGTTTTATTGTAGTAACAAACCATTTCAGGTTTGTTTTTTCTGTCCCCTGTTTCAATACTTTGGTGCACTGATGACTCCAATATTACTGAATTATTCTTTTTAGGCAAAAAAGAAAGCAAAGTTATATTGCCTGCAAATCTATATAGTGTTTACCCCACTTTTCTGTTTGGATATGATAAGAATTCAGGAGGTATTTTCCTTTTATTTTATTTTTTTCATAATACCCACATATGTTAGTGAGCGATTTCCAAGGGCATCAGCAGGCTCAATACCATAAGCAATAAAATACGATATGCACGGCACGACGGTTTTCAGCCAACTGAAGATTACAAATAAGAATTGGCGGGAAACTACTGGACAGTTACTGAGCGGGAAAAAGCTAATGAACCATCAAGGATGCCAATTTTGAAGAGCCAATTTTCTCGTCCGGTCTCAGAGACCGGTGATACGGTTAAAGTGTTAAGCCTCTTATTCTAGAATAAATTTAGTGAGTTTTTTATTTAGAAGACTGGGATTATATGTAAAAATAAAACCTGGAATGAATCACAACTATATCATAATAGCTTGTCGGAGATTTTTGTTCTTATTGAGTATAGTTATGTGATATATCTTTGATTAAAATTATAAAATTATATAGTAAAAGTGTTGATCAAATTTTCTAGTATCTCTTTTAGAAATTTATAAAACGGTTTATATTTTTTCCAATCTGAATTTAATTATTTTGCTTAGTGAATATCCTAAATTTTTGAGCGTTGAAACTTCACATGTTTGGAAAGATTCCCAAATAAATTTTTAACAGTGTTGTCTTGATACCTCCTTGAATTCATACCGATAGTTGATGTAAGAGTTTGGTAATTTGGTAATTGTTGCAATAAGAATTTTCATAACATGAAATCAATATTTTGTTCAGACATTCTTTAGCATTATGAACTTCCTCGACATAGTAATCTACGCTAATTAACATCGTAAGGACATATGTATTATCCGTTTAACGACATTGTCACCCATTTTTTTAAGATTTATGGTTTCGTAATTAGAATTGATTACCTGAGAATGATTCTGAAAAATGAACTTTTTAAGAAAAAACTTTATTATATGTTATTCCATTAATACGACCAACTGAAATATATATATATATCAGTTGTTTAGTAGTAAAGTATGCGAATGACATTCAAGTAAAAAAATGAGTGAGCCTAGATTATTGATTGGTGTCAAATATATTCCTCCATAAAAGGCTTTCTTAGGTTTTTAATTCAGAATAAGTTACAATCTAATTGTTATTGAGATAAAACATCAGCTAGTGCAACTTTGTGACCCCATTAAGTTAAAAAATTATTAGATCAAAATTCATTATAGATATACATATTAGTAAAACAAATATATATTTAATTGAGAAAAAAACTTAATCTAACACTGAAAAAAATGTTGACAAATCACTAAGAATTTTAGTAAACGATTCTCATGTATATGCGTAAACGATTCTAAAATATGATTATACCTAAAATCAATGTCTTCCTTAAAACTTGTGGAGACAAAAGAAATAAAATTCAATCTCGAAAAATAGTTTCGGATATCGGAAAATACTTTCTTCTTCTCGAGAAATGAGGTTAACAATGTTTGGGAGATAATTTGAAGACATTAAGAACAAACTCAATATTTATTCAGTTGAACTCATAAACTAACATAGGGTTAGTTTCTTTACTAATTCTCGCCAGCAAATGACTACAGGAAAGATTAAATCAAAAATTTGCTTTTAACATTAATATCAGCGATTCAGAATGAACGGTCTGCAATTTTGTCATATATGCCATAATAAATTTTATTCCAATTTATTCTCGTTCAACATTTTGGATGAAAATATCTTTCCTGACAAAAATTTATATTAATTTTAGAAGTCCCACTTATTCTTCATTATTTTCTACCATCGTATCAAAATATTTATTTTCATTCCAATATCCTCAGTGGTCACCATCTTTATAACTTGTCTCAATTTTGTCTTTGCATTTGCAACATATTTTGTAGTGATACATTTACGACAATTTCTATTGAAAATTTTTTGTTGCCACTATGCTACAAAAACTGATTCTTGAAAACGAACTATGGATATTAACATTCAAAATTGTCCTTTCTGATCTTCTATTGCTAGTCACGAAACATCGGTTCGGTATGAATCCGAGATGGCAACAATGCGAATAATAATTATCATAAAGTGGCGGGTTTCGAAGATGTGATTAATCACTGAAAACGTGGTGGTACTCGGACTATCGAAACTGGAACTTCAAGGAGTGGAATATCTTGAGAGCACGTTTGTTTAAACGTTCAGCTAACCGAAGTCATAAATTAGACAATTAATTTCTCAATTTATTTTGCGGTCTTCTTCATAGGACACCTTCTGGTGTACGAAAATGGATTGCGTTTCTTATAGACAAATATGAATATGAAATAGCTGTTTTCAAATAATGAGATGTAATTCGCGAAAAATCACGAGAAGTTTTCTAAGGATTACGTTAATTATATAGAGTTATGATGAAATAATATACCAAATTCATGCAACGTACCAAATTCATTTTTGGAAAAAACATGTTAGCAACTCAAACTGTTTGCGTCTTAGGACATAATGAAAAAAGTAAAATGTCAAATTTGTCATAGTTATATCGTCCTCAATATTTTTCTAAATAGGAAGCTAGGTTTTTCTTATATTAATTGATGAAACTTATTTTTCTGCATATCAGTCAAGTAAATCAGAACAATTTTTTGCGCTATTGACATTATACTTATTCTTATTCTCATAAACAGCTTCCTGGGTGAATATAAGTGTTCTTAGTTACTAGTTACTCACTTGAGAACCAAATGCCATGAGCTGAGTTTTGCTAGTTATTTCATATCTATTTCGTTCCACTTAGTCTTTTAAAAAATTATCTGATGGGTTAACGTATGTTCCTGCATAAAAAATCAAGTGACCTAGGTGGCCACTCTGTTGATCCACATCTTCGAAACCACCTTCCTTAAAACTTCTTATCCAGAGACCGAACAGTAATACCATAATTCATTTCGGGGCGCTGAGTCTGTTACGTCTGATTTCAGAGGGTATTTTCTCCCAGTACAATAATTGAGTCGATTCATTTTGGTACTTGAACGAAACGTTGTCTTGTCTGGAAACACAACAATTTGCATTTTCCTTCCAATATCTCATGAGGACTTCATAAAATTCCAGATTGTATTTGTACTAGTTGTACTTTGTATGAGTGCAGTTTTTCGTTCTTAAATCCCTTCTACACACGACTTATCAACATTTTATTGTAAAGCAATTTCTGTTGAGGTTGTGTGAGGGTTGTCTTTAAATAAGAGCAAAATATCTAGCTTTACATCGTCGCCTATTTCTGGTCTCTCAGTTTCTTAAACATCCTTCATGCTTTCCGTTTAATTACATTCTGAAACAATTATGCTTACCATGCCTCCAGCAATTGGAGGTCTTTCAATCTGTGTTTCTCCAAATTTAACTGAAATTTCAATCCTTTCTCATGCGGTTGAAAAGCTATAATTATGAAAACGATAAAACATATGTTCTGAACAAGTACTTTCCAATTGGAAATTCGATTCTAATCAATTTTTTTCTTTCTTTTTTTATGTTCAATATGTAATTAATAAGAACAAATTTGATAGAATTTGAGTATTCCAAGTGAAATAATGTATCGAATTACAATAACGAAAATCACCTAACAAGAAAAAACAGTAACTAGTAATACGCATAGATCTCAAATCAAAGAATTCAACGATGGCAACAAAATAAAAATGATATAAACCAGATTCTTAAACTAGAACACAACAGCTTCTATATATTCTTCTATATGTTGCCGTTTTGATTAAGGATACTCCAAGGATCGTTTCTAATACTATTTCAAAAGAGTATAATGTAATGAATTAATTGTTGTTAGTTATTTATAGCCGTTGTGTGAACTAGATGCTTCTATCTTTCCAAAATATGGTGATAACATTATTAAGATTTGGTCTGTTTGTTAACTCAAAATTACAATCTATGGATTTCATATCCAGGAAGTAATCACTGAATCATATGAATATGATATGGGTACAGATGATTTTTTTCGTAAGACTTCACTTACTTTTGATTGAGTAACATTAAAATATCGACTCACTTGCTTAGCGCTGATTGTAGGATTTAATAATGTCATCTTCCATCTAATTTTTGCTCTGTTCTTACACTAGGAGAAGTGCAGCTTACAAATAATTGAATACTTGCACAAATGTTCGACGATTAGAAAATCCATTGAGATATTTTCTAGCATCAGCTCTACCATCACCAGCTATGTCGACATATTCTGTTATCGAAAACTGATGTGGCATTTTGAATGAGAATAAAAGCCAACACAATAGTATGTATCGCAGATACAAACAGAAGAAGTATGAATTATTTACACATAAATGACGATTGTTAATGTCAGTAATGACAATGAGTATATAATATCAAGAAACGTCCAACGGTCAACGCTAATCTTAATTTTAATAGTTGCAATTTTAAGTTTATATTTTCAAAATATCTATTTACTCTGTAGTATATTTTAGAGTTTAGTCACCGTCAACAAAACTCCTGAAACACACTCTCTCCGAGGTGAGCAACTTTGAACTTCTTATTGGTTTTGTAACTGTAATCCAAGCCTTAACTCTCTATCGACTTCAGCTTAAGCAATCACTCGTATATAAGTTTAATTAAACTTGGTATCGATATAGTTTCAAAAAATTGTGAGCCGTGGAGCCAATCTGATATAGGTACAGAACGGAGAAAAACTTGGAATTATTACTCAATATCATGTTGATAAAATTAATAAAACTTTCATTATATTGAACAAAATAATAGTTCGAATATTATTTTTGAAATATTTCTACCATACACCGTTTCGAACTCAAAATAGTTTCTTATCCCTTCGTAGAAACTCATCCCATTCAAATAAATAGCAAATAAATTTCAGTATCATGATTCCAATGCGACAACTGAAAAATATAACATTTAGTTCTAGTCGGTAATCGATTGAACCACATTAGATGGTACGTAGATTTGATATACTCCAAGATTTCAATTTTCTTCACTTCTGTCCCTTCACTTTATGGTACATCGTACAACCCTTCGCAAATTACATGATCCCGTATTTCCTTGCATGAACCCTTTATCTATTATTATACTACCAAGTTATTGTTTCTAATCCTAGACAGAATCAAACAATACAACTTGATGTTGAAATGTCTGTAATCAGACTTGCATAAATATAAGAATGTGGGAAATATGGATAGACAAATTTGCACTGTTAACATTATACTTATTCTTTGGGGTGGATATGAGTGTGAGAAACTGATAGAAGGTTTTACAATAAAATAGGTATTTATGTGTGAGAGTGGTTTGTTTAATTTCCGATCTAACAACGAAATAAGACATTTTTTCTAGATCAGTACCTTTATTTTCCAGAATCATCTCCTGTTGATTTTATACAATCAGTTCAACGATGCTCTAACCTTTTTAAACCTACTGAATACACTGTT
The DNA here is from genome assembly GCA_026230145.1 of Diorhabda elongata. NCBI lineage: Eukaryota > Metazoa > Arthropoda > Insecta > Coleoptera > Chrysomelidae > Diorhabda > Diorhabda elongata. The sequence goes on from CM047926.1 coordinate 45,905,773, forward strand.
TACAGTACATGTCATTACTCACACAGAGACTGGAAGTAAACTACAATCTCTGAAGACGATAACTTGGTTATCGAAACGCGCGTCAAACAGTGTAATAGTGAGTGTTGATGTAATGGTAGTGAAACAGTGTGTTCAGTATGAATATCATCAAGGGTTTCAAAAACTCCAACTTAGTTTAAACCTTTCCAAATAATACTTGCCGCCATCTCCCTCAAAGTAGGCGTTTACATATGCGATAAAAAATTCTCTCCGGCATGTGAAAGTTTGAAGTTAGGGAACAAGAAAAAGTCGCTGGGAGGCTGATGGGGTGAATACGTTGGGTGGTCAGCCAATGCAAAGTGAAATACGTGATTTTTAGCGTTTAAATTCTAGATTTTTAGATTTTTTGTTACTTACTACTTCTCGAAGAATATAAAGCAGTGCTTGTCATTTGTGTGTAGAATGTTATCAAATTACGATTGCTGGCAGTGATTCGTAGAAACAGAACTCCCATACCAATATTTTATATTCATTTTAGAAACATCTCTGTACCTTGTTCATTCTTTTGGTCTTATTACCAGGTTTAGAGATATAATCATCTTAACATACATCGATGTTTCTTCATTTGGTGTCTAAAGTATATGAGTGGGTAAACTTAAATAACATACGTAAAAATCAAACCTATGATGGAATGAAAACAATGATTGATTTCTCATTTCAATTTTCTCGTGACTCCATATAAGAAACTTAATTGAACTGCTAAACGGTCAACTAAAGTTCAACATATATAGTAAAATTGCAATTCAAGTGCAAACTAAAACTTTCTGTTAAACCGACAATCCGGACGCGTATACTACAAGATCAATTATGGAGTTGTTCATCAAACTGAGTTATATTTGTCGCCGACGCGGCGTTCGACCTTAGAAAACTTCAGCAAATGAAGTTGTTCGACAAAATGACAGCTTTTAGTTTGTTTCCTAGAATCCTTCGGGATTAAGGACATTGTGACCCGGTTGCTCACGGCCGGTATTACAGAAACCGAATTAACCCAGCCAGAAGGGGAAACTTGCTCTGAGGATTAAAGCATTCTCTCGATCTAGGATTAAATAGATGTCGCTGCCGTCGGTGTTCTTAAAGGCAGTCGAAGTCTCAGTTTTCGTAATCCAACAAAATTATGTGAACGGACGAGTACTGCTCAAATGTGTTAAATTGGTTATTTCAGATCCTCATAGTCGAGAACTATTCATTGAATCGTGTTTTGCATTCTGATTTAAGTCTCCGATTTATTTATAAAATTATTTCTATCCGATTCCCGTGTCGATGGAATATATACTTGATACAAGGTATCCCTTCAATTCAAAAAAGTTGTGCTCAAAGAAAGATGTTCATTAATAGTTTTTCAACAAATTATATAATTATTTGTTCATTGTATTTCGTGTGATAGAGAGGCAATAATATGATTATTCGGAGCTATATATATTTTATCAATATTTTGAGAAATAAGTATTGAGCTCGCGGCTTGGTTTATGGTTGGTGTTCCAAAGTGAACTGAATAACTGCGGGGGTAATAACTTTCAAAAGAAGTGGTGGAGAGCCTCGACCTGGTCTTCAAGGGGACACATTCCACCATAGTAGTTAAGTACTTACGTAAGAATACATTTATAATCTCAATTGCAAAGCAAGAGAATTTTTTCAAATAAAATTCAAAATCATACGAAATTTCATCGGTAAAAATAGAACTCGATAGTAATTTTCAGAAAATTGCTTCTATAATCTATAATTTTTATACAAGACCACCATAATAAATAAATCTATCAATGAAGAACCAATTCATTTGCCTTATTTGTCTCAGTTTGATTCCATTACCTCATAACTTCATAACACGGTTATTTTTCTCAAAAGATTTTTGAAATTAAATGAAATTTACTGAATTTAGGAAAGATTTCCAATGGAAATGATGTTTTGAATCGATTATTCGATCTTATACAACATTTGGATTGAAGACTAATATTTTGAGTTTCAATAAATGATTTCCTGTTATCATCATATTTGTTATTTTTGGATAAATAGATCAATTCATTTCATTCAATTGGAGTTACGAATTCCACCGTTTGCTTTGTAAGTAACTTGAGAATTATTCTACAGCGAAACTTTCTCTCCAAGTTGCATTATCTTGTTATTACTTCATAATAAGTATAACTACGTCTCTTTAAACACTTATCACACCGAAACAAATTTACCAAGAACAATATAGAGACAATAAATTTGTCCAAATGAAGTTTTGTAAGCGGCCGACAATTTAATTACACACAGCGCATTCACCAGCATTTTCTCGCACCTGCTTCACTCGACCTCCTTCAGGCGAAGAATGTAGAAACGTGTTCTACTGGAATGGTGTTGTGAGCGGTAAATAAAGGGGCTCAAAAGGTGCCGTACATATTTGATCTTTCACATATATTCTTTCCATCTAATATGTACTCACCTTACTAAGTAAACGATTATGATCATTAGAACAGATGAAACAATGTCTAGATACATTGATGAATATTACAGTAAAGTTTATTTCCGTTTGAGACGTGGAGAATGGAACAATAAAATTATGGTAAAGCTACACTGGAGTTATATTTTGGTCTGTTTAATGGATGAGTTATTTCAATACATACAAATTAGTGATGTATCTGAATTGATCTCATTCAATCAACTTGGTTAAAAATTACTGATTATAAGTTTGAATGCATAAACAAATTATTGATTATTTTATATTCGCTGTCTTCATGAAGAAAGCCGCATTTTGCTAAAATGTGTGAGAAAGATAATGTGGACATACAAGAGAACATTTAGACACTACGTTGCTTTGTCTCGATGTTTAAACTAGTTCGCCTATTTGCTTATAACTAAGTTCTCAAATCTTTCTATCCACTTTTTGTACCTTTTCATATGCTTTTGAGGTCAAAGTATGTCTCGATCATTCTTTGTGCTCAACAGACTTGTTTGTCTTTACCAATTATTCACTTGTGAACAGTCCCAAAGTTATAGGAAGGAAAATTATTTTCTAGCACTTTTTTAACATTAAACGAAACTGTACCCCCCAATTAAAATAGAAGCGATGTATTATCATTATTTCTATCACTGGGAATGCGTTGTCGGTTATAGTTACTTAGATGATTCCCATGCAGTGCCCTTAGTTTTCTTCATCTTAACCTATGGAGGCTTCCAAAAATTGTAAACTTTTCTAGGCGTTGGTGGTTTAACAGCAAAGTGCTTATACTAGCCCAATCTTCCATCTGTTAATAAGAGCTTCACAGTTGCAGATTATCTTTATCGTAGTTTTCCACTCTTTGTCACAGAACCGGTATATAGACTAAGCGGTCCTGTTTGTATTGTATCTGTGATAACAACTTCCGCTGTGCTCAAATATTTTGAATTTTTAGCTAGTCTGTACCTATACCTAGAAGTTATTCTATACAAAATTCCTCTCAAAAAACGCTATTTCTTCTGGGGTTTTTTTATCCCACTATCTTCGAGGTACTTGATCCTTTTGATGGAATGGGAAGGATATCCACAGGATAGATACTCTGCTATTGCCGTAACTTGCTCCCTGAATCTATAATTGTCATTCTCTGCCATGCCGTTCGTATTGAGGTATAGTGACGAATCAGTTTAATATCGTACGTCGAACTTCTTAACTGATTTAATTGTCATTAATTTGGATTGTTATAGGTGGGTAGTGTTTCTTCAGTAAGAGTTCAGTTCTTTATTTATGCGACGTCTTATAAGTTCCGAGTAGGACTTTGATCCGAAATGTGTAGCCGTTGCCCCTTTTCTGGCAAAGCTGCCTGCTTCTTCATTGTCTGATATAGCCTAGCGGCGTTGTAGCAAGATAAGGGTAACTTTCTATAGGTTTTACGTCTAGTCTTTGTTCGAAACCAACGCTAATTTGGATAAGCACTCAATTGCCTTCAGTGCCTTCAAGGCCACTTGGCTATCAAGTAACTCTACCAGATAAATAGTAAATGATTTGCCCAGTGGTATAGATAGCTTCGAAGGGCCCAATCTAGCTTCTTGCGCAAGCCTCAAACCATCTGTACATTAAAGAGATGCAGTTTGAGCTTGCAGATCTTTATTGACCAATGATGAGTGGTGATTGATTACCACTCCGAATAGGATGTCTGTGCCTATTATGCTGTACATTTGGATAATTGGTTTTTCACTGTTTTTAGCTAAATCGATCTTAGAATCCTCAGGTAACCTGTTGGATTTCCTGGTTTCAATTCTAATTATAGGTGCTACTGAATGGCTCTTTTTCCCTGTGCTTGGGTCAGTCTTTGCTTCCTCTCTGCTTAGCTACAACAGTTCCGGTTCACAGTCCTAAGTTCCGGTTCACAGTCCTAGGATTTTGTCCCATCTGTCAGCCAGCTTATTGAGTGTAGTGATCCGCAATCAGTGTTAATTCGGTAGTTACGCTTGCAGAGTCACTGAATTGTCTATGCAGAAGAAAAAAGACGCGGAAAGCTAGACGCTGGAAAGCCAAAGGTGTTTTGTTTTTGCAAGACAACGCCCATGGACCCTAATCTCATATTGCCACCCAAAAGATTCGTGCTTTATTCACTAGATTTGGCTTCGACCGACTATCATCTCCTTCCTCAACTGAAAAAAAGTTTGGAACGTCGTAAATTTTCTTCCAACGTGGAGGTAATAAAAGCTGTGGAGGTCTGGTTTGCAGAGCAAGAAGAAATATTTTTTTGGAATGTTCTAAAGACGTTGCAGATTCGCTGTAATAAATGTATCCAATTAAGAGGAGAACACGTTAATTAATAAAAATATTTTGTTGTTTTTTTTATCATTTAAACGAATCCTACTTTGACAAAATAATTTGTATATTGCCTGTCAATACTACTTCTTCATACAAGTACTAAGTTATGATTATATTGATCACCACACCATTTGTAAATTATTTTGTCATTTGATCTTCTTAGATATTCTTCATTTTTGAATGGAACATCAATCAAACATTACTACTAAGCTGATAATTATGTGTCTACAAAATGTTTCCAAAACTGAGTAACTACAAAATGTTTATAAAACCCCAAATCAAAAGTTTTATGTCAAAATTACAGTTTATAACTGCCATTTGAATATTTACCAATTAGTACACGTAAAAATCCATATTATTTCATAACTTTACCCTACTTAAAAAATGTCTGACTACTGCTTTGAGCTCGTTTTCTCTCGCTTTGCTCATTTGTAACTACTTTGAGATGGAACTAACCTTACAGACCCAAAATTACACTCACTTGGCTCTAATTGTGTTTATTTTGGATTAATACCTGGAGAATTTACACTTGTGTCATAATTGGGAAGCAGAGCAATAATGAATAAAGCTATGCCGCGTTACTTTGTACTTTGTTGTAAAGTTAAATTTCGATTCTACTGTTTCAGAAAATGAAATTTGTGAATATGTATAGTGTTAATCAACGACAGCACACAGAAATGAATTGGATAAAGTAATACCAACATTTATCATATCATGGATTCAGATTACTCGTAATGAAGAGAAATGTAAACATTAAAAGACAGTAAATTTTTCACGATCAATCTATATTTTTGGAAAATATTCATATATTCTAATTGACACCGAATTAGAAACCGAGCAAACAAAATCATCCTCTTGTGAAGCAGCTTTTTTTTATAGAATAAAAAATTTAGTGAGAAGGAATTTCCAAGTTTTAATTGTTGCGCGACCAACTGAACATTCACATGAGAAATTTGCTCGAAGCGTTTGTAATTGGGGATACGCGCTAATATGAGAAACTCAGTAAAAGGGGAGAACAAAACCATGAAAAAATTGAAAAAAAGCTGAAAAAGGATCGATGAGATTGGGAAAATAGCTATTGAACTAATTTAAAATTTTGCTGCAATAGGTGAGTGAAATTCTTTTTATAATTTAAAATTTATTCCTGCTACTCGTGGGATATTATTTCAGTCATACAACTTTTTGAGATTTTAGAAAGTATATCAACAATCTTATGAAATCTTGTGTTCGTGTCTTAGCCTCTCGTATACCCTTGTTAAATTTCTGTAACAATCTGAAAATGATCGTACAGATTTCATACGGACTTTTTTTTGCTTCAACTTATTACAGTTACGTACTAATATGAAAATTGATAGTTCAAAACTATAGGAATTGAAAATGCGAGGTTTGTATGTATTTGCAAAGCCAGAAAAAATCAATTATTCAAAAAATCGATAAATCTCCATTCTCTCAGAAAAAATTTACGCAACCCAATTTTTTTGGCCGGGAGAGTCAGACAAGCCTTTTTCTAAAGTGTGTAATGAGGGAAAGATTTTCTCCATCAATACGTAACATGATTTTTTTTATTTCATTTGTTTTAATATCTACTTTAAGATTATCTTGGTTTGCGGGATCAGAAACGGACAGAAATATTCAGCAAACCAGCTTAAAATCCATTGATTCCGAACTCATTTTCGATAAATGGAATTATAGTTGATGAATATAATCTAGGATAATTGTTTCTCTGTGGAAATACTATTCTTTCATATTGATTATGATTCGATATATTCTATCAATAGTTTTTTTTCTAGAATTACATTTTCATATTTTTTATACGGATCATGAAGTTGCTGTAGTGGTAAGCTTCAGAACTACGATAGTTTCTATATTTTCTGTAGATTTAATAACTGTAATAAATATTTCTACTCGATTTTTACAAATTATTACAAATACAGAATGAGTCGTGGGTGCAAACCGTCAGTAAAAATTATAATAATTAGGAACAACCGAGAAACATTTATTCTAGATTATATTCATTGACTTGAATTCTATTTATTAAAATTGCCTTCAAAGTCAATGGATTTGCTGGTTTGCTGGATAATTCTGGCCGTTTATGAACCCACAATCCAGATGATCTTAAAGTAGACATGAAAACGAACTATATAAAAAAATCATGTTGCGTTAAGGGGAAGAAATTTCCTCCCTCATCACACATTGTAAAAAAAGGCTTGTCAAAAAAATTAGGTTGCGTAATTTTTTTCTAAAAGTAAATGAAATTTCCTATCAAATACACTTTAGGCAAACCATTTCATACCAAAACATTTTTCCGGCTTTGCAAATCCACGCAAACCTCGCGTTTGCAATTCCTAGTTACGATAGTTTTGAACTATCAATTTTCATAAAAAAATTACGTGCATGGTATGAGGGGACTTTCTCGATTGACCGCCCTGGACTATAAAACAAATCATAAATAACTTTACACACATAATGTTGCAAGTATATTGTAAAAAGTTTATTTCAATAGTTCTTTTTCCATTGCAAGTTGGTACATGCAAAAATTTTGGAATTCGTAAACAAATAGTTTGTTGGATTGTATTGACGCAGTTTTCATTTGAATAATCTGGTAATTGGCTAAAATTAGATACTTGATAGTATTTGATGTATTTGTTGCATTTGTATTTTAGAAATTGTGCCATTTATAAGCTATTGTAAAAAATATTAATAGTATAGCTAATACAAAATTACTTCGTCTAGGATACGTTTACGGTGTTATCATTTTCGTGAGTATGAAATTATTGACTTTAAACTTACTAGTGAAGACACAGTGAAGATGGAATGGATTTTAATGGAGTTGTTGTAATGGGTTGTTCATGACTATGAACCTTTGTTGATGGTTATGAAATTTCAAATATTGTTTGGAAAAACAATAAAGTTGTTACGATTGTGTCGAATTTGGTAGGTGAAATGCTCAAAGTCTAGGTTCGACGTTATGACAAATGAAATATGAGATACGTTAATATTGATCTGCTCAAGATGGTGACCATAATCAATACATGGATGATATTGATTTCGTTGATAGTATCATGGGATACTTTAGTACTGCAGTACGTGAAGATCAATAACGACACTGGCCAGCTTTGTCAGAAAAAAGGATTAGATGCAAATTCCCTGTACAGGAGTCTTCCAAACTTCATGTTATGTGAGAAATGTGGTGTAGGATTATACTACAACAAAAAAATTGATTTAGTGAAAGCCTCCGATAGTATAAACTTGGGAAATATATGAGAAATGATGAGGAATAGAGAAGTAATGTATGGGGATGACCTACTAATATTTGCTAATACAAAAGAAGAGCTGCAACTAAATAAAGAAGTGGAGTAATGAAATAAAGCCTTACGGGCTCTGCAGATGTACATACGAATGGCATAGATAATGGGATTATCAAACAAACTATAAGAGAGATAACTGTGCAATTACAAGAACAGGAAAAGAAGAGTGTTAACAATCTAAAGCATCAAGAGACAATCATAGGACTAGATTGAGAATTTGACGAAGATGTAGCCAATGGGGTTAAGGGGTCAAGTTAAGGGGTCAAGTTAATATCCACACATATAGCCCTGTACAGATTATTATTTAACAAAAAAGAGATAAAAAAGTACAAAAATGAGATTCCATGAATCAGTACTATTGCCAATACTGATCTATGGTTGCAAATACTGGATAATAAAATTGAAGTAAAAAATAACAACATGTGTGAAATGGAATACAAAGAAAAATAGCGAGGTTGAAGAGACTGAACAAAATTAGACATGAAGTAATAGTAGTGAATGCAATGCAAAAAATCATTTGAGATGATTTGGACACATAGTGAGAAATGAGGACAGAAAAGTAAAGGTGATATGGGAAATCGAAACAAACGAAAGGAAGAGGCGTACATGGGAGGAAATGGAATGGAAAAATACCAAAATAGTCTGGAAAATAATGGACTAGAGACTGGCTGAACAGGAAGCAAAAATAGAATTAAATAGAGAAGAAATATCACCTCTACATCTATGGTAAAAGAATTTCGGATAAGTGAGTAAGTATACATATATAAAAATAGGCCTAGATTTGTTATGTATGATACTTGAGCAAAGTACAAGCTCTGCTTCCATCAACAATTTATGTTTGTCTACTAGAATCAACAAATCCAATGATTAATTTTTATGAACGATCCGTAAACTCACTTCAGAAGTGTATTAATGTAGACTATAAAAGCTGCGTTACGCTTAATCAATATTGCCTATTGTTACATTATTATTATTTATTACGCAACCCATGCACTACCTGCGTCTTTTTGGAATAATACTCTATTTATCGCAACAACGCAGTATTTTTATATAATGCGCAATTAACTGTAACAATTTGAATTGTTTCTAACGAATCACTTCAAATCGATCTAGTCATTAATAAGGTTCGTAAGTCAATCAAATCCTTACCTCTATAGATTTGTTAGTTTTATTGTTAACACATTAGTTGCGCTACTGCTAATTACTTGAAATATCAGAGGTGCTTCCAACAGCAGCAAAAGATTTATGACTGATTTTATTAGATTTCACATCCCCCTTGCTTTATTGATTAGTGTCTGTACAGGCTCCGTTTCCAGAGGTTGTAGCAAATATTAATTTTCTTGTTGGGCATATTCGTGATTCGAAAGATTTATGCTGTGCCAAATTTCGACCGTGAGTTCCCAAACTTTCAATTTGATTTATGGAAATAATTGATAGTTTTTAGTGGATAATTACAACGTTTGTGGCATTATTAGAAATTTATTCAATAACCAGTATCATATAACAGAATGTGTATCTGATTGACAACAATTGATGAATATATTCATTCAAAAGTAATTACGAATGAATAACATATAACTATAATTTTCAATATGTGGTATTTGACCCAGTACTGACCCACTGCAACTGAAGTTCCATAACAATTCAGAATTTGCCAAGAATAAAATATTTTAGTTCTTAGAGAAGTTTTTGATGCTAAAAAGAATGAACCGATGAACAGGTGGCTTAGTTCACAATATCAAGTGACTCACAGTGGAAGGAAGTTGTTTTGGGTAACTCTTTCTACCATTTACCTGCTTGATTTCATTATGGAAACAGAAAAGCTATTTTCTTTCTAATATAGCTGTTATTTTCATTTTCATGAATGTTTCTTCTTACTATGGTCAAAAAATAGAATTATATTAAAATTTTCTTCCAACTAAAGTTGCTGCTTTCTTCCAGGAAGAACTGGAAAATTTCCTCGTACTATATTTTTATTATTTACAGTCCGATTTCAATTTTGCAACCAAAATATATTTAGAAAATTTCATATTAATTGAATGGACTTAACAAAACAGCTCTGTAGGTAAATGGACATTACGTGGAAATAAAATAAATTAAGAAAAACTACCTCTACTCGTACAAGATATCAACATCCACTTTCTTAAGAAGTGTGGGGTAGATGTCAGTTGATTTCTATTCCGAATATGAACTATTGAAATGACAATCATGTTGTCTCAGTTTTGATACATTGTGTTTTAGGATTCCAAAATCCACGAATCGATATTCCAGGAAGAATTTCGATTCAATTGACTCTAGTTTATGTGACGTTCATCGACCTTTTCGTACCCATATAAGGGATTGGAACAGGCACCAAAAAATATTTCTATGATCCAAGAATAGTTATTTCGTTTTTGATTAGATTTTAACATAGATCTTTTACAATTCTAGAGGAGTATTTTGTATATTCTTCAGAATTATGGTCATGAACCACACATATAGCTTATACAGGAAGAAATGAGCTTGGTTTGAATTGGTTAGATCATTCAATTGTAAAAAAAAGAAACTAAATATAGAGTGTGTGTATCGTATAGAAATCTGAGAATTTACAATACAATGTTTCACTGATTTGTTGTCTCTTTGTATGATTACTACTGTGAATTCAAAGCAACACGTATGTCTTGTAGTTGGATGCGTGAAGAAGACAATTGATCATATGTTGTTATGTCTGATTTCTATTAATAGAAGAAGTATGTAGGAAATAGGTGTTTGATCAATCTAGATTGAGTCACGCGATAGAAAACCTCCACCGTTTCTACTATAACTTATGGTACTAATAATTCGTTCAAACAAGCAAATATCAAGTCGAGAACTTCGTGAAAAATTACAAAAAAAATACAAATTAGAAACATCGTCTTCATGCAAATCAGAAATTTTTACTAAAGATAAAAGTTAATTGGCTATTATTTTTCGACACTGATGCATTAGGTGCAAAGATAGATGGAAAATAAACCAACCACTTTCTTGATCTATTCAAGTATTTCGGCAGCTGAAATTACCGCTTTCCATCTACATCCTGCTTGACTTGACTCTTAAAATTAAAATTTGCTTTACGAGAAACACATGAAAGACAATTATAAGTAATATTTCCATAAACGCTGAGATAGTTGCAACATCAAAAAAAGTGGGTGCTTCTGATCTTACATCGCACATATCATTCTACATGGACATCGAAGTAAATCGACTGTTTTCACAAGATTGTCATATAATTGATTAGCACGGAAGAGCGGGAAAAACGATCACTGACGAAAATTGAGTCAATTGAAACAGCAGCTCTCTAGAAAAAATTTATATTTATGTGAACAATGGAAATATTTTTCTCACAATTTCCAAAAAAATTTCAAATTCATCATTAAACTTAATATGAAACTTTAATGTTGAGCTTTATTTCTTAAGAGCGTAAACCTTATTACTCTCGAGTAGTTTGATTGGAGCCTACCGAGTGGAAATGCTTGTAGATATTGATCTTGAACTTTCTGTAGGTGCCTTGGTAGCTGGTTCCAAATCTTAGCAGTTTTTCTGAGAAAGGAGTCTCAATAAATTAACGTTCTGGTCGCCTGCAAGCGAACTTGGTGTTTATAAGCCACATCTGCCTGTCGACTAGGTCTTGCAAATACCACTTATTCTCATGATCACCATTATTAATTATTCCTTTTACTCAAAGCAATAGAAAGGGCTTTAACAAAAAATTTCTCACTGTTAGGAGAAGTATGAACAAAACACGAACATCCCGAAAATCTCTTTAAAATTGTAGTTCGAGTTTTGCTCATTTCACAGGCTGCACTTCTCCAAAGAAAGGAATCCCGATAAATTGATGTTCTGGTCTGCAGAAGAACTCGGTACTTATGAGCTACGTTTGCCTGTCGAACAGGTTTTGCAAATACTGCTCTAGGTGTGATTATGTTGGACAGCTGGGATTAGCATCTGCCATGGTAAAAGTATAGGTAAAACAATCAGGTCTGCAACTTTTCTTTTATGCTCTAAGCTGTCCCAGTTTTTGGTCAACTCTGGGTCTAAGTCCTGTAGAGGATTAGAAGCTGTTGTGAATCATAACATATTATATTTTTAGATCTCATTTCATTTCATGTTATAAAATCTGTTTAATCATTATTCATTGACTTTTCTTCACCAAAAATCTTGAGCAAACGATTTTATTTGAACATATTTTATACCCCACATTCACATAACATGCTGGAATATACTGGTTATAATTAATATGGAAATTTATGATTTAATAATTGTTGTAGTATGATTTCACACTCACGCACAAAATTTTATTCCAGTCTGTATAAAATTACATATCATTTTATTGTTTCAGGTAAGTTCATGACTTCTTGTATCCTCATATAACTCGAGTAAGTATGACAATATTTTTCATTTTATTATCTAAAATATTGTAATTAGAAAACTGTTCTCATGGGAGTAGTGATAATATAATGACAAACGGCTATTAGAAGATTTGTCCCCCTCTTAATCACTCATAAATTAAAGGAAAGTTTTTTGTTGTGTGACTAAGAAGATACTCAATAAGTTAGAGTATTGAAAAACAAACACATTTTGATAAACTAAATATAAACTGTTCACATAAGACCTCTGAAGATAATCAATTGGTTACCGAAACACACATCAGGCACAGTATTTGAGATTATTGATTCGGTCGAAATACATACCATTTATACTATAAGGGATCTAGTAACATCTACTAATGGAGAACGATTTTACGATAACGAGCAATTTATTCTTGTCTTTCCATAAATTTAATTCGATACTATTCGCTCAAATGACAAATTTTTATGGCATCATATTCTATGAACACCGTTACTCTGACAGTTTATTATCAAGAATTGTTATTGTTCATTGGATTAACAACCAAATGAATATAGAACATATAGCAAATTTTGGTTGTTCATTGCTGCTAACAGAAAAATCCAGAAAGAGGTACGAACCAATGCCCAACTAAAGACTGTCACTGCAGTTTCAAAAACTGTGGTTTTGACGTTCTTTCACGAAAAACCCAATATGTCTCTATCAAACTTTCACACAAATTGAGAAAAAGCAAGAAAATATATTTATTCCAATTTTGTGAATAATGTTAAAGTGAGAGGTTTATTCTCTAAAACGCTATTAATATAGGCTGTTTATCAAATGAATAAGATAAGTTTTAATGGCATAAATTATTACGACTCGAGAATAATAAGTTTATTCGCAATTCTAACTTACGTCTTCCGAAACTGTAGTATTCGTGGCTTACAATATAGGAAGGAGAAAAAAGTTTATTATGGAATCTCAATTTTGCAATTACGATATTCTCATATATTTTGTGAACGTTTTTAATTTCAAGAAACTGTAAAAGTGGACGAACTATAGCAATTTGCAGCACTCATATTTTTGTAATTTTTTTCTGTTTTTTAAACGGAGCAAAGATTTATTTTTTAATAAATGTTCCTTTGGAATTTCGGGAGCTCCATGATAAGAGATTGATAAAAAAATTTGATACGTTGGAGAGGCACTATTTAGATTAATTACAATCAAGTAACTATCACTAGCATAATAATCAATATTGGAAAAGGGAATGAAGCAAGTTCGAATTTAGGTTCGCATTAATGGTAAAACCTTACCAGTCATCAGCCGTATCAGATAAAAAAGGTGCGACTAGGAGAAAGTTACGGAACGCGTGACAGAGAAATCAACATCCTTTGATATACCGATGACGCCATGATATGTGTCGCAAATGATGATGATCTTCAAAGATTATTAAGTAACTTCAATCTGACCTATACGTGATAAACAAGACCAGAATCATCAAACACGAAACAACTCTTCGAGACCACAGAAATAGAAATTCTCGGTAAAAACACCATTAGACAGAGAAGGAAGCGAAAACATCAGACGATTATATGACGTAGATAACATTAATCTTCAATTGGAACACGGAGTAGAGGTCCATAGCGAAAATATATCGAAGAAGAAACAGGCATTAGATCTATTATAGGAAAAAGAAGAATGGATAAAGTATCATAGGTTGGTTTGGTAGAGAAAGCCTTTTTCACCATTTGAAACGTTTGGGGCACTTACTATTGCATATTGTGGAAAATCTATTATAATATCAAGTTAGTACTAACTGACTTTGGATACTACATTTATGTCAAACTAATAACTCGTCTAGATAATATCCGTTTTCACATGGAACAATCCTCTTGGTTCGATGTTGATCAAATTAATTCACGAATAATAATCAGCATAAACGACTAAATAATGAAAAATAATAATCTTTCGTTCCATAAAATATTACTAATTTTAGTCATAAGGAAATCCAAAGTGAAATGGAACTTCGTTTTCTATATATCTGATCCAGTGCAAAATGCAAAATAACCGGAGATCGGAATATTGTAATGAGAAAAACTTTATTGTAAATTAGAAATTCAAATTACGCATAGACCTATCATCATGTTCAATGATAAACGTGAATTGTGTAAAAAGCGGCCTTAAGTGGAATATGTGGGTCAATTAATTTTTGAACTTGTCGATATTCTTTCTTCTCATCTTTGTTTGAAACAATTAGAAATTGGAAATTTCGACTTAAAATTGAACACGAATAATGTTTTAATTAATTAACTCCAGTTAATCAGCAATATCCCATCTCTATATGATCTATTGTAATGTTACGAACTTATCTCGGCCCTTGAGCCGGTCCAGCTTGGATACAGCAGAATTATAAACTTTGGCGAATGCGCTGCTTTTGATAAAAAAACCTGAAATTCATTTGATCTTATAGCAAGCAGTTTATTTACATTGTTTCTTCTGAATAATTTCTAAGAACTTCTATTTATTCATTTGTTTTGCTTATTTATTTTAAAGAACTTCTGCAAATTGAATAAATTATTTGAGTTAATTAAATGACAGTGATAAGTGGGGTGTAAAGTATTTAAATAAATTAGGAACGAAAGAGACAGTGTTTATCAATTAACCCCACTAATAGAAATCATATGAATAAAGAATAAAAACATTACAACATGGAACAAAACATTCAAACAGCAGCAATGTGCAGATGTCTTTCATGTTTATCAATGCATAATTAAAAATAAATTATTATCAATAGAATTATAATGAATACGAAATTTTATCTCACCGTATCCGGCAGTATTTAAGGAAAAATAGAATATTAAAAAGTAAAATGACCTAATGAAATTCAAAAAATAATTCATTAGAATTGTGATTATTATTTTAGAAAAACTAGAAACACACTAAGAAGTTATTATTCCAATATATAGAGTGTCAATATAGAAATTTCATTTGTAACACTTTGTCACTTTTAAAAAATAGTTTTATTTCCCAACAAGACACTAACTACAATCTGAATTGGAATCAAAATAGCAATTAGATACATTCGATTGCAACAATGGTTTCAACAACGATCTTACTATGAAAAGTCAGAAGAAAATTTATAATATATCGTTTGCTGAAATTATTTAAAAGCTGTCATAATTCGATGTAATGATAAACTGTAAAAGACAGCAAGTAGCTCCATCTGTTACTGGGTAGCCAAGTTCTAGATATTTCTGGACGAAGTAATTAATTGTGAAATGACAGAAGTTTATAGTCGAAACCATTTCTAAGTTCTGAAAAACTTCTAATTAAGGTTGTACTCAACAGCATCGTTAGTTTTCTAACGCATTTTGTACACTAATCAACGTACACTTCAACAAGCACTTCACTCTGCTTCTTACAATCTACTTAAAAGATTTAATCCTCTAGTGTCAGGAAACTGGATTACCTTAAGATTGGTATTATGATGATGTCGTAGTATAGTTGGTCAATCGTATCTATATCTGGATGCTTCTGGAGAAATCTGTTTATAATGTACAGATGAATCCTCGGTATATTTTTCTGAAATCTTTTAATTATTTGCAGACCACTCCGATAAGCACTGCCTCATAGTTGAAAACCACACAACCAGAGGGTTTGACGGTATGTTTATGAAGCATAAGCTTAAGTTGTTTCTAGCTTCGAGAGTTTTATCTTTTTACCGTTTTACCGAGTATTTTACTTTCGCTGTATTTATGGATGGGATTCATTATTTTTGTTGTTAATAATTAGTGGTATAAACAATGCATTCATATCTCTAGAAATATATATTGATGCAGTACAAGTTATAGTACCTATTCGTTTTCATGAAATTTCCTGGGTACCGATTATCCAAATCACGTACATGGTAGTCACTCCTGTCTAATATGAAATATTCATTCAATCTTTGACTGAGGAATTCTCAAAAATCGTATCGTTCACAGAAACTTTAGCATACAAATTCGAATGACTGGAGATTAGAATTAGTTCAATATTTCCAAGGATAAATGCTATGCTCAAATTATTCATATAAACATTTATCCTGATTTTCATTAAAAAATTCTTTTGAGAGGATATCCGAAGTAAAGAAGTGAATTTTCTATTTTAATCTCAGTATCGATCACGAGAATCTAATTTACAAGGAAAAGCGATGTCTAAATTATAAAATATGAAAATTGAGTTATTAAAAATGCAAGATTAGCGCAATAGGTAGATGAATGGAAATTTCAACCCTTTGTAATTTAAGTATTTGCATTTAAATAAACACTTGATAAAAATAATCGTGAAAAAATGTAGAAAATTGGGTAATTAGGAAGCAACCCTATGAAAGAAAAGGCTTTTTTATCAAAGGGGAAACTTTACCGATATATTCGTTACCGCAGGTAAAACAGAGACTTGAAAAAATATTTGCAGAACTGAATAAATTTTCATTCGCCGAGGAGGAGCGGTATGTAAACTAACTGACGAGCTTTTGAGTCAGCCGGGTGCAATTAGTACATAAAAGATAAAATGGCAAAAAAAGCCAACGACATAGAAATAATAAAGAATGCTCGTTTTAAAGATGCTTGCTTTGTACTCGAGTAGCCATTTGGAATGGATTTCAAGTGTACGCAGTTTTTTACTTTTCTCTCTCACTCGTGTCGACTCTATCGTTTTGTCTTTGCTCACTCACTTTATTCCTCTAGGGTAGTTCATATCTAGTGCCATAGGCTATTAATTATTTTTTTTTTAAGATAAATCGCTTTTTATGTTCACTGTTACCTGAGAATATTGCAGCTTTTTATAAGAGGAAAGCTGAAATATACATTTTCTGCGCTTTGATCTTATGAGCCTTACTTTAAGAGATTGATAATATACAATTTGTCCATGGAGTAGAGGAAATTATTTATATGTCGATTTTTGTGGTCGAATAAAAAGTTTTATAAAATAATTCGAACCAACTGCACTTATCGATTGAAAGTATACTAGGTTACAATTTTACCTCAAAACATCTTCACAATATATTTTTTTAACCAATAATAGTGAATTTTCCAAGTTCAAAAAGCCATAAATATTATATTTTTGAATATAATATTCTTCTAAAGACAAGATACTTGCTGGGAAGCCAAAACTTCTTTCTACACCATCTACAATCTAGACTATAGGACGTATGGCATGAAATAAATATTTATTTTCTACTTAGCTTCACCTCGCGTTGTGAGTGTGAAGCTTCGAAGGCAAAAGTCCTCCTACCTTATGGCATATAGCTGATAACTATTCATCATATCATCCATCGAAGCCAATGTCAAAAAGAACCCATCCCAACAGCCACACTCCAAAAATGAACAGAGAAAGCAAACCCTCATCTTTCTTTTTATCAAATATTTATTAACATAAGGAATATACACATATAAAACTAAGGCATCATACTGAAAATTAAGGCAGTGACAAGGGGAAAGAAAAATGAATTATATGAAACATAATTAACCAAAAATAATATAAATAGTTTCGTATTCGTCTATCTGTACTATGTAGTTTGACGAAGTCTTCGTCATCAAGTGTCATATCGTCTCCCAATTGGTTTATGCATGTGGAAATGCATGTTTTTGTCCTATCGATGTCTGTGTCTGAGTTTTTGGTGTTTTTCCAGCATTTTGTCTGATCTGTATTATGCATTCGTGTATGATTGTTATTGGTCTTTTATCGTATCTAAATGTGCACAGTTTCCGTTAGTCTTTATCAATCCATATGTTTTTCTCTCTGTCGTATCTTTGTCCCATTTCTCCTGCGAGGCCACTATTTTATCTGTGTCCCTCAGTTTTTTATGTCTGTCTTTGTGTTAATTATTATCTGGGTCGTTGTGTGCTAGTTTAGCTAATATATTATTTTTCTTAAGTGTTTCTAGATTTTTTTGGTTTGAATCGTTGTTTGTTAATTCCCTTGAGTAGTTATTGTATTACATTGTCAGAATGTGTGTCTAAATCTGTGTGATTAGAGTCAGACTAGCCTCAGATAAAACAAAGAATGGAGTAATATGGAAAGGGTATAAATCTGAAAAATTTCATGTTAATAAAGGACTCCGACAAGGTGATCCGCTCTCCACTGTATTATTTTACATGTATTTAGAAGTAATGGGATGGACAATCTTCAGTAACGAATGCCAATGTCTAGCTTTCGCAGAGGACGTAGCGTTGATAGCAAAATCCAAGAAGCACTCAAAGAAAGCAGTAATAAAGTAGGAAGAGGAAGCCAAAAATTTTGGACTAGAAATAAATCAATAGAATACAAAATATATGATCATGGGAGATACAGAAGATCACTTGTACTTTAGGAGAAACCACACACTAAAAGTACAATTTCGAAAGAGTTTCCAACTTTGTGTATCTAGGAGTAGAAATAGAAGACAAGGGAGTAGAAGAATTAGAACTGAAAGCCAGAATAACTAAAAAAACACAAGAGTTCGGAAGTATTAGATCACTGATGAAGTCAAAATACGTGTCAAGAAAAATAAAAATAAGAATATATAAAACGGTAGTAAGACCCACGACAACATATGCATGTGAGACATGGATATTAAAAAAGGCAGATGAAGCCATGTTGGAAAGATGGGAGAGGAAGATGCTAAGAGGAATCTACGGAGGAGTACACACAGAAGAGGGCTAGAGGAGAAGAACTAATAAAGAATTGGAGGAACTTTATGGAGAAGCTACAATAAGCTTGTTTATCAAGGGACAGAGAGTGAGATGTTGAGAGACTACATAGAGAACGGATGCCGAAATTAGTACTGCAAAGAAGACCAATAGGGAAAAAGAGAAAGGGGCTACCAAGGAAGAGATGGTATGACTGTATACTGGAAGACCTAAAAAATAATAATGTTCAGAATTGGAGAGAAAAAGCTGTGAACAGGAAGGAACGGAGAAATATTTTGTGGAGAATGCAAAAAGGAGGACTTTGATTTATAATATATAAAACTATGTAATATTGCCATTCTTGTCCTAGGCCTACATGGCGTGTAGAACATATTGATATATGTTGTATCTGTGTATGTCGTTTAAGATTATATTCCTTTTTTTAGCTCTAGATTATTTATATCCACAGTGGTATTCACTTTGTATTTTTGTCTTAGGTTTTTGTCTTTTGTTATCTGAATGCCTATGGTCTTATCTCTTCTTTTTCGCCTGCGTCTGTATATATTTGTGCATCTGGAATTTGTTGTATGTATGACATTTTTTCAATAAATATAGTTATGCTTTTCTCCAAAAAAGTGACCATGAACATATTTACCTAATTATTATATGAACAGGTGTTTCAGATAAAGACTATTGTTTCGACTTAATGTTAGTTAATTGAGTATAATGCTATACTCAAAATTCATCTACTGTAACATATTAACGAAAAAATTCTTTCAATTGAATTGCATCCGTATAAATATTTAATTTGAGCTAGCTGTTGCTTGTTGCTCAAAAAGCAATCGCATCCATTGCAATTCAAATATTTATTTCACTAGGTACTTTATTCGACTATCACTGAGAACAAAAACACGGATTTAATTGAACAAATCTGATTGATTTGTTGATATGGTTATTAACTGGGGCAGAACACAATCAAAATAATAGTTATGTAACTTTTCCTCTGTTTCGTTGTGTTAGATATGAGATATAGATCTAATCCATACGTCGTGTTAATATGAAATTTGGACATGTGAAATAGAAAAAATTGATGCGAATTAACAATAACAAAAATGTGGCAAAAGTGATGTGAACCTCTGGAAAACAAGTAGCACTCGTAGAACCGTGACTACCGTAAAATACATTTAATAGTTACCAAGCTACAATCGTTTGAAATTATTTGAAAATTGTCAATATTTAGAGATTTTCCAGTCATAATTATGTAAAAAAAAATTCTGAATGAAATATTACTCACTTACTATATTCTTCAAATCAGGCTACTGATTGTTTCGAAGTGTATATTGGTACCCTCCACGGGAAAATCCATAACTGTAATTTCAACCATATCTAATTTCATACGTGAATGTTCAATAGTAAGCTTTAACTCATGGATGAATATTGTCCACGGTTAAATACCATCCACGGATAAATATTATCACTGATAAATACCACCTACAGATGAAATCTGACATATATGCCATTTCTAGTTCCAATAATTTTTTTTCCATTCATATAGAAGAAATAATATAAAAAAATTGATTGTAAGAATAACCTTAGTGAGTCCATATCAATTGGATACGGATGATTAGGACAGGTTGGGTATGTTTAGTTTCAAAATTTCCGTGTTTCTAAGATTAAAATTTCACCACGGTTTTTTTCCGTGGAGGGTGGTGATTTTTAATCATATTGGAAGATTTGAAGACACGAAGAAAAGCTTCATTCTGATTTGTTTCTATAAAGAATTCCGGGCCTATAAGGTTAAAGTGATGGTCACGGATTTTTCTGTAAAAGTGGGCGATTTCCGTGTCTCTAAGAGTCACCGAAATTTCCGTGGAGGGTGCCAATAACAGTACCGTGATTGTTTAAATCATAGAAAGATCTCCAAATAAAGAAATATCAATCTCTAAAGCAATAGTTAAAAAATATCGTTCTTCAAAATAGAATAGAAAGATTAATTGAGAAGTTATTGAAGCTACTGTTTATTCCACACCATTAACGCATTCTGCTCAATTCTCGCTTTTTCTGAGATAATATTATCAATAAAAATTGTCTCATCCTGTCCAATTGTTATTGGAAATTTCATCTGATTTAATATTGC
The DNA here is from genome assembly GCA_026230145.1 of Diorhabda elongata. Lineage (NCBI taxonomy): Eukaryota > Metazoa > Arthropoda > Insecta > Coleoptera > Chrysomelidae > Diorhabda > Diorhabda elongata. The sequence continues at coordinate 45,927,001 of CM047926.1, forward strand.
AGTAAATTATGGAATTTTCATAAATACCCCTCTCGCAATATAATTTTATTCATATGTCTTGAATATTAAACTTAAACTCAACTATAAAGTAGAGTAAAATGTCAAACATATCGTTTAAAATAACAATTCAGTGCAAATTGTGAAACTATATTAACCAGAAATGCCAATATTTTCCACATGGTAAGAAACCAGAAAATCGTGCACTAAAAAATTGAGAGATACTGTACCTGAACTAGAACATTAATCATTTTCGAAATATTTATTTTATCCTTCGTATGCTGCCTCAATTTTATTATTATAGTCATTAAGCTCACTTTTTGAGGAAATTGTTCGAACAAGCAACCAGTACCCAAACAAAACGTCTACTATTATAATGGATGATCCTTTCTTATGGTTATTATATACCATATATCTGGTAGACACGACTCAGTGGCAGCCTAATGATATTTTGTCATGTTCATCAAGTTTATTTGTTTACTCAAACCACTCCTCTTTGTATAACAGAGGACGCCGCTCCGGCTTCGCTTCTCGTATGTTTATTGTGACGTAATCGCTCTCTATTGAGGCGTCTAGGATCGCTGTGAGGGTTGTTTGTTTTTTCGACACCAATTATTGTCGCTTGCTTCGATCGATGCCCTAGAATATAAGCGACTCGACTTCGAATGAAAAGAACGCAACAGGATGGAATTTTAAACGTTCTTTATTCACCATATAAACGATAAAGCCTGGCCATTTTTTTGTCGAAAAATATCAATTGAAGAGCTTAGCAATAAAATTAGAGAAATAATTCATTTCGGATCATTTACACTGCACTCCACTTTTGAAATAATGTTGATACATAAGATTTTTTTGTAAGCAAATGCAAAGTTTTCATTATATTGGAAATCATTCCAAGTTTGTTTCTGTCAGCATTAATTTATTATCATTTTGATTTTTAGTGATATCTTATTGGTTTTAAGATTGCACTTCTAACGTATTTAACGTGTGACAAATTTGAAAGTTGCCTATAAGTAATCACTTATAATTTTTAGATTGGTACAGGGAAAAATGATAAAAACATTCATTGAGTCACTGAAGTAGTAATTTCTATTTGAAATGGGTTTCAGTTTAATTAATAAGGAATATACCTACGTGGGTCCAGCATTATACGGTAGAGTACAGGGGGAAAGAAATCCATATAATTTGTCTTTTTCGTCTTCTCTCATTAATCATTTTTATATTCTATGGAGAATTTCATTGTACTAGATGTATTTGAACTTATAAAAATAACAAACTGAGTAGGAGCAGGTATCTAGAATGGATATTTTCCATTTTATTTGGTCCTAGTTTCAATAATTGATCGTTTAAAATAACAAAACTAGGATACTCAGTTACACTAAAATTCCATTTTGACACTTTTTCTCGAAATATGTTGAATGTACTAAATGATATGAAAATATATCAAATCTAAGTGAGGAGTATAGAAAAAATTGTACACTCTCATGCCTCATAATAAATTTCTGTGTAGAAATGAGGTGAAATATAATTGAAGGATAAACATAAATGAATAGATTATTTTCAAGCTGATCGATTATATGAATATTTTTCGAAAAAAAAATCAATAGATCACAATAATTATTTAAGGTTCTCGAATTAATCTGTAGTAGTTCCGTTTTTGTTATTTTTTAACATTACCATCACTAAAAAATGTTATTTATACCAACCAATGTTGATTTGATTATAATAATATATTCAATAAATACATTTTCTGAAAAATTGCGTCTAGCTGGTTTGAAATATTTCTTTGATTCAGGTCACTCATTCTAAATTTATAGATTCAACGTACATAGTCACAGCATAGTCACAGATCTATATTTCTTCAAAAACTCGGATTAGGGCGAGACTTATCACATCAGATGAAATAGAGAGTAGAGTTGATGCACTTATACCTATTTCAAGTCAGTTTTTAATTGTGTACGAATACATTAGCAGGTGGTGGAGTCATTGATATGTTGTTTGGTACATTTGTTGCAATATGCCCTTCCTACACACAAATTTTCAAATTCATAGGATTCAAAATTCAATATAAAAAGTGAAGCTGATAGAAATATTGATTAATAGTTTTGGCGAAGACTTCGTCGTTACATATAAATATGGGATATTCCCAAACCATCTCAAAACTTATGGTCAATTAGCTGGTAAAATATATTTTTCAATCTTCATAAAATTGTATTTATGTTTTTTTGATTTTTCATGGTTCGTTAATACAGTTCTATTTTTTTCATCGTATTGATGCCATTTTAGTAATTTTCTAAATACTGAGATGTTTGTCCTATGTATTTATTTCGTTAGATGTAGTTTCTTTATGAACAAATATTCCTATTACCATCGTGAAAAATATATTAATAAAAAAATGGGACAGAATCAAAGGATATACAGAAATACCTCAAAACGAATTTATAAAAGCTATAGAATTAACACTTACAACAATAAATATTTCAAATATGAAAATGAAATATAAAAACAAATTGATGTTTGTGCTATGGGGGCTTCCATTTCAAGTGTTATAGTACAATGGGAAATGGAAGATGTTGAGGAAACTGTCCTAAGCAAACTTAATATAAATATTCCATTCTTTTTCCGATATGTAGATGATTACATTACTGCTGTACCAAAGAATCAAATTGAAAACGTAAATAAAAAATTCAATTTTTATTATAAGAAACTTCAATTCACGATCGAGGTTAAGCAAAGAAATAGAATCAATTTTCTTGATGTCACATTATATAAAATTACCAATAACATAGGAACAGGATGGTATACGAAACCAACTTTGTCCTCAATATATTTAAACAATTCGTGTCATCCTATGTCACAGAAAAATCAGTGATAATAAGTTGGCTAATAGATCTATCCAACTATCAGATCCTGAATTTAGATGCTTAGCTATTCAAAAAGCATTGAAAGAAAATAATTATGCGGAAAAAGATAAACAAATACTACAATCAATTTTGAAACAAAACAGAAACGAAAGATCAAAACAAAATATTTTTCCTCACCATATGTAAAGGACTTTCCCAACAATTATCGAATTATTACAATAAATATGATCTTAGTATAAGTCATAAAGGTCATAATACTTCATTCAAATATTTCACTAGATTAATATCTAAGATACCAAAAAGTAATATTATATACCAAGTGCCTTGTACTAATTGTCTATATAGAGCAGACCTCTCACTATTTAGAAAATAGACTAAAACGTCATCAATACGATGAAAAAAATAAAACTGCATTAATGAACCATGAAACATGAAAAAACATAAATTCAATTACTAAGATTCAAAAATTCTTTGAACGGAATCTAATACACGAAAAAGAGAATTTTTAGAAATGGTTCACATTCATTAGAACGAAAAAGCTATAAGTGATAAAAAAGACCTACATAATTTAAGTAAAATTGATCAAGTACTGCTACATATTTGAAATGTGAGGACTGAGGAAAAATTAATTTTTCTTATTAGAACAAAGTTCTACGTTGATTTTATCCTTATTTTGATATTCGTGATGAAGGTGAACTATAGATCAACATAGATAAACAAATTGTCAGAGTCAATATCATATTTTGACTTAAGAAAAGTCGAAACGTCGAAATTTATCTTTCTTTAAAAAATTATCAAAAAAAATTCATTTTAACACAGGAGAGAACTAAAATCAATAACATTTAGATGCATTAATATATCAAAAGGTCTAAGAAATAAGAAATTAAATTCTTCATCAAAATATTTTGATATTTACCCACTATCCTTGATAATAAGTTACCCGAATTCAATGTTACAACAGAAGACCCCCAAATATGTAATCCTGAACTAACGATCTTGTCTCAATATTTAAATAATGTCAATATTATCATGCTCGTCAATTAGAATATGCGCCTACGGTTCGAAATAGGCTCATTGAAAATAAAAGCAACACCAACATTATATATATCCGAGCTCATGTACCTCAAATGTTGAAGTTTCTCCAATTAGTATATGAGTAGAATAGGACTTCGCAATAAATGTTCGATAGAAACAATGTTTTGTTCTCAAGTTAACAAGCAAACCAAACTATGTTATTTAACTATCAAGGTTCATTCTAATGTTTTCACGTTTTCCTAGGATTTGTTTTCTATTCTAGGGTTTTTATTTGTTGCTGATTTACTTTGAAGGTCGAGAATTCACATCTATAAATTTGGACTGGTGGAGAAATATATTCTAAACGTGTTTTTGGTGCCTATAGTTTTTTCTTTTTGGTTACTATACAGCTTCGAAGAATTTTAATGTTTTTTTTCGGCATCTCATTTTGCAGTTGCATCCAGCATTATGTTTACCTTCCATGTTGTTTTTTGTTGAACTCCGTATTGATATAAGCATCTGTTTCTACAATGTCTCAGTTTTATTTGGTTTTATTCTCATGTCTCTTCTCTCCTTACAGCGTTTCTTTCACATTTCTTTACACTAATTCCATTTTCTTAAATCAAACAAACTGTTTCTTCATTTTATGTTTATCTTTCTTTATTATAACGCACATATTTACGTTGGATAGTAATGTCTCATTTCTATCATGATTTTAGGTCTGATTTCAACTTATTTTGTACTGTACTACCAAAATTTTACTTTATTCCATATGCATATTTTGATAATAGTTATTTATGCAACAAGTGCAAAAAGTATATTTATATTTATTTATATATATATATTTAAAGCAGAGTATTGAAGAGTTTATTATAAAAATGTCTCAAGAAGAAGTATTTCAATGTACACCTCCGCTTGAAGAAAAATAGTTTGTCACTCGGAGCAGACGACCCATTATATGTTTCGCCCAGTTCCTGGGCGCAACAATAATGACAGCACCTCCTCCTAATAACATAATATACTATTATTTAAGTGTAGAGAAATAAAAAGCGTAATTTAAGAACCAAATAATAATTAATTAACACTATCGGTTAACATCGAGAAAGTTGGGAACTAGTAATTAACTTAAACATTATTTGTACCGTTAATATTGAAAGTAATTGTACAATTTTTGCAATTTTCAATATCAATATTTCTCAGTGAATTATTTTTCAATTCTACTTCATGATTTTTGACTTCTCCAAATCTACTAGTACTTGGTATCTGTAAATTGTCATTTTCTTGAGCTTGAATTATGTGTTTTACAACATTCAGTTTGTTTGCATTGCTCTACATATCCTTTCGCTACTGTCGACGATGTATAGTTCAGGATTCTCCAAATTTATACATTTTGCAATTTCATACGGGATTTTAGCAAACGTGTAAGCACCAATAGCTAGGACAGTGCACTTTTCATTTCGGTAAATGATTGAAACACGTTTATGTAGAATATTACTGAGACGTGTATTTACGGAATATATCCATAAAATTAAATCATTCTTCAATCCCACCTCTAATGACATAACTTCGTTCCTTATCAGTTTTTGAACGTGGCACTTTTGCAATTAATATTGAACCTACTTCTTATGTGTCTTCAATACTTTTTGGAGTTCATATCTACGACAAGCCCCTGCCATGTCAAATATTGCAGCGATCTACAAGTAATTCTAAAATCTTACATTTTTCAGCAAATATTGGGAATACCAAGCTTTTAAAAATTGATAAATGTGTCCCCTATTAAATAGTTTTGACTTTTCTTACCGAAATTCTCTGGAGTTCTGCTTCATGAATGTCATTAGTTTTTTGTAAATTGAAATATTGATATCTTCTTTTGTAGAAAGAGCTCTCACCATTGAGTGATCAGACAAAAGTGATGAGGGTTTAATATCTTTCGATTTTTTTTGACAAATATGCAGGAAACACATTTTCTGTAAGATTTACAACTTTTTTATCGAAGCACTGTTCTTTAGACGATTATAACGAATTACATATAGTTTTCTTGATTTTCTAGGTAATAATTTAATGACGCTATTTCGCTAACTCCTGGTGAGGTTAAACCAAATTCTTCTTTATCATTATCATCTATTTTTTCAATAGAATTACTCACTTTTGAACTTTGTTGAATTGTAAGAATTCATTTTCGACTGACATTTCTAGAACTGCATTATCTAATCGTTATAGCGTAAGTTTGAGGCATTTACGTTTGTGTTTATAAATTTCAATCATATGGCATTTGAGGAAAAAAATGCATTTTCTAGTAATTTCGCAATACAGTATAAAATAATATGATGAAATAAAATTTTTTGAAGCTTATTATAATCTCACAGGATTAAATATTTCGCTCATTTGAATGTTTATGTTTGTCTTCTTCACAAACCTCTGTACTATAATGACAGATGAATGCAATAAATATTTATTGCACTAGTGCAATAAAGATCCACTTTTTCCAGTAAATATAGTTCAATAAAGATATGTTTATTGCATGAATGAAAAAAAAAATCATTTATTCCTCTCTGTATCTGACTTCGATATTGATCTCAAAACCCATTATCTATGATATTTCACATTTTTAATTTTAATATTGTGTACGTCTAATCCACTTTGTGCTTCTTACTATAAATATGCATTGCTCATATATCTTCACGATAAAATAAAGTACTTTCCAATTTCCAAATACTATAGCATTATTTGTTCCAAAATTCATAATGATTTATAGCTCTAGGTATTGGGATAATCTATAAGTACTGGGAATCAAATTTTCCAACACAGTAAACCTTGGTAAATATTGGTTCAAATCCTTCAAATTTAAATTATTTCAACTCCAAAGTCATATTATAGTTGAATTTGATATATAAACGTATAATTTGTGAAATACATGCAGATTAAAACGGGACACAACCTTATTATCATTGTATTTTAGAATTTCGAACTAATTAATCAATCCGATTGGTTTCTACTAATTGAAGAGAATACAAAAAAACTTTTATTTCGCAGTAATATCTGATTCAAAGAGGTTACTGATTATTTTGCTTTAATTAATGAGAAGCGATTCTATGTAATCGCTTTATCGTAAACGGTTTGATTCGGCACGTAAAGTTATAATAATGATTATTACAACTCCTGAAAACGGTTCTCCCTCGAGGTATAGGACTCAGAGACGTACCTTCAATTTTACTCTATCCTTGTGACAAGAAAATGTGGCAACTATAAATACTTTTGCCACTATTGCATACGTGCGTTAATAATTAAAACCTGAAATTGGCAATTAATTTGCATACGAACAAATATACGTTTCTCTAAATGAATTGTATTTCGAAAAGAACTACAGAGAAAATCCCTCAACGTCTATGAATTTGGAATTCAAATTTCATCTATCGGATAAGAAGGTAAATTGCCTTGCTCCGCAGACATAGAGCCACATAGAAAAGAATTGACAAAGACATCATTTTTCGTTCTTTAAATTATCTCCATGGAAGTATATCAAATTTTAGTGAAAACCACTGATTTACAGCACATATGACACAGAGTCTACATATAATAGGTTACAAGGTGACATGATAATAAATCAATGTTTTGATTTATGAATACGTCACAGAGGAAGTATCAAAATTATCATCACAATGTTGCGCATGAGCCAACGAAGATTTCTGAGTGGTGCATTTATGTTCCGAAGAAGAATTCAATGTAAATTGGCTATTATCGTTTCAATTCAAATCAGCATTAGTTGTCAAGGCAATATATGAAATAAACTGGAACGACAGTTGCGTCGAAATTGGCCTCACCCATCATTCTTCTTCGAAACATAAACCACCTACGATATTGCAACGAAATCAAACTCTCAGTCAAGAAAATGATAAAGAATGGTATCGAATAATCAATTTTGACTGGAAAGTTCGGAGGTGAAGACATACTATTGCCATCAGCATGAACTGTCACGGCAATATATGAAATTCTTTGTAATGAAAGTGGCACCATCGTATAATAAATTTTTCTCATTCCTAAATGATTTCGACAATGGCCGTTGATTACAAACTGAATTCTTTGTTCCAATACAGATAGTTTGTCTTTCAAATGATCATTTCGAATTGTAAAATTGTAACGTATCAATTTCTTTAAAAACCGCTTCACAACCATCGAAATTAAAACATACGTTCCACAAAACCAAAAATATCACGATCGCAGATATATATTCATATACAAAATAATAGGAATAATCGAGAATCAATAACCCATAAAAAGTCAATTATCATAAGATTTACAGAAAAAAGGAGTAAGCCAGTATGTCCCATAAAAAATCGTTAACTATAAGCCCTGGAAGGTTTCCGAGTGGTGGAATTATATTTCGGAGAAGAATGAAGGGTACGTCAATTTTCGATAGGCCGGTTCACTTTGATTGGATACCTTATGAGATTATGATTGCTGATTGACATCTAATAAATTCAAACGAATTTTTCATGTCATTCCAGTACAATTATGTCTCCGAAGTAACCTGTTTATTTGAACGTTTCGTGTTATGTTAAACTGTTCAACGGAAAATATACGAGTTTACGCTGGTATCTTATATATGCCTAGTGCTGAAATTTGAGCAAACTAGGATAATTTAGGAATGTTAATCCTGGTACATCACTTTAGTTCTACACATGTACGGTAATGAGATATTAGCTAGGTCGAAGTTGATTGGAAAACGTGCTTAGTTTCCACAACAATGTTGTATTCAGTTTCGAGTGGAGCTGGAGGCTGAATCTATTCTACTATGATTTTTGATATTTTCATTTTATTATCCATAGATATGTCGATATAGAGAATATGATCCCTTATTAACCAAATAGACGAAGATTACTTTCGGAAACAATGTCATGTATATGAATCCTGATAAGGTAACTATAATGAGTATAGTTTAAAAAAACTAAAAAGCACGCTTTTCAAGCACGTCAAACTAAAACAAATTTTATAATAAGCTCAAAACAATAATGAATGAGACATTTTTTTTTACTTGTAAAAGTCTCTAGAAGCTACGATTACTCTTATTCAACGAAAATTGACCAATTCCTGTGCCGTATAAAATATTTTTCCAAGGACCGTTTGACCGTATTCACACCCCTGTTTTGTTTAATTGATAGATACTACTCGTATAATGGTTTCGCTGCTTATATAACTACATCACATCGAAACTTGTATCGAACCCTAACAGTGTAGTTGGTGAGGTCAGTGCTTAGTTTCCAGCACGGAGATCGAAGGTTCGAACCTTGAACGAAATTTTTATGAAATAAGCCACTCACTCTAAAGGATAGTTGAAAAGTCCCAAGCTCACAAACTCACAATCCCACATACATATGAAGCCAATAAAGGCGTGTTAAAAATTTTTAAAGTTATCAAATTTATTTATTTCTACGGAATGTCTTGCGCATTTTCCATTCTGATAATTTGGAGGAAAACGTTCATCAAAAAGGTCGAATTGATATTTTATAGGATGTATATTCTAAATGTTTGTCAATATATTTGCATTATTTGTAAATAAAACTCTTCCCGAACAGCAAGATAGTTTTAGTTACATAGTGAAGTAGGTGCATAAGCTGCTTTAAATAACCTCTGTGAACCGAAAAAAATACATCCTGGAAATAACAAAATTTTTTTGAACAACAGTCTAGCTACTTCCCAGAACAAGTTAAATTCAAAATCGGATAACAAAACAAAAGTCAACAATTTCACGTTTTCTTTTCTTTGTCCTCAGACCATGTTTCTTGATACCTTGCCGTATCAATTTGACATTTAACAATTCATTAATTTTGCTCTAGAATTCTATGATCTAAGCATATAGTTGCGATTATACAAGAGGAGACCGTATTCTCTTTAATTGGAAAGATAATATTGTGACTGAATTTCAAGAAGGTATTCATAGTTTCCAAATCAAAACATGTTTTGTCTTTTTTTGTCAACATATTTTGAGGAAAACAAGTTATATCATATAACACTGTTACATGATACTTTCAGAATCCAATCATAAAAAGTCATATCTACAACAACATATGGGAAAAAATCCTCATAGATCTCCCATTTCAAATGGAATTTAGAATATTGAATAAAACATGTAACTAATACAAAATATCTATGAATAATGGCACAAGATTTTCTATTAATAATAAATCAATATAAACAATATTTTCTCTCTTGGGCTCTTTTCTATGTCACCCAATAAATTTGCTTATCTATCTACTTCATAGTATCCTCAACATTATTTTCTAGAAAATTTGCCGATATCTTGAATTTGGAAGAGTTATTTTGACTTTAGTAACAATATAAATTGGTACGGTGAGGTACTAACAACAACTGAAGAACTTCTAAGTGAATGAGGAAAAGACAGACAAGGTTTTAATCAGTTTATTTACTTAAAAGAATAGTTTTGTCTCTGTCTACTTAAGAAAAATTATTATTTGGTGTTATAATTATGGAATTTGAAGGCTTATTCCAAGCCATATTCTAAAATGGATATTTAGTTCATCACACTTTTCTATAAGAATTTTTCTCGGCAGTTTCAAAAAGGTTTGAGGTTTGATGACTTTTAATTGTCCTGGAATGCTCTTTTATCAATACCGAGACCAATTCTCTATTGTTATAGCATCAATTTCTAAATTATTATGAAATCCATTGCAGTATTTTCACATAAAATACGATGAGTTCGTTGCATCCTTTTCTTTCACTTAGTTCTTCTACAGACGAGTTGATTCTATGTGATAGTTTTTCTATTTACACATGTCTCTCCATAGTCCTATTTTTCAAAATTTTGGCATCTATAGACAAAGATCAATAGCATTGTATATATTGAAAAATTTGTCCAAAATTTTGTGTTTTCAATTATTTTTGGCGTGACGCTTTTTCCAGTAAGTCAAATGAACTGTGTGAATACTATAGCAAATTAAACATTATGTTAAATTTCAAAAATAATTCTGTAAATGAATAAAGAAGAGGAGTTGACAAATTTTAGTAACCACATGATATTCTACCTGAGGGGCATATGGTAGAAGTATGCAAAGTCTCTCATGACTCTCCCTGTATAACTCTTGAGATGTGACGCAATTTCCATTGAGTTGCTTATTGAATTCAGTAGTATTCTATTTGTTTATACAATCTTGTAATTGACAATTGATTGCTGGTGATTAGATTTGAAGTATTTGACTCTTTCTCACTTTTTTATTCTATGTTTGAAATTACTTATATTTCTCTCTTCTGTTTTTTATGCTTCTTGAGCAAATATCTGCTAGTCCATTCCATTTACTGTAACCTCCGTATTTATTTTGTGGTTGTTTATTTGTTTGTGTTAATGATGCGTTAAGATTTTGACCATGATCAGTTCACTTATTTCGCGAATTCCTCTTGTACTAGAAGGATTGCGTTCTTTTTCTCTTGAAGCTACTGCAAATAGCGACGGTTGTATGAGCCAGACGCTTCAAGTTAACTTGGCCGATATCTATGTATCTATCTATGTAACGGAACTTTCAACTAGACTATCCTCAAGAACCAACCGTCAGAATACTATGAAATTTAGCTTTTGCGATATCATCACGCGCGTTATCCTGTTCACATTGGTTAAGCGTCGTTCTAGTTATTTTCTAGCTTTCGAACCACAAGGACGTAGTGAATTTGGTATTCTAACGATTATTACTTATAGAAAGTACACGACTGGAAAGGCTAATTCCATCACCTCTATCATGAACTTCGCAGTGATCCAATCAGATTTTCAGTTTTTAAGAATATAAGTGGAAACATTCGATTACATTATGGGAAAAATCTAGCATCGACTTCAGAAGAAAACAACTAATTTTAAAAATCTTATTTCTCCGCCACAAAGGTTGTATTTTACACTAAGGTAAGAGTTATACTAGAACGTATAGATTCGACTCCATACTGAATAAAAATATAAACATGAGAGCACCACAAAGTAGATGCCGCTCAAGAAAACGAACAAGATCGAAGCTCGAACGGCGCGATGCGTTGCATCGAGCGACGTTGGTTAGCCATTGCTCAACGCTCACCGCTTCAGCGTCGCCAATGTGAACGCACACTAACGACCTAGGAGAATGTAATAATTTCATAAACTCATAACTTCATCTTTGCCAGGTTTTTATATCTCATTAAACAAAATATTCAAACTCAATTTTTGTATGCATATAAATTCATCAGACATATTCCAAATATTGTCATATTTGTCGATGGCCGATGATGATACAATAATTAAAAGGTATTGAGGTAAGCCCTAATAACCGGAATAGTTATTCAATATTTTGCACCGAAAAATCTATTTTATAATTCATAATTTGACAACAAATCGGTAAATAAAAATAGATCTGAGACCGTCCTGAATTTGATTGATAATACCACGTTTAATTTGATCTTTTATTGAAATTGAAAACAAATCATCTAGTGTCTGTCTCCACCTATGTGGTAGTGACCATTCAGTGATCACGAACAGTGAAATTGAGTACTAGATCAACGTATTACAGGTATTTTATCTCTTTTTATCTGGTTTCGTTGCGAGGGATTTCCGACGGGTTTTTTCGGAACCTGCTCTAATTACCATAAATTAACCAGAGACAGAGTCGGTCTTAGAAAATTATCTAAAGCGTGTAAAGATGATAGATAAAGTTTCAAATGATGGAATAATTAATCCAACACAACAAAACTCATAAGTACCCTACTAAAGAACAAGCTATCATCCTTACATCAATAAATGGAGCCAAAATTCACAACAACATTGTAGTAGTTCAACCGAAAAACGTTTTATATGCATCTCGAATCACAAACAACAAAATTTTAATAACTCCATCACAGCGCCTGGTTACATCAAACGTATGCCCAACAATACCCAATTCACATATCGAAGAAGAAATCCAAAAGATGGGAAAAAAAGGATAAAAACAAATTTTGATCTCTTTCATTGAAAAGAAATCTATTCCAGAATATTTTGTGATAACAAACGATAACACCACGTACCGATTATTTCTTTCAATCGATGGATTAGTTTGCTCCACTTGAAAATCCTTAGGTCACGAAGAATCCGCCTGTTTGAAACAAAGAGACACACATACCACCACTGAAGAAATGATTACTGGAAATGGCTCTGACCTCATGGAAATATCGAGAAAAAGTGCTACAGAAAAAACAGAGAACACAGAAAATATAAGATAAGCTACACCAGAGACAACAACAAGAAGAATATTCAGCCTCAATCATCAAAAACATCCCCAAGAGTTCCTACCACACCTCAAACTTCCACAACAACGACCTCGTCAAATGTCGTCAAATTTTGCAAGCCCATATTGAAACAGAATATACTAAATTCAAGAACCAACACCCCTATCACTATAATAAGACAAATTTCAACATCATCTGAATGTTTCGCTCAACCTACTGAAACACTAAAATCAAAAAGAAACAAAAAAAGTCAGGTAGTGATGATCTGATTGAAAGACAATCAAAGATCGGATTGAAAACCGAAGCTCACCATTCGTTTTAAATTTCAAAGAGATCTGCCATGTTTTACAAAACACTATTAATGCTGCAAATCCTGAAATAATCGCACCAGATTATTCAAACGAACCATCTGAATTACTCGAAAATCTCAATTTTATCTATTAAAAGATCCAAATTAAAAAAATTATTGGAAGGGGTGGTCTTAACGAATGGCTTCCGCGATCACCCGAGATGAATCCTTTAGACTATTTCCTGTGGGATCACTTGAAAAACATCGTTTATAAAAAAACTGCCAATATTCAGGAATTTGAAGATGGGATTACTGTTACTACTAAATGTTATGTTTTAAAAATCGCATGGCATACTGTGTAATTTTTCTACTTACAAATGTGGATCTACTTCTATTTGTCTTCAGTTGTAGGCCATGATTTGGATAAATATTTTATTGCAACAGGTTTTACCAACTTATTGACACTAGATCTTGTTACCAGATTTAAATTAGCATACAAATTATCAAAGAATATTCAAATTAAATCATTTTATTCAATCGTAGCCATTTGAATGGCTTTAGAGAGTATTACATAAAAAATAATCAGTATTTCTTGAATGTATGAAAACACAAAATATGTAGGGTGATATATTTGAAATAACCAAATTCATTATTTTTCCGGAAAAACGACAGATCCACAACAATGTAGATACCACCATAATACCGGCCCTGCGCAGAAAATTTTATGAAAATCGTATACACCGTTTCCGAAATAATTGTGGCCTTCCATGCATAAAACTCACACAATGATTTTACAATGATTATTTTAAGAAATATTTACAGTTTCTAGGTCCGTAAATAAGACAACTTTTTTATAATGATGACTTATGTGAGGATCGTTATCGATACGTTAACAAAATAAGTACGAGTTCATTTTTACAAAACAAAAATCAATTTTACATCAAATAGAATCGCTATGAGACAATTTTCATATTATTTCAAATAAATAAAGCATATTCGAGATAACATGAAAACTTCTCGTTATACAACACATTCCTATTTAATATTGTATCTAGATGCAGCTAACGTCAAACTAAGAATTAAAGGAAATAAATTCTCAGTGGATGTTTTATGAACTACGCTTCGAATGGAGTCCCTTGAGGAATTCTGCAAGAGCAACAAAAGTAGAGAAATTGTAGTCAAAAATACAAGGCAGTTAAATTAATATAAATGGCGAAAGGCGACTAACACAATTTTCTGTATTTCATAATACGGCGTTCGTGTTTCACAAAAGAAAAGTAAATAATGAGCCGAAAAAACTTTTAATGGTCCAATTACCTGTACTTCTGTTAAAAATTTCTCGTTTGTCTGTTAAAAAAAATCACAAAGTGTGCAAAATTTATTATTACAGGAGTTTTCAACTTACTTCTTGACAAGAAAATTTGATGCCAAAATTTTTAATGAAGGGTATGTCATATTGGATGAGCTAACGTAATATGGTAGACATCAGATTTACAGGAAGCGGCTCCAATTTCCATTTTCGTATTTATTGTGAAGAGTTTTGAATTGTTTCCATATTATTCGACTACTGATGTGGGTTTTGCAAGATAGTGAGAATTGAGCATTTGAAATACAAACATACTTGCGTGCATAGAAACACAATTTAACCAGATTTTCTCTTTAAAAATTATCTATCAGATCAAAAAAAATATGCTACTTGAAAGACAAGTTGATAGGCTTTTTTCTGAGTATAATTTATTTCGACTTCCTATGTTTAACATAATGAAATCAACGCATTAAGCAACTTTTTTATTATTATTAACATAAACAGGGTTATTGACAATTCGGAACTTAACACTTGGTTTCTTAATAATGGATACGACCTCCACTTGCCCTAGTAACATCACTCATTCGATCTAATCAAGTTAGCTATTGTTTCTTGTGGAATGTTGAACCACTCTTCTTCTACTGCAACAATAAGCTTTCGGATCGAGTTTGGGGTAGAGAGTATAGCTCGAATTCATCTTTTCAACTCATCCCATTAATGTCCTATCGGTTTTAGGTCAGGACTGTATGCTTGGCCACTCCACAACCCGAAAACCGACTTCTGAAATGTCATCTTGGACGATTCTGGCGATGTGTCATGCATAATGCAAAAATTCTTCTCAAATGTAGTCGACGTAAGGTACCACATAAATTTGCTAAAATCTTCTCGGTATATCTATCAGCCGTTAAACCTCTTTTTCGGGGAACACGGTCGCCTCTACGAATGAGCCCAGGGTCGGTTGGTGCTTCTCTAGAAATTACACACCAGATCATGCGGAACCACCTCCGTAAGCACTCCGCTCTTCAAAGCAGCAATCTGCAAATTGTCTCTTGATCTTCGTTCGCTACCATGGAGGCATATTCTCGTCTTATCTGAGAACAAAACAGATCTCCATTGTTCCAACGGCCGATTCAGATGCTTCTGTGCAAAAACGCAGGCATGCTTGCCGATGAGTGTTTTAGGAGTCATTTAATTTCTTCGTTTTAATGTTCTCTGACAAATAATCACACCTTGCACCTCACGAAGCTGTCGTTGCATTTGAATGGCATTAAGGTGCAGATCCAGTCTTCTCATAACTCTGGCACACTCTTCGATCAGCTGCGCGGATCATATCCAATTGTAGCAACAGCTATTAGACTAAGTCCATTTTTGATTTAAGCAATAACTTGGGCGGCTTTTCGTATTCTTTAAACTAACACACTTGAACACTATTGAGATCATAAAGAATGAATAATATGCAAATTTCTGTTGCACACGCAATAATTTTAATATACGTATACAAAATTTTATATCCCGATGGTTGATTTGAAAGTACATTTTTCGATGTACTCTCGAATTAATTTATCGAGAACTTCATCAAGTATTGTGAAATAATTAGATGTTCCCATAATTTGGAAATTCTCCTAATTTTGTTGTGCATGGAGTAATATATAAACAGTTACAATGTGAAACTTCTTGTATGTAAAAAGGTACTCACTGAATCCTATTTATAAACCACGAGGATGAACCTGGATACAGAAAAAACAGAAAATTCAAGAATGCAACATAAAACACGTGCATTTTCAGCACAATTTATAGGAGGGTTGATACTTCAGTCTTAACATATGGCAACACTGATATGAATATGTCAAATCTAACATTGCCAACATAAAATTTGACAATTTCAATAGTGAACTCACATAGAACGTGGTGTCAAGCAGATCCTTGAAATATTCATCTTGGTCAAAAAATGGAATTAAATCGCGAACATTTCCTTGCCATGATTTTCTGGTATTCCGAATTCAATCGTGGTCGAACTTCGCTAAAGGATGAATTTCATGAAGTTCGTCCAAAATCGGCTGTTGTATTAAAACACATCGATTCTATGCGTAAACTGATATTGCAAGATCGTGACATACCGTGAGATTAGGTGTTAGTTTTACTTATTACTCGTATTGAATAAACATTTGGCTGCCAAAAAAGATTTATTCGCGTTGGATACACGTAATTTGACAAGCGCTCAACAATTCAATCGCGGTGCTTCAATAGCTCCCTTTAAGATTGTGACAAACAATTAATTATATATATATGAATATGAATCCGAAATTAAACAACAATCGAATGTATGGGTCCTTCAAAATGAGACAAATCCAATATTCGCGCACGAAGCACTTTGGAGCATTTCATTATAGCAACGATTAAAGGTCAATTCTGAATTGTACACAAGCATTTTGTAATCAGAATTGTTCAAAAAAATCAGGAAGACAAATTATTTTCCACCACGATGGTGCTCTCACACATCAATTCAAACTAAAAAGTTTTAGATCACTCAAAACATGGAGTTGCTGCGTCGTCCGCCGTACAGTCCTTGTTTAGTACCCAATGATTTCTTCTTATTTCCACATATCATGAATTGGGAGATCAACGTTATTATACACCTGAAGAAGCGGTTGATGCGAGCAAATCACATGTTTTGGAGGTACCTCGATATGGAAAAATGCTTCCATAATTGGCTTAAACGCAGGAAAAATTGTATTGATCTCAATTGAGAATATTTTGAAAACCATGTTTGCTATGGTCTCAGGATTAAGTGAATAGATAAGCACTAATCATAATACCAAAAAAGTAAAATATCGAATATGAGTAAAAAATGTGATGGAAACTAATAAAATAATGGACCGGGCTTTATGAATAATCCCCGTCACTTATTAAGCAGAGTAATAATGTGTTTTGTTACTGATTTATATTGAAATGATTGATTACTAATTCACACATAATAACTATTCAAATGATAAAATTATCTAGGCGTTATAAATAATGCGTATGGGACATAGGAAAGCAAACATATTTTATCACTAACCTAACCTGACCTAACCCAACCTAATAACTGTTTCACTACAGTTCGACACTGAATTGCGGAAATAATAGGTCGCATTGGCTTTAAAAATAAAGATAAAGCAAAATAATGAGCATTTGAAATACACACCTTACCTAATGGTGCTTTATTATCAAACTATCCAGTAGCTACTTTGGAATATTTATAATGCTCAGACAATATGATAAATCCTGAAATTCAAATAAGCATTAATTTAATCGTCCAATTCCTCTTCTCATTATTTATAGTGACCGGATATTATAAATAGTGCTCTGACCTAATCCATAACGCATAAAATCTATAAAACTGAATATCGCCCATGGGTTTCACTCAGTTATTATCTGGGAGCTTCCAATTATCATTGTTATCTGCTTATCCAGTTATTATCCACACCAGGTCTAAAGGTTTCCTCCTCTTCATGTTGAGCTGATTTATTTCTTAATGTTGTAATGTTGAGGTCTCTATGCAGATTTGTATTTCATATATGCTACCGACCATCCACAATAGTACAAAGTACTTTGTTTTGAAATGTTTGGATGAGTGTGATATTGATTGATCTGGCACTACCCCAGTGCTGCAGTCTTTATTTCTAGTTGTGTTTGACATTTGGGATTTTCTATCTGTAATATAATGCATCCAAATACTTAACACTACCACTATACCAAACTGTTTGACGCGTGTTAGGTAAACTTCAGTCTCCGAAGAGACCGAAACACGCGTCAGATGCTGTAACTGTGAGTATTGGTGTAGGGATACTGTAAACAATGTTGTTGGTATGAATATGATCAAGGATTCCAATAATTCCAACTTAATACATCCCAATGTTCTTTTCGTTTGAGCTTAGCATTTAGTGCTATTCCTAAATATTCAGCTGTGGTTCCATAAAGTACCTCCATTTCATTTATTGAGATTAGTACATTTTGATTAATCGTTTTGTATATAAAATTCATGTTGACCGATTTCGATTCATCGAGTTTCATTCTCAATTTTTCGGTCTATACGTAGAATTGATTGTTCACTTTGTATAAGTTTTGTAAAGCTTTATCTTTATTTTTTTTTAGGAGAGCGGTATTGTCTATAAAAACAGCAGCTTTTATGTTGTTCTTGTCTAGTATATGATAATTAGTAGATATAGATCTGGGCTTAGCACACCCATTTGTGGCCCTCCTTATTTTATTTGTTTAGCGTTGATATTTTTGTTGTACCTCATCTGTTATATTGAATTCCAATACCATCGCCTATTACCTCCAAATATTTTGCTTTATTTTGGTTATTTGAACTTCAAATCGTATAGATTTTTCTGAATCAATAAACATGGTACAGACTAATACTATTCAAGGAATTAATCTCCTATCCAAACTAAAATATCAGTTAACGAATATGCAGTTACCTTCGATGTTGACTGTACAAGCGCTTCGCTTAGGTTAATTTAATATGAAAAAATGAAATTGCCTAGGAATTTGATGATAGCGAGCAAGACTATTTGAATTGACTGCAAAAAGTGACACAATTTTGATAGTAAGGAATAAGATATTTCCATTGTATCCTATTGTTGGTTGTTGTGAAATTATTTCGATAGTGAACAGAGAATTAAGTTCAGGAGAAAAGAAAGTTTTCGAATAAAATTGATCTTCAACATATAATAGATATATAATGTCAAATACTAAAAGCCTGAAATCAAGCCACAAAAGTATGATTTTACTTGAAAATTGTAGTGCTTATTCTAATTAATCATGTTTCATCTTTAAATGATTTGTATGTTGTATAAGTTCCACGGATTCACTCACAAATAAACGAACAGCGAGTGAGAAGAGAAGGATGTTGAAACTGAAAGTTTATTGGAAATATGTATATTAAAACGATTATCTAAACTAATACCTTCAGTATACAGTGAACGAGAATGTTCTTGGTATTATTGGAAAATTCACACTAAGCGTATCAAATCAATGCAGACCCGTACTTTGGGATAATAGACTACATTCAAATGCAATCTGAAATTTACGTGAAAATATTACAACTTCAATAAAAATATTATAAGTCACAACACGGATCTATTGAGTAAACGCGTTCTTTATTATAGTGACGAATGGAACATAAACCATTTTGTGGTGGATTAAATACCTATTTTACTTTTGTACTAAAATGTTAAACATAAAGCAGCGTTTATGTCTAAACTTTGTTAGGTAGGGTTTTATCATAAAACTTAAGTTTTCCACCGGTAAGAAAATACAGTTTATATTGACCGTTAAGAAAGGAATGACATGTATATAATCCTCTATATAGAACGATAGTCACAGATTGCATTAAACATGTGTTTACTATTGGAATTACTTGTTTTCTATGAAGAATTTGGAAATTTGAACATCCAATTGAATCAATTCTTTGAGCCTGGCCTTTACATTATATTTCAAATCGAATATTTCAAAATTTATCTACCTATCGAAAATTGACTCATTAGTCACTGTACACGCTATGTAGCTACTAAATAGAATAGAAAGGAGTAGTGCTGATTCCTAAGAACCCCAGAAGAATAGCCTCCTTTGGAAGAAGTCTACGTATTTGGGAAATCAAACAATGAGATGCGGAGTCTTGTTAAAAATATCTTTTAGGTGTGAATAGAAACGACTCCTCGAACGATCTAGAAGACCTTTTCTCTGAGCTCATCTTAACATCTACACTTATGAAACTTTTTATGCTCAATACCGACTGGACTAGTGCATTATCCTAGTGAAGGATCCAAGACTTGGTACTCTGCAGATTAGATCTTGTACATGCTCATATAGGACCGTGAAAGCTCGAATAACGATAAACTTGTTTTTTTTTTAATATTTAAAATTAAAAGTACACTGTACACTTTTCAAGCTCTTTAAAACTTGTGTACTTATTAAGCATCTCTTCCTATACATCTTTTGGCATTCTATAAGAAACTTTGGTGTATTAGAAATTTCTTTTCATCACGTTATTAGTGCGTAGAAGAGTTAAATCGACCTAAACTCAAAGAAAGTGACCGATTGGCTTGCATAGCAAGCTTGGAAATAAGAATTTTTTTCCTAGACAAATTCTCATTCAGTTACTATCTACACTTATATATTTCTCGTTTATAAAAGTGCACTATTCTAAAGTTGAAACTAAGATGAATGCAATATTTTCTTTGTCAGTGCTTGTAGAATCTAAAATGATCCTGCTGAATTCTACAATAGTGTTTCTTCCAATAACCATACGTTTTCGGATAAATTCTGATTTATTTTTTCTAGTTCATTTAAACGTAGCCTATCACTTGAAAATCATGATAAGGAAATGCTACGGTATCAATTCTTTGGTATAGCTTATTAACCCTAATGAATGGTGATATCTATGTCTGGATAAAGCCATTAATATTAATATTCCAGAAGTTATGAATAAACAGCAAGTGTCTCCACTTGAATTCAAG
This sequence comes from Diorhabda elongata, assembly GCA_026230145.1. Taxonomy (NCBI): domain Eukaryota; kingdom Metazoa; phylum Arthropoda; class Insecta; order Coleoptera; family Chrysomelidae; genus Diorhabda; species Diorhabda elongata. The sequence goes on from CM047926.1 coordinate 45,948,202, forward strand.
TATCTGCAATTATGATATATTTGGTTGTTTTGAAAGAATTCCTCAAGTTCGCCAGTGAAAACTGGCAGATTATCTAACAAAAATATAAATTAATAACGAAAAAAATGTGTGGACCTGTAACCTAAGTTTTATGAGATTTCAATAGATGATTATAATTGAAATCTGGTTCAGTATTGAAGATATCGTTTTGCGTAATATAAAATATCAGCACTTACTCCCTAAGTTATTAATCTGGTCGCTTGAATTAATAATCGATGTAGAACAACAATATCTACCTCTTTTTTATCTGCATGCTATGGGTCTGTATGAAAATATAACTCAGTTTCTCATTTCACTAATCACAATATTCAGATGCTACATACCATGTAGTAATTAAGTATTCTCAGATGAAATTTGAGAATAGAGAGAGAAATGCTTCATTTTCAAAGAATTGTTACAATTTGTTGGCAAAAGCTTGTAAAAACTAAAAAACAAACATAAAAATAACTAAATAAAGATACAAATAAAATAAAATTTCAATATATAGCAGAAAACCACAATGAGTAACAAATTATGGGTTATAGTGATAGGTAATAATAAGTATATTAATCGTATATTTTGAGTCCATAGCAAAAATTAAACGATGCATCATATTCGAAATCAATTAATTATTATTAGAATACAAATCGTTTACAGAGTAGAAGGTACGTTCCAATAAATATGCCCTCAAATTATTACGGAATACGGGAGAAGATGATATCGATTTGATTTCAATTAGCAAGTGATTGTGCATTTTTTTTGCATTGTGAAATATTGAGCTCTTAAATAATTCTGACTTAATCAAACAAATTAAAAGATAAACAAGGAAGCAAGACTCAGAATTTTGAATCTTTAAAAAAGTTTAATTCGAGTAAATATCTAGTAGCTCTCTTTGGCAATTGGGAAAAGTACCATTTTGAAATAAAATGTTAATTAAAGTGGTAAGGTGAGTCCAACAGTTCCTGATGAGTATTTATTTTTGATGTAATTAATTATAAAACGGCTAAAACTAAGGGTATAAAGAAGAAACTGTGTTAGCAGCTAGCATCAGCATCAGGAAATTTTTTTGTATAGTATCACGTAATTTTTGAAGAAGGCACTATCCGAGAATTTCCTTAGGTGCGATAAAGATCGTATGTTGTCTATACGTAAACCTTTAGTGGATCAGGGTTTATTTTCAAATGAAATTTAAGAATAGCCCAAAGTTTTCGGACACTGAGGCTGCTAATGCTTATGGGGTACATAAATTTATCCAAATTACTGCTTTTCTCTATTTGTTAGAATATTTGCTGGGAATGGATGTGATAGTTATTTTGAAAAAGTAGTTGGAGTTAATTGGTGAGATATTGTTGGCAATAATTTTCTGACATTTTGATTCCAATATTAAATTTTTATAGACGTGTAGACAAATGTTGAGCTAAAATGTAATTTTAGGTCAAAATAATAAAATAATAATAAATAAAATAAAAATAAAATAAATAATAAAATTAATTTAAGAGGTTACTACATATCCTACACTTTCCTCAGCTACCAAGTTCAATTTTGAGTATTATTATAATATATTATATAAATATATGATAATATATATAAATACATAAATGTAGGAAAAAAATACACCAAGAATTAGCAGAAGCACATTGTTTGGTTGTCTTCAACTGCAATCAGGATGTTTTCTAGAAATAGCAATGTTTAGAGGAAATTTCATGTAGCAATGTTTACACCTCAAATTGAAAATATTTATTATCCCTACATAATTTTTTGAAATGATTGAATGAACCCATTTCAAATGTCTAGTAAATTGTGTCTGATTTGTTGTGGTTGACGATATACGTATCGCTATATGAAACAATCTGAAAACTGCTTTAATTATTTATGTGTATAATGAAAACATTGGAATGCTTTTGAACCATTCACAACAAAGGAATTAATAATCCATGAATTCGCAAATGGAATAATTATAAGCTGGACATGTATTTGTTGAGTGTCTTCAATACTTCTGTATTTATTCCTAATTCTCAATTTCTACCTATTATTGGTCTTGTTGCTGCTTAATATAAATTTTTTAATAGTTTTTCCTGTTGCAATCACGAAAAAAAAGACAAGTTAGTTCGTATTTCTTAGATTATTTTTTGTGCTGAGGACTGAGGATTCTAGTTTCGTATGCAATCATTATTTCACAAGTTTAGTTTTTATGTGTAGGAAGCAGCTGAATAATGAGACAAATCCATTATTTTTTCAGCAATTCATTCTAGATTAGAATCCAGATATTATGGAATTTTCAATATCTAATGTCAATTTTTTTAACACTGCGTAAGAATATTGAAGTGATTCTATACAGGAATGTAAACGTCAAATTTTTCAAATTGAAATTTTTGCTAATACCTCATTTGTAAAGTATCTTGCTTTTAGTATACTTTCACAAATCTGATGTGATCAAAACTGCATCAAACTTATGGTGTTAAATTCAATACAGAGGTCCACCCTTCTCATAGATGAAAAAATAGATTTTCTCAAGTATCCTAAACTTGAAAGGGTTTCCTATGTTTGTAGTTGGAACCAGTGAATGAATAAATATCACCATCCAAAGATGGTGAGTTGACGCAATGCCTTTCTAGGCAAAAGTGTTGTTCACAAGAAAAATAGGAGAAACATGAATTTATTTTCACTACTTAGAAACAATGGATCACCTGAAATATTACTCAATATAAAAAAACCTTTCAAATGATAAATTACCAAAACTTATATATTTTTTTTCATTTTTGTAAAATCAATAATTATGTCACTTTGTGAAATTGGCCCATTCAGAATTTTTTAAAAATAATGAATCTATTCTACACCAAATCACATTTGTTTTTTTGGATATAGTGAGTTCTTAGAGAAATACACCTCGTTTCAGATTCTCCATGTCGTAGTCTCATATTTGTATCAAATTGTGAATTCAACCATCATGTGCAAAAACTCTTGATAATAAATACAGGATGAATCTAATTTCATGTGATTGCTCCTATTCCAGTATCCGGGAGTGAAATTAGCAACCCTCACTCAGTTGAGTCGAAAACAGTAATAGGCATATTGGAAAACTACTCGTGATTTTTCCTTTATGAGTGCACGAAAATGACCAAATTTCAAGTTTATAGCATTACTGATATTTTTGGGAAAAAAATTAAAACTCAATTTTAGTCACCACCATTTAAGGGTGATATCTCGGAAAAAGGTAAGGGGCTGAGGAAATTTGGTTATAGGAAAGACCCATCTTAATTTGATACGTTCAATTACCTACTGAATTTTGTCGCATGAATTTAGAAATACCCTGTGTATCAAAACTAACTGCTATGAATTTAAACTATTAATTAATGTAATTACGGTTTACAACTATTTTCGGGGGGTTATCAGACGACAACGACAAAACTAGACCTATCCACCATGGTAGCAAATCCCGTAAAAAATCATTCCCGAAAAAATCTACATCGCGTTTCTCTTTATTCAATTTACATGCAAATTTGTGATACCTCAGGCGCAATTTCTTTTTCCCGTTACTTTTGAATCGCTCGTCAGACATTGACAGATTTCCAACTCGATTCGTTGAAATCACTTTAATAAATATAACTTGAGGGTGATTATCTTGTACCCGGTGCACTCCATTTCGTTGGAACTAAATTGACTGGATATATCACTTTTCCTTTGTTCTTGATTCGCTCTCTATTATTTCTAATTCAATGAATCAATTTAGTTTAGTTTGGAACTCGAAATAATATTTTTCTTCTTCGGATAAGTTGACCATTAGAAGTATCCAAGGTATAATTGACAAGGTCATACAAAGTTAAGTGGATGATTAGTAAGACTTTACATCCTTTAAAAATTATTTTCATCTCAATAATTTGATCAACGTTCCATGTTATCTGAAATTTGATTGATAACATGTAGCAGTTATTTATTTGTTATTAATACATTAAAAATTTTATCCAACAAAAGCAGAGATGATTTTTTCAGAATAAAAAATATATTCCCTCATTTTTTCAAATTGAAATGCTTCCATAGTCCTAAATTTTGACTTCATCTCTTTCTTCTCATTCAGAATAAAGAAATGGTTTACAATTCAAACAACAAATTCGTAATTCTGCTACTACTATTTAAAAACAAAGATTGTGTGAGCTGGGAGATAATTCAAACAAAATGTGTCGTTATTACTGGTATTTTTCAACGCATTTATCAACCAAATAATAAGAGACGTCATCTATTTACCATCTATTCTTCATTCGATATGATGCTTTAATGAGGGTATCAAATTAGCGATCAGAGATGGAATTGTTTCATTCCAAATGTGTGAATATACACAAGTGCTTTGTTAGCTTCAAGAGATATCTTGAATAAGTTGTACAAATATACGATAAAACTTTCGAGAGATTGATGATTTCGCAAATCTATATTGGATGGACGGATCAGATTAAAATGGTCACTGGCATCTTTCAATACGGTTCTGTATTTTCTCAATCCAAATTCTTCGTGAATATTATCCCTACAAATTTGCGTGAAGAACGAAATTTGTAATTATGTAAATTCCGTGCAACCGCTCTAGTATGAGGGGGTGAAATTAGCAACCCTCACTGGTTTGATTGTGGAATTTTCTTTCTGAGATTGTTTTTTATAAAATGAAGATGTTACTTAAAATGCTTTTTTTTTTCTAAACACACGTATAAAGTATCTATTTTCAGTAGTAATAACCCATGTTCGAAAAAGTTTTATAACAAGCTAGATAAATTTTTGAGCATTCGTCAATGTTCGATTGAGAATTTCTTGCTAATTATAGAAAAAATACAGAGCAAAAACATTTTGAAATAATAAATATAGAGCAAAGTCAAAATCGAAGTAGATCAACATGTATCAATGGCAACAATAAAGTGAAAACAGCGCCCAGATGACCTCAAATTAATTGATTTCATTTCTACTGGACCAAACAGTTTTCTGTATAATAAGAAACTTGGTTAGCCACATCTGCTAATGCACATACTTGAATGTAAACGAAACCTACTAATCGGCATTTGTGTTCTCTTCTTCAATATTGATGTATGTCAAAAAATATACGAGTTGTTTGAAAACATTCCGACTAGGCTATTGAGAATCAAAATAATGAAATATTTTGAGCTTACTAAAACATCGGAGCACTGTGAGTGCTTTGGGCTCTAATAACGAAAGCATAGCAAAACTGAGATTGGTTCTAGATTGGTTCCAATTTAATTTTGTTAATCGCAGAATACTAAGCTGAAAGTACAGAACATATTCATTTCTAGTTCTAATCAATATTAGATAGACAAATGAAGGTTTTATTTTTCAAAAATCACATCCTCCACATGTTAGTCGTTACCTCGGACACATTCCTGGAATCTGGCTTCGTTATTTCTTGCCACTCGCTGAAGAAGTGCCGCCGAGATGCTATTGACTTCGCGAACGATATTCTCTTTCAGTTCAGAGATTGTCGCCGGGATTGTTTAGTACACTTTACGTTTGAGATACCTCCACAGGAAAAAGTCCATGGGGGTAAATCCGAGGCACTGGTTAGCCAAGGGATATCATCGAAGCGACTTATCAATTTACTAGGGAAGAAATCACGAAGCAGCGCCATGGTCACTCTAGCATTCGCCTATAAGCAATTATTTGCCCTTGACGATTTTCAAAAAAAAAGGATCCAATTATTCCCCTGCTTGACAACGCACCGTCACTTTGGGAGTGTGAAGTGGCTGTTGATGTTTCAAGTGTTGCTTTTGTCTGTTAGAGGACAAATATGACAGGCGCTACAAAAACACTTTCATTAGGAATCAAACAAGAAAATTGGATTTTCACAAAAATCGTTGCTCAAACTCAACACTTTCAAATCCAGCATTATTTGGTTTTCCTCAGATTCTATTTTCTTCAACTAACACCGACTGACTTAATGTACCCTACATCCAAAAAGGTACAGTTAACCATCATACTTTATCTCCCACTTCTAATCTAGTAACACTTGGACCGATTCCTGTACAGTCTCTCCCAAGAATGATGGGTAACTTTGAATTTGATTGCTACAATGTAAAATTATTTGCATTTTTGTCCAGTTCTTTGTAAAATCTTTCTCAAGTTCCTCCCGTATAATATTGCATATTTTTATGTCAATTAATTGAATTGAAGCTGCTGCTTTGACATAAACTCGAACTTTATTATTGATACATTCATATAGAGCAAGCGCATCTTCCGCAACGCTGATTGACTAGAAAATATGATTATTAATAATCACATAAACACAACGGACTGACAAACTTGCGGCGACGAGTTCAATGTTTTCATTCGTTCTCGACGTCCTGCTGGGTCCCGGTCGTGGGTTGTTTTATGCTAAATTTGTTGCTCGGAACATTCGCACCCATGAACGAATCAAATCTTCACGTGACCGTCGAATATTGTAACGTAAACAAAATCTTTGACAAACAATTGCACACGATTCATTGGCTTTGAAATACGCTTGGATTGCAGACGCACGTTGTTCACTCGTCAATTGCGTCATTGGACGAATGACGATGCCAATGCTGCCCACTCCCCGCCCGTCCGCTCAATGGTTACGGAGAAATTCAAATCCTAATTCTGCCACCGAATCATCGAGAAATTGATTGAATTACTTACGAAAGATCAATTTTTATTATCTTTGAGTTTATTTTGATGTATGTCACCTATGGTAACCTACCCAGTCAGTAGTGACAATAGTTCAGCCACAAATAATCAGATCTTGAATTAGAGAATTGATCGAATTGTTGACTATGTACAGTCTTTGGTTCACTTAAAATGCGAAGCCCACCTTATCTATCACAGGAAAACTTCGATGTGCCATTAAGTGGAATTGATCTTTCTCATACGTGAATCGTAAAATTATTGTTCCAAAAACTATTTCTGAGTCATAAATATGATATTGGAACTGAATGTACGTGAATGTTATGAAGATTTGAGAGAATAGGTAGTTGTTACATTGTTTCATTGTTATACAGTTTATATGATCAGTTATACACTTGTATAATTAGAAGTAATGAACAGGTATCTTGTTTCCTCAGTATTGATGATAATAACAAAACCAGAGTAGCTTTTACGATGTTGCGGCGAATGAGAAGATCTAACGTTAAAGAGTATCGGCCAGTCCAAAGTGCAATCGTAACTTCTATTTAGATTTGTTTATAAGCAAACAAACCGGAAATCCGAGAGCAAATTTCATCTGATAATTATACGGAATTACGGTTTCTAATTTCCCTCAGGATACGTGTCCACTCGTACTGAAATTTTGTTTTGAAATTTGAAATATTGCTATCAAACTTTCAGTCGATGAAAAGCAAGAGAAATGGAGTAACTTTTTCAGAGGTTATCAGAAATATTTGCGTAACTTTGATGAATATTTAACGAGCATATTTTCATTCTAATGAAAACTCTATTGAACTTGTTCTAAATAACTGACTTTTGATTTCAATACATTGAGAAAATGTCTTATTTTTATTGGTAATGTATTTGACTCATTGGAAGCAGACTACAGCGTGTACACATTGCCTTTTCCAAACGAGACATTTTTTAAAAGTTCATTGGCAGTTTGAGTAATCCGAAAAACGTATAGTCTATATTCTAAATACCAATTGTTTCGTCAAATGAATACACTACCAAAAGAGTTATCCAATTATCTTAAATTTTAGGAAATTGTTGAAGTTGTAGCACTCTCAATGATGTTTGGAAAATTCTATTCATTGCTCACACTCTTTTCAACGTAATATATAGCTTCATCTACTGATTTCTATCATACTTGTCGTTGTATTTGATTTATTGTTATGCCTCTATTTGCCATATTGGTAAGGAACACGCGTCTGGCGATTATCAATATTGTCCAATTTACCAGAGACATAGTGCAAATGTTCCAATACCAATTAATATATGCAATTTTCACTAGCTTATTTGGTTGGTACTAATATTTTGGACACTCAGTCATAGGTACTGCTACACCAAATGCACATCTCCAATTCCATCAAGATTATAAACAATAAAAGTATTTTGGAAGATCTGATAGTGAGAAGTATTGCTTATCACTATCAGATCTTCCAAAATTCTTTCTTCTTCGTTGAGTTCATGTTAACGTGAGTAGCATGAATTGCATCTTTCGCGAGCTCTGCCTGTTGTATCAATAGGAAGCAAATAGTTTTTCTATAAATAAACATATAGTATCATCTCCATGGAAGTATGCACTCCACGAATAATTCTATCAAAAATTAAATTAAATTATAAACCCCCAACATACTTTGCAAATTATAATATAGCCGAAACACTTACTGTTATTTGTTTGAAATTATTAGATTGTCCGGAAAAGATTATTCAATCGCAGTTACCGCAAAAGAGAAAACTATCACCAAGACTGCCCTAAATTGGTTCATGAGTAGCTGAATTAACATGTCCGCTATGAAAAATCTTCTCCCTATCATATGTAAATTGGAAACTGGCCCCGTTTCAACCCATACGAAAAAAGGAAGGAAGGCGGTTTTCAACAACAACCGTCCGATCACTTTCAGCTATTGCCAAGGTCGTTGAGAAAATTAGTAACCAGCAAATCTTGAGATATTTCAAACTAATACGGCTTCCGTAAGCTTAGATCAATTGGGGATCTCTTGGTCTATGTCATCGAAGTATGAACTTAAGCTATGGAGAAAAATGGAGAATCCAGAGCAATTGCTTTGGTCATATTGAAGGCTTTTGATGGTGTTTGACATGCCAATTTTGCTTTCTCAAAGATCATCCATGTCGCTAGCGATGGTCATACCTCAGAAAGGTTTAAGGTTAAAGTTGGTATTCCTCGACGATGCATCTTATCATCTACTCTCTTTCTCCTGTACATCAATGATATGCTCGACGAAACTGCAAACCCGATCTATAGCTTTGCTAACGATAGTACAATGGTGACTTAGTTCAAATTTACTGCCCCCATAGTCTCGACTAACACCCGAATCAGTAGGCAGCAACAGATTACCACCATCAATACCGACCAATCATTGTTACAATAAAAAATCAATTGATTGTTAATACAGGGCTTCACTGTATATTTATTAATAATTATAGATAACAAATAATTACCTGAGATAATTTAATAAATATATATAATATGTGCTTGTAGAACTGAATCAATTTTCTATGGGATGATGATGCAGTATTATAAAATTTGGTTGACTCCACTATTCACAATAAAAAGTAAGAAAAAATTTGCGTTCTTCCATAGGCCGTAGAAAAATACCTTGAAATCTTGCGAATCAGTAGAAAAACATTTAAAAGGGCTGTAAGTATACCCAGCAAAGCATCTACAAGAGCAAGTCCGTGGCTTTTCCTTGAAAGCAACATTGAAAATGTCTAAAGACGTCTAAATTTAAACAAGTTAGGTTGTTGCGTTTGTGTTTGATGTCAAGCATTACTTCAAAAACATATTTTGAACTGAAGTTAGGCTTGATCATTATCATGGGAATTATCCCTAGCAAACTGGTTAGATGATCTTTGGTCTAGTTTCAAAGGCTCGACAGGGAAACAACTGCAAAAATGCGTGAATTAATGTTGACTGTTTGAAGATATGTAGAAATCATGATCAATCACTTGAAAACTGAAAAGCTAACTGTAAGATATCTGTCACATTTATTTGAAATCATTTTGAAACGCCATTATGTGTCAAATACACAGTAAAGTTTGATATCAACATTGTACGAGGATTTGCAATAACCATACACTTGGATTGAATACAACAAACAAAATATAAAGGAAAGTTCAGAACATTGGCGTGAATTGGTGTGAAAGAACGCCCATCTCAGTCAATAAATTCTTGGCGATGGTTTTGAGGGTGCATTTCACATTGAGTGTCTCGAAAAGGATGATATAATCAATTTTAGATACAAAACCAACTCATTAGGTGAAGTTGATGAGGATTGAAAGAAACGTCCCCATCCGGCTAAGTAAAAAGTTCTTATGTACAAGGATAATGCAAAGGTTCAGTTTCAATAGCAGAAATCCACGAACTAGGAAACTGATTTCTCTCTCATCTACTATTCAAGCACCAAGTGAGTATTTCTTATTTCTCAACTTGAAAAAATGGCTAAAAGGAAGATATCTTACTCAAACGATGGAACCATCTCACAAATACATAACTATTTTGATAACTTCGATTTCGAAACACTTTGACTAAGTGTAGAGAGCTCAAAGGACAAAACGTGGAGAATCGGAATTCTGTATCAAGCAAAAATAAATGGAGCAGATATCATCGCATACATTCATATCTATTGAATTACCCAATATCTGTTGAATTTTGGAGTTTTGAATATATTTATATAATTCATTTTTTCGCATTCTTGTTTTCTTGTTTTTATATTCAGAATGAACATTTCGATTAACCCAAAGGAACAATTGAGTTCTGATTAATGAACGCAATATTGTTATGATTATGATAGATTATGAAAATATTCTAGTTGAGGCATCTCCCGGTAATGAAACTATGGAATATATCGGGATTTTCGTCTTGCTCTCACTTTCCATGTTTTCAAATGTTGTTAAATAAGAATTCAGTGTATGATAATCATGTCGTAACCTGAAAGAAAAAAACTTTCTCTATTACGAACCCGATAGATAGTCTGAAATGCCTAAAACAATCTACCAAAATGGTTTTGATTAGAGTAATGAAATACTTTCTATTCTGTACTGATAAGAAAATATATTTATAAGGTTGAACGGATCCGTAGAGAATAAAAGAAAAGACATTCCCGCCATATTCCCAATATATCCGGAATGTCGAGCAGGTAGGATTGGGAATGCCGGTTATGAAATTCAAAAATAATCCTTTGTTGAAGTCATATGAAAGCAAACTTTTCTTCTCTCTATATATACAGTGGCGGATACCAATTATTTCAATTCAAATAAATCAATTATTCTGATGTATCAATATTTGCTTGTAGGGTTTATTGATTCATTAATGAGTGTGAATATTGTACACTGCACAATCTAGGACTTACTCGTAAATATGACTATTTAGTGAACCAAATAAGTGTCATACTTGATAGTAGACTTGAGTATATGAAAAGTTTCAAAATCGAAAGATGTTGTATGTTTCCTCCGCCAAAAGGCTATGGAAGGGGCAAATAGTGATTTCAATCCCTCCCACATAAGACAACCAACGAATTTCTCATTTTAGTAGAATTTTCCGAAACTTTAAAACTTTAGATGCGACGCGACGATTCTTAGAAAAGTTTGAGAGTTATCTACAGATAGACATTGGACGCAAGATCACGCTTGCCCTTGGTGAGGTTCAATTGGGTAGTTGCATTTAATGAATGTATAAAATATTGTATTTCGCTGTTTTCTATCGATAAATTCACGTAAACGATAAAATGAATTCAATGTTACAAATATATAGTAGCATACAACTTAAACCATTCCGCTACAAGTTGTATGATTATTGTTTCTTTATCGTATACTTCCATAATTTGACTTTGATTACTACATGCAGACATAATCGTTGCCCATATAATTCAAATAATGGCTCTTACTTTCACGCAAGACCAATTTTCCGAGAGTTTGTCACTTAAATTAGAGATTTTTGATGAGTAGAGCTATGAATCTCATGATTTACGCATATCTGGCAAAGAACATGCGGTCCTCATCTCAACTAAGGAAATTTCCGAATAGTGTCTTTTTCAAAAATTACGTGAAACCGAATAGAAAAATTTGTCATAAGACAATAAAAGCTGCCAAAGATATTTATTATAATAGGAGATTCGCCAATTCTCGTAATTACTCTGTGAATGTAAAAAGAAATTTATCAAATTATATAACTCCTCATGATCCACATTCATATTTCCCTGATGCTAAGTTAACTTACACAGTTTCTTCCTTATGGGTAGATACAACGATGTCTTCCAACAAGCCAATAGAATGTGGAGTGCCCCAAGGCTCAGTACTAGGCCGTATTGCTTTTCTTTTGTTTATAAACGACATCGTCTATCTAGACATCAGTGGTAAAATATGTCTATTTGCTAATTTCACTAGTTTCTCTTGGAGCAACACTGATCTCACTGTACTTCATAGAACTATAGCTAGTGACCTAATCACCCTTAAATCATGGTGCGATTCTAATCTTCTATGTCTAATGGTTTCTAAAACCAAATATTTATCTTATAAAAATACATTGCGGTTTTTTTTATGAAATAACACCATCCTTGACGTCGTTAAATTTGTAAAATTTTAGGGCTTGTTGCCGACAATTCCTTGAGTTACATATTCTCGCCTTATCTGAACAATTGAGTTTTGTGTTGAGATCAGTTTCCAAAAAACTAAACTTATCCACATCCTTAACGCTCTGTTATACCCTTATCGCATCTTCGACATTCCCTTCCCTTCTGGGTTACGTGTGATGCGACTCAATTTGAGCGAATCTTAAAACTACAAAAGAGAGCTGTTAGATATTAACTAGGACTAAACAGCAGTGCTCACTGCAGGGACTTCTTTAAAAGATTAAAAATTCTGATTCTTTCTTCCTTATTCATCTTTGGATTCGTTCGCCTAATTCGTAACCAATTTCAGAAAGATTGTTGCATGGCTATTCACTCAGGAACGTGCAGCTACCTACTGCACGTTCAGAATTAGTTAAGGGCTCAATATTTTACAATGCAAAAAAATGCACAATCACTTGCAAATTGAAATCAAAGCGATATAACTTCTCCCTGCATTCCGTAATGATATGTATCTTTACTTAGTTATTTTTTTGTTTGGTTTTCAATTTTTACAAGCATTTATCTACAAATTGTAACAATTTTTTGACAATAAATCATTTCTCTCTCTCTCTGCAATTATGCAATAATTTATTAGCTATACTTACAAAAAATGATAATAGATTTTCTTTTATTGAACCTCAATGTTCCCACGTTTCTGTTCTACGAGAAAATTCTTTTTCTGATCTATTATGTGGTTTATAGTCTCAACGATTTCCGTAATAACCCTAATAATAATGTTTGTTAACGGCTCTTGTTTGTATCCATTCTCTTTCAAGTAACCCGAGAAGTAATAATCAATCGTTAAATCAAGGTTAAATCTGGTGACCTAGCTGACAAAAAAAATCTCCGAATATCTCTTCCATCCAAAGCATTTTCCAATATTGCCTTATTTCCAACGTACTATGACTTGTTGCGTCGTTCTGCTGGTATCAAATTTGTTGCCGTTCATGTATTAGTAGCTTATCAATAAAATCATACAATTGAGTCTGTAACAAATTTAGATATCTTTGTTAGGTCATGGATTTCCGAAAAAAAGCGGCCCGTTTATTTTATATTTGTGAACAACACATCAAACATTCGTTTCAAATAAATATTGAGCACGAGTCTTAATCGTGAAGTGAGGATTGTTGCCACTCTACCATCGACAATTTTGAGAAGTCACCGTTCCATTTGAATTAAATGTGGTCTCGTCTAAGAACATTATTCCAACCATGAAAGTATTGTCTTAAATTTTTGCTTGAATAAGAGAACAAAGTTTTATTCTCTCATCAAAGTCTCTATAAATTTCGGTTTATATGGGTGAAACTTATTCTCTTTAAAAAATTTTGAGATTGTACTTTTACCTACATTTTATAGACCGCGCGCTAGATGGAGTTGAGTGCAAAATGTGAGGACCGCATTTGGTGTATGGTTTTGAATTTAGGAAAGTATGCAGATTGTGATTCTGAATATTGCCAACAGACGTATTGGTTCATTCTTGTTTCATACTCCACTCCCCTTGGACATCTAGTAAATTAGCTGAACACATGCTTTGGTATCATTATAACGATTGTTTTAGTGAGAATATACTATTAATTCTGACTGATTTAAACTGATGTTGAATTAAAAATTCAGTTAGTGGTTGCTTGTTCATAGCCTAATAAGGTGTAGTCAATAGGCTGTAGTCGAGTTTTTTCAGCATTCACCCATACATATGTTTTTGCTGAAGCTCTTTATAGATGTGAATGTGGAGCATCTGTTGTGGAAATAGCTTTTAATAAATTTAAGCCAAAATCTATATTTTGCGAAATTAACTTATACCGAAGCTCATTATCCGATGAGTTTTTTTGGAAAGAAATAGGTGCAAATGTTTTCCAATTCTTTTAGCTGTTCGGCATTTAGGTATGGATTTCCCAAATGCGTTAGAGCTTTTCAAATGCCTCTATAAATAAATCAAGTGGTATTTTACTTGAAGTTCTGAGTGCTGGATTTTCAAAATTTCTTGGTAGTCGTTAATAAAGGTAAAAAGGTTTATGATACCTCACTTCGACATCAAATAAATTAGCTGGTTGTTCGCAATTGTGCCAATTTTCGTGAAAACTTGTCTTATCATTTAAAATTTGCTTTGCTGATAAAATCTCAGAACATAGGAAAAGAGTTTCGTTAATTTTTTTTGTTTGTTCACCACAAATTAAACATTTCTGATTTAAATCAAGTTTTAATTCACTTTCTGATAACACTGATAAACACATTGGCTACCTGAAGTATTTGCTTCTTTGGAGGAGGTGGAAATAGATGCATTCTCCTGTTTTAGTAAAGGTAATTCTGGACGCCTCATTTTATCTTCACTACTAATATAAGTTGCAATACAAGCTCGATGCCAGCAACAATAATTGTGTGCAGTAGAGTCTGTATCACTTCGTATTTCATTAATAATATCATCTTTTCTATCATCTGCTGCTTTTTGAATACTAATAAACGTTTGTGGTTTTGGATTTTTCACTAAATAACCCGTTATATCAGGTGATTATATAAAAAAAAACATGACAATTAAAAGTAATGCGGCTGTTGATAGTTGATTGTTTCTTTGAAATTCTACATCTTGATCTACATAATTATCACTAATCATACTTAATACAATTTGATAAAATGAACCACGATGGATATTGACTCCTTTCAAAGCAATTTTGGAATGCTCAAAATCATCTTGACCGCATGAATTATATGATGAATATGAAGGTATTTCTGAAACCATAAAAAACAAAAAAATATTAGAAGAAATCAGAAGAAGAAACCAAAAAACAAAAACAAAGAAAAAAATCTTTCTTCCAATAACCTAGGTTTTTCGAGTTAAACCACAAGAGGTAATCCCCGCCAAGAACCACTACGATTAGATCTTTTCTTGCCGTTGTAAGGTTGGAAAGGGTTTACCCAAGACAGTGAGAATACATAAACATTAAGACATACAGACAACCAAGAAGACAAGAGTGTATAGCCATCAGGCTAGCTCTTAACAAAAAGTTAAAACCTTAAGAATCTCCCATATAACTCAGGGGAGAGGAAGGAAACTGCGACGTGAACGAGGACGAGGACCTGTCGAAATGACAAGGGGTGATTGAATGTCCTTCTTTGCACCCATTCGAGGGTAAACGCTTAGAGGGACGGGATTTATCACACGCACATGTGTGAGTGTTTGTGAGTGTGGGTAAAATTGTATTTTTTGCAACTTTATGGAAATTGTTGTATGATTATTTGTGAATAGAGAAATAACTGATAATGCATGGACTCTTTGGGTTATTTTACTAAACTTCAGCATAACATTTTTATATCCACACATTCATGTAGTTATCCACCAAATTTTTAATACGAAACTTTACTTTGAACTATTTTGTGAACCATAAGCTGAAAGCCAGTCTGACAAGTCTGATATTAGCGATGCTTTCAATAGATTGCCCCAAGAGAAGCCACTGCTTAACGTCCTTTTGTTCTCGACTATATTGGAGAGTAGCTGATTGTTATGGGAAGCCGACAAAGTAAGTTGTAAAATTTCATTCTAAGGTAATATGTTCAAGTTCCATTGGTTTGTTTCTTTGATTCAGAGTTATTCTTTTGTACTTTTAAATAAGTGGGCAGTTCGTTAAATCACAATCGAATTAAAATTACATTGTTGGGCAACTTTAGATAAAAGTTAGTGACTGACAAGAAAATGTAAAGATAAATATTCAGTTTATTTAAGATACAATTGTTGTATGTACAAAGCATTTTTATTAACACTGTTCCTTCAAATATCCTAGGATTTCATAACCGACGAGTATACGATTTTTTTGCATATATATTATACATATATAAATGATAATAATTTGAATTTTTTTTTCATAAACATGTGAACCAAACATGAAATATTTCGATCAAATCTTATAAAATCTTCTAGGAACAAGAATATTTCGATTCAAGATTGAATGGTAAACATTTGGAAAGAAAATATTCTTTGGAAAATCTATTCTACCGAATTTCGCCGGTTGTGAAAAGCTACCGTTCAAATATCCAATATTGAATTTGTTTTTCTTATGTCCGTTATCGACATCGATCTTACAGTCGGAAATACTACAATGTTGTCTAATCACCCGTGTTTACATTGGTCGTTCAATACGTCAGAGTGTATCCATCTGAAGTGTGTATTCACACACACTCCTTTACCTGTTTCTTTGACGTTAATGGAATTAATGAATCTAGAAAAAGCTGGTTCACATTTTCCTTTGTATAATATCTAGTTTCTAGTTTATTACTTGGAGTATACAGAGTTTTCCGTCAATGAGTTGCGCACTGGTGGATTATTATTAAAGAATAATTTTAATACTTCGATACAACTGTTCCTACTTCTGTTATTTTATGAAACACAGTTCCAGTAGTAGCTAGCCCTTTAGCATATGTCCCATAATATTCTATAATCTAAAGTGAATTCCTGTCACCGTCTTCACT
This sequence comes from Diorhabda elongata, assembly GCA_026230145.1. Lineage (NCBI taxonomy): Eukaryota > Metazoa > Arthropoda > Insecta > Coleoptera > Chrysomelidae > Diorhabda > Diorhabda elongata. The sequence goes on from CM047926.1 coordinate 45,964,962, forward strand.
TATGTCCGACTCAAGGCTTTCTTTCGAAACTTCTTTTTGTGGCATCGTGGTAATACTTTCGTAAATGAAGGTGACTATTGTCACATATCTGTTATTAGTTTCATAACAACTTCCTTTTAGTAATCGGAGTTTTTTATTATTCGTTGATCTAAGTTGCTCTAGTTGACATGTTGTATTGGGTGGAAAAAATATAACTTCCTCTGGTTTGAATGTCGGAATTATGTTGGGAGCTGTACAGTTGTTAATGAGAAGTAATATTCTCCATTCCTTATTTCTTTTTTAGCCTTTCATGTTGTTGCCAGCAATATTTACATTCGCCCTTCACTGTGCTTAGAGCCATGACATTTATCATGTTTTAAAATAAGTGTTTTATCAAGTAAGAAGTTTGTTGTCGGCATTGGAGGTATCTTTCGGTTCATGATCCTTTAATAACCTCAGCAACTCAATTATCAATTCATTACGTATCTAGTTATTAACTCTTGCATTTTCTTCACAAACTTTCCAGGCACGAGTTAATGAAATTCTCCAACCTGGTACGAAAGGAAATGTGTCCCAGTGATTTTGAAAAATATTCTACCTTTTCGCGAAGGATAAGCCCAGATACACACGTGGTTTTGTCCCTACAGTGTTTGAACCAGGTGACTAAGCATTCCCCTAAATCAGTAAGTTCAGCTAGACGCTACACTAGACAAATTGCTACTTGAATAATACGTTTTCAATATTTTGGCTTCACTCTTATTTATTGTAGACAAAGTGCTTGCTGTTAATGCGTATTGAACCGCCACATATTGATTCCATGCCACTTTTTACCGAATTGAAAACATCGCTTTTTTCACGTAGAGTCAAAGTCTTCAGTTTCCGTTTTGCACTCATGTTGTTAGTTACTAATGACAAATAAAACAAACAGCATAGATAACGGATTTTATTGTCATTATTTCAGGGAATTTCAAGTAAGACGTAATGGTTTTTTTCTAACTACAGCTTAGTTTTTGAGTGATAGAGTATAAATATGTATTATCAATACTTCGTAGGAAAATAACATTTTGTTCGTTACAGTCTTAATAATTGGAGATACCTCGTATTTAGGGGTTCAGCGGAAGGTTTCTCTTTTTTCAACGATCTTCGAGTTACAGAGATTCTACGTGAATTAATTTGTCAATAACGAATATTAGGAATTTCTGAACAGTCATTATGCTATATATTTAGTGGATTTATTAGGAGCCGCCACGGTCGTCCACAATTGGAAAAAGTTCTTTGATAATCTCCTTCCTTCGTTTGGTCCATAATTAACAACTAGTAGGAAGTGAGTGGTTTCAGTGTTTTATACAGTATTTTATAGGCAAATATCATTGTTGAGTTCTGCTTAGAGGTCTTTACAAAGTTTATTTGTCTCTTCTTCGATGTATTTACAAAGTTATCTTTTTTTGTAAGTAGCTTCCATATTCTTAGTTATTATTTTCCTAGCTCTTTCGCCTTTTTCTCGGGCTAGCTTTCTTCTGTGCTTGTTAAAGTTTGCCCTATCGTTTTCCATTTTGATTTCGGCATATTTTTGTGTTTTTCTTTCGTAAAGTACTGCTTCTCTACGCTAATTGTACAGTTTTTGAGGGAGACTTATGTGCTGCGTTTCCTTTGGCTGCCTCTTCTATGATATCCTTGAACATGTTTTAATCTGTAATCACTATTTTTGGAGTATGCGTTTGCGTTAGCGGTAAAGGTGATGGAATAATTAAAACAAATAAATAATCACACAAACGGGAAAAATAAAATTTTTTAATACAGAATATATGACTTTTTCGTCCAACTGTATAAATAATTTCCATTACAGATTCAAATGAAGCTACACTTATTTCTATTAACCAATTACTTATCCAATTATAAATATATTATATGAGTAAATAGGGATATTTCTTTTGAACTGAAAAGTTTGTTTTCAGACCACTTTGATGTAATTTCCAAGCGAACGATCAAAATATATTCAAAAGAAAAATGTCTCCATACCATCGTCAATGCGTTATAATATAGCAATGAAGTAACAGCTGGATTCCAATTAAGGGTTCCCATCAAACGCGTGACAAGCAATCAATGGCGATGACAACGTTGACGTGCAAGGGGTTCGAATTTTTCATGCCACCAATCATGAGAATTTCAAACGATTCAGTAGCATCGAAGGCAAAGAATGTGTATATGGATGTTTTTTTCTTATTCTAATAATTTTGTTACTTGATCGCCCACTCATTGGAGTTGCTCCGCAATATACTCAATACTTTTTAGTTAGTGGGCAATTAATAGGATGAGATATATTGAATTATCGAGTTATTTTAACAAAGAACATTGAATAGAGTGTATTCACAATTCCTTTTTTCTAGAATATTTCGGGATTTTGGGAGAAATTTATGTACATGATATTTGTATTTTGAAATGAATTATTGTAAAAAACATGTTTTACAATAAAGAATAAAGTTAGTGATGAGAAAATTGTTACCATTAAAAAAACGTGGGATGCTTGTTGTTTTCGATTACTGGAATTCAAAAATGTCATAGAAAGCACCCCACGATTTTATCATAGAAGTATTTTCTCATCGGTATTCTCATTCATTTTCCAAGAATTATTTTTTACTTTCTAGTATAACTACTTCTCATAGAGTGTTTTTCAGTGTTTTCCAATTGTACTTTATATAGTTTGATTATTGCTAATAACATATTTCTTAGTTGTTTGAAACAAACAACAGCCATAAACATAAGTTTGGTACCCAGGACAGTTGTTGCATATCTGCTTTACCATAGGCGTGCTAGATAAAAATTTTTTGTAGCAAATTACTTAAAATATAAACAGATCTCAGAAAAAAATTCATTACCTTTTGTATATAATGAAATAATGATTCCAATAGAACAATTTGATCTAAATTTATTTCTACAAATGGACCTGAATCTAATGATTTTTCATTGGAATGATATAATGTAGCATCATTTTTGGTCTTCAAATTGATCGATAACTCTTATTATCACTCTTGTATTTTTATCATCAATTGTTATATTTTAAATTTTATTTTTTGTGTCTCTTGACAATGTTTAAACAAAAATACATTATTTTATTAATAATATTGGCACTTGGATATGTAATGCAGTTCTTTGATTTTAAATGGTGTAATGAATTCATAATTTTGTATATATTGAAATCAATTATTTATTATAAATGTGCAAGTGATATGAAGAAGCGCATTTGTGGATCTATCGATTAGTACTCGTACTTATATTTTACCTTCTGTCTGCCATCCCGCAGTTCGTGTCATAATTATCATCCTCCTGAATAATAGCAATCATACGCAAATAGAAAACTATACTTTCTCCATGATTATATAAATCAGATTATAGATTAATTTTAAATTAATCATAACATAAGCGCATACTGTAGAATACCATCATTATCCACGTAGTCTTCTAATAACAACGGGACCTACCAGCCCTCGTGTCGCTTAAGAGCAGTAACATCTTCACTTGCATGACAAGTAAGGTGCCAAAAGACCTACAGAAGCTATGTCATGTGTATAGATCAACATTCGGTAACTTTTAGCACAAAGATAATTGTTTAATATATCCAAATAATAATTTTGTGTTAGTTGTTGACAATTCATGGTGTGTGGTCATGACGAACGTCAGCGTACTTTGTTATCAGCCACGGTAAATTTTCTGGAGGGCTGAATCAAGGTCTTGAATATCTTGTAGCGCAAAAGTTAATAATTTTTCCGTTATATGTACTTGTTACCTTTGTTGTAAAGTAGACATCATTTCGAGCTTCTGTAATGAATTAATTTATTTCTTGTGGAGTAAATGTAAAAAAGCACGCAGGTCCGTTTATTGTTTTATATTAATATCTTTAATTGACTCAAGCGTGCTCCCTAACATAGAGCTTATCTTCCACAATGGAGAAGATTTATAATTTTCGGTTACTTTTGTAACTAACTTTGATAGATGTTGCTTATTTCCACAATTTCCGGCAGCATAGAGATTTCATCATTATTATTACTTTCACTTCTACCTAACTTCATTTCAAATGTACTGGGAGTTTCAAAAAAAGATGATCCCGGATCCCGGAAATTGAGAAAACTGAAAAATATTTGGGGTTTGCTCAGTGCACGGTTCTACCAAGTAGTATTGAACATAATTTTTTCAATATTAGATTTATTAAGCAAAATTTCGAGTAAACTAAAACACCAAAAAAGTACTCTAGATAAAACTCGATACGGTGTACAGTTTTCGGAATATTTTGATTGATGAAGTAATAACCGATACCGGTATGAAATAATGATAAATTTATTAATTAAGCTAATAACATTAAGTAGGATTCATTTAGAGTAGGTGTTCAAAAGATTCTCTAAGAATATACAAGTCTATCCTTTATTCCAAAGAATCCATTAATCCACTTAAAGGTTGGGAGTCAGCTATGAGTCGAAGTGACTTTGAATTGTGTCTTTCAATTCTTGAGGTGAATTTACCTCAGTAGCAGGAACTATTTCAACAAGATATAACCATACTGTGTACATCCAAAGGATCAAAATGACCAATGCATCGGAGCTTCTGAACCTCTAGTGTGCATTATGGGAGTAAAAGTGGCCTTGCCCGTAAAAAGAATACATTTTAAAAAATTGGAATTGAGCTCAGTCCTTCCTTGTAATGTTTGACAAAATCCAGTTTAACCGGTAGATGGTTTGGCAAGACCTCTTGGACTTGTTTGTAATGATAAGGATGTAGCTGTTGCTCTTTAAGTATCCTCCAAGTACTTGAAGAAGACCTGTTTGTTTACCTTCCCACATTCCTTACGCTAACTGTTGGATTTTGATCAACTGAATTTAAAATCATAGTTTCTTTATTAATACTTCTTGTTGTTCTTTGCCTACCAGAATTTATTCTTTTAGGTCTCACATTCCTAGTTTCTTCACAATGTCGTTCAATAGCTCTAAATGTAATGTTACTTGGTAAGTTTCTTCAAGGAAACTTTTCTACATAACGCCTAACTGCCGCACTTAACTTAAACAATCGCCTAAAGTTGATAAAATGTCATTGTATACAAAATTCGAGTCAATTTTGATTAACAATATCTAATTTAACAAATAACAAGGTTCCAGAAATCTTCAAAACCCAAATATTTCTCAGTTTTCTATCTATCCTAGAGACGGGATCACCTTTTTTGAAACACCCTGTATAATGTGAGCTAAGCAATTCATATTTGACGTTTCAAATTGTGACTTGTTTAGCGGTGGCTATACAACGAGCTACTTTCTGGTATTTAATTTTCACGATCGTGCTGGTGTTTTGTTGAGTAGTATAATGTTGTTAATACATTGATTCCGTATCTATCACAAGAAATGATATCATTTAACCATTATATGAAATATGTCTTCGCGTTCGGCTTATAATATACTCATAAAATCTTCAAACTACATATTGGTACCCACATTGTCTATAAATCGCAACATTTTATATCTAAATTCATAGAAGAATTCCGTATATAAATAGTTGCAGTAGATTTTATGTTCTGGAAACGTATTAAGGTTCGACAGGTTTGTCCTTAAAAGGTTCGTCGATATTATATCTTTTATAGAGCATTTCTACACCTATTCCAAAGACGTGTCGAGTATTCTAGTTGTGCCAGTGTCGGCATATCGAGGGCATTGAAGGCAAAGCCACGAATAAGCCACACACAACATCTCTGGATGATTAATTCATGAGTTGTGAGTGGTTTAGGCGGCTTGAGCACCGCAAATCCAGAATTAGGATAGAAATGGGACCCATTGTTCTGGTTAAGGTATAAATTGAATACATCTGCGCGCTATACTGAATAATGCAATTATTATGTTTTTAGTGGCATACGGATTATTAAGTTTGATACAGTGGGAAATATTGCGGCTTCAGTTAGTGTAAAATAGAGTTAGAATACGGGGTATGGAGAATAATATCTGTTAACTGTCTCAATCAATCTTGTAACTTGCGGCATTTCCCGCTACATTTCATACAATCTATTGAAACTTGCTTTGAATGAGATTGAAGAAATGATTATTACATATATTATAATTAATTTTTACATAAGCTGGGTAAAAATTATTATTTATAAAAATTATTTCTTTTCAGGTAAGTTTCATACAAGCAACATTTAATTTGGATTGAATGTTCTACATTCAATTTATAGGTGAGAAGGCATTTGATGAGTAAGTTATATAATATTTCGATGAATATGGTCATAAATATTAATTAATTTCAAACTAGACACTTTAGCATATTCTTGGAATGTTATGGCTATTCTATAATAATTATAACGTATGTAGCAAAAGTTTTCGGAAAAAATTCGTTGCCTCTTAATTAATTCTAATTCTTATTTTTGTCAAATTTTAACATAGTTACGGGTACGAGCTAGATATCTGGAAAAGTATAAACATTTTATTTCGACTGAACTTTAAGAAAGGAAAATTCATCCTAAATATAGTGGAGACGAGGTGTGAGATGCTGGATAAACATATTTATACAGGTAGATGTCTTTCACAATTGGTTGATTCCATTAATACACATCATCCTAATCCTAAAATAATATTTTGGCCAGATTAATCATTTTGTTACTACACCAGAATAATCATAGATTGTCAAAAGGCATACCATTTGTTCCGAAAGAGATAATCTATCAAAAGTTCTCCAGGTTTTGGATGAGTAGAAAATTGTATGATAAGGGCTGGGGAGCCAAAAATGAACAACAGCTTTGACGAAGAATATTTCAAAAAATCCGCGTCAAGTAAAAATTTCGCCCTATTGAAGAAAATGGCCATTTAAGTATTATTTGAATTGTGTTTCCCGTTAAGCATTTGTTGAAAAAAAAAAATGAATAAATGAATTGTCAACATTATTTCAAAATTTTTTCCTAAAACTTTTGTTACATACTTTTATTAGGGTGAAATTTATTCTATTCGTACTCATTTTCTACCTACGATATTACTAGTGACCATTATAAATTGGAGTCATAGACGATATTTGCTGGAGGACACACAAGGTAGAAGTTAAATAAGTAGTACGATAATATTTCTGCTGTTCAGCGATTGAAATTTTGAAATACGTATTTTTCATATTATTTCATGAGCATTTGAACCTCGAAGCAGGTCAACATTGTTTTTTTATTGCTGTAGTAAGTTGTGCAATAAAAAATTCTACAGAATGCTGGCTGCAATAACAAACGCAAGTGAAACTAATAACAAAGTAATGCAAATAATTTTTGGACACCAAATAGAAGCTTTTCCTAGAAATTTTGAAAGAGGTGAATGAAGGAATACATTGAAAAAATGAATTTTAGTACATCTTACGATATGAGAATATATCTTGAATTTGAAAAAATAGATAAATTTTTTTGGAACAATGTTAACATTCATATATTTTGACTTGAAATATGCATACAAGTTTTTGCAATTTGTGGTGATATTTTATCCAACATAATCTCACATTTGACCACTTATTGTCATGATCATCATTATAAATTATCTCTTTTACTCAAAGCAATGAACAGGGCTTTAACAGAATATTTTTCACTGAGAAGAGAAGTATAAATAAAACACGAACATCACGAAAATCTCTCTAAAATTGTGGAAATGCCTGAGGAAATTGATCTTGAACTTCTATAAGCTGTAGTGTTTAGTAAAGACGTGCCTTGGTAGATGATTTCACAGTCTGCACTTCTCCAAAGGAAGGAGTCCCGATGAATTACCGTCCTGGGAGTCTGCAGGAGAATTCGGTGCTCATGAGCTACGTTTGCCTGTCGAACAGGCTTTGCAAAAGGTGGGATTATGTTGGACAGTTTGGAAGACCATCTGTAGTGGTATAATCTGTAGAACGGAGTCAGATCAGCAACTTTTCTTCTATGCTCTAAGCTTTATAAGTTAATCACTTCCATATCCTCATTATAAAATTAACAGAGTCGAAAACACAATAATCATATATATATAGTCTTTAAGCAAAATTGTGGACTGCTATCCTACATACTTTCTACAAAACTATCCGCAGTATGGTTATAAATTTTTCTATCATTATCAAGAGAAGAAACGACACGATAACCGTATAATTTTCGTTAGTACTGTTAATTGTTCAACTTTACTTGTAACATAAGCATTTCATGAATTTTCCTAGTTACTAGTGATTTCAATATAAAACATTCTGTATTAGTTTCCTCTCTTTTCCTTGTTCCTCTTCTTTATTAATACAAATATATCCACGCTGAATTTTCCACTTTTTCTGCATTCTACTTCAGTTATATTAGTTGTTGAATATTTGTGTTGATTAACATCATGAAATACTCTTCAGAAAATTCCCAATTCAAAGAAAATCATTTCTATTTCCAAATCAAAGTATTTCTTCGTTTTCTCAATTTCACAAGAGAATATTTTCAAAATATAGATTATGAGGGTTTTCCAATAAGCATTTTCGATTGAATGTACATTTCTGTTAATTTGATTTCAACCGCAGCTCAAAATATATAACCTACAGGATAAACTTTAGAGCAATGATTATTAATTTGGCTGATACAGCTATATAACTATAAGATCCTCAATTCCCATATTATATAAGTACTGATGAGCATGCATCAAGAGAAAATTTTTATTTGTAAAATATGATGAATAACCTTCTAAAATAAGTATCAAACTAATTTGAGAAATTACAAAGTTTAACAGATCCTAAACATAAAAATGTCAAAAATATTTTAACTGTAATTATGAAATTATTTTAGACAATTTGAAACAAAATGATCCATAAAACACATCATGGTGCTGCATGTAAACTGATATTACAAAATCGTCATGTGGCATACCGTGGGGCATATTTGTGCATTCAATATGGCATGAACTTTTGGACATCGCATAATTTGACAATCGCTTAAAGAAATGCTTGTGCCGATTGGGACAAAGAAATAATGAAATAGTTCAATCGCGGTGCTTAAAAAAACATCTATGAGATCGTGACAGGCGACGAATCATGTATATATGCATATAAACCCTATACCAAACAACACTCGACTATATGGGTTTCTGAAGACGAGCCATGTCCAACTACAGTTGTTTACCCACGAAGCACTTCGCTTGGAATAACTTGATATGTTGTCACCGTTCCATTAAAGCAATGTGGAAAGGTTAGTTCTGATTCATCAGCATTTGTTTGCCAGAAGTATTTGAAGAATAAATCAGGAAACCCGCAGAAGACCAATTATTCTCCACCATTCTCGCAGATAGATAAATATCGATGTATTTTTGCACCAGAAGAAGCGGTCGATGCGTTCAAATCACATGTTTTGGAAGTACCTCAATCGAAATGAGAAAAATGCTGCGACAATTGGTTCAAATACATAAAATGAAGAATGGGTTGAAAAACAATCCTATTATAAATATTTGTTTTTATTTGTCCAGCTCAAAACTCAAGTAGTAACCTTTGTAAATATGAAAAGAAACAGCAGTTAGCTAGACTCCGTTCTTGAGAAATGTAATGGAATTGAAACATTAATTCTAATGAAGCGAAATAGATGTGACTTTCATATAAGGTTTTGTTTCTGGCAATAATAAGTTCCGTAGGTTCTTGTTTTTATGAAGTACCACGTACTTCTCTGGAACTGGAACTTCATTTACACATTAAATAAGTGAGGGTTGGCGTTGACCTCTTTAAATATCCGAAATTGGTTATTAAATTTTTAATATTTAACACATATTTTTCCTATACAGATGAGATGAGGGAAAAAATTATTAACCTAATATATAGCATCAAATTAATTTCATGTGACCTCATATAAATAATGTTTTTTTTTTCTGAAAATTTGGTCAATTTATGAAATTCGAAAAAACCACTCGAATTTTCACACCCTCAGCATTTTTGTCTCAATATGAGTTAATCCTTGCGTAGAGGTGACGTGATAATACCAGTTGATAGTCGACATTAAGTCCCAACAGATACAACAAAACATTAATTATTGTGTGACGGTGGTGACGCGTATATCTGTTTTTGCGACAGACCGACAATAGAAGTAAATAACAGCAGAGAGAGGTTTTGTCGACGAGTACATATTTTTTGTTAGTTTTTTTTTTGTTTATAAAGGAAAGAACGCATGCAATAAATGAGTGATGCGAGATATATTATTAACTGTCTCTCAGTTTTAACCTACAATAACATAATTATGATCCAAATAATTGGCATTTCAATTGGGTACATTAAATTAGGAATCGAAATATCTAACATTTTTTGAGAGTAGGAACGTCCATTTTAACCATTGATTAGAAATTTTACACATCACAAAATAGACAATCAGCTTGCTAATCAACAAATTCAATTCACAGATGTCTCTATGAACTAATCTAATTAGATTAAGGCAACCGACTAAGTGCTTAAACCATAGTTCAAAACAATTTTTATAAATGTACTTCCAACTTTTTCATTTGTAGTGTTTCTTTGTTCACTGCTCGCTTCGAAATCATTTTTCCAATTATCTGCATGAATCAGTCACCTAGTTTCCTGAATAGTCCATGGAACAACGGTAAAAATATGGTATCACCTCAGAACTCCATCAACACGCATGGATTTGCGTGAAATTTGGATTTAAGTTCTATTTACACTTCAAAATCTACTCTTTGGCAATATGTAAGGGGTGAAAACATCTATCATTACAAAATTAATTTAATATATTGTTTCTATATCAACGAATAAAATATTCAACATAAATTAATTAACACAAATAAATGTTTAACCCTTAAATACTAACACACCGTCTCACAGACGGTATCGAGAGGTTGAGTCTAAAATATCCCACGCTTCCAAACGTCGGCCGATCATGTAATTTCAGTATACATCGGTACAAATGAGAGGCGAGGCTGCGAGGAGAGGCTTTGAGAAATTGTCGGTGCCGTCTGCTAGACGGGACTATAGTGTTAACGGTAGTTTTTGCCCATATTTGTGAACAATGGATGAAGGACCCAGTGGCTCAAAGCGGGTAAAATATTCTAAAGTAGTGTGAAGAGGTTGGCAGTGATAATAGCAACATAGACAGTTAGAGTGTAGAGAATTTTGCTATTGACAATGATCATGACACAGAATCCGAGTGTGAAGGTGATAAATATTTCTAAATATCACAGGCGATGAGAACATGGTTTCTGCAGAGCCTGGAAGAGAACGAACTTAATATGTAAAACAAAATTCAACAACGCTTAGGGATCTTGACAGGAACGAATTTTATGCTTTTATGGGATATTTAGCATTTACATCGGTGCTCAAATCTAATCATGAAAACCTAAACACAATATTTGCCACTAACGGTACTTGTAGAGATGCATTATGTGAAAAGAAAGATGTGCTTATTAACGTATTTGAGGTTTGACAACCCTGAAACCCGGGATATCAGGAAATCATTAAACCCGACCACTCCAGTGTCAGAGATTTTTTGATATTTTCATCAGACTTCCTATACCATAGGCAATTCAGCCTGGTTGTGGAATTTTGAGGTCGGTGCAGTTTTAAGATGTATATCCCAAATAAACCCGTGAAATATGTGATAAAGGTTATGTGCTGCACTGATGCCAGAACTAATTATCTTCTAAATGCTTACATTTATACGGGTAGAAACTCGGATGGAATCGGATTATCAGATGATGAACAGAGATTCAATAAACCTACGCAGGCCGTATTACGACTTTCAAAACCACTTTATGGTACAAATAGATCAGTGAGTTTTGACAATTGGTTTATTAGATGGAGTGTTTTTTCCGCGCCTATCTTTATCCAGAAAACCATTAGAAAAACACTTCTTTAAAGAACTACGAATTAAGGCATCCGTTATTATTTGATATTATTTGCATATATATCAACACTCTTTTATTTCATGTAGTACAAAATTTAAAATTTCAATCACTAATAAGTCAAAAAGTATTGATTTTTCGAACACACTCCATGAAGTAATTTGGGCTTAAAATACATTTTTTATGGTTAGTTTCAACAAAACAATCAACACCTTCTAGTTGGAGTAGAGTAAAACCACATATCGGCATAGAGTACATTTTGCTTTTCAAAGTATTTACTATCTAGTGTTGAAATGTCGAGCAAATCAATGCGTTTTTTTAAGTGAGTGTTCCTGATTCTAACAGATTAATTTTGTATTGTTTTGTAATTCCTTTATTTATAGACGATCTAAAAACAATAAAATTCGGTCCCGGTGCCGGTGGTGAATAAATGTAGGTCAGTGTCTGGTTTCCAAAAAAATCAATTTTAGAGAGAAGTATTAAATAGTCAGATATTATTTCAGATGAGTGAAGGAATCAATATTTTATGATCAATTATTAATATATTATATTTATTATTAATCGACTAAAATTAATTTTGAATCTATTTGCATTGATGTTGAATATACCTTTGAAACGATGTAACCATGGGAAATTAATTTCCCTTTTTGAATTGTGTTAACCAATTGTGTTGTGCGTAGAACCTGGAACTTTGAAGATGGAATATGATGCCAATACCAATGGTCGTTTCATATTCTAGATGATAAAGTATCCTATTTCTCTTCAAATAATGAACTATTTATTGAGAAAAGTGGATATAGAAACTGCGAAAATGAATCAATTCATGGAAAATGTTGAAAGTAATTCTATCCCAGTATGTGATGTAATTAGAAAAATGGTTCATACAAAAAATATTAATTTCGTCCGCTTTTCTTCGTTGTTTGTTTGATTATGGATATATCTGGATATATATTTTATATTCCATTGCAATTGAAAAGCCTTACTTCAACTATAATTAATAACGATTAGAGAAAATTTGAATTTCCAGCAAAAACTAGCGGAATTTTTGACATTGTGACATTATTGTGGAATCTGTAATAAGATAATAAATTGAATAGCATGTCATTATATTAAACCGTAAAATATAAAATATTGTGTCCAAGCTACAAGGACCATTACCAAAACAAAGAAGTGAGTATTTGTGCCATGAATTCAAGTTATCAGTAAATAATAATACAAGATATTTTGTAGTTTTTTCAAAAGTTTAATTCATTAAGTTTAAGGCCGAAATTGAAACACGTTAATTTAACTATGGTGCATATAAACATTCAGTATATGATTTGATTTGATCAAAAAATATAGGTGGGTATCAATGTAGATTAGTGAAACTTATTGGAAACTTGTGCAAGAGATAACGATCTATAAAATGCCAAAAATATGGAGTTTGTTGGTGAAGTCTGTACTTCTGCACATTAATTTCTTGAACATCGCTTTTGTTTGTAATTATTATTTCAAATAATACAGAATCGTCACTAAATTTCCTAAAATTGGTGAATCGAATGTTGGAAAATTCATTTCCATAGGCGTTATTTTAGGAAATTTCCTGCTTACAAGAAACACAAGATTGATATATGTTTCAAATATGTAGGTAATATTTTCATTTCGCAAAATTGGAATAGAAAAAACAATTCATAAGGAATGAGGTAAACCATGTTAAATTCACCCCTTTCAATTCAACAGGGATCTGTGAATAGTAAGAATAGAAATATATAGTCCTTTGTTTCCTCTATTCACCCAAATTTAATCGAAAAATTAAATTTTTCCAAAAACAAAGCATAACCCCCTTTTCTCAAGTTTCGCTGGATTCATTTTCTCTTCCATTTTGAAGTAGTGCTCTCAAATACTAATAATGAGAAACATTATCTAATATCAACACTAAATCCACTTGTTCCCTAACAGAATTACTTCAGAAAAATGAGAAAGCATATGAAAAAGTGATATCATAATTATATGAAGTTGTATGAGATAATTATGATATTGGAAATTTATCAATTGGATGATTAAAACGATTCAACATTGATAGAACTTGAAATATCAGAAAGGTTATATTTAAGATATACTTTGATATTCTTGGCAAATGGAAGACTGTCATTTGTAGTAAAATATTTCAACACATTGAAAATGAAAATGTATTTAATTTGAATAGTTTATTCCTCAAACAAAATGGAAGATATAGGATTAAGCAAATTGGAAAAAGTTGGTTCAATTTTTCTAGCATTCTATACAAGATAAACGTAAATTAGTAAACGTGAATACACTTCCTTTTTATTTTTGAAATCAAAGCAATTTTTAAGTATCCCTGCGCTTTGTATATATAAAATTAATATTGTTGTGTATCGAGTACAATGAGTTTTCATCCATTTTTCCCTGGTTATCTCACGTATAATGAGTACGAAGATCAAATCTTAAAGTCATATACTTCTAATATCTAACTTTATCAAGACACTATGTTAATCACTTAATAAATAAATGAGTTATAAAAGATTCCCTTATTCATCATCCATATTCATGAAAATATGTTACAAATAAGAGTTTTCCTGAATAATCTAAAGTGTGTCATAGACTTTTGGCCTCTTCAACATGTAATACTCAAATTTTAGGTACGCATATCGGCAGATGAATATTCTAGGTTTGAAATCGAATGATTTTTGTTATTTTTTATTTGGAGAGTAACTTTAGGCAAAGGATAACTACTAGTGAAGGAAGTTATTCCAAGCCCTTTCAATGAGCCACAATACTTCTTAAGATTCACATTAATTCACACTTCAGCATCAAAAGGCAAACTCATTTAACCAAAGTTGAGAATATTTTTAAAGCAAAACTTAAGCTTAGTTTAAGCAGCCAAAATGAAAAATTAAACTCACAATTAAATTACTAGTTAAAAGTCACTGGAATGATACTTGTAGCTCATGCAGAATTAAAAGTAAATTAAAATTAAAATAGGAGCTTGCTAACTTTTAACTTCTTAGTTTAATTCCCCATTGTTGTGAGGTTATGAGCAAAGAATACGTCAGGTCACTCTGTATTGATGGTATTGTTTTGTTTACAGTATCCATGAAAATATGAAAATATTATTCGCGTTATTGCCCCGATTTCCGTCAAGGTGTTTTATTTTCAAAACTGCCATCAAAAAAATAGGACTGAATATCAGTAAAGTCCCTTCTACGATCTAATACTAAGAGACAGTATCAGGACCTTTCCACATTTATTGGTTCACCAGTGACTTGTAATTATTTTTAATTTACTGCATAGATCAAAAAATTACCACCAGTTTAGTTTAATGTTAATTCTTCTCTATTTTAACATCGCTATGATCGTATTGTTCAAATACAGAGTTTTAGGAAGCAAGAAGCTTGTTTGTACAGATTATTATTTTTTTCTAAATCCACCATGTTATATACCATCCTTAATTTCATTTTGAAGATCTATGGGTAGCTATTCTCTTATATGAGCCCCCTTCAGATCTTTTACGGTGTTACTTAATAATTTTTTTCTGCTTCTTTATAATTGATTGATGTTTCATCTGCTTTGTCTAGTTACACATAATTGTAATTGTTTCCTTCATGGAAGGTTTTGAGTGATGTAATAAATAATGAATAGGTAAATATGTTTAATTACGAGAATATATTTCGTTCATTAGTATATTATATTGAAGCGAATGTCCTCTACTTACATTTTATTCGTTTTTTAAAACTGAAGCTATATCCTCTTTAGGTATACGACGAATAAAGTATATTATCCATACTACCAGTTTCACAAAGGGTCTATAGTAGAGAAACAAAGCCCCTAATTTCATTTTGTCGTCCCTCTGGACGTAACAATAAACGTTCAATGTTGAAATAAAAGTTGCCATTAAATCAAAAGTTATCTCTCTGTCCCATATATAACTTTATAGTGGTGAATCTACAAAAGCGAGGACGAAAAAAAGACAAACTTGATTATAAGTTGCGTGCTATCAAACGGTGTCACGCCACCAAGGTTTTTTTTTCCTTTTTCGGTGACCAAATTGAATTAGGATCGGGGAAGTCTGGTAAATTACTAAGGGGTGTTTGAAGTTTCATCGACTTGAATACTTTATAAGCATGGCAAAATGTCCAAATGCATCAATCTCATCAATGATATTTTCATGCGGAATACACATTTTTATGAGAATTCGAGCTTTGTCAGACCTTTTCCTCATATTCCATGCAATACATCAAATACAACATTTCATTCATGGAGTCGATATTTTGATTTCGAAACCCATACTTCGAAAAATTTTACATAGTAAAATGACTGTAGAAAATTGTTGGATATTGGGATTGATATTCAACTTCGTAAGTATATAAAGCTCCCAAAGGTGTTGATTTGAAGTACCAGATATCGATAATATTTGTAAGAAAAATCAACAGTATATGCTGGTAATTATATGGCCGTAAATGATTGTATCTCTAATCTCAGAATCATACATGCTTGTATTGTTGAGATACTTTTTCGTTTGCATCCACCCTGTATTATGTTGACTCAGACTATTATATTAGGAGAAAAGATTCATATTAAACCCGCTTCGAGCCAGTAAATATGTTTAACGATTGAATTTTATGCAAACAGTTATAGGAGCAAAGTAAAAATGGGAAAAAATATCGAAAGAGAAAATATTCATTTTGATTGAATGTTTGTTATTAGTTTTTTCATCAAAAAACGAAGCGAGGAGAGCTCTGATCGTATCTCTGTTGACAAAAGTCCTATTCAAACATATTATAAACCCCGCAGTGTATTTGATCTCAGTAGACATCAGCTTTAAATATCATTAAACGTCGTAAAATTCAATTTACCAGCTTCAAGCTCTTTGCCATCATCTCTTATTCGAGAGAGTCAAAAACCGAACGGCCTCAAAAATTTTTAATACAAATTTTCCCGAAGGAGCTTTCCATCAATAATCACGAGAATTATATTGCGAAAGACAGCTCCAAAACTCTCAAAATTAAATTATTTCACGATTACAATGAATAATATGGAACGCCAGGCGTAGTTGAAACATTTTTTTACAAATACAAAATACTAGGATCGAATTGCTCCATAATACAAACCACTTATTTGAAATTAGACGCTTTTCTATACCACGTTGTCGTCACGCAAAATTATATATGTACAGGCTGTTTAAGAAAAACTGGGAATATGCAAAGCCACCACATTTATTCTCTGCGTAGAGAGTTTGTAAAAATTGTATCATTTGACACTAGACACATATATGGAATATGCCAATTTGAAACTCACCTTTTTTACTCATTATTAATAATAGGGAGGTCCTATCAATCCCAACTCACTGAATAATCTCATTACCGACGCCTTGATCATGCTTATCCTAGTTCTCTCTCTAGAATTGGAGAATACTCAGGACTCAGCTTTCAAACCTGGCTTTTCGTTTGAGATTTTCATCCGTGTTCTTGGCAGCTGCAGAAAATGTGTATAGTGGTTTTTTCTTCTACTCCACTGAACCAACTATCTGGATTTACAACGTAATGACGCATCGATTTTTTTATAATTTACGCAGAAATTTATCGTATTGTTTTTTATTCAGTATCAGACAATTCGCTATTATTTCTGTGTCTTAGATATATCAGCTTATTTCCATAGTTTTCTGTAAATAGATACCAGACTTTTTCACGAAAATATACTTGTTACTAATATATCTAATTTCGATATTATAAAAATTGAAACTCATTGAAATATGTTTTTTAACTTAATCTTGATATACTTTCCAAAGAAACATTTGAATTTCTCATAGATTGGGATGTTAAGGCAATTAGAAACCTTGTATATATGTAATTGTTCAATCTTAATCCTAATTATAGTAAAAACTATATACCATAAGTAAGAAGCATGCCATTGATAAATATTTTTAATGTCCTAGCTCCTCAACTAATAATCGGATCATATTTGTAAGTACTATGATTAATTTGATAGTGTCTTGAAAAGTTTTGAACATAAATTGCAAACAATATATTCACTTGTTCAATACTATGAATGCGGCTGAACAATTTTAGAACATTTTATAGAATTATAATTCCATCATTTCACTAATTGAAAGTTCTTTTTCATATTTTACACAATGCAGGTTCTTAGAACAATCTCGTGTCACATTATCATTCCAGAGATATCAATTTTCTGTCCTTTTTACATTTTCATTTGAACGTTCTTCTTGATCG
This sequence comes from Diorhabda elongata, assembly GCA_026230145.1. NCBI lineage: Eukaryota > Metazoa > Arthropoda > Insecta > Coleoptera > Chrysomelidae > Diorhabda > Diorhabda elongata. Next base: position 45,982,987 of record CM047926.1, read on the forward strand.
TACTAATCACAATCTGTTTTAGTGTTTGCAGATAATGTACTCTAAGGCAAAAACTAATTTCCAAACATAAATAAAAGGTTTGAAAAAACTAATTACTTGCAATGTCCAGATTTTTGATTTTCAACTATTTTCCAATAGTAGCAAAAGATTTCCAGAGTATCTGTTCAAATACTTTCAATAGAAATATTATTTTCTGGCTATTGAAAATGCCAACATTTCAACATATATTTTTTCCACAGCTGAACCTGGAAAAGGAGAGCCAGACTGATCCAATGCTTCATATTCTGCTCAATGAGGCCCAATTTGTTCTGCAAATGAAGCATTATTATCTTATATCTGGACACCAGAAGAGACTTCAAAACATTTCTTGTCCCAACCTTTTTTTACGCAGGTTTTTTGGGTTTAATGGTCATATTTTGATATGCTGTCCCATTAATAGATAGAACATGAATATTCATTGTACTTACTTTATTCGAATAAAAGAAGTTTCCTCAAAATCCAGGTAAAATATTTAGAGGAACTATACAAGGAAGAAGAGACGGAAACCGAAGTGATGAGACTAATATAAAAAAGGAAGATATAGAAACAGCACTCCAAAAACTGAAAAACAGAAAGAGCCCAGGTCCGGATAACACCGCCAAAGAATTACTTAAATATGGAGGAGAGAAGCTAAACCAACAACTAACAACCCTAATCAAAAAAATATTTGCCCAACACAGAATACCAGATGAGTGGAGAAATAGCATTACAATTCCACTATTTAAAAAGGGAGATAAAAAAATGCCCGAGAACTATAGAACTACTATGCACAACGCTGAAATTAACCACAAAGATACTAACAAATAAAATAAATGAATGTATCTCACTAGCAGATGAACAACAGCGTTTCAGATCGAGAAGATCCTGCACGGACGCAATATTTGTCATAAGACAAATAACGGAAAAATCGATCGAATATAATCGACCGGCCTTCATGTGTTTCATTGACTTGCAGGAGGCCTGATAGATAGATGATAGACAGATACCATATAATGTCATTAAAATAATCGAAAATATATACTCAAAAAATACGATCCAAGCAAAAATAAATGATGACCTAACTGAACAGATACCTGCAAATAGGGGCATTAGACAACGGGACTCTCTCAGCCTGCTCCTATTTAACATAGTGATGGGTGAAATCATAAAACAAGTACGCAAACTAAGAGGATACAAAATGGGAAATAAAGAAGTCAAAATCCTGTGCTATGCAGACGATGCGGTACTGTTGGCGGAGAACGAGGACGATCTGCAAAGGCTACTGTACCAATTTAACAAAACAGCAAAAAAGTTCAATATGATAATATCAGCGGCAAAGACAAAATCAATAGTTACTTCAAAAACACCGATCAGATGTAAGCTTGTGGTGGATAACAAAATAATACACCAGGAAATGAAATTTAAATATCTGGGAATCGAAATATCTGGACACGGGGACTTGGAGACGGAAGTAAGAAACCAAGCTACAAGAGCCTCAAGAGCAGCAGCATACCTAAATTACACAATCTGGCGAAATAAATACATTCGAACTGAAGCAAAAGCCCTAAATCAGACCTAAATTATCCTATGCAGCAGAGACCCGACCTGAGACCTCTAAAACGAAACGTATATTGGAGACTACAGAAATGAAAATAGTTCGACGAATAGCGGGAAGAACACTAATGGATAGAGAAAGGAGTGAAACATAAGACGAACATAATATCAATGACTGGGTACTGGACAGAAATGGAATGAGCACATTGACCGCATGACGGAAGAACGAATTGTGAAAATATCAAGGGACAAATCACCAGCAGGACAAAGAAGCCTTGGAAGACCTAGGAAAAGATGGAGTGACAACTTCCCAGGTGACTGAGCAGAGGCAATTTTGTGAAGAAAAACAGGCAATGATGCCTATACACAGCAGGAAGAAGAAGAAATTAATGTTTCATATATTGATTCAGTTCTTTATTTATATCATGCTGTTTTTCCTTCCTATCCGTTTCTGTGACTAACAAAGTAGTACTAAATAATGTGTCTTGTTTAAATACAAGACTATGTTTAGGGCTTGCTCTCAAATGTTCTCATTATATTTCACAATGTTCGGCAGCTTCTCCACGGCCACAATGTTTGGAAGCCACGGCTTTTTCGCGACTTTAAACTTCATCTTAATGTGGTTCGGGTGACAAAAATCTCGTTCGTGAATGCCCTATTTGTCTCATTAGGTGCGTAATGTAATATTTTCTTAAGTATGTTAGGGGTTTCCTGAATATTCTTGATGACAATGGTTATGATAAAATCAATTGTCTTAATGAATATATACACTTCCACAACTTTACACCAAAATTTTAACAATCTTTGCTATAAATATAATAGTTAAAATGATATTTTGTGATAAACGAATGTCCACTGATTTATAACTGAATCCTTGAAGCACTTCGTCGGAAAATTTCATCTCTCAATTTAAATTTACTTCATATCCATTAGAACGTTTTAAAGGACATATACTCGTAGACCCTTATGACCTCAATAATTCTGCTTTCATGCGTCCGTAGCGGCCCTTTTCACATACTACATCGTCGTTAGAATTTAATTAAAAACCCTATGTCAATACAAATACCTAATCCTGTATGAAAGATGCCACTGATCATTATACTCTTTGAAGTATATATTTGAGATAGGTTCGTGAAGTGGATTGAACTGGAGGATAATAAAATTTCTTGTAGAATTGAGTTACTTGAAAGCATAATAAACGTATTAGAAATTATACAAAAAAGAATGCCAAGTAAATGTATGATCAAAAATGCTCAAAAATTATCAATTTATGAATTACTTTTCATATTCAGTTATCAAAATTCCTATGAAAATAAAACTATGTGCGATATACATAATTTGCAGATGTTAAAATATTTTACATCACATTCATGTGACTAAAAATGACTTGTTAGGTAAAGGATCCTATTCTCAGGATAAAATAATATCGTTTTTTCTAATTGAATAACGTCATCTGATGTATTTGAAATATCTTTTAGATATTTGAGTGAAGCTGTTTGAAAATAATAGTATGGAGGATAGAAATGACAAAACTTGACACTGTATTATTCCATCCTAAAGAAAATTAGGGTACGTTTGAGAAAAAAGTTTTGTAACCTGAAGAAATTACAGAAGCTGTTTAGATTTCTCGGTTTTTGAAATACTAGATTGTTTCCGACTAACTTGATTTCATCGCCGAGTAAAATTTTCCGGATAGTTTCCCTTCAAATTCAGTTAAGACATCAATGTCCTAGAAATAGAGCATAATATTTTATTGAGGATAAGTATTTGGTTCAATTGAACAAAATAATCGTCAGTATAACTGAATAGATCCTGGAGATCTACTATTTATGTTTCAATATGTTATCATTTCAATATGACAATCAATTTAAGAATATCTCAAAAAACTTATTCAACAGTAACAGTGGGTAGATGAAGATAGAATATATATAGTTATTCTAGCCAACTAATTGTGCTTAGTAATTTGCAAAATTTGTTAGTTTCTTGAAGAAGAGGACTCTCTGTCGCTTTCAGCAAGTATGGTACAAAATATGTATGGCAGGTTTTTCAATACTCAATACTATTATTAGATAATATAAAATAAGAATTTGGCTTATATAATAATAATTATAATACAATATTAATATCTTAGTCCACACTAAAAATTGAGTTATGCCAGTCTATGGAAGATTCTAGAATTTTGCTTGAGAATACTAAGTTTCCTCCAGCAGAAATTTCAATCTCTATTAAACTTATTTAATGTATTTGCCTCTTTTAATTCTGAAGGTAGCTGATTGAATAATTTCTTAGGATTGAAGATGATGGAATTTTTTACCAAATCAGAGATCACTATTGTTAAGTAAATGTTTAAATTTTCTACTTTAGTAGGGTAAATATAAATGGGTGTTGTTATAGTGTTTGCGAACCAAACAAACGGATTCTAAAATTAAAAGAGCAGGGAGAGTTGCTAATTTCTTTATATTTAAAGAAGTACGAGCTGTCCAGGCACACATTTAGTGGTAAAACAAGCAGAGGATAATTTTTTGCCAAAGTCTCTACAAAGTACAAACCATGTCAATTTGTATACTAAGAAACTTAATCGAATTCGAAGATCGTTTCAAGTCATTGCTGTTAAACTCCTTTGTAGGATGAAGTTTTCTCAGTGTTTGTGTCAGAACCGGACTTAATAATAATGAGATCTTTGCCTAGGTAGAATGTGAAGATAATGGTAAAATACTCGAAATTTTACCATTAGCTCGTTTTCTACATTCATATTAAGATACAAATCATTTTAAAAGAAGACCTCAGATGCCGAAATACTCTAGTTTGTTAATCATAGTCTAGATTCGTAACAATCTTTATCTCTAGTAAGAAGTATTGAATCATGAAACTTCGAGTAGATTGGAATCGGTATTTGATTTTTGAGGTTTTTTGAGGTTCTAAATTCCCAAAAACAGACTTTGAGTGATAATCAGTTGTCAAAGACAATTCTTTGAAGTAGTTGATTCAATATTCATTCAGAAAATCAATACATTCTATGACTAACATATTTTATTTGAATTGGTCAATTTTCATGGTGTAGTATATATTTATAATGATAATAGTAAATTCAAATATACTCTTTATTTTCCTCGATACTATAGATAAGAAAATATATTTTATTTATATGCAACTGATGCTTGAGAAATTGTTTAAATGAAACAACTTATTGCAATGAAAATTTCCGAAAGTACTCCGAATATATATTTAACCGAACAGTTAGGACGAAATTCATAGAAAGGTCGCGTCCCAACATGAGAAGATGGAATATTTATGAAAACTTTGTCCCTACACCACTTTAACTTACTGTGGAATCAAGTGGTTTTGACATGACATCAACTTGTCAATGGTGGAATTTCGAGCCAAAAACTCCGTTAATTTCAATCCGTAGCATTTCACTAAAACTACATAACATCAGGAAAACTAATTCATCAACAAAATTCATACCGTATAGAAATGTTGAGCCAGTCTAACATTTCGCTACAAACGTTTACCTGAAACTCTGCCGCTTAAAAGTTTCCCTCTACGCCGTAAAAGCTAATAAGCACTTTATTTAATTGAAACACTACACTTTGGTGAAAAATCGAATTATTTAGTGGTTATGCCTCTTTCGCATTTCCTCTATATTCGCAGAATTTACTGTAAAGGACGTTTGTTTTTAATTAAAACTGTTAATGCTTGTTATAAATTGGAAATAAAGTTAAATAGAATATGACATTTTCTATGAATATGTACACAAAGAAGCTACAATGAAAAATGAGAGAGTGAACACTGCTAAATATTCCTTTTAGGTAGTAATCCTGTCACGTAGCAATTGAGTAATAATAATATTAAATCTCCTCAAAACTTGGGACCTGAACACAACTATTAACTACAAAATTATAGAGAATAAAAAATTTGATTAGAAGTGTAAACACATGAACAAAAATCCCACAATCGCCATACGAATTCTTACATATTTATTCGAACTCAACAGACTCACAAAGACTATCATAACTGTTATCTGCAACCAAACTTGTCCATCCAAAAAATAACTATCAGAAGGAGAAATAAGATTGATTGATATAAAAACTCTTCTTCTTCTTGTTTCTCAATAAAAGCCAGAAAGATCAAGAAATATTTGAAGTAGATAAACAATAGAGTCTCTGTCAAGAATATATATCATAAAAGATAAAATAGACATGATAACAAATAACTATTGATGACAAATATGTAAATTGTATACGGCATCCAACAAATGTTACTATTTTTTCTTTACATTTCTATTATTAGTTTTCGTTTTGCTCAGACTTGTATCTTCACTCCTACATATGTCCCCTGAAACATCCATCTCATAGGTCCTCGAAGTAGACGCCTAGTCATGTTTTAATTTTTTGTTCAAGTGAAAGATTTCAGTTTATAGAATATGCTAAAAAGAAAATAAGTTGTCCATATTCACCACCTTAAAAATATCGAAATTTTTATGTAACGGATATTTATAATCGGTGATTCCATTGTATTGTGAATAATACGAAAAAATGGTTTATACGCCAGATGATTCATTGCAAAATTGTTACCTGAATGGAAACGTACTTGGTTCTGAAAATATGACAAAAGTTAGGATGCAAACCGTTCTAGATCACATTGCTGAAAAAATATGGAAGTACCAGGGGAAGTTTTCGGCGTTAATCACCTTGATATGTCTCCCGATTTAATTAATACTTAACTAAATGGGGTTGCGATGATAGTACCGGACCTAATATGAGTACAAACAAAAATTTATTTATTAGGTCTCGATTCTAGTATCTTTTTAACATCACAAAAATGAAGAAAAGCATTATCGCCGGAAATTCTATAACTCTTGGCGCTACCTGATGAGGTCGAAAACATATGCGAGTTCAACTGAATTCACAACAGGTGATAGCGACGATAATTTATAATTTTTATTCAAAAAAACACATAAATTATGATAAATGAACGATCTTTTAATATATTCCAATAAAATAAGTGAGTTTCTAACAATAAAAACTTTACATATAATTTTGACCTCGTTATTATTTGATCGGTCTCACTGTGTGTTGTTATTTTTAGTATCGTAGTTATATTATGAATCTTTATATACCAATAGTAAAATTGAAAATGTAGACCGTAGCTTATTGATACCTACCGTGATATTGCCCTATATCGGAATCACAAATTAAGCGGTTAGTTTTAGTAAAATATAAATTATCGCCCTCACTATTATCGGTAACCATCCATCATCTTCATCATTATCATGTACTACTTAAGTTTGCATCAGAATGTGTTCTAATGCAACCTGCTTTGATATAATTGAAACATATTATTGGTAACCTTTATATAAGACAATAATCGTAATTGCTGGTAAGAAAACAGAAGTCAATGAAGGATTTCTCAGTTTTTAATAGCATCGTCATGACGACATATGTTACGGTGTGTTTATCCTTCACAAATCACGCTCTTTTCTACATGTCGAACGTCTTTATTATTCTATTGTTATTTATCCCTTGTTAAACCAATGTTGAATATCACACTCTGTAGAGAACGTCTCTGTAAAATGAACTAACTTGCTGGTGTTCGTATTTGGCTATACCCCAACAAAAACATCAAGTGTAAATCCCAGAGTGATTTTTTTCGTGGCTAATGACTTTTTGAAGAAACGAATTCAGCGTGTAAGTTTGATGAAAGTAATAGAATCGTCGTCATAACTATGTATGCTGATATTGATGCCCGTAATGACCAATATATTCCTTTTCTTTTTCTTTAGAATATGCACCAACTCACTTGAAGAGCCCCCAGCTCTCTTGGAAAGAACAAACCTCTCTCGAACAAACAACCCTTAAATCGAAAGAATGTTCAACATTGACTTATTTGCACCCATTTTTTGCTCTGTATTCTGTCATGAAAAATTTCACTTTAATTTCACAACCTCCCACCTCACATGCTGAAAATATTACAGGAACTTTTCTTCTGGGGCTGTCCATTATTAAAGTTATTTACTCCTTACAAAGTTCCAAGAAAATTGAATCGAATAGTTGGCATCTGGAATCTATATGTACTGTTGTGGATTCTCGGTTATGATTTGTTTTCAAAAAAAAATTTCATCCTCCCGTAATTTACCCAGAATATATAAACCATAGAAATGGAAAAAATCTGTTCAAGTGTAATGATTAACGGCGTCATTAGCGGCAGTAACGAAAATGTGGATCGTTTTCACATAACCTGTTCTTCAAGCTAATATTTCGTAATTATAAATCATGTATACAAATTACTAACATGTAGTTCGAGCTCCACCTAACACCTGCTTAAACTGTTGTTTCGTCGTATAAACATAACCGAAAGTATATCAGTTTAAATTTGCGTACCTGGTTTGATTTCGAGTATCAAGACAATGTTTGCAATTTATATCGTCGGGGCGCGAGCGAAAGCACTTTATTATTAATTCGCTGGCAAACACACCCAGCGAATGTTCGCATTAAATGCAATTTAGTACGTGAGGCTTCCTTAACCGAGTTTTGTTTGTCGACAAATATTGGAAAATAAAATAATCGATCTCGGGGTAAATGATACAGGACCGGCAAATTGAATTTGACATTTAATAAACATAGAATAGACAGAAATGGAATGTATTAATTTAGGATAATTTGAAATGATCTTGGTTCACTGATACAAAGAAACGAAACTCAAAAGTGATTGAAGTTACCAACTGGTTGCCAACTGATTGGTGAGATGTGTCTGCATATACAGCAGACCCAGTTGTGATCAAAACCTGACTGACTCAAAGGTGAACAATAGTTCATTTTGGTTTATAACAACTTGAAGTAATTAAAATTTTCACAATTTTGAGCTTTCCAAAGTTTTTATTTGAGTGGATAATAAATAATTGTATTGATACAACATATTCATTTTATCCATCCCCTTTTCAAGTTCCATTAAAAAAGATTATTAACCTAAGCGTCAAACCATACAAATCCCGTCTTAACGTCTTTTGCAAAGATACAAACTAACCTATTCGTCCATTTTCGGCATATTGCTCTCACATTGGGATCTCGGTCTCCAAGCATACCGTGAGGATACTCGATTCAATACAGAGGAGAGCAATTCGACTTAACTAGAAACTTGGACAGTTTAAGCTAGAGGAAAGGTCGCTGAGCTGACTTTTGCCGATGTAACCACGGCAAATGCTCTTCGGAGTTGTCCAACGTAATATAATCTAGATCAAGACCTATTAGATAGGCAGATAAGGTTAATGAACACTGAGTTCACTTGCAGGCGCCCAGAACGTCAACGCCTGTGGAGTCGGCTACCAAGGCACGTCATTCCGAAGCACCACAACGTATAGAAGGTCAAGATCTATATCCACAGGCATCTCTACACGGTAGGCACCACTTGAATTAATCGAATGTAAAAGGGTTTAACCTCTTGGTTTCGCTTTTTAAAACAATTGATTGAAAAACAGTAATTTTAAAAGAACGAATTACTAACCCGTTGAAGTAATAAATCGTATTGTCGTGATCAGATTGAAAACGTAACCTTCGCCCATCTAAAACTTTGAGAGGCAGGTAATTCAAAATAAAAAGGTGGAGTTTCTTTAAACCGGTTGCTAATACATTGCCGACTGGTTGACAACCAGTTGCCCCTTCCGTAGTTCCCTATTTAAATACAAAGTTGTTACTCATTGAGAACTGGTTAATGTTTTAACTTTTTTTTGAGATGATACGTGTGTATTCGGCCTAAGACCGACCGTGAAATAATTTTTTATGAAACTATCTGTTTTAAATGATTTTCTAGTAAATTCAATTGTAAAATATGAGGTAACTTTTTCAAAATTTTGAAAAATATATTGATTTCTTGGATGTAGAAAAATTCGGCATTAGTCAACCACACCTGATTTGGTGGTCAATATTATTGAAAAGTTCACAAAATCTGTACAGGGTGTCAGTCAAATTTAGTTCCAGAAAGTGAGACCTCCTCTTTTGTGGTTTACAAGATATCTGGTGAAAACTGTGAAGGTATAAAGATCAATTTGAATAAATTGAAATAATTGAAATTACGTCAAGTCAATGATTTTCAGATGAAAATTGTAGATTATGATTTAAAAACGAACCCCTATTTTATTGTCAAAATATTTCCATTTATCATTTCAGACACCATTTCTAGTAAAAATTACATTAATGTAAAATTAGTTCTGCGAGTAACAAGTTGTGCATTCATCATTTTTTCAATATATCAACTTTCAGCAAAGTACTGAACTTTGGAAAACTTTGTAAAACGCGAAAAGAGTGCAAGAGAAACGTTGAAAATGTGTGGTTATTGTTATTAAAAAAATAAGCAGTACAAAAGTACTTTTAGTAACCTTTACTGCAGATCCCAAGTAGAAATGTCCCAAGCAATTAAAGAAGGAGTACATTTGAAGAAATAATGACTCGCTTCTCTGATGATTGTATATTTTATGTTGATGGGTATGTTAACAGACAAAATTGCCGCTCCATGAGGGATGAAACTCCACTAGTAAGGTCATACCGAGTACCCTCTAAGTAGTGAGGTCTATTTGCTACTATACTTCGAGAAATAATAAATCTCGTATTAACTACTGAAAATTGATAATTTTGCCAGAAGATTTCCACAATATTATTCAATTGTTCTAAAAATAATACAAAACTAGATCAAGTTTTTGGTATTTCAGAAAGACTACATCTTTTAAACAAGTTATTCCTCATTCCCCCATGTTTATTGGAAATTTGAGAGAGATTTTCTCTGCTCGTGTTAAAAGGTTGATGTGATTTTTAATGATTTCAAACCTCAGAAATTTTATACGAGCACCGAAATAATATGTTTTCAAATTGACATATCCAAGCTTTAAGAAGAAAGAAAATAACTTCCTTTCCATTCGTTATTTTGGTGTGTATTATACCGAAGTAATATTTCACAAATTACGTTTTCACAGAACTGACAAGCAATATGAGATAATATATTATCAAGAAAACGAAATGTGCTGAAACCTGTTTTGGAGGAAGACTATCCCGAATTTTGATGTGATTTATAAGCTTTGCAGCAGTAAGCAGAACCTTACCTATCAACGTACGTGTCTATAAGTTGTTTGGAAGTTACCGTTTTAAATAGATAACACTATTAATATTAGTCTCAGATATTGGGAATGAGTATTGGACTAAAAATATATGTTTGTACAAAATGAACTCTATGAATACTATATATTTTATATTTGTGATGATAAGTGCCATGAAGTCTCAATACGAAATACTGTTCTTAAACGGAGCTAAAGGTTTTGAAAATGATTGAAAGTTGAAGGAATTACGATTAAAAAATTTTACTCTTTGCATTGTTTCATTCAAAAATATGTAACAGTTTCCAATAATTCAACAAACAAATGGCCCATTTGGTTCGGATACAGATTATCAAAAACAAAAATATATAAAAAGACTGTGAGTAAGTAATAGGGTACACGGTCAATTTTCATGTTATCGTTGAATCAAAGCTTGAACTTAATTTGTTCAGTTTGTGAATCATATTTCAGTTTATCCTTTCCGAGAAAATACTTGTGCTGTTTGCATCTTCTGTCTTTATATAACAATAAGCATTCTCTGTGAAAAAAAAAAGATAAAAGGTGTGGAATTTTTAAAATTTTGGTATTAGTATACACAAAAAAATTATCACGGGTAAAAATCTGGCTAGTGGCACCAATTTGGAGACATAATTAGCACCTCAATAATATCGTCATCCTTTGAATTACCTTGAATCTCATGTTTTTTGTCATTGTCATTTTTAACAGTTGTGTAGTCAATGGTTTGAAGGCGATAACTGAATTCTTATTTGTCAAACACACCCTCAATCAAAATCTATCATATACGTCAAACAATTAAATTTTTTCATAAGCACGTCAGACAAGAACGCACAATTTTGAAAAATTTGACACTAAGTTTTCAATAAAAACTTGATAAACAATTAAAGCGTGTACAGAGCCCATTGACAATTAAATAAATCAGATATATGTACCCATGAAATTATTATTTGAATATATTTAATAAAATTCTTGGAAGATCTTCTTTAGTAAAATCTTTTGAGTATTTGATGATAAATTCTATTACTTATGAGTAGATATAATTAAATCAATATGTGGTTCCCCAATAACACTCAATGTGTTGAGCTTGAACTTGTGATTGTTTCCGGGGGTTACGATTTTCCTGATCGACTTTAAGCGTTGGACGGCGTCTTTCAGTATTCAATTTGCGATTTGAATCCCCTGTTTCATTAGATAATTCAACCCATTGTATATGTTTCTTATTATACAGGCAAATACATACTGCAGCACTGCCCTTATTATAAGTTTAATCTCATACAATCAATATAGTGAGGAAATAAGTGATATCTCCTATAACTTTTTCTTGGTTTCTATGATTACCCATTTTCGAATACTTTAGAAGTTCTATTTGAAGTGGTCTTCGCCTATAATTGGAAAAATCGAATAAGTACGAGTATTTTAAGAGATCTGTTTGACTAAGTGATTTCAGACGAATGAAAGGAAAGAAGTAATTGTTGAAATATACGTTTTTTGCGGAACTAAGAGATTATTTGAGGATTTCAAAATGACAAATTCATTGCACTGAGTATACATACTTGAAAAGAGAATATGTTATGAGATATTTTTTGGGGTAATTCAACTTTTCCATTGAATAGTCCGTTCTCCATCTAAAGCGTCTCGTATTACACCAATAAGCTGATTAAATTACATATATTGAATCTAACTCATATATATTAACTCCCTCGTGCATGATTTTATGAGACAAATCAAATTTTTCTTGTATATTTTGGTATTGAGAATCATGTACAATTTTTCGAGAGATATTCATCATAGTTGTGTTATAGAAATTGATTTTTCGCAATTTTTTATGCTCACATACGACAAGCTCACCTTATTTGAGATTACAACCAATAAAAAATGATTCATCTCCTTTCAGGTTGAAGGAAATATATGAATGTTGTCTCACCTCTATGATAAAGCTACGTTCATTTCTATGGTGTTACAGCGATGCTGTTTGCATACCCTCATGAAAATTATTCGGCGAGTCTCTCGCGTGTTTGATGCATGGCCTGCTATAAACACATACATCAGCCAACCCGAAACCGTATTAACGGATAAAGGTAATCGGGTTGTGCAGCTCCCTCTCGACAAATGTTTCCGGCTTGGATCTCGCCACGGCGTACACAACGTCGTGACGTTCCACCAAAATTGGCTTTATGAATTCTGATAGAACTCATACCGCCGTCACGGCATTAATTCTGTAACTAAATTCAAATAAATCCATTGGATATGCCATCGAATGGAATTGAAAGGTGATGTTTGAATCCCTCGCTACGGTAACATAATTGGTTCATTATTTTTTCATTTGATTCAAAATATGACGTTAATATTATGATCTTCATCAATAAACTGTAAATAAGAGAACAAGGGACAGGATGATAACATTATAAACAAAGAATAAGTTGAAGTTGAGTTTTATAATAAAACAATATCAGGAATAACAAATGAAAAATAATAAAAAGGAACTTAAAAAAATTACTCTGCTAGCCGAAAATGCTATTGTTTCCAAACTTCTCAAAAAACTTCTACAGGAAGTACGAATTCTGAACAGATATAAAATAAATATCAATTGTTCAGACCAAAGCAAATATTAGTTATGAACATAACCTAGAAATTCACCAGATATTATTGACTTAAGATAGCCTTTGCTAACTCAATTTGGAATTAAATATGTGATAGCATAGAAAATAAATACAATAATAACTATACAACTGATTGCAATAATAATAATTAACATTTTCCATTAATCATTGAAATGAGGGAGATTTGTTATAGAAGAGAAAGTTCATAAAGGCAATAGCGATGGAAATATGCACAGAAAAGGCTGCACATATGACCTTAAACATCAATGCTTGGCATACATCAACGATTTAATGATACCAGAACCAGAGGATGAATAAAAGAAGTATTGAGATGTCTAGAATCTTATGCAAAGTGAAAATTCTTCCATTTAAAAGTGTTGACATAGTTGATAATGAGACAATGTTTTGAAAATTAAGAAACAAAGAATGAACTATGAACAACGCCAAATAATCCTTCGAACTGTTTTATTACATAACACTTAATGATACTTAAGGCTAAAAGAGAGAATAGCAAACAAATGAAAACATTAGATCCATGATTCCCAAACTGGTCGAGGTGTCGAGGTGGACCACCAGGAGTCCGCGATTTAATTCCATTTTTTGAATAAAATGAATTTTTCAAGTAACTCAAATAGCAGTCGTTCTGAGTTCATTCTCAGTTAAAAATGATGACATATGACAAATTTGACATATCTGGTTGCCATATCTCAAAACTTGAGTAGCAGCCCTCGTATGATTGGTCGTTTTCCCAAGTTAATGCAAACCTATTATTGAGAATGGAAAAAATATCCTTCCGAATTGAGAAGATAAAATTTCAATTAGTCTATTTTCCAAAAAAAATTCCAAGATGTAAACTACAAAAAGCGTTTAACGTCAAATCCATGTCGATGCGAAGGAATTAAATTAGGTGAATTGTTTGAAAAATGACAGGAAACAAACTTCCTGTCACTATCTAAATTCGAATGTATTATTCAGAAAGTTCTCAGTGCACAATAACAGCCATTGTCACGGTAGCTACTAGCTTTTGGGACATTTAATTTGAAACACGACTCTTTGTTAGTGAATGCCTTCTCTTTTCCAGGCTTTGTAATTAATTTAAAATGTTTGTAACTGCTTTCGTGTGGCCAAAACAGAAATTCGGATTTCTTTGAATGGATATTCGTACACAAAAGAGGTACGATTATTTCTTTACCATTAGATGATTGGAAAAAAAAGGAAAAGAAAAATATTTCATTCGATTACATGGAGATTATATTGAAAAATATATCACGAATTTATTAGATAACCATCTAATCAGTATATTATCTCTACGTAGAATGAGTAAAAAGGTGCATTTTCGTTTTTTTCCCTTAGTTTTTCACTTTTACTCTTATTGTAGTTTAAGAAAATTATTCTACAACTTTATAATAATTTCACGTTAATATTGTTGTGAATCGAAATGTTTGTATATATTTTTCCTAGATAATTATCATAACTGCCTTTTAAAACGGAAAAGCCTAAATTTTCCAGTATTTCTACTAATAATTTACTCCGTATATTAATAACGTTGTCTCTCCAATCACGGCCTTCTAAGAAAAGATCAAAGTTCGGTGGATTGCTTTTTTCAGAACCATACAGATGATCTATTCTTGCATTGAAACTGTCATATATAAAAAATTGAGCATTAAGATATGTAGACTTTGACTTTCCCGTAGTTTTTTTGAGCATCTATATACAAGTGTAACGAACCAGCCCCGGTTTGACATATAGAACACCTGAAATAATAAAAACATCATATGAATGCAATCTTAAAAATATTATTTAGGCCCAATAAGTTCCAGACTAGTACTTGTATGTGATTCAATATATTGCAACAATTTTTCTCACTTTCCTCTTTTGTTTCCTTACTTATTTTCTTTACCGTTTTTGTTGAGTCAAAACGATTTTTTGAAACAGATTTTGGATGCACTGAGTTGTTGATTTTCGTAGTCTAATAGATGAAAGTACATTTATAATCCAATTATCCATTGCAACCTTTCAGTTTTCAATTTGAATAGGGGTAATTACGGGGTTGAGCAAAATGTTTCGCTAAATCAGGTTCATCGCTCTGAGTAGACTTGTCATTATATAGACTAATATGAAACACATATTTTGTGAAAATGTAACATAATTAGGATACTTTTAGTTCGTCCTTTTCTGGAATAGAGACTGGCCTCGAAATCCTTAAGGCTGCTCCTCAATTGTGACATACTATTAGGAGTTTCATTTCATAAACTCCGGACTCACTATTTGATTCAGTATATCCCCGAAAAACATAACTGAAATATGAACAAACATTTTCCTCATGTCAGAGCAGGATTGGTGTACAGTATATACACTCTTCACGCTTTAGAAACTATTTTTTACACTTTGTCTTTGTTCCAAGAAGGTCATCAAAACTTGTTCGTAATTTTCTTAGAGATTTTGTTTCAAATATAGTTTTACAAGTAATGGAATTATTTATTGGAGTAGTTTTGCAAAAGTTGCCACTTTTTTGAATATTGATGTAGATGCCACTAGATTGGTAGATTCATAGAATGTTTATTTTAAGCTCTGAGTATATAGATAGATGAGGTATACCATTTTCACAATAAAAACTACTGCCTCTTCTCGAATCCTCAAAAGTAGTGTATTCCTTAACGTCTTTTTCAAATGTTGCATATTGCACTTTTTAGTTTGACAATGCTATTACGACTACCTTTTCGAGGTTCGTTCTAGATATACTCACTCCAAAATATAATCTGGATAACATAGATCAGATTCACTGTGATTTTTTCGATCATCATATTATCTTCATTTCGTTATTACTAATTTAAGTTCAGCATTTGTTAGTCCACCTCCAAATTAGACTTACGTATTAAAATGTTTGATTGGAAAAATTTGGAATTTGATAAGGTATCAATACTATCACTTGTACAGTTCTCATCTATACAGAATTGTATGGAAAGCCACTGAAGTAGAAGATTAAATAAGAATAGCTAGTACATAAGCATCACAGATGAAAGTATTCCAAGGTTGATCATATCTAAATATTGAGTGGAACCTCACGATAACTAAAAATATTACAAGTTTTTTGGAATTTCACTGTATAGCTTCAAGTTAACGCTCCCATAAATCTCCTCGGAGACAAAATTGATGAAATTGCTATAGCGATGATATTGATATATTTCAGTTCCATATTTCTTTTGAGTGCCGATTCGGTGTTTCAACCGAAGATTCCTACAAAATTCGTGTAACTACTCTTTTATGCCTTATTAAAACGCATGGGAGCTCGTAAAAAGCCCCCAAATCGAATTATACTTTTCTTTCATCTCTCTACGGGAACAAATCATAATAAAAGCGTCATTATATGGAAAGATATCAACTTGAAAGGATACACCGTCAAAAACTCTGTTTTTCAGACGTTCTAGAGAAAAATTAATTTGCAAAAATTCAAGGAAAGTATACTTAGATCCTTATATTAAGTTTTATACTAAGTACAAAATTTCATTTGCTAGAATCGCTATTGAAAATATGAGATTAATAAACTCCGTATGAAAGTTACAATGTTAATAAAGCGTCACAAGAAACTTGGACTCTTAAAAGTATATTTTATGAATCTATATATTTCTCACAATTCGATTGTTAAAGTTACATGTTTTCATTGTTCCATACCGAAAATACATCCGATGCATTTTTACAGTGTAAATCGTGAAGCTTCTATTGACTCGTGTGTTTTGATACAATACACTAATGGTCATCAGAAGATTTATTGAACTTTTATCGGTTCGATTCAATAAATTGGAAAGTCGTGAATTGTCTTTCTCCGAAACGTCTGATACATTTCTCGGGCAAATAGTGTGAAAATGTGGAAATAGATGGTTTCTGTGCTCGTATATAATTATTTTGAAGAAAAATGGTTTGAATACATGGAAAAAACTTGATGTGTGGATATTATTAATAACAAAAAACGGACGATACATTTCCCGCTCTCTCCCTGCCTATTCCAAAAAAATACTCGAGTGGTGCCTGCAGTGTAGAGATGCCTGTGGATATTGATCTTGAATTTCTGTAGTCCGTAGTTTTCGGGGAGGACGTGCCTTGGTAGCTGATTACACAGGTTTGTACCTTTTCTAAAAAAAGGAGTCTTGGTAAATTGACGTTCTGGGCATCTGCACAGCTTGGAAGAGCGTTAGTATCAGCAAACAGAGTCAGATCAGAGACATTTCTTCTATGCTCTAAGCTATCCAAGTTTCTGGTCAATTCTGGATCTCCTATAAGTCAAAATGCTCTTTTCTATATTGAGTCGAACATCCTTAGGGTGTGCTTGGGAGTCTAGCTCTAAAAGTGCGAGCAATACTCCAAAGGTGGAAGAATCTAGGCCTTGTAGAGGATACCAAACTAGCAAATTTATGATAATGTTAGGGATGGGTCCAAATACTGAGCAGCAGTACCAGTCTTTTTCATAAAAACAGCAGTATAGGTTTTTGCTGCATTGAAATCAATCAGATTGCTTTCACTTCACTCGCATAAGTATCATTTTGATTTGTATCGAAATTTGTAATCGAAATCCTGCTGCTAATATTCTATTTCAAAACATGTACCCTTATCATTTGTCAACCTCGACCAAGTTCTCAAATTTCCCAAGTGAACGGAACTGTTTACTAGCTCTTATTTTTTCGAATTATAATTATTTTTTCAGCAACTCAAATACAGTCCATTCTTTTCTCATAATACATGATATGCTAATCGTCACCTCCATTGAATTGAATCCAAGAGAATAATCAAAGACAGTTGAAAACAAGAGAATTGTGATAAAACTTTCATTCTTGGAATTATTTCATTCCGAACACATGGACTTCAACTACTATTTTTAAAATATCACTGAACCATTACATATATTTGTATGACTGGTCAAAATCCTGGTTTCACCGTGTTCCAGCTAGTAAAAACTCATCCAAGTTATCTAAAATATCTTCTATTTCATATTTTATCCATTCTTGTCTATTTTAATATTGAAATTTACAAAAGATATTTCTTAAAATAAACAGAATCTGTCTTGAAATTGTATTTATAAGCTGCTGCTTGTATTTTTTTAAAAACTTCTAGTGTGTTTTATGATACATAAAACTAATCAACTAATCCGAAAAATGGCTATTGAACTAAGTTTTTTTTTTGGTAAAGACACACGTGTCTATCGAACTGGACTTCATTCTTGTATTACTGGTGGATTGCTGTGTATTTAAATAAATCACTAACATTATGTTCAAATCCTCAGTATAATTAATAAAAAAGCGGATGTAAATATTTGAAATATCATAAATAATTTTCATGTTATATTCGTTTTTTTCCTGAGGATTTCCGAATGAAAGGAAATATCTGATGTATTAAAAGAGGATTGCAGTCCCTTTGGACCATATTATACTGTAGAACCATATTGCCTGTCACTCGAAAATCATCAATATGACCACTGGCAAAACCATATTGCATTTCCAAAAGCTCTTTGAGATGGTTTTCAGGACGCGGGTTTATGGTACATTGATCGCCAAAACGAATTAGAGCTTTAAAGCTTTGTGAAAAACTTTTCGACAATAAATAACAGAAATCGCTACCGATCGAATGAAATGAAATAAAATACCGAAAGAAGTTTATTCCATTTTAATTGCAATTTAAGACGTTTTCATGTGGAAGAAATAGACATTTGAATGTTTTATTTCGATAAAAGATTCACTAAAAATTGCAATGTAACTAATAAGTTTCTCGAGTTGATTGAAAGAATTGAGTTATTTCTGAAGCTACTTGTTTCATATTGTTCTTGATAAATTCTACTGTAGACCTTGGAATTTTAGCATCAACATTCACGTTAACTATATACCGAAGTAAAAATCTTTGTCAGCTATTGCTTTAAAACTTTCTAAATAAGATTCTATAGGGAGTCAACAGAAAATTTGTGAGTGGATGACGTGAAAACAATGCGGTGACATTTAAAATTTCCTCACAGGCATTTGAAGCTCTGAAATTGGAACTTATATTTAATTATATTATCTAAACTATAAAGTCGAACAATATGAATTTTGAATGGATGATTACGTATGTCCAAGTAGTATGTTTGACGAAATAAATGATTCTACACTCCTATCTTAAGGCCAGGAGCGGCTCTTGCCAATGGTTAACAATCCGTAACTTTACAGGGATAACAATCTAAAGATGGCAGAAATGAAATTTTAATGGATTTAAATTTTCAAATTCTCTTCAATCCTTGTAAATACTACAAGTTGACAAAACATTTGCTAGAAACGTACTTATGAAACTGGTTTTTTTAATTCTTATAATTTAATTTGTGGACAGATGAAAATTCTCACGGTACAATTCAAATAGAGAATCAACATCGATTTTAAGTTTATGTGTGTGCAGGAGTAGGGGAAACATATTTTTTGGATAAGAACCTGAAATACTTAGAATTTCTCCAAAATGATTCCGTGTTATGTGATATTTCTTCTGAAAATTCGCTGAGACATGTGGTCCATGTACGATAGACTCCCTCCTGTCTTCCTAAATGATGTAAAAATCATCCATTGTGACGCTATAAGGCAGAATCTTGGAATGCTCTTCTAAGTTCAAAGTAGACTTTAGAAGTGTGTAGAAGTGCAAGGTGCAAGGTATTGATTTTTTTGATAGTTTTTTTTGTTTTATTTGATAAGATCAGGTGACTATATTTCTACATTTGAATTTATGTGAGTAACAAGATGTTCGACAGTAAGCTACCTCAATTTGAAATGTTTAATTGTGTTTTAATACCTCCTGTAAGTAATTTTATTGAATAATTACAATTTATGATGATTTTCTTAAGAACGTCTCTTAATGGCGAACGGTTTCCTTGGCATGTAAAACGATCAAGGATCTAAAAATCTAAAAATATCTTCAGTTATAAATTTTATAGATTTAAACAAAGAACACTTTTTTGTTAAAAAATCGATTAAAAAATTCATTTTTGCCACATTTAGATGGTACAATTTATCCCTGTGAAGTTACGTGTCAAACACATCAAATGAAAATACGTATTCATCTATTGAAAATTCATAAATTCGCATTTTCCAAATTTGAAAGCTCATAAATCAGAAACTAGGGGTCGTATGAGGAAATGTCACAGCATTATTTTGACGTCATTTACTCACTACCGATTCTTGGCATCAAATCCCGGAGCACTCTGTATACAGTTTTTGTTCAGTTTTTAGCTTTCTTAAAATTGTAAATGGAAAAAGTTTTAAAAATATATCTCCCTCTGGATAAATTTCCTTCACTTCTTTGTTGTTCATTTATAAGCAAACCTATATTATTTCAGCATTTGATAAAACGTGAGTAAATATGATCTAGAAGATTCTTCTTTCCTTAATTCATATATCGAAACCGAAACTTTAATCCTTAATACTTTGATTTCGGGGTGGCCTACATCTTATCGCGTATAATCATTTATCAATGAAAGTATCAGACAATAGTTTGTAATTGTTTGGAATAGCTTGTGAAACTTTTTGAATTATATAATATTCGTGAAAATAAAATACCATCAATTCTGGTTAATACCTAAAAAGTACTAAAAGTAGTAACTAAACCATTGAACTTAATTTTTTATTTCGCCATCAGTTGATAAGGTCTTCGTTTCTACAGCCTTCATGAACTTGTATTCTCACTGGAACGGATTACTATTTTTATTGTAAATAGATTTATGTTTCGTAACATACCAGGAGCTATTTACCAACTGATAAAATCTTTACGCCTGGACTCTATATCTTGTTATGCTCATCCATTGCCATTGATCTCATATTGGAACCGATGATAAACGTCTTGACAGCCACACCTTCTGAAATTTCGTTTCTTTTATAGTCACGGAACCGTCATCGTGATAGATAATTCTGATGTGAACGTTGCATTTAGACCCTGACCACAGTGAATCTATTGTTTATCACATACCTTCCGATCATCAGTATTGCCCTTTTTTAAAATATTGCATCATTTGTTTTTTCTCTCGACACACCTTGGAGAAATTTCATCTTGTGTAATGTGAACAGCTATCACTTCTAAATTGATGATAACATCATCCATTGAATTCTCAGCCCTTTCTTTACCTTCATTTATCTCTTCAGTTTCCAGCTTTTGCTAGTCCATTTTTTCCCTCCAGCTATTTGTTGAATTTTTTGCTGATTCGTTAAACGACAGTCCTGGCATAAATTTATTGATACATCGGAAATCTCACTTTATTTATTAACAGAGCCCAAAGATCTTAGAAATATCAAGGTTCCGATTGAAATTTTGAAATGAAATATCCTGTCTAATCTCATATTTGGATCAATTCTATCCTATTACCATTTTCAAATACGTGAAAACTTCTTGATTGCAATAAATGATCCACTTTCCAATAGTGAACTCATAAATTCCCATTATTTCCAATATCAATTCGTATAATCTCTGAAGAAGAACTACGATTTCCATAATTGATGCTCATATTTTAATGAAAGAAAAAACATGGTCGATGTATCGATTAAAAAAAATTGAATTAGTTTCGAATGAAAATCCCTGAGACGGAATTTAATGATTATTCATGTTTCCCAAATACCGTCATAACTTTATTGGAGTATTATTTATGAGTCGATTCAGCAGTCCTGGCCCTCTATTTACATCTTACTGCCAAGCCCCACTTTATCTGACAAAACGAAATTTATGGTAGTATTTTCCAGTTTTATTCAATTAACACTAAGATTCTAATAAAATCAGTATATATTGCACCTTATAAGAAAAAAGGTTTTTTTCTCTTATGCAGTCACAACAAACGCCTTATTCATGAATACAAAGTAGTTGTGAGTTAGTACTGAATACACTGTTTACACCAATAGAGACTGTTTACCTTAGGTCTCTGAAGACGATAACTTGGTTATCGAAACGTGCGTCAGTAAGTTAGTACTTCATGATTAGTTATCATAAAAAATAAGAACCGTACATGGTTTATTCACATATATCCCTATATGCTGAAATATTCTTTATCAATTCAACACAAATGTGAAAATCATTTGGTTCTGTGAGCTGAGTGCACAATAATTGTAATAGCAGTGGAAAATTTCATATAATTTTCCAATTTCGTAAGTTACAGGATTTATCATAAGAAATAATTTTATTTTCATCCCAAACATATATTAATTCCCTGATATTTTGGAGGAGGGAATTTCATAGTAGTTCATACTCTTTATATATATAGTGTTCAAACGAAAACTTAATTACCGAAGAAACTTATAGATTTATTCAAGATGTGATATCGTCAGTTTATTGGATGGGAAACGTAGGATGGTCTTCTTCTAGCAATACTCATTTAAATAACTTGTTCCTAAAGAAGAAATAAGTTAAGGGTGAGAGTCCTTCCCAAAAAATTGAGAGTTATCACACGAACTATTATCGTAGTGATCGTAGTTCTCTATCCTAATGAGAGGCGAAATTTGCTGGTTGATAAGAAATCCGATCCAACTATACTTTGTATATCACTGATAGTTCAAATTTCACCGGAAAATTGTACGGAATATCCAAATGTTATAAAAATAATATTCCCAAAATACCCAGACTAGGATCCTTTGCTTTTGTTTTCAATTTTATTGAAAATTTTACACATTGAGTATCAGCATAAGGATATTTCAAATTTGTCAAAGTTTCATTATCAACGTATCTCTGAGTCGTACGATTTGAATTTCTTCGTTCGGAGGTAAAATAGCTTCAACATCATTCCACCTGTTTCTAAAACTGTATAAAAAAGGTAGTAAATGACAATTATTAGTCGCGAAGAACCGTCCAAACTTGAAATGTCACATCTATCTGGGTTGTGTAATAATTCCATAGAAGACTGTCCAAAACATCAACAAAAAAGAATAAAATAAACAAAAATTATATTATTCTTACAGACAAAAACGTTTTTTATTGAGATATAACGCTTTTACTTGGACAAATTAGATGAAAAATTATGAACAGAAACATAATTCAAAATGAGGCAGTACTTATTTCTTGAAATTATATATAAAAAATCAACTTACCTTTTAGAGCGAACAGACACAACTTTTTTGTTTTGTGTTCTTTTATAACCGAATAAAGAAGTGTTATCACTATGGAGTGTAGAGAAGGAGGAACGTCTCTAGGTTGAAAAATGTGAACTGATTTTTGATGGGTAAATAGGTGGCGCTGATTATAAAGGGTATTCGCTTGAATTTTACGCGCTGATTTGAAAATAACTGTATAGTAATGCTTCAAATAATGCACCGTGATAATGAAATTAGTAGTATTAAAATAATGAAACGATTAACAAAACAGAATCTCGTTAGATTAACTTTATTATTTAGCTATTTATTTGGTTTAGATAATACATATATTCTAATATGAAAAAAAAATAAGATTCATGTAACAATAATGGAATAGTATAAAAAAAAACATTTTGGTTGATTAAAATATAATATTGAATTTTATCCGTAACTAATATAATAATTATAGCGATATAATTAGATCAATAAAAATAATTGAATAATAGAAAAAAATATTTCGGTTCATAAAAATAAAATATTGAACTTCATTAGCAACTAATATAATAGTTATAGTCATATAAAAATATCAATAAGAATAATAAAATAATTGAAAATAAAACATTTTGGTTCATAGAAATAAAATATTGAACTCTATCCGCAACAAATATAATAATTATAGTTTTGTTAAAATATCATTGGTAATTAGATTATGCAAGCAGGTACAGAAATATATCAAGTTCTTAATAAAAAATAAAAATCTAATAAGGTATTAAGGATTGCACAGCTCTTCACATGAATATAATCAAACGTCAGTCACAACTTTGATAATTTCTTATACAGTAAGTGTTTAACTTCAGATCTCAATCCCATAGTACAATCAGCGCCACGTATTATCCCTACAGAATTCAGACCATATTTTAAACGTACCGTCCATAAAAGATGTTCCTCCTTCTCTACACTCCATAGTTATCACGCTCGCTCTACTACTAAACTGACATATGTCGGACTTGCGTGATTAAAGAGAGGAAATTTGAAGTAGTGACATTTTGTGACACTAACGCACAGACGTTACTATTTATATCTGAAGTTGCGCCGTTCTTTCTGATAGTAGAATATTCTATATATTCTATATTAGATACGTTAGGTGTTAATAAAAAAGTTTCAAGTGGCGACAGATAGAGAGCACAAAGCAGTTTCACATTAATCGCTATGCGACTTTTAATTTCAATGACAAATCTTACTCTGGTCAATTGAATGATATTGACAGCTCGAAGAAATATAAGTCAAGCCTCATGTCATTAGTCTCGTCTAGATTGCATTATGATGCATTTTTAAAGAGGAAGCTGTTGTTGCGTAATTGTTATGGCGATGATATTACATGTGCTATTTTATGCATTTTGTGAATCTATGGTCTTCTTTGATTCGAATGAAACATTAAAACTATGTCGAAATACATAGCATACTCCTCGTAACATTTGAGAGTTATTCAGAAATTTTTGTTCCAAGAAAATAAAAAAAAAAAGAATTTCTCAGATAAGACGTCAACGCAAAAAAATTTCGTTATATGACGTCGAACTGACTAGATGCTGCGGAGTGCCCTGAATATACATCTGGAAAATTATATCAACCTGTAAACATACCTTAAACGTCATTCTAAAGGCTATGGACCAAAAAAGTGAAGACGTCTACACCAGAAGAGCTGCGTTCTTAATCAAGCATCAGATCATAATCATTCTGAATACAAAAAGTCATAAAAAGCGAAATTTTTTTAATGGTGTTTTTCTAGCGATGCATGATTCTTAGGTATAATAGAAAGCTGATGTACACACCAGTACCATCTAAGGGTAGTTATATAAGATTGCAATGTAGCTCTAATAGTCACATCAATATGAATACACATAAATAAAAAAGCTTGAATAAATTAACCACTATGGGCCAATAACTGGATATATTGTTAATACTGGAAGTCCTGAACTCTACTCGGACATTCATTTTGCAACAATTTGTGCAAGCAATGGTGGTGTCTGCTGTAAAAAACTTTGGAGGATGGGAAAAATTCGCAGATGCCTAATGTCAGAACAATAATAACTAGTTTGAACGAGGAAGAAAAAGCGTGGAAGTAATTGGTATGAGTAAGTGTACCAAACAAACTGTCAACGATATTAATTGTAAGTACTATTATGCATCTGTAGCTTTTAATTACTACCATTTCTATTAATTATAGTTATCATGTTGACAGAAATTGAAGATATATTGCAATTTCTTCTGAGAGACATATAAGTTCAATCCTACCTTCAGTCTCGTAGAAACAATTTAAGTGATTATCGAAATATATACAAAATTATCTTCAAAATGTGACCAGAAAGATTCATCAGAAAATTATAGTATTCTCTATGTTTGTTTTTTGTTTGAGCTTTCTTGAGGTCTTTCATAGGAATATCCGCCACAAAAATTCTAAAAACACAACTGAAGACCATAAGTGGAAACGGTTTTTTACTTGTCAAAATTTGATTGAGAATCATTTATATTTGCTGCGTGTTTCGATAACTAATTTATCGTTTTCGGAGAGATAGAATTACTTTATCATGTCTCTTCATATTTCCATATATTTTCTCATGTAGCATAGAAAATTTTGGGAAAATGAATTATTCATTTTGGAAATATGTTTCATACTTTCCTTTGAATGATATTTTCAAATCCCCAATTACTTAAGCAGTATATCATATTAGGTTTTTCTGGATCCTCTATTCATTGGTGATTCATAATTTTATATATAATATATAATTAAATATCATCTAGATCAATGTGATCCTTCGTTGGCGATTTTGGTGATAAACTTGAAATTATCAACATTATTTTCAATATATCAGATTTTAACTTTGAAGATGTGCTTCCATTTTTTTTTTTCGCCAAATGAATTGATCAGCTTGTGTCTTCCTCGCTGTACTTACGCAAACACACATCTTATCATCTCGAATGCATTTCCAATTTCTACTTTAGTTAATTACTATTATAAGAGGATTTAAATTTGCAATTTTGAAGTGCTCGCAACTGGTTAGTTAATTAGTGAAAGAACTGCTTGTAATTACTCACACTAATTTATATTTGAAATATATAACATGATATATTCTACCAAAAACAAAATAATTCTCATAAATTCTTATTTATTCAAACAAAACCATAACTTTTAGATTATATTTAATCATCTAAACGTAAAATTTCCTATTGAAGGACACGGCGATAACAATGCAAAATCCAGAATTTCTAGAACTTATCCCTGCACGTTTATCGCCAGTCACGGGGGAAATTTCCTGTAAATACCCGGTAGGGAGACTCAAGGAGGACGAGGTTGAAGAAGTGGGACCAATAAATGTCAAGTCTAGAGTACAGTTGTGTCTGGATATAATTAAAACAAAGTATCCAGGATGTTTTTCTCTACAGATTGACTCCTAGCTAGTGAGAAATTTTTAGAAAAAAAAAGTTGGAGAGTGAAATAACAAGTCTGGCGTAAAATTGATCGAGGGAATGCCATGAATTTAAAAAATGACTGAAGACAAATGGATTCTTTGTGAAGTTAATGACGGAGAAAAACGGGACATATCGATTTCATTTAGTAGCACAAAAACAGGAATATTGGGTAATTTGTTAAAAATCAAGCGAAAGTTTTTATTGGAATTTCTGTCTGATGTAAATCTAATAGAAATAGAATTTTAGTAATAAAGTTAACCAGCTAAATGAAAGTAGACCTAATGGTTTACGGGGAACTGTGAAAAATGAGTTAACATATTGTTTAAGTAAACTCAACGTTTCTATGGTGTTGCTATTTTGAGATATTCGGTGGACTCTAGGCATGGTTAAGTTGGAATTTCTGGATACGTTGGTAATATTAATATTGATTACATCAACACTCCCAATAACATCTTCCGTAATAAGTTCTAGGTTTCCTGAGACACTAATGATCATCTTTCATTAGTATTGGAGTATTTCCTGAATCACATTTTTGCTATAAAAACGAAGAAAATGAAGATGACGCTACAAAAATGTATATTTCGGTTTCATCTTAAATTATTTCAGCATAAAATGGACAGGTTAGTGATATTTCTATTGATCGATTAACTACTTGATATGGAAAAATACGATAAAGAAAATAATTTGCTCAGTATTTACCTGTACTTGGCGATTGAGTATTTTACATTAATTAAAATTGGATATTTTTGTGTCCATAGAAATAGAAAGCCAAAAGGTAGTCGACAAGTAATTGGTCTTCCAAATTCTTGTACCCGAAGGGTTCAATCACAAGTCCAATTGATAGTAGAGGTGATGACAACTTTCTGTACTGATAAATGAAAACCATCGGCAAGTGACCTTCTATTCAAGGTCATTCAAGCTACTGGGAAACAGTATCGTTCGACTACAAAGAAACCAGCTAAAGTTGATCATTGACAAGATTGTATTGTTCAACTGCTTTCCTCTCCCGGTGTATTTGAGAGGACATACTTGAAGGGAGCGTGAAAGAACACATCAAAATCAAATCTCCTTAGCTTAGAATAAGAAGTATGTTTTCGTCATCAGTATTCTAACCCAGAAATCATCATTAAAAGTGTCCTGACATAATTGCTGAAGTGTTCAGTGCTCGGCTTGAAGGGAATCCAGTTCTATCGAATCCACACAAAATGAGTTTAGATAAAGTAATTTTGAATTTAGTTCATGAACAAAATAATGCTTTGCAAAAATTGTTACATAGTGTCGATGATAAAACTTATTATTTGTGTAAAGGGTGATAATGATGCAATGAAATGTGGTTGTAAAGAAAAGTATATTAGGCAAGCTAGAAGGTGCGTTAATGCTGGATTTAAGGAAAAATTCAGTTTATTAAAAATATTGACGAGAGATTACATGGAATAGATGTAAGAAAAGTTTAAAAAGAGACAAAAAATCTATCCTTTACAGACCACTTTATAGTTCAGTGAGTTTACCTATTGGAACTATTTTTCACTGGTTATTAGCGATTCCGTACATGTTAAATGTTAGTATTCCATCTACAGAAATTTGTTAAATTAAGTTCATGATCAAGATCTGTCTGAGGTAATTTTTGGGATTAGTAATATCGTATTAAGGTCCTTAAATTTCTGATATTCTTTTGAGTGGTAGATTTGATGATGTTTTATAGTCAATTTGCAATTGAAGTTGTCACTTTTACGTTCAGGCTAAGCATCAAATAAGTAGCAATGGCCTAGACGGTGACGTGTTAGAAGAGCTGCATCTCTACGATTTTTCGGTAGAACTGACCATGGTTTCACGAAACTTGTATGTGGACGTTGACCATTTATTCCCCCATTCATTGAGCACTTTACGTTTTTAAGTTGAGTCAATATCTAGTTAAAAAGTTCATGCACTCCGCATTATCACTATTTACAGTTTCCTTAGCGACTGGATCTGCCTCTTCGTTTCCTTTTATTCCAGTACTAGTTTTTATCCGCGGCTTCGCTCGCATCGAATCCATTAAATAAGTATCAGAAATCATTATAATAGAAAAGAACGAACTCTGTAGCTATATCACAACCTGAGATATAGATCTTTGAATGTAGAAAAATTTCCAAAAACCTACAAAAATCCATAACTCCACATTGAATGTCCGCGCCTAGCTCCTCTCCAACTCAACCGATTTAAGTGTTCAAAAACTCAAAAGAAAGAAGGTGTTTCAGCGAGTGTCCTTAAACCAAAACGAACTCTGTAGCTATATTAGAATTTGAGATATAGATCTTTGAATGTAGAAAAATTGCCAAAAACCTATAAAAATCCATAACTCCACATTGAATTACCGCGCCTAGCTCCTCTCCAACTCAACCGATTTAAGTGTTCAAAAACTCAAAAGAAAGAAGGTGCTTCAGCGAGTGTTTTTAAACCAAAACGAACTCTGTAGCTATATTACAACCTGAGATATAGATCTTTGAATGTAGAAAAATTGCCAAAAACTTATAAAAATCCATAACTCCACATTGAATGTCCGCGCCTAGCTCTTCTCCATCTCAACCGATTTAAGTGTTCAACTCAACTCAAAAGAAAAAAGGTGTTTCAGCGAGTGTCCTTAAACCAAAACGGAGTCTCTATCTTGAATAGAACCTGAGATATTGAGGATAGAACGTGTTATGTGAAAAACTCCCATAAGTAATGTACAGGGGAAAATCGTATTTGAGTATAACTTGAGAATGGTGAAAATTACTTAGATGAAATCCGATGGTTGATGGCTGATCTGTGCATCAATACCTTCCATTGAAAAAAAAAATTAAGCAAATCGGTTGGGTAGAACGCCTGAACGGACTCGGAATGGAAATCATCAATTTTTTTAATATATAAGATGTGAGGGGATCCAACATCCTTGTTGGAAATTTTCCCATTTCTAACAGCCACATAATTCGAAGGTCGATAATGATGAATGTATTACTGATGCTTTGTATTATTGAAGCTTTTAAATTGTTACATACAACAATCTGTTATACAACCCTCGAACATTGAAATCCTTTGTACGAATCGAGTTATTCACTGCAAACTGTACCATCAACAACAAAACTTACTTTAACATTATCCGCTATATTAATTTCCGAGTTAATACCCAATTAATTGGTACATCTACGTAGAAAATGCAAGTTCGTCATGGTGTACCGTGTTCGCTAACTAGATTTTAATTGAAACTACAACATTTACTCTTGTCTTTGACATGGTTTGGTTGGGCTTTTGTACACTCGCAAACTAATTAACTATTCAAAATCTCTCGGTTGCTATATGTCAGCTCGGCAACTATGTACTCTCGCGCTAAACGAACAAAGAAATGTTTTCCTAATGGAAATTATTTTGCGGACATTTGTGATAAATACTAACTTATTTGAATTCATTTTAATATCAAAACGCGAATTCTCTCACGTATAGGAGCTGGAGCTTTAATTGAATGTAGGAATTAAGGCAAAATAAGCTTACATAACAACTTATTTCATGAACAATTTTATAAAAACCATTTCATTTTGTAATTAATTTTCAAATTAACATTACTTGTTGACTTGTTCCACAAAGGATGTTGAGTCTTTATTCTTTTCTCAATTTACTGCTACTATGTTCAAAGAAACAACCCAGAATTCTACAGCATGTGTAGTACCTATAACTGGCAACAAAAGATAGAAACAAAGGTTTTGCGTTAATGGATGTCAGTATATTATAGATCTCTGTACAGTCGTCTTGTTTTCTAAGAAAACATTGATGGAAAACTTCTTACTAAACAAAGGTAAGCAAGAAGTGAATTAATGAAACAATTGAATAAATAATGATTATTTAGGATTAATCAAAAGTAATACAACATTAGAGCAAAGAGACCAGAGCACATTGATATAGAACTAATATCAAGAAGGTGGCAAGTAGTAGAAATAAAAATTCTCATTGTGACGAAGTGTCTAATGGCACCCTCCATGAAAAAATCCGTGGCTCTAGTTTCAACTATAGAGACAAGCACATTTTTAAAGAAATCAGCCGAATGAAGCTTTATTCGTGTCTCAGCCGTGAATGTTATAATTATAAACTTCAACTCACTGATGAATACTGTCCACCACGGATAAATACCATCCAGGGACAATTATCATTCACGGATAAATACCACCTACAGATGAAATCTGACATATATGCCATTTCTAAACCCAATATATTTTTTTTTTCATTTACTTGGAACGAATTATACAAAAAAATTTTTGATAAATAATTTGATTGTAAGAATAACCTTAGTAAGTCCATGGCAAGTGGATACTGATGATTAGGTTAGTTTAGTTTTAAAATTTCCGTGTTTCTAATATTAAAATTAGTCCACGGTTTTTTTCCGCGGAGAGTGATGATTTTGGATCATATGGTAAGATTTAGAGACATGGAGAAAAGCTTCATTCTGATCCGTTTCTATAAAAATTTCCGGGTCTATAAGATTAAAACTATGGCCACGGATTTTTCCGTGGAGAATGTCAATAGCAGCACCGTTATTGTGAAACGAACAAATAGTTATTATTATGTCGACTGAAGACACTAACGCCTCTCTCTACGATAGAGTCTCAAAGATAATGATTCCCAGCCTATGCTCATATCAAATTTAACTGGTACAAAAATTGAAATCACAAAACCATTGTATCAGTTGGTCTTCCAGTAGTTATAATCTGATCTGATACTTTTACGTTAAACTATGTTCAGTTTTTGTTATAACCAACATTTCCACAAATGGAGCGAAACTAATCCATACTAGACTCTACTGTCTCTATCAATTCCAGGAAAAGGAAAATACACCCGTTGGTGCATTAAAGCATCAAACACCCACCTCAGTCACTTAATTTATCAATGGTCGCTCTCGTATATGGCTTTCAGCGGCTCAGTTATTCGTGGTGTGTAATTTCAAGCTCTCTGGTAGCCATTATGTATCGATATAATATCAAAATAGTAGGAATTTATGATGGTCTTTTGCCGACCTCTAACGTTTTGATGATTACTGTTAGGTAACTAGGTGGAACTGTAACATAAATTGGTTCTTTGCAATCCACCATTGAATGGCCAGCAAGCTAATGATTTGTCGATAGTACTAAGGAAACTCCTACAAGACAACGTTCCGACTACTAGGTCTTATTCTGGTCTATGAATTTTCATTTCTTTGGCTCAAATTCGACATTATTCTATCTAGTATTAAATGTATTCTCCTTCAGTAAAAATATAGTGTGGTTGGTAACTGGATAAAATGAGTTTACACCACAATCACCTTGGGTTCAGTAGACAAACTTATATTCACTGAATGTGGTTCATTTCCTCCTAGAATCTCTGTTTATTTTCTCCATGTAAATTCTTTTCGGAAAGTGATAAAGTATCAAATTTGACTCACTACTTAAACCAATTAGTTTGCTTGTTGTTTTTCCTGTACCTTAATTCGTGCTTGGGATAGAATTGAATGTTTCAAAACTGTCTTTTATATCAAAATTGAATTCGTACAACCTTCCATGTCAGAAGAAAGCGTCTAAATAATTAACAATTCAAGAAGATACAGTTTTAATTTACAGAAGAATTCGATTTGGCCAAAACTGGTGCTTTTTTAGTGACGATCATCCAAAGAAATCGCCTTCTTCGAATTGGATCTACTTATTTACTTGACCAGCTATCATCAGATTATCTATTTCATAGGATTGTTAGAGGTAAACGGTCAATGAAATCTATAATTGTAACATAACCTATGATTTATTGTTTTATAATGATCTAAGGGACATATAACATTATGTGCTATACGGTGACCGCAATTATCAACTTGGAGACCAAAATCGGTAGTTTTGTTTGATTAACAATGCTCTAAAAAGGGGCTCAAAATGATTTATTCAAAATTCTCTTGACTGTGATTGTCATTTCTTGATCATTCAATTACATCGATTTTGGATTGAATTCCTATTCTTGTTGTAAAAGCTTTCTTGTTAAAACATTGTGAGAAAGTTTATGGGATTTTTCTAAGTGCGAATACAAATTTAGTTCAAATATTGTACAGATTTATTATCCAAATAACTCTAGAGCGAGTCATAACCGAATACAATAGCAATAGAGAGGATTATTATTTCAATATTATCAACTTTAATCTAAATTTAAACTCCCAGTGCTCCTGATAAACTGGTTTCCAAATTAAATTATTTAATACAGCTCGAGTTTCTTGAGCGCTCTGTCAAACTTACTTTCCTCTTGCTTACCGCTAAACTGACAAATTTGAGACAACAAACTAATTTTAATTTATTAATCAATTCAATATCAGCTGCGCCGCATTTCCTAATTGCGTAAGATCAACACTTAAATATACTTCAAAAACGTCAAAGTTAAGATTAATGTCTGGGTTAGATATATGGGAAAAACACCGTCACAAACTTTGTAAACATATCTCAACTTATTCGAATTAGATTCTTAATAGGAGAGTGGATGTAATATGTCGATTGAACTTAGTTCTCAGTCATTGTTATTGGAATCCATCCATTTACCTTATTTTCTCCAAGTGGATACATTTGATTTATAACATTTTCCATTTCTAGACACGATAATTTAAACAAAGTTTGGCATACATGTTGAAATGAATGAAAAAATGTTTTTTTTTTAAATAATAGATACCATATGGATTTATTCGAAAAATTATGTATGTGGTGGAGCCCTAGTCTGTATATCCAATACCTCGAAGTAATGAAACCTTGATGTTCCACAATTTTAGGTATATAAAATACTTTTGGTACAAGAATTAAAAGTTATTTATCGTGAACGACTTGATAGAGAATACCATCAATATTATATACATTAATTGTTGAGATTCATACCCAACGTGGGGAGAAATCGAATGTTCTGCGCCATCCTCATTACATGTCCGTACCAGAGCAGTTGTTTAGTCTACATTCTCTCTGAAGTCGTGTATACTCTTCATATATCTTCTTCATTTCGTGTATTTTCTGTTCTGGATATCCTACACGATCTCCTCGAGTAGTCTATTTTCACAAAACCTATTGCTTTCTCCTGTCTATACGTCGCATCCATAAGTTAAAATGAGCTCCATTATGAATTTGTATATTTTATGTTGTTTTATCTGACCAAAACATTGAGCTCAGTATTTGTGTAGCTTTTTTCCCTTTGCTGCATCCTATTTGTTGTTCAATTTTCCGAATTTATGCGAAAAATAGAGTTGCTAGGCTGTTATTCTCTATCTCAATACATATTCTCGTAATTTTAGACAGTTGAATTGATTTGTTATAACTTTTTCGGTCTATGTTTCATCAACCAAATGGGAATGTTTCTGGGCCCTACTGCCTTTTTACTTTTTGACAGTTGAAAAGCTTCCATCTACTGTTGGCGCTTCTAATTCATTGTGTTTTTTCATGGCCCATTTACATCTTAATAATCACTTCCCTGGTAGTCCATCAAAAAAATAGTACCTATGACTAAGTGGCTACAGTGATCACCAGATTTCTACCATTTGAATTTATTTCTCGGGGGTCATTCGATTTTAAATGTATTTACATACCACTGCATGGAAATGAACGAACGTCATTCTAGAATATACATGAAATATTTTCAATTTTTTTCCTCGTGTTTTTGCGTACAAAATTCGAGATAGTCATAGAAATTATAAATATATATAGAATCAGATTTGGTTCGAATCTCCTCGCAACTTAGTTTTTTAGGAGGGTTGCTTAATGTATTATCTATTTACTACCACCCCTCCAACACTAGCCAATACATAATTACTTAATAATATAATTAGTTACTGAAATCATCTTTGTAGGAAGGATATAAACGATTTAGCCTAAATATCACCAGTCAGTCCAGACATTACAACTTAGTAAGAATTTGATTGTGAGAAGGTGACGCTATATGTATAAGTGTTATGTCTTTTAAATTCGATTTTACGACTGTTATAACCTCCACAGCTAATTAACGCAAGAAATTTTTCATTGAGGCGCTGTGAATATTATCCATTAGACTTATGATTCTATTTTGCAATAATAATATAGTTGACTATAATATCAAAAAAATAACTTCTGCTCTCATATTGATTCTATTTTCAACTCATGTATTTATAGAGAAACGTTGCCCGTTCATATTCTATTTTTCCCATTTTCTGGAATATTTTTCCTCTTCTGTTATCACGTTATTATTTTCTATGTTTCTCTGAATCAACAATTACTTCCAATAAGTATTAATATTAAATTGTTTATCTCAATGACCACTCGATTTCCGTTTAGTATTAACAGATTATAAATTTCTGGTTCCTTCTTTTTTGTATAGAACAAAATGGAGTATGTAAAAAACGATAAATAAATATAAATAAAAATAAAAGGATGACAGCGCCACTCAATATTCTCTATCATTTGCGCCGGATCTTAGAAAGTTGCCACAATAACTATCTGTGTTGATTGTCTAGTTATATTCCAGGTAATCAATCAGGATAACATTGCATGAATCCTAGATTGTAGTTTCCGATAGAAGGTATGATACAAGGTGTTTTCTTTGATGAGTTGCTTGTAGGGATAAATTATGGAACCAAATAAAGATTCAATGTTGGTTGTCAGGATGATAACAGTGAATTAATGTGAGACTTCGTTATATTTTTGTTATAACGCACATGGTACTCAGCGGACACAAAACTTTGAATATTCCAACACATCGGAAACGATAACCTATCATAGCTGAGAGATGCAAATTTCCCCGTTGATCATTTTGAATGCTTCCATGAATCATTTTCACTACCACACAAGTGGTAAGTTTGCTATTCCAATCGTCCTGAACTGTCAGGAAACTTTCACATGTACAGTATCTGTCTCTACAGAAATTTAATTTCTCAATGATATCTAACCTTTTTTAAATAGTATTTCGTAAAGTTTTGTCTCGTTCTGGTTTTATTACAAAGATGCAATTAAATTCCAATATTACAATATGTTACTCTTCTTATTTTAATGTAATTTCTAATTTTCTAGTTAAGTTTTTTTTTTTTATTTAAATGAATCCATTTCTGCAAAATAATTTTCATGTTAACTTGTAATTACTTTCACATTATGTACTTGCCGGTCTTACATTATACTGGATCTTTTTTATACATTACGCATTTGGTTACTACGGGAAACCACGTAATTACTTTAACAGGGCTTCGTTCCTCGTAAAATAAACGGTTTGTTTTAAAAGCTTCGGTACTAAATATGAAACGAGAGACGTTTGTTGAATTATATTGTACGCTGTAAAACATAATTGATTACCGAGAAGGAGTTTTGATGTAATTTATATCAAAATAATTAGCGAATGGCCGATCAAGCGAGGGCTGTAGTTTGATGCAGCTGCTCCCAAACAATCGACGAATTTGATGTTACCGAACAGCAGTGGCGATCAATTTACGACAGGGAAAAATTAAAATTATGCACTAAAAGAACTTGATGTGATTAAAACGATTTGATTGAATCATGTGAGCGCTTTTATCAGACTAATACTTGACATCATGATAAAACAGAAGTCTCTCTACAACTACACCAATACTCACATTAATACTGTCTGAAGCACCTTTCATAACCAAGCTATCGTCTTCAGTGACTGAAGGTAACTTGTGTGTTCAATACCAATAGTATTAACTATGATTTTAATGGAACAATCCATTTCTAAGTATCGATTCAGTCCTTTCTGTCTAACTGCACTATGAAGGAAACTTTAGATTAAATCGGAATAAGATATGATTTGGTAAAGAATATAGTTACTATCAGAAAAAATTTGATGCTTCGGAAGTTATTGATTCAGTGAATATAAGTCTAGATGATAATGAAAATATGTATGTGAACTTCCAACGTCTCAAAAAAAAATGTTTCTTCTTGATTTGCACACCAGACCTCCACAGCTTTTGTTACCTCCTCGTTGGAAGAAAATTTACGAATTTTTTGCATGACAACATGATATTTGTGTGCAGGGGAGTTGTCCTGCAAAAACAAAACACCTTTTGCTAGTTTTCCGCGTCTTTTCTCTTTAATTTTTTCTCATAGAGTGGTCTGTAATGTCGAATAGTAATCTCCAGTTATTGTTTGTTCTACCCTCATCCAAAAATTCAATCATGATTACTCCATGGCAATCCCAAAAAACTGAAGCAAGAACTTTTCCAGCAGATTTCTGGACACCTTTTTAGATCTTGGAGATCCAGAGTGTCGCCATTCCATCGATTACTGCTTTGCTTCTGGATCGTAGAAATGCACCCAAGTCTCATCCATAGTAACAATTCGGTTTAAGAAGCCTATATCATTTTCCAAGCGAGGACATATCGAACACGATGCTTCTACCCTTGCAAGCTTTTGGATAACATTCAAACATTTGGGGATCCATTTTGCAGAAATTTTTCTCATGTCCAAATTGACGTGAACTATATTATGAACGCGTTCGTATGAAATATTCAGTACTCCAGATATCTGCTTTAGCCCAATTCGATGGTCTGATAAAATCATGTCATGAATTTTCGGGGACTGACACAGAAACTAGCCTTCCAGATCTGTCATCATCTTCAATAGAAAATTTACCTCTTTTGAAGCTTGCAGTACAATTTTTCACGGTCGCATACGAAGGACATTGATCACCAAGGGTATTACATATCTTCGTAAATCTGCTTACCTCTTAACCCTTCTAAATACAGGTACTTGATGATTGCTCGATACTCCAATTTTTCGATTTCTTTTAATTAATTGCAGAACTCTGGTTTACTTTTTTGACGTCAAACTTTACACTGACACTTTTAATAAGTTATTGTTCGTTGCTATGGTAACGTAATATGGTCTAGGCTAACTAGATATCAATACATCCTCGTATGGAAAGTCATACATTTCGCACTAGTTACTGTTCTGCACGAGTCGTGTAACGGCGAGTTAAAAAATCATACAAAATATTTTTTATTTTGTAATAGTAGAGATGAGAAAAACGGAAAGAATGCTTATGAAATATTCTATAACTAAAGAACAGGAAAAGAACTAATAGAACAATCAATTTTTTGTAACTCAATTAGATACCTAACAAGAACTAAATTATGTAAAGCTGATACAATTACTAAATTGAAGTGGACATTGTAATGTTGCATTATTGGTGGTATCCTCAACATATGTGTTTATTGCCTATTGCTGCTATATAGATGAAGTACACAAACTTAGATTGTTTCTGAGTTGTGCAGTGTCAGTATGTTGTTCAACACTATATTCAATGTTTCTATTTACAACTTCTATGTTTAATGTGCTTGTGTTGCTAATCGCATTCATTATTTTATCAGCACTTATAAATATATTAGTTGTAGAGTCATCTATATACTGTTCAGCGACGGTAGAGGATTTCCATCCTCCGTGGCATTTTAAAGTAGCAAGATCTGCTCCTGCATCTACCCAAAATTGTGGCATGAGAAAGTCTAAAGGTGTGGCCAGTAGATTAATCTGTTAAGGAATGTTTTTCTTAACTATGGAGAATAAATTTTCATTCAACTACGTCATGCATTACTCAGTAATAGTAATAACACTTAATTTCAACGTTCAAAGTATCTTGCAGTCACCAGTATATATTTGAACACTAATCACAATAAACTTTCAATTTTTATTGTGAACACTAATATAACCTCAAAAAATCATATTGTCTGTCTACTTCTTCAGTCTTTTTAAATTTATCCTTTTGTCTTTCGGCACCCAGCCAGATTAATATCGTATTCGCGTATTCCCTTTATCGTTCGAGACCATATATAACATTAGAAAAAGAAGCATTTCATTACATGTATGTTTTGTTATTTTTTAGTACCTGTGTGAAATAAGCTACTTTATTAGGTAAAAATGAGTGTGCAATCTATCATTTTCATAAGTGGACGTAGGAAAACATAAATTTTCTACAACGTATGAAGTTAAATGGATCACACCATGTAGGTACATCTTCCAAACATATTATATTCATAGTTTGATTACATCGGATGAGTCAGAAATTTGAGAGGGTGAAATACTGAATTAGGACCCTGTTTTTTATAACCTGTTTGGAACTTTATTTTCTTAGAATTTGGAGATTTCGTTAGTTTTCTATAACGTGTTGTTTTAAAATTTATTCGCGATATAACTGAATATAATTT
Source organism: Diorhabda elongata (assembly GCA_026230145.1). Lineage (NCBI taxonomy): Eukaryota > Metazoa > Arthropoda > Insecta > Coleoptera > Chrysomelidae > Diorhabda > Diorhabda elongata. Next base: position 46,021,936 of record CM047926.1, read on the forward strand.
TCACTGCTTTCAATGTCATTGTTTGTATTAAAATTAATTTTTCTAGAAGTGATATTCCCTGTCGTTTATGAAACGAAAAACATTAAAACTTTATTGTTTCAGTTTTTCTTATATAACTAGTTATTAAATAAAATGAATCACCACTATGTCTTCATTATTTCTTCCCTTTAATTTTCAGAAGTAGCACGGCGTTAACGTCTTTTATGAAGAATTTAAGAAGTTTATAGTCTTTTTGCGACATAACATCCTCACAGGTGAAATTAGGTCAGAGATGTTTGCTCTTCTCACTACAAGAAAATTGCTATTTACTTCTCAAGAACATATTTATTTTTTGAATTGATTTAAGTCTCAATATTATGAGTTCAATTTATATTTATGACTCTAATCACATGAATTAGATAAAATAGCTGTTTAAAGGTCGAGGATGTTGATTAAATTTCATTTTACAAACTGGAACTACAGAATCGAATTGCATTTTTGGTAAGAATATATATTTGTTAATTATTGAAGGCCAAAAATGCAATGCAATCAACTTATTAAATAAACTCATTCTCAGACCATAACTGTACCCCCTCGAAAGATTTTTTGAACAAGTCGTCGATGCCGGACCAATGGAGAGGTAGAATTATTGGCAAGAAAATTTTTATTACAAGAAACCAAAAGTGACATACTCATACTTCCATGAGTATGTGAAGTAGAAATCAAAAATACTCCAAATTACTCTGAAATAAAAAATTGACTGTTTGTATAGTGCGCTACTCGATTAGAATTTACTATTATAGCCACTAGCATTACTTTAAATAATACAAGAAACTGTATAAGATGGAATCTGGAGGTGCCTTTCCATATAACAAAACTATTACGGCCCATATATTTGTCAATAGTTGCCGAGGAAAAGTTACTCTAATACTATGCTTCATTTTCTATAGTCATAGAAAAAAGATAGTGTGCTACTTGATTAGAATTCACTATTACAGTCATAAAATCACTACAAATGATAGAAGAAACAGAAATTGAGGGAATCTGAAGGTAACTTTTGGAATAACAAAACTATCTATGTTAATATTTGTCGTAGAAAACCGAGACTTATCTGTGAAACTACCACACCTGTATGTCTCAGATAACGATCATCAATATTAGTAACTATATGAAGATATTCTTTGTTCTCTATGTTTGGCACTGGCGTCAGATGTAGTTGACATTTTCAGGTATTTATGAGACTGGCATTTCACTATTCAGGTAATAGCAAATAAACTATAGTAAACGGGTACAAGTATAATAAACTAGTTTACTAGTAATTTACCAATAATTGCATAGAATTAAAAATTTGAAATAACAATTTTATATTGAAGCCCTCTCCACTATTCATTCTTTTTACGAAGCTTTTGTGCTACTTCAACTTTCAGTTGTCGTCAGATTGAAAGTCTCCAAATTTAACTTTCCTTTGTACTAAAGTTATAAAAGTTTTATTTCTCAGAATTTTACATCAAAATTAAGCGGCAATATTAACTCTTGAAATTCTCAAGCACGAACAGGGAAGTTTAATTCAACCTTTATGACGAAACCGAACGTTTGCAACCTGTTAAATGACAAAAATTCTCATTAAATCTATCACTTATAAAATAACTCAGGTCCTGTCATGCGAAAAGAGGGGAAATCAGATCACAAAACAAAGAAATTTAATATCTTCCAGGTTCTGATCTCATAAAAAATTAATTATTCATTTGTTTCTGGAATTACATACACGTATGTCACAAAAATTTAATAATTCCTGAACAAGTTCTTTCGCATTGGATGAAGTGAAACTTGGAGTGGAGGAATATACAGAAATTCCTTCGCTAATGGAATATATATTGCATTTATTTCTCCTACTGAAAAATTGAGAGATACACAAATGAATATGTACATGATTAGTCGACAGAAATTGTTTCAAATTTTTTAGAAAGAGACTGTTTTTGCGTTAGATACATTCCATATTCATTCAAACCTCTGTGTACCTAAAGAAATTATATTATATGATCGAAGCAAATTCCAAGAGGTTTGGAAAATAATTCACGTTCACATGAAATTCATAGGAGCCTTCCGATTGCATAATTATTGCAACACGTATCAGTGGAATCGCATTCTGAGTAACAATAAATAGATCAGATATGACATAATTTTTCAAATTTTGTTGTTTATTAAATACTCTCGCAATCCACATCAATTTCCGTTTAATATGAACCTGGCCCTTAACTTTCTTAAACTATCTGTTGTAGCAAATATGTCGAGTTCCGTTGACGTACTTATTTTGTTTCCAAAAATCATTATCTAACCCTTAATATAAAATAATGGTGGAAAGTAATTAGAAAGATTTAAACAGTTACAAAATTCAGAAATGATATTAAAACACCATTTCTAGAATGGAAAGGAATACTTTATTTAGTCGTCAGACGAATATGGCAGATAGAGTTAAAAATTTTTAGCCACTCTTGGAAATAGTCAGCGGTATATGAAATGAGAGAGACCTGATGAACTAGAAGATACCTCAGGAAATTATGACCAGACGATATTAAAATAATGCATCAGCCAGAGAAAATCTTGGGGAACTGCTTTAGATTTTAGATTTTTTTAAAGCAAGAGGAGATATCTTTATTAATATTAGAGCGTAATGAGAAATAGCAATCCAGTACTGTGGCAGAAGGATTCCTCGGCGAATCAAAAATAAAATCAAGATCATTAATATAATATTTGATTCTTCCGACAAATGAGTCGAAGTCTGTACTGAAATGGAGACAGAAAAAGCACTGTATACAAACCACCCCTAAAATTCAAAATATCGGAGAATTTACTGAAGAGAAATGACGTTTCAGGTTTAACCATGAAAAATTATACAAATTTCAAATAAAATACTCAACAGTGGTTCAATTAACATAAATATAAATATTAGTAGTTTACTCAAATTCTTCAAATCAGAAGTATACAATGTACAATCTTCTCGTTTTTAACAGAAGGACATACTTGTCATCTTATTAGTTATTATATTTCCATAACGAGATATTTGTAAAAATAACAAAAGAAGCTTATCGATAGTACACAATGGTGGAAAGTAATTAGGAAGATTTAAACAGTTACTGAGTAAAGAGAGTGAAATTTTACCTTCATTAGTCAGAAAATCGTAATACCACAGGTTGGAATGAGAAACAAATAGAGTTTTTTGAGGAAATCGAATAAATAATACAGCAAAAGTCAGAAATGACATTGAAACATAATTTCTAGAATGGAAAGGAATACTTTAATTATGGCAGATAGAGTTAAAAATTATTGGCCACGGAATGGTACAGTCTTGGAATGGAATACTCTTGGAAATAGTCAGCGGTATATGAAATGAGAGAGACCTGATGAACTAGAAGATACCTCAGGAAATTATGACCAGACGATATTAAAATAATGCATCAGCCAGAGAAAATCTTGAGGAACTGAATAGATGAGTTACAATATATTATCATCACTCCATACATTCATACATACATACAAGAAGAAGCTTTCTGAGATATATTATTGTTTTTTGTATCAAAATATAGGAAATGGAATAGATTAACTCCAAATTCTGTGTTCATTAAACCTCTTTTTGTGAGGAGTCAGATCATAATAAAAAGATTGTTTGAGTCTCATAATTTATTTAATTATCCCGTTAAAAAGTGGAGTGGTGATATACTGATAATATATAGAATCCGATTTAATATAAGCATAAAAACACAATATAGCGGAAATGGACTTGATTTTCTGTGTTATCCCACATTCTCTCTAAACATTGGAAAGTCTAACTTCTATTTCCTTTCAATTTTGAATGATCATGTATTACGCAAAGCATTGTATTTTTTCCAGATAGGCACTCATGATTATTGTGTAAAATACTTGTAGTTTCTCTATTCTTGTTCAATTATAAGTAGCTTTATATTTAGAAACCTTAGTGGAGATGTAACCAGAACAATGTGTAAGAGAAAATTTTTGAGTATTCATTTGATAAAAAATGTTGAATAATTCACAACTTCAATATTATCAATCTCAATATTTTCGATTAATGCTCTCCTTGTGAAGTAACGATGGAAATATATTCCGTTAAATAAAGATAACAAAGAGACTTTTTAATCATATTCAAGCAAGAAATTTATCATTTGAGAATGATTGAACTTTCTAGAGCCCACTTATAGAAATTTTGTGCTTTTCGCCTTGGTGGAGCATATTTTATACAAGTACATCTGGAACCCACAAAAAATTGTTGATTATCGCTGTTCCAGTTGTTTATAGGATACGTATCCTCTAAGTAGAAATTGTCCTCTTTCTTATTTGACCCCAATAAAAGCATTTATGTAGTGAATAAGGTCATTTTTATTTGTGTAGCTCGCTCCAAATCGATTGTTTCTTCACAATTGCTATGAAAAGAGGTATTCCTCATAGTTTACTTAATTTCAAAACCATACCGCACTCACAGCACTTTGCCCACACCACAAATGTGTCTTTTTGAACGTTCCTCTTTGAAGCGATATAATAGTTGAACTAGATTCTACTCTGCGTGAGAATTCTCTACTCTGAGTGAGATTGCTCTTTCATTATCAACAGTAAAATATTGTGTAGCAGAGTTTAAACGAGACTGTACGAAAGCGAAGACCAGCATCGCAGTGGTCGACCAAATGAGGTTGCGACTTCAAAAATGTTCAAGAAATTTCACAAAGTATTACTGGATGATCGTGGACTGGAAGTGCGCGTGCTAAAAGACAAAGGATTTCTAAAAGTGCGGTATATCGCATATTAACTGAAAATTTGGACATGAGAAAGTTGTCACGGTTGCTCACAAAGAAACAAAAACAGCGTCGTGAAGATATTGACATCGAGTGTTTGATGATGTTTTACAGAAATGGAGTCGAATTTTTGCGCCGTTACATAGCTATGGATGAAACGTGGGTCACACCAGAGACCAAAGAAGAACAAAACAATGGACTGTAAAAGGATACCGTTGCATCTGTAGGAAAGGTCGATTTTTGGGATGCATCGTGAGATGATTTACATTGAAAAATCAAAAACTCTCAACAGCAAGTATTATGCGAATTTATTGCAAAGTTTGAGCGAAGAAATCAAGCAAAAACAGCTGCATTTGACCAATGAGAAAGTATCATTTCATCAAGACATACATTAGCTAACACATCCATTATTGTGATAGCCAAAATTGCATGCACCCCATTTGCCTGATTTAACCCCTCTGATCATTTTCTGTTCCACAGACTTGAGAAAACGGATTGGTGGTCAAATAGTTCAAAGGCCTATTTTGAGGATTTTGACGAGTCATATTATAAAAAGTGGAAACTATACGGGGCTAAAAGGAGATCACGTTCAAAAATGTATATCTTTCTCTATTCCTCCGTATCACTTCTCCTATTTATTGCTCAATATACTAATTTGTCGTAAAATTTTTTACTTACTCTTAATTGTGTTTTATTGGCGTATTAAGTATATTGCAAGAGATGTATGTTTAATTGGGAAGAGATTGAGATAGGAGAAAATATCGGTATCGGTATATTTTCGTATGGGAGCGAGAGGATTTTTCCATATTGTTAATAGTATATTGTCTATAATCATCATAACTTTTGTTCAAACATATTCTACACAAATACCATTGTAAAATTCTTCTTCTCATTTCCGGACTTCTTCTAAGTAAAATAACTATTTTCTACGTTTCTCTTTTATATACCAGCATGCTACACAATCATTAACAAAATCTTCTCTAATTAAACCCCACATAAAATTCAAAATGAAAATGTTTTATATAATGCTTCAAACGACAGGATTAGAATAACTTTTGTGAAAGGGTTTTCTGATAAGCTTCATACCCGGTCTAGATTCCGGATGTTGAATGTAGAAAAACACCTTTTTTCGCACTCCCTAATTGCATTTTCATAATCCTAATTACGCACATTTCAAGCTCACAGTCGTGAATTCTAATTTCCTCAATTTAAAGTCGGGCTTTCCAGCTTACCAACACGCACGTACGGTGCTTGTGAAAGCACTCGCTAAAAGTTCAGGAAGTATCACACGTGAAATCCCTTTTCAACTGCTTTACTCATACAGAACGGATGTCATTTGAAGTTTTGAGTACGAGATTTGTAAAATTTTGTGCAACAGTATTGTTACTATTACTTATTTCATATTTGGGCATCTCTAGAATTGTATACGCAGGGATAAAACGGTGAAAACATATTTGTTTGTTCTGTACTGTATGGAAAGCTTGTGCAAGATCATATAAATTGTGGAAATATTCGTGATAAATCATCGATACTTGAATTCATCATGAAAAGTATATTAAATAATCGACTATAAGAGATCAGTATCAGTACGGTTCAAGCCTTACGCTTTTTTGTTTTATCTAAATAGGAAACTTATACGAGGTGTGACTATTGAATAACGAGATTGATTAGGTTAGGTAGTATGAAATATTTTATTTTGATATTACATACATTTATTCATTATCTTTCCCAATATATTCTCTATTCCGACATCGCTCCTTGTGAATCTTGCGTACAGGAAGTCTTTTTCAGTCCATTCCTTGACGACGCGCAACGCTTTTTCTTTCACCGCTTCAACAGACCAAAATCATGTTCTTTTGAATGCAGATAAGACCTTCGGAAAGAGATATATATCGCACAGTGCAAGATCTGTGATTAGGGTGGGTGTTCGGGTGTTCAAAACTGGGATGTTGTACTTGGCTAGAAACCTCTTGATAAACAGTGCAGAAGAAGGCACCACTTTTGCATAAACTTTTCGCGTGTTATAGCTTTCACGTAAAATTAGCCGCACACATTCTTAGCTGATGGTAAAATGCACAAGATTACGCACTTTTGGATATTTCCATCCGTTTATAACGAGGGCGAACCGAACATAAGTCATAATCATCATCTTCTCGGCCATCTTGATCAAGCTCGAAGCACTTAAAAATACGTAGAGGCGACAAACATTTATTACGATACACTTATTTCGATAACTTCCAGTTGCACTTGTTCTAAGTTTAATGTGAAATTTTACAACAACCCTTTTTTCTATTTCTACGTCGATCATCTACAAAACAAAAAAAACATACCCTATACAAACGAAAGCCACGGTTACACTGGTTTGTTTACAGACACGGTAGACATCGCATTCGAAGATGTAGGCTTCAGGCTAGCCAGCTGACTTCAGGCGCATGCGTACTTTTTCTGTAAAACTGCTTCATGGTTAGATTCGTCAGCCAGGAAGAATCTCTTAGAAAACTACTGAGGTATTACACTTTTTTCAGGGGTGTTATATACATCTATTAAATGTATCTACACAAGCAACTTTCATGTTTTATTATAACATAATTATGCTTTTATAATATTATAATAGACTTATACATATTTTCGTTTCTAATGAAGTGATGTCAAACAGTTGCTGAGAGTAATTGTTACTTATATTCATTAGATCGAATTCACTTTTATTATGAGAATAGGTGGCAAATACTAGAAATCATTCATGGATTGCTGAATCAGAGAATTATCAAATCAAAAGATCAAATCTGGTTGATCCGTGAAGCAAAGTACTGATATATTGAAATTGCGTGGTCTCAAACGTGAATTCGGAGGATTTATAAATAAAAAATTAAAATTTCCTTGTCAAGTTTTCAGGCAAAAGAATCTGATGTTATCTACTCATTAAATCGAAGAATTTATAATCAAATTCTAAATATGAAAGTGATATTTTAATTTATGACTCTTATTTGAATCTTTTAATACGCGAGAAGCCGTAGCCCAGTGGTGTAAACGGCAGATTATAAAAGTTATGTTGTTTTGAGGTCAAAGATGAACCAATACCCATTTTCTTTTTTTTTTTTTTCTTGTTACCTTGGTTCAAATTTTTGCCATAACTTTTAACTAGTAAGGCAGACGTATTTATTGGAAAGAGGATGCAAATATGGAATCCAACATTTAAAAATTTACAATAACTATTATGAAAGCATTATATTGTCAAAATAGTCGAATCGAAAACAAAAACTGAAATAATTACCCATATAATTTCATTATGATTGTGTGTGTCAAAAAAATGGAAAATACTGGAAACCAATATTATGGTAGTTTTAGGAACATTAACTATCTTCCACAAACATACTGGCTAATTTATTAGACAGACATTGAGAATATACCTTACAAAGTAATAGAGTGGACGAATTTGATAGCTTTATCAATCTAATTTCCAACATTTTAGGGCTCCCAATTCCAATTTATAGAGGAGACACTATTTTTATAGAACAACTGCTGAAATATTGTTGGATGGCGGCGATTATAAGTATAACATCAATCACTTGGAGGTAGAAGTTTGAGAAAGTGTTCAAAATAGAAAGAATATTTCTAACAAAATTTTTTCATAAAGACGATTGGAATATACATCAACAATCTTTTATTACGCCAAAAATTCGAAGGAATTAATTTCGCCAAATAAATTTTACTCATTGTGAAATGAATAATTCAAATTTAAATGACAATCAGTATGTGCAGAAGTTTTGAATTCATTGGTTAAAGTTCTATTCTTCAATAATACTTTATTTATTAATGTGAGTAGTAAAAATATGTATGAGAATTTAATGTAACCAAACCCACATTCCAACAATATCAGTACTTGGATTTAATATTTATCTGATAACATCAGTTTCGTTAAGTAAATGAAAAGAAAAAACACAGAGAACTGATCCAATATCTTTTATGACTTCCAACAATAGTTAAACGTCCTCAGTAGAAACAAATTTCTACTCAAAAGATCTGTTGTATTTCATGAATCGAATTACGTAGATGAAATGTGACACTTCCGAAAATCTTTCTCTTTATCGTACGTTGGTTACCTAGTTACCTAGTTGCAGCTACGATGACGAAGACCAGCTCACATACCATCTTGTAAGTGGTCGTCCTGGTGGTTGGGGTGTATACGGTTTTTCTTCTTTTGCAATATTTGCTAACCGCTCATCTGACATTCTGTCCACGTGGTCTCTCCATTCCCTTTGCCGATATCTCGCCCATCTCACTACATCGTGAATGTCACAAATCTCCCTTATTTCATCATTTCTCTTGTGGTAAAATAATGTGTGGTCTCTATTGACCCCAGCGTTCGCATTTCAGTAGTTCAGTAGCCACTTGGTTATGGAGTTCTCTGCCATGGTCTCTATCGCGTAAGTCATTACTCTCACTCAGCTCTTGTATATTGCTGACTTTTATATATTTATTTCGCCAAATTACATCTCTCAGGTACCCTGATATTAATAACGTCTTTGTTGTTTGAGCTTTCACTCAATTCTTTAGATTTCTTTCACTTGTCATGTTCTACACTCTAATTATATATTGCGAGTTTACATCTTCTCGGTTCTCCGGATACTATAAAATATTTGGCTTTCTTCAGAGACATTTGCTTCTACTATTTGTTCAAATCTATCCAGTAGCCTTTGGATGTTATCTTCGTCTTCTGAGATGGGGCTGAGGTTGTCTTTTTGTCTGATACTGCCCGTCACAGGTATTCTACTGCTCTGTTTATTTTCCATTCTGATATATGTGTAATTATAGGTGTTCAGGTCTTCGATAACTTTTATTATGTTGGGTTGAATCTTCCTTCTCGTCAATAAAGTTGTTACATCCTTCAATAGTACCCTATAAAATGCATGTGTGACATCGATAAAGCATATATAGGCAGTCTTCGGGAGCTCTAGCTTTTTCCGAAATTTGGCGGATCATAAAAATAGCATCTATAGCAGACCTGTTCTTTCTGAATCCCTGCTGTTTTGTTTTTCAGAGATACCAGGTCACTTTTTCTGCTTAAAATTCAGTCAAAACTTTTTGTAGTGCACTCATCAAGCTAGTACTTCGATAATTTTGTAGATCGTTCTTTTCACCTTTTTTGAAAATTGGAATCAGAATACTTTCTTTCCATTCTGTGGTATACTTTTGGTGTCAAACATTTTATTTAAAATAGTCAGTAGTTCTTCATGTAACGTGATACCTCCATAATTGATCATCTCGTTCGATACTTCGTCAATACCTTGAGGTTTTCTGTTATTCAGTTTAGTCATCTGTATGTACTCATTTATTGGCTTTTTTCTATGCCTGAGCAGGTCCCAAATCTTCTTTTATCCCTCCGGACAGATTATTCTCCATATCTCTCGAAAATTTCTCCCATTTTCCAAATATTTTCGTTGACCCCTTTTCTTACAGATTCATACTCATTATATGTCTCTGCTTTGGATCTATACAGCAAGTACGATTTTCTCAGCCGGCATGTTAATTTCCTTTCTTAACCAGGGTTCCTCTGCTGCTTCCAGAATGTTCGCTCTTAACTTTGCCCATGGAGTTTCGACATCGTCGCAGTCTTGGATGTTGTTCGCAACTATCTTTCCTCTGAGCCTTTCTTGATATAGGTGTTTAGTTGAGTCTTTGGATAGGGATTCTATATTGAATTTACTTCTTTCCCCGATGGATTTCTCACAGAGTGGTTGCATAACTGTTCGTATTTTCCGAAAATAATACACTAAAATTACAAATTTTATATCAGTCGCTTACTAATTCATAAGAAGATTATCCAATTAAGCTTTAATCGCTGAAGCTCGCAGTAAATTACACAGTCACTTTGATATCATAACAATTTAAACAAAAAAAGCCGAAAGCTCCATTGTTTCATGAGGATATATATTTGAAAGTTCACAGATTACCTAGATCAGGAACTATACATTATTTAGTAAAGCTATACTATTAAATATTGTAGAAATAGATAGTTGTTTACATTAGCATTGTTTACCTTTGGAAAATGATTATCAAGAATGTATTTTCACTTGAAATAGCTTGTAATATATGCTTCCTCATAGGTTATATGGTTTCTCCAATATGGAACACACACGAACACAATGTAATAAATGTGAATGTATTCTTGCTTTATTTCGCTTCAATGGTTTTCATCTAACTTTCTTTTATTATATCTATGTAATTTTATCCAAATTATTATTTTGAACAAAATGAAAAACTATTTACAAATATTGGTAAATTATCCTATTACACATTTTCATCAGTTCACTTAGAAATTTGAATTCACTTTACTATAAACTTACTGAATATGATTTACCTATTAGTGAGTTATTATGAACGACTGGAGAATTTTGATATTTCAGTTAGCGAAATTTATAACACAAAAAATATTAATTGAAATGAGTTCAGTTCGACTAATCTAAGGTTTTTCAGATTACCAAACACAATTATACCAATGAAACTTATACCTACAAAAATCCAATTTCGGAATTAGATATTCAAATGTCGTTTTTTCTTTCAAAAGAGTCGGTTTCTTCTCAATTTTTCAAGTTCTGTTTCTATTCAATGGAAAATATTTGCCCTGGTTAATGAATTACTCCTAAAAGATGATCTTGTAACACGTTCATTCAGTTCAAGTATCTTTTTAGTATCTCTATTTTTGTACTGAATGACTTAATTGGAAATTAGAGAAGAAAAATTTTGCGCGGTATATTTAAAAAAGAATTAAGTCAATAGAAAATAGTATGATGGGATTGGCGCTAGAAGAAAAGTGAAACATAGCTGTGGGGAAGGAAATGGTTTAGAAGATTGATACAAAAATAATTTGATTGAATGATCTCAAGCAGTTAAAATTTGGAATCAATAGCAAATTAAGGGTGGAAATTGAAAATAAATCTTAGAACGGAAGAATATGCGAGAACAGAACAAATATGAATATGAGAGTATGATACCCAGGCCACATCAAGGGATGAGAATCTGGAAATTATAATTATGGAAAGAAAATTTTGATCCCTATGAAGAGAATAAAATGAATTGTCCTAACTTTGAGAATACATTATATTGGAATATCTATATATTAAAAATTTTCTATAAATGACGAATATGAAAATTAATTTTCAATGACAAAAAACAATGAATCGAAAATTTAAAAATCAGAATTGCTTCTATTCCATATACTCTGGATGAAGTGATCCTGATTTCATAGATATTGCATAATTTTGAATTGATTTGGTTTCATTAGAGGTTGGTATTACATGGAAACTGGAATGATAAAAAGATGTATGTCGCTGGCGAATAAAGACTTTTCTCTGACACTCGGAGCTATACTGATCAAATGGTCTATTCATTAGTATCTTTAAGTCAACCCCAAACCAATATCATGTTTCTATTTGAAGTGCTGTTCTCCTACACAATACAGAATCAATAATGTACCATTATTTCAGATCGTATTTTCTATGTGCTAATTCTAGAATAATTCAAGGTCAAATATGTAATGCATCAACGATGTGTAACCCAAATCATATAACTCATCAATGAACTAGTTTTGGAAGGTCAAACGTTTCATGGTTATTTAAACTATTGCAAACTTTCTGAAAACCGCTTGACATGATGCAAGACAATGTGCAAGAAATTGTAATTCAATGAAAGTCGCAATATTTCTTGCAGAGAAAGTTCAGTTGATTGCTATGTGGTACATTCAACCTTATCTTTTATCTTATCTTATAACTATTATCTTATATATATATATATATATATATATATATATATATATATATATATATTAAAACGTTCTTCGCCATCTTCCGATTCCCAGTTTCCATCTTTCTCGATGTTCCTAATGATCTTCTTCCAATCCTCTTTCTCGAATATCCTCCAACTTAATCTTGGTCTTCCTCTCTTTCTTCTTCCTTTTGGTACCCAATTTAAGATTTGTTTGGGTATGCGGTCTTCAGGCATTCTTTGGACATGTCCGTACCATCTTAACTGATTCATCCTAATGTCTTCTGTAATCGTATGCTGCACTTTCATGATATCCCTGATTCTCTCGTTCCTTATTTTTTCACTTCTCCAATAATTTATTTCTGTGGCTTCAAGCATTTTCACTATTTTTTCTTTTAAAGGCCAAACTTCGCTACTATATGTTGTTATACTTTTTATTATGCTTTTGTTTATTCGATGTTTGTTTTCCTTGGATATTTGTTTGTCCCACAATACACTATTCAGCCGTCTTATTGCTTGTCTTTCTTGCTTATTTCTTTGTGCGATTGCGTCCATCATTTGTATTTTGTACAACGAATTATTTTTTGTTGTGTTTCTTCAAGTATTAAATTTTGTTGTTCTCCTCCAATACACATATATTCCGTTTTACTAAAATTTACTTCTAGACTCCATTTCCTGTATTCCTCTACTAGCTTTCTTGTCATATAATCTAAGTCTTCGTAGTCCTGTGCCAAGATAATTTGGTCGTCTGCAAAACACAGGGTATATAGTGTGGAATCGATTAGTGGAATGCCCATGTTCTCACATTTCCTTTTCCAGTGTGCTAGTGCGTGTTCTAGATATATCTTGAAAAGTGTGAGTGACAAATAGCATCCTTGTTTTAACCCCTTATTGATGGAGAATCCTTGTCAGACCTTGTTTCCTATTTTTACTTGGGACCTTTCCAAGGCATCCCATAGTTTTGTTTGTGGTTCGCTGTCATATGCTTTTTTAAGGTCAACATACAAAGGGTGGGGTTCTTTATTTTTGGCGGCTTTCTTATGAATTACTTGCGAGATTGTAAATAAATGATCAATAGTCGATCTCCCCGCTCTAAAGCTTGCTTGTTCTTCTGCCTCCATGTTGCAATATTCTTGTTCGATTTAATTTTTTATGATTTGTCCATAAATTCTGGATATTGTACATAGCACTGCGACTCCCCGGTAGTTGTCGCAGTTATATACGGTAGTCATGTAAGATCTTTTCCACTCTTCGGGTATCGCTTCACCATTTGTACACTTCTGGAAAAGCATTTGCAGATGAGAAAAAAGTTTTCAGTGCCATTTTTGATTAACTCTGGTGCTATTAGACCCGGATCTGGAGATTTTCGATTTTTTAGTGACTTACAAACATCTTTTACTTGTTTATTTGTAATTCTAAGCGGAGATGTGATAATATTTATATTGCCCTGTCTTTGATTTTCGAACTCTGGCATTGTTTCTGAAAATAATTTAGAGAAGTACTAAACCCATTTTTCTAATGTTATTGGCGATATAAGATTTTTTCATCTATCTTTTCGAAGAGATTTTAAGGTTCTCCAACTTTCTGTGTTTCTGCTGCCTCTTAGGTAGGTGTTTATTTGATTGCAGGTATTTTTCCATGTCTCGTTTTTCTTTTTCGTTATTGCTTTTCTTACTTTTGTTTGTGCTTCTTCAAAATTTCTTTCATCTTTTGTCATGTCATTTTTCGTGCATAGAAAGTTGGAGAACTTTACTCTCCTCTCTTATCGTTTATGAGATCCTCAATTTCCTTGTCCCACCAGTACGTTTTTGGTCTTCTGGTGTTATCGGATCTTCACAGGGCTTCTTCCGCTGCAGCAATCAGGCTTCTTTTGATAAAGCTATAGTGTTGTTCCGGATCGTCGAAATTTTCCTGTATCAATTTTCCATCTAGACGGTTTTGATATAAGGCCTTTACACTTTCCTCTTATAAACTATTTAGATTGAATCTATTAATTTTTATCTCCAATGCTTTTTCTTGTTGCTGTTCTTCTCTCCTATTCATCTGCATGAAAGTTAAAATTTTGGTTCTAAGTAATATGTGGTCGCTGCCACAGTTTGCCCCTCTTTGTACTTTTACATCCTGTATTTCAATTTTTTTGTTTTGTCTCATTATTATGTAGTCTATAATAGATTTAAAGTTCCATGTATACTGTACCCTTGTGTATTTATGTATCAATTTGTGTTGAAAGAAGACATTCAGTATTTTTAAAGTGTTTTGTTGGCATAATGAAATAAGTCTGTTTCCATTGTCGTTGGTTACTTCTTCCCCTAATCTTCCTACTACCTGATCGTCCATTTTCTTGCCTGTTCTTCCATTTAGGTCTCCTAGGATAATTACCTCTCTTGATGTGTCTACTAGACTCCCTAGAATTGCAACATGCACGCAATAAAAATTGCAGCAAACCTTCAATGTTGCTAGTGCATGAAAAAACTGAAAGAAATATTGCGTCTTTTATGCATAGCACATTGTAATGCTTCATGTAAAGCAGCCTTAATGCGAAATGGGAAATATTCGTCTATTTTGATCTTGCAAGAAATTCCATGTAACTTCTGGCACGTCGCATTGCATCATGTCAAGCGGCGTTAAGAAAAAAATATTCCCCATCTCTTTCCAATAGTCTCGAAAAGCTGAGAAATGGGATACTGTGAAGAAAATTGTAAAGTATTTCACAGACAGGCTCTTTGGAGCATCAAATTGTTCATATTACTATATATCTAATACCTACCCCTATATTTTTTTTAATTATCCATTACTTTTTATGTCCTAAATGTTGTATGACGCATATAAATATGTTGTTCAATACCAAGATAAAAGATGATAATTTTCAGTTAGGTTAATAGTTAAAGAAAACATTTTTTATTGGTTCATTTCAATCTTATTATAGTAGAATGCTACCATAATAAGTGGAAATTAATCCATTTTCCTATGAACTCCCATAATACCAAATCGGAACTTTGACAGAAATAGTGAATGCCTAAAGAATTTAGTATAGATGATAAACGGAGGTTTCAATGGTTTGATGTACACGATTGAATTGACAAACAGGATAAAGATCAAAGGAAAATTGGCTTTGATGAGAACTAATTATGGAATTTGAGGTTGTCAAATTTATATATATATTTTTGACTGGACAGAAATTATTGGTGACAAGATATAATAGAATGTTTGAAGTTATTGAAGAGGAGTGATGACTACATCTCCGATATTCGTATTATCGATATTAATCTTTCTATTTAAAACTCAAAATCCTATATAACGCAAATTTCACAAGCAATCCCAGTCGACGTAATATCAAAATTCTTTTATTTTTTGAGAAAAAATTTTATTAATACGTAGTTATTTATTTAATTGGGATTGTATTCCGAAAATATTTGTTTTTGATGTTTTAATCTCATCTTCGTTAGCTCGATCGAGTGAATAGAATTGAGAGGATTGCAGGATATTTTACTAGCATATGAAAAAAGATTTGCATAGAACACACCTCTGATGACTTTACAGGGAATGACTTTCTAACAATCTAATTTAAAACGTAAATTTCGAGAAAATACATTTTACCATGATACTTGTTATAAATAGTATCTGTACTACGACATAATCACTTTTGAAATTGTTTCAAGAACACTTATGTGCAAATGTTTCGAATCGGGCGATAGAGTAAACTTTTTCCTCCGATCCATCAACCAACTGATCAACAGGTACACCCAAATATGGTCGTGAACGTTTTATCGAGTAATCTAACTATTTCTACATGGAATGAATAGAAACATTTCAAAAATGATGATAATTTTATGATATATGTGTCTATTTGAACAACCCATATAGCAGATTGGCTTCAACATGTATTAGCAACGTGAAAAACTTTGCATATAAACTTTGAACTACTACATCAAAACCCAAAAAGGGCTCCACACGAGACTTTTCTTGCCTTTACGTTCTTCATGAAAACATTTAACTAGATATCGAGACCACATTCGGTGAGAGTCTTCAGTCTGGTTAAACGTCTCCTCTTAGTTTACTGGTGATACATTTTTTCAATTGTTCGCTCAATTGAGTGATTTGATTGACAGCTGATTGTGGGACATGAGAGCAAAAAGCTATCATAGCTATAGCTCGGTTCACAATTTTTGAAACAACATTTCAAATTCTCCTTTGTCTCATCGTCCAAACGAACAAACGGCCGTTTTGCAAAGAGACTGTTTCCACACGCAGCGATCACTACGTTTGGAGATCCACGACCTCGTTAGATCTGTTTGAGCAATCTAATTTGATTGTTTTGAGGGACTCACGTCTATTTTCGGAGATTTTGCGAAAATACTGTTTCCACAGTCAGCAATCACCACGTTTGAAGATCCACTACCTCGCTAGATCTGTTTGAGCAATCAAATTTGATTGTTTTGAGGGGCCTGAGTCTGTTTTGGGAGATTTTGTGAGTTAAATTGGAAGTGATTTGATTATTTTTATATAGAAAAGTCTTCTATACGATAACCGCTATCATAACAGAGCTATAGATCGGTTCACAATTTTTGAAATGACATTCTACACTCTCCTTTGCCACATCGTCCGAACAAACAAATGGACGTTTTGTGAAGACACTGTTTCCACAGGCAGCGATTACCACGTCTAAGGATCAACGATGTCGTTAGATCTGTTTTGAGGGACCTACGTCTTTTATGGGTGATTTCGCGAGTTGAATTAAAAGCGATTTGAGTATTTTTGTACAGAAAAGTCTGATATACGAAAACAGCTATCATAATTGAGCTATAGATCGGTTCACAACTTTTGAAATAACATTTGAAACTTTTTTTTGACGTCCCTAAAAGAAAATATTTAGCTATGTTGCTCTTTAACAGCAATAATTTCATCAATTGACTTGCAAAAAAATAAGATTCATCTGTCTTTTCAGTGTAGCTACAACGTGTGGGACGAGATGACATCCAAACACAGAAAGCTGGGGGTTACTTTTCAGTCTATAACACTTATTACAATAAGCAAATTATGTGACAACACTCTATAAATTGACATGCTCGAAAGAAATCTACTAATTACTTTCTTTTACAGCTGTTATTAATAACTATATCAATTAGGTTTGGCTATTGGAACGCACTAAAACTCCTAAACCTACTTATTATGCCTTATGTAATATGCTTTTTAATTCCATGCTGAATTGTTAGTTGCACCATCAGGTTAGATACCAGTTTGTTTGAGTGGAGGCTAAACCTATTTTTAAAATATATGGATAAGTTTTTTCCGCTTTAATCGTTGGTGTATTGAAATCATGAGTTACGACAAAGTTTGGCATAAACCATGAAGCATTTAGAATAGTTCGTAGGACCTTCGATTGGACTTGCACCAGAATATCAATATTGGAGTTAGCTGCTGACCCTCACAATGGGAATCCGTGGGTCTATATGCGCTTGAGGATTTCTTTGACGATCAGTATTTTGTTTTTTGAAGATAATTGGGATTTTCTTATCTACATACCAGTATGAATCCCTTAGATTCAAAAGATATTTGACATCATACGTTGTGGTAGGGATTGATTGTTTAGAGGACTTTGCGATTGGTGAAGGTTACATGGACGGATTTCGATTAGTTTGCTTCATTTCTTCAGTCCTTTCTCTGTCTCCTTGAGATAGAGCTGTAATGTATTTGATCCAATTATAGGATATCTGTGTGATGCTAGAATGACGGCGACATCTGTAAATGTAGCTGCTAATACATCATTGGTAGTTGGCTGAATTGAAGATGAGATAATGCAGCGGTTCCAGACCACAGCCTTGAAGAACTTAGGCGTTTATTTTGTAAAGTAGTGTTTGTTCATTATGGTGGTTAACAAAGAAATAGCAATCATGGAAGTAGGAATGAAGGATTTGGTAGTAATTAATAGGCAAGGATTTTATTATTTCAAATAAAAGGAAATCATGGAGGTACATTAAAGGTTAAATTTGTGTCTTGATATTTTTTCAATGAAAATTTATGGAATCGAGTAACTAGAGTGTAGGAATGTTCTCATTGTTAAGATTCTAGAATCCAGTGATTACTAACTAAATTGATCGAGATGAGACATTATTTATTTTATTCTAATTTAAGTAGACCGTTATCTATTCGCCATATTTTTCTTTGAGTATAAAGTGGCCTTATAAGAATACAAAATACAAAATTATCTTTGGTTATGAGCAGAAAAGTGAGAAGAATATTATTGGAATTCCATAATGATTGTTAGGGGGCATAGTTAGCAATTAGCGATTATTTTTTGTTCGATATTTCTTGAGTCCCTAGGAGAGCTGATTCGATGTTTTCCCAAATAATTTACGATGACCAAATAAAAAGATCCCGTTGGAAAGAATATTAGTGGCTTCTTCAAATATATCCTAATAGTGTCTTCTTCTTATTGATGTTAAAATCATGAAGACATTGGAAGCAATAATGATTCTTATGTACTTCAACTGAACTTTCTTAAGCTGTGTGATCATCGTTATACTAACTAGTATTGATTAGAAGTCGATTGCCCAGCCAGTGCTCATCTTAATATATTATAATTCATGGAAAGTCTCAATATTTCATAATGAATATATTTATTTCTTATTATGTGAATATAAATAATCTTTCAGTTTTCTAGCAGAATATTTCAGAATACACTTCGTCAAGAGTGCATATATAAAGATTGGTTGATATAGCAACCATTTAAACATGAGTAGAAGATACCATACAAAAGAAGGTGCCGAAGGAAAATTGAAATTTGATAACCAAGGTGTTGTTAGGGAGGATCAAATTGGAACGAGAAAATAAACGTTGAAGGAAATCCAAACATAGTAATCTGAATGAAAAATGTACGCTTGACATATGAATCAAATGGAGAATGGAATTTTGATTTACTTGAATAACATTTTTTTATCGCAATATGTGTTGATTTAAACCACCCATATATTTATAATAATTTTTCATGACTGTATAGTGGGGAATTCCAAATTACTTTTTCTCATTTCTATTTCATTTTCTGAACTGAACTTCTATTAGAAGTATCAAAATTAGTTGTTAAGTTACTATTAAACTTATTTTTATTGTAAAATAAGTAATAGAAAACTTCTTTCTCCGACTTTCCTATCACTTCAATAGGGAACGATTTATTTGGTATCTACCATTTTGGATTGGGTCTACGAGTCGTATTGAGCCAATATGTCATTAATTTTTCGAATATTCACAAAAAATTTTAGTATGTAATGATATGATACTATACAATTGACAATTGTTGTTGACAGTTGTCAATTCTGTATATTCCCAATTTGTCAAATGGCAGACGGTTTCGCACAGCACTTATAACGTATATTAAGATTGACATTTGTATAAATTTTTTGTTTTTATTTCATCACAATATAGAAAGAGTTCTTGTCAGGACTAATTTGAAAATTAACTCAGATTATTTTCCAACCACTAGCAGATATAATTTGTCCCCCCCGTGTTCCGCCATTTATCGTCTACATAGATAATGAACGAGAGAAAAAGATGAATGCCATTGTAGTTAACATTGTAAAAAGGTTAGGTAAGTTATCGAAAATATAGTACTTTTATATGAAATTTAAGGATACAAATTATTTCTTTTTTTGGATTTGCTAGATCGTCTCGAATTATTCAAGAATATAGAAACACTGAAATAATTAAAAAGAATATAATCCGACGCATTCTTCAGAATTCCATTTCTTAAAATGAAATACCAGTTTTGGATAAGATTTCAATTGAACTGAAAAAGTACAAGATGTGCCAATAATTTCTCGCTCATCATTACATAAAGTTATGAAAGTAAGAAATTTCGAGAAGACCACAAATTATACTAATTTTTGAATAAATTGAAAGCTTCACATTCAATGTTATAGTATGTACTAAGAAAAATCACCTTTTTTTGATACTAGTTTTGATAGATAAGAAATTACCTAAGATTCGTCAAACAGTATAGGCGTAAACAGAGACCCATTTATTACTTAGATGAAAACTAGCTAAATGAAGGTCATACAAATTCCGAGGATTGTCTACAAGCTTAAAAAATACATCTGGAGAAGACAAATGTTGAATCACGATCCTTTATGCGGAATCCGAACATGGACTTGAAGTTATAGATGCATTGCTGATATTTGAGAGAAAAAACTGGAGATTATTATGAGGAAATAAATGGATTAATAATTGTAGTGGACATTGCCTATTACCACAGCCGTAGGGTAAAGAAATTGGTTTAAGCAATATATCAAAATAAGGAAAAAATCAAAACAGAAATTTGTTCTAGTAAGAAAAATTAATTTTTCCTCATTCTTCACATTTCAAAAATATTGCAGTACTTAATTAATTGAATTATTTATAGTTTTATTGGAATTTACAAAATAGAGCTATAAATTTTACTTAAATTACTCAGGTCTTTTTTCTCATTTATACCTTTTTCGTTCTTATGAATCATTTCTAACAATTCTCTTTTTCGTGAATTAGATTCCGTTCCAAGAATTCTGAATCTTTTTAATTGAATTTATGTTATTTTGATATTTCTTGGTTCGTTGATGCAGTTCTATTTTTTTCATCGTATTGATGACCTCTTTGTCTATTTTCTAAATACTGAGATGTTTGCCCTATGTAGACAGAGTCACAATTAGTACAAAGCACTTGGTATACAATATTACTTCTTTGGTTTTTGGTATTTTAGATTTTAATTTAGTGAAATATTTGGATGACGTATTATGTCCTTTATGAATTATACTAAGATCATATTTATTGAAATGATTCGATAATTTTTGGGAAAGTCTTTGTACATATGGTGAGGAAAAATGTTTTGATGTTTCGGTACTGTTTTGTTTTTTAATTAATTATAGTATTTATTTTATCCTTTTCTTGAATATGTTGTCTATAACTTTTTCCGGATAATTATTTTCTTTCAATACAGTTTTTGCTTTTTGAATAACTAAGTATCTAAATTCAGGATCTGACAGTTTGGTCGTTTGTTATCACTGGTATTTTTTGTGACATAGGATGTTAAGTTTAATTCATATGTTACCGATAATATAGCAAAACAAAAAATAAAATTGTACTTAAGTTGCTGTTCGAGAATTATATTCTCAAACCAATGAATGATCATTCGATTTTAGAATCGATGATCTTTCAAAAATGATTCATAAATTTACGACTACCTGATCTCAAAAAAAAAAAATGGGAGTGAGTTGTCAGTGCATTGAAAAATGAAAAGTCAAATTAATTTCTCTTGATGAATTAACATAGTTCTTTTATTCAATTTACGTTTCAAGTGTTATTTACTGTATTTGGGCGCAGGACAAGTTTTGTGTTTAACATTTTGTGTAGTGTAGTCATATTTTATTATAACTTTTTATCCTGAAAGTGTCTCAATTTATATCGACAGAAGTCAATAAGGCACCAACTACTGTAGCTTTACGACCTAAAGTAGTTGCTAAATAAAAGATTATTCATAGTGGCGTATATCTTTTAGCCTTATACTAAAATACCGTTTTGTGCTACCAAAAATCAGCAACTGCTACAGTCTAAGTGGTGTACAGTTAACAAGTACGTGCAGCGCTCCTCACGCTTAGATATAAATAGGCGTGTGGGTAGTAAAGTGGTTGAAGAACACGGTCATTTTCCAACCAGTTGCCGTATACCCGATAATCGGTTCTTCTCTAGTGATGTCATTGGGTCAATGAATAATCGTTCTCGTACTTGCAATGGAACATTTTATCACATTTCAGACACAACCAACTTTTTATTCAACATCATTTCTCATTTAGCTCAACTTTCGA
This sequence comes from Diorhabda elongata, assembly GCA_026230145.1. NCBI lineage: Eukaryota > Metazoa > Arthropoda > Insecta > Coleoptera > Chrysomelidae > Diorhabda > Diorhabda elongata. The sequence goes on from CM047926.1 coordinate 46,044,305, forward strand.
TAAACAGATATCCTCTACTCGCTGAATAATGTGTCTATTGTAGTTCCATCATTTGGAATTATTTACATTTGACCAGAAACGACTCGGATCTCATCATTGTTCGCCAACAGATACAAAACTCAAAAGTTCACGTGCCACCAAATTTGTTATTAAACTTACAAACGTAGTCACCTACCTTTATCTTTATAAATTTAATTTTACAATTTGTTGTATTTTTTTTATCATTCTCAATAATATCCATTCACTCTTTTAACGTGTCTATTAACTAAATTATTCTTTCGTTTGTGGTTCATTAGTTCCAAACTGTGAAACTATATAATTCTCGTACGATTAGTATTTTATGTCATTAATTCCAATCTAATAACTTTTTAGTGATCTCTAGTAGTGTGTTTCCGGTTTAAATTAAAATGGTCCACCTAGTTGAAAAACGAGGTATAATAATATTATATTCTCATATAAATGACATGAAAGAGGCAAATTTTATGCCTGCTCAAAATATTAAAGGGTAAAGGGTACAACGTTACTTGCTAAAAATATTTAAAACGATTTTTCTCAAACAAATAGAAGTGAATGTGACAAAATCATCCAAATTTTATTGTTGCTGTTTATACTTTACGGTTTAATAGATTTTATACAATCGAGTCGCAAAATCCCATCATCTGCACTAACAGTCAGTACATGCAGACATATTGTTGAAGCTTACAGTCGAGATAGCTTCCAGCAAGTGCCATTTATAAATAATAGATTGATATTGCTATTAACAGACTGGTGTAATACAGCATCTTATCAATACATTACACATATATTCATATCAGTATAATACTTGTATCCGAAATATAGTAGCAACTTTTCAAATCAAATATTTCTCATCATTTTTCGTACTATAACCTCCATTTTTTTGTCTCTGATGTTGACTCACATCTATCTAATTTTTCAGAGGTTACTCAATTTTTATCATGGGCAGCGTACTTCACAAAGTTGATGAGCTTCATTCATTTGATTTCTCTTCAAGATATTAAAAAATTATGAGATAACTAGAGTTTTGTTCATTTTGTTCCACTCTCCACTACATGGCTAGAAATATTATTGTAGTGAGTCGTTTTTTAGAGGCACTGAAGTAATCGGCTCATCATTGCTAGCTATCAATAATTATGTGAAATAGTTAACAAAAGCAGATACTTTCTACAGAAAGCGTGAACTGTAAGAAATTTTGTTTGTTGGTAATTAGTTTGGATCATCTTCATCTGCAAATTCGAAATTGTGGAAACTCAAAGAATAATCAGTTGGGAAGAGACGTCAAAATATTTTTATCATCAAGAGAATCGTTTTTTGAGAAATTTTGAAACATGTTTTACAAATAAATTTAACTTTGTCCGTAAATTATTACGCTGGACCAGCTCTTTTCGAGAACTTTTGACAACACGAAATAAAACAGTGCCTTGTCTATTTAGTGAAGTATGACATCCGAGAAAAGCCGATGAATATTGTTATATTATCAACTTAAACAGCAAATAATAGAGAAAAATTTTCAAAACAAATGTGCCTTATATAAATCAACATATCAGTAAAAAAATTAGAGATCACCTTTTTTTGATTCACTCATTAAATTCCAGTTTCGTTTCCCTCACATTTAATTATCTGTTTCTGTTATTTTTAATGTCTTTGTAGTAACTTTTCCACATTTACTTGACTTGTATTGTTACCAAAGATTTTATGCCAGCTAATAGAGGCATATAATTACCGTTATCCTCAACATAATCGGGCTCGCAATATAAATCACAAATTCCTCCAACTTCCGGAATAATTGATAAGTTGAGTATATCGTCAACTCATCAATTACGAGTGGTGAATAAGAAGAAATCATTGGGTACCAAACAACGATTGTACGGTCTATCAATTCGAGGTTTGACTTTAAATGACTTGACGATCTTGCTATATCAGTTTACGCTCAGCATCCATGTTTTCTGGCACAGTCGATTAATTAAGTTTTTTGACCAAAATAAATGTTTCAAGTATCTGTAAACGAAACAACATATTTAGCACTCGTATGACAACCCGTCCTGAAAACATTCACCATTAAAAAAGTTAAACTTTACGATGGCCATATCAGATTTGACTGCAGAATTTTCCAGATCATAGTGAGAAAGATATGATCACCAGTCCCAACAGCAGATGAAAAAACCGATAATGATACGATTCACTTCGATGAGAATTAGGACAGAACTCAGTTTGTATCTAAGTTTATTATTCACAGATTCACTTAAATATGCTGAGAATAGTCAAAAAGAAATTTGTCTATAAACGTTCCACACATCCTACACATCACTTTCCATTATTCAATATCAAGTTTATTGAAACAAAAGTCACTTTTATTTCGGATGCAGACGGCAACGATAAATAAATTAACAGCACTTTACATCGAGTAACTTATTTTGTTTATAACACACCCCAGATCGCTACGGACATTCGAAACTTCCATTCGTATAAAAAATTATTTGTGTAGTCATTCACTAGCCGTTCCAAGGTGAGAAGAGTCCATTTCGTTTAAACGTGCTTCGTTGAATTTACTTCTCCATATTCCACAGACGTGCTCTCAAAACATGTTGTAGCACTGAGTGACAGCATTCACTAAATTAGCATTTCAAGACTTTGTGACTAACGAGAAATTAAGTCGTTTGCACAACAAAGGGAAAACGCGAGATTATCTAGAATGATTCATACAAAAGTGATTTATTCAATTATGAACTTTTCTCATGAATTTTTGAAATATTCTAGAAACTTTTATAGATACATAACATTCAACAGAAACAAAAGTTCATTTTATGGAACATTATGTATTGCCACACATTTTACCACTATAATATTGATCCGAATATTTACTTTCATATTTTCCACAAACATTTTAGTTGGTTGAAACATTGAAAAAACATAAATGGCTTGTGAAAATATCATATCGCTGTTCTAAAAGAACAATGACACAACTGCTAAAACTGACATTTCACAGGAGACCGAAAATAATCAATTATGCCGTTGTTCCTTCAAAATTTTTTCTTACTTTATGGTGTGTAACTGTTAACATTCTATTTCTTGTTTGTTTAAATAACTTTCAAAAATATGCATACATATTCATTGATTCACGTAATATAATATTGATAACTGATTATTAGGCAGAACCAGGGTATAAAGACAACAAAAAACAAGGAAAAAAACACTTTCCTTATTTTGCTCCTCCAATAAAAATATATATTTCAAATTATCATTACTTAACATTGAAAAATTAATATAAAATAGATAAAAATAACCTTGTTAATAATTTATTAGTCCCCCTAAACAAAAAAATAAAAAAACACATGTTAATTTACATTGCTTGATAAAATATTTCATAATAGTGGGGAATCACACGAGCTGTGTCAGTTACAGTGATTTTCCTAGTTTTTCCTCCCTGAATACCAGATCGCCTATTTCTAGCTTGTTTGCATGTAACTTCACTCCAGTAGTTTTGCTTAAAGCTGTATTTGAACAAAAATTTGTCAGCTCCTCTTTCAAATCGTAATACTTTCAATTCCTATAATTTAAAAGTATTTCTGTTAGAATGCTTAGAAATGTTTTGTGTCATCTCATCATACAATTCTACAAGTCTATGAAATCTTCGTAGCCCAATTCCCTAACTTGAAGAGGTTTCCCTCTTTTTTTCGCATTTCTATCAACTAAACAAATTGATCATGTACGTATACTGGTCCCGATTTCTTCGCCCTATTAACACATCTCTCAATAATACTGTTCGCTCCTCCTCTTAGGTATTTACTTCCTCAACTGGCACTTGTGGCGATATTATCCTGACTGGAGGAGGCGGACAGCCGATGTTTCGAGAACCACACAACTACGCTCTAGCTGCCAAGAGTCGGAATAGTATTACGTCGTTGTTCCACCATACACTTTATGGCTTCTTGATACCATTAAGCAATAAAACTCAATTACTCAAAATTTTACAGTTAAGTCATTATTCTTCTGGAACAATATTACTTAATATTGTTCAATATTTTAAGTTGTTTCAGTTATACTTTCCACTTATCAAATAAATAACAGTCTCTTGATACCATTAAAGTAGTAGACGATGTGACAAACTTCTTCCTATAACTAATATTCACATGTAAATGTGATGTTGAGGTTTTATTTTAACTACAATTGAACAACATAAAACATATTATTCTCCTATCTTCTCATGGTTATCTCTTAGTAGATTTATATCCCAAAATGTACTCATTTTGTACTTTATTGTCATCATTTTATAAATTATCTTAAATATTTGACCATGACCATAATTAGAATAATTTTTGATCAAAAGTACAATTGAAACATCCAATAAATCTAATGATTCGTCACCTCGTCAGCCCTCTAGGCCTATCTTGCTCTCGGCTTCGAAATCTTCCACTTCTTATTTCTATTTCCACCTAATTTTGCCAGTAAGTACCTCCCACTGTTCTGAAACTATTTCAAACTTCCCCCAACCGTTTTTCATCTTCAAGTACTAGTTCTATTCATCTATCTTCTGTTATTTTCCCAATATGTCCCAACTATCTCGATCTATGTGCTCTGTGTCCCAATATAAATGGATTACTATTGGTTGCTTATATAATTCTGACGGTTCTCCGTTTTTTTTTTTATTCTATAGACCCCATCTTCTTCAATTTCACGGTAGATCTTCCTCTTCATTCTCCATGTTTAACATTCGTAGGAACTAATGGTCTTATTATTCGATATATTATTCGATATTTTCTTATTTCAGAAGCAGGTAGATTTCTATAATAATTCATCGTAATATTGGTCTTTTTTGCCATTGTCTTTCCTTGCCGTGTACTCAGTACTTTTCTCTTTGATTATAAGGCCATAGTTTCTTGCCTTCTGTTCCATTAGCTTGAATACAGTTGCAAGCTCTTTTCTGGATCTTGCCATGAGTACTTTATTGTCCGCACATGCTAGACATTGATGTTCATTTCTGTAAATTGAACCTTGAGTTTTTTCACCTCTCTTTTTGAGTATGACCTCTTGAACTGAAGAGGGATGGGAAAAATGGATCTCTTTGTCGTGAATACGTTATAAGTACTGTTTTACTTCGCTCCCGTTTTCCGTATTGTTATTTCAACTAGTCGCCTCAATCTATCTGATATATTTTTTTGCCTAATACATTTTGTACCTTTTGATGGTGTCATAGGCCTGTCTGTAACCGATAAATAGCATAGGCAAAATTATATTTTGTTCGTAAACATTTCCTTGATGTTATTTCATAATGAAAATTGTTCAGCCCTCTAGTTTAAAACCTCCTTCGTACTCCCATATAGAATATTAGACCGAAACAGTATAAACTTTCGAAGAATGAAGATTTATCGAGAAACAGTTTATCGACAGAGAAATGCAAAATTGCAAGACAAGAAAATGAAAAAAACAGACACAAGGAATAAATTTATAAGCAAAATGGAGAAAAAAAAACAATAGTATAAAATTCGCTAAACATCTATCAAACTGTCATTCCACGTGGACTCTTCATTATTTACCAATGAAAACATCGAATCCTGAAAATAAATGTATATTTATTGGCCGAAGCTGTCCTAAAGCGTAAGTTCACAATTTCTTTGAGATATTCCTGCTAGACAACCATAAGTAGTTGCTTGGCTTGGTGAGATTTATTTAATTCATATTTTTTTTAAATAAATAGAAATATGGGGTTCTTTGGAACATGGACTAATGAAGACAATGAAATCGCACAGTGGAGTGAGATTAAAGACAAGTATGAATTTAATATTAAAGATCCTTTGGATCTTGTGTAGATCCTTTACAGAACCGAATGACATACAGAGAAAAACTGAGATCAGTTGACAAAGCTACTTGTAATTTATACGTAGGAATATTTATAGTTTATATACGGAGAACAGAGTTGTGATATTAGACGTAATAAAGCAAAAGGTAGCAAATTATCCAGAATACAACTATACCTATTTAAAAACATTGCGTCAAGTTTTGTCAGAATGTGGTTTCGAACACAAAAAAATGAATAAAAGGATGGCAATAACTGAATCGTCAGTAATAGTTCAATAGCGACAAGATTTTTAACATGAGATCAAAGACTACCGAAGTTCTAATAGACGAATGGGTTACAACAAGGGCTCAACTCACGTCTGGTACCTTGTTTAAACCAAACTCCCTTACAGGCAGGTACATTTTACTCGTCTATTTACGTTTCATAATTCAATATTCAGTTGTAGCAAGTTAAAAAGGTAAAATAATGATTTTTTTCCAAGTTCCAAGTTGTACTACAATTAAGTGGATCTGTCTAAATAACGGCGTATAATGCCTTCCAATTTATAATGATTCGATTGACTTTTAACGAATACTTTCTCGCATAAGATATACATATGATTATACCAGTTTTACCATACATCTCTAGCAATAAATCATTTATTTCTATTTTTTATATTTCTTCTGAGGACAGTTGATTTCCCTATAGTCGAAAGCCGCTAACACATCCTAAAACTCTTTCAAATTTCAACTGCCATTTTTCAATACGCTCCGAATCATTCCGTTAAGTTGGTTTTGCTATAGCCTTCAAGCTTTGATTTGCATCGGAAATAAATTAAACTCACTTATGGAAATCGCAATCAGTCGCTATTTTCTGCCATGAGTTGTCTCGTCTCCGTCGGCATGGCAGAAAGTTGCATATTTATGAATTAGACAAAGATAGAAACAAGCTCCCTCTTTGCTTTATAAAGGAGAGAGCGATAATATTTGAAATTAAGCTTATTATAGAAAATAGCGACTTTAAATTAAATGTACTTCAGAGGTGAATTCAGAAGCTTAGAAATGTTCTGATTATAAATAAGATATAATTAAATTTCGAATAGATAGATTGCCCTTATCAGGGAAATCATTAACGTACTCCTTGCAAACAGGAAATTATAAACTATGTACTCATTCCATCACGTACAACAAAAATATATGAGTCCTCGTTTTTACGAGATTATGATTTGATCAATCAATTAATAAAAAGTAAAGCATTGGATGTAAATTGATGCTTTAGATAGAGAATTACTCAATAAGTGGATACTTTGGCAACTACAAATGAAATTCTTCACATACCAGATTTGCACAATCTCTCGAAAACTTTAGTGCTAGGCAACTCGATACCATTGTAATTTAATTCATTTAAATACAATACACATGTACATCGGCTTCTGAAACTCACAATATCCTGTAAAGGAACGTGATGGATCTAGAAGAATTCATAGATACCAGCTATAGTAAAGCTGAACTTGACACAACCTATATTGTGTTAAAATTTTGGTTTCCTCCAATGGAAAATCTACTTTTTAGTAGAAATAATTTAGGTTGGAGATTTTTGGATTCTGAAATAACAATTTATATTTACAGGACTTGTGTTTCACTTAAATTTAATATTCTTCGAATATATCTATTTTATCCGCTTGTTTACCACATCTGCATAAGTTTACTAACATACCATGAATTATTATGGATAATACTGAATAAATTTAGTGTTACACTCAATCCTTCCAAACTTTCATGAAACATTGTATGGGTTTGTTTTAATTATCATCAAAAATTATTACCGAATATCTAATAATACTGTACATTTGCTTGCATGATTTTCAGCTATATCCTTTTTTCAATAAATTTTTGGTTTTCTAATTTCTCATGAATGTGACTGTACTGACTCTAATTTGCCGTAATTGATAGATTGATGAGCACATGTAATGAATATTATTGAAATTTCCATTGTAGTGAACAGAAGAAAAACTTGTTCAATCGGAACATTTTTCAAAATTGTTGACAAAAAAAATGAAAACAAAATGAGGGGGACACAAAAACTACTCTATAGACATAGAGAACAAAGCACATAATATTGATTATTGTAAAAACTGATATCATGAAAAATATTATAGTGACGTTTGAAACTGTATTTAAGAGGCTATTTTTGTATGTTAGTTTTCATATTCTAGAATTCTTAGAATAGATTTCAAATGCTCATCAGCGAAAGTGAGGCATATTAATTTTTTTTGTGAGTGGATACTGCCAAAAACTGATAGAGCAGATCTTTCCATTTCGTCAAAATCATTTAACAATCTCTTGTTAAACCAAACCAAACCAGACCAGAAATTTCAGAGAAAGAATTTTTTAGAATATCATCATTGTTACAATTTTTAGACAAAAGCTTGTAAATACTGAAAAACAAATATAAAAATATCTAAATAAATATACAAATGAAATAAAATTTCAATATACAGAAAAAAATCACGAGTAACAAAATTATAGGTTTCGAGCTGCGGGTTGCCGGCCACTGCTTACCGGTAATCGGCGCAGATAATAACCGATTATTTAGGTAGCTTGTCAATGTTTATGGATAAAGAAAAAGCTTGTTGGAACTTGCACCAAGCGTAAACCGGCACCGACGTATTTACCGGAATTCCTGGTCGCTTGTTGTCGGCGCCGGACGTGGTCACATAGTTGTTAGATAATGATGGATAGTGAAATCTTGATCGCCGCTATTTTTAGAAGACCTACCTTGTGGGACAAGCGCCTAGAATATCACGGCAATCGAAATGTTATGCAAAAGTTAAGGAACGAGATAACAACCGAATTGGAAATAGATAGGAAGATGTCTGTTATTAATAACCTTCCAATATTATATGAAATGTAAAGAATACATACAGTGAATTACATAAGCAAAAATGCAGTATAATCATGAAGAATTTGAGTTAGTTTTGGCAAATTAATGGATTATTGGAGAAAAAGTTTGTCTCTCTGATTTTTTCACGGTCCTCTTACACAATTTCTACTTTTTAGGTGTTTCTGAACACCTCCTCTATCGATAAAGGTGTTGATTGTTTTTCGATCTCTAAAGTCTGCTGTTAAAAAATTCCTAATATGTAGGCAAATTTTTTCCTTCAAAATCTTTGAGTAAAAATTCCATAAGTGGACTAGGTTTGTGTAAATTTTTGTTTTCTTGGATCATATTATAATTTTGTATTCTTTAAACTAAAATCTTCAATAAATGTTTTATTCGTGAAACAAATAAGGTTATACTCCCCTTATTGTAATAACAAGTCTGAAAAAATTTACTCTTTCTACCAGTTGCACCACGTTTTTTCCTAAGATATAATTAAATTTGTCTAATTGCATCTTCATGTACTGCCAAAAGCGTTGCTTATCTTGCTTCAAAGTCGAGAAGAGATGATGATATTCTCCATAAACTGCTCGGTCTTGATTCATTGGATGTGTCTGGCTATTTGTAACAATACATTTTCCAATAGCACAAACTCTTCATCTCAAGATTAACTCGATATCCTGACTCCATAAAATAGGCAATCGGCGTCGTTTGTGCATTCACCAGTAGAAAAACCGGCGCCGGTTTTCAACTACAGTAGGCACTTAATAATCTGAATAATATAAAGGCCGTTTTCCTGCCACCCAAAGTGACCCCTTTAATTAACATGTACTGCAGTATCTTAGGTTCTCGTACAAGAGAAAGTTATTTTGACGAATACTTGAAGATGAAGATGAAACAGTCTCATTATTTCAAAAGCTCAAGATGATAGTAAATATCAAAGACGTAATTTATTGTTTTGCACAATTATGGGAATCTACAAAGAAAAACCTGTTGAAGAAATCTTGGAAAAAACTTTGGACAAACTAAGTTTTGAAGAAACACCAAGTCAACAAGCAGACAGAAACAATGTTGTACAGGTGCTGGTGCTATTACTGGCTGTTAGCTGACGATAACGATCATGAATCTTTAATAGCAGGTTGTTGATATGGTTCTTAAAGAACTTCAGATGAGAGTGAAGATGAAGCTGACTATTACAGTGAGCGGAGGGTATCCCACTCACAACAACAGTCAACCTCGACCCCAGCGCTTACGTTGTTTCTGAGACTTTGGAGTAACTTTGCCGTTAGAGAGAGGTCTTCATTAAAAAACTATAACAGACTTTTTTAAACCAGTATAGTTTAGAATATTGTACCGTTTTGTTCATTACACTTTACTGTATTCGAAAGATGCTATAACTTTTATAATTACACTTATTATTTTCATTCTTTCTTCGTTATTTCATTCTCAAAAATATCCTTATTTCGGTTTCGGATTAAGCGGACTCGAATTCGCGTGACTCCACTGTAATGTGATCTATAGTAAATTGATTTTTATTCTTAAACAACTTTGAGAAGGGAAACATTTCCTCTATACTGCGTCTAAAAAATTTGGAAAATGTCTGTGCTTCGTAGCCCCTAGAACATCCAAATTACTAGCTGACTTTTTGTGTCTAATAACGACGTTAAAAAGTAGAGTCACTGCTTAGATTTCCACTAGTAGGTGGTTCTTTCAATTCTTTCTGAACTCTTGGTCTAGGATCAGCTATCTGGCTCAGTTTCTCTTTGTGCATTCCATCACGTTGCTCAATTCGATGTTGAGGTAGGACAATATAAATTCTTGTATAGTCTTCTTGCATAATCTTTCAATTCGATTAAAGTGAATGTACATGTGCATTAATTCCATTCAATCTTACTCCTGAACTTTGGTCATGCAAGTTACCTTTTTTGTTATAGTCAATCGTAGTTATTAGTAAGTTGAGTGAAACTTCTTTATTCATTTATCAGTGGGCCACTATTTGAATCATTTCCCTCAATGAATTCTATTTCGGTATCAGTTTCACTTTCTACTTCACAATCTCCTCACCAAAATGGTGATCAGTTTGCAAAATAATATCGATTACATTAGTCGGAATATGAAAAACATTATTGTTTTTCGTGAACATTAATGTTATGAGAGAATTCCAATATTTTCAGTTATATAATATTAGTCAAAAACTAATAATTTGTCAACGAATAACGGTTTCATTGTGGTAAATTTATTTGTAAAATGTCTGCTGTATGATTTAATGTTATAAAAAAGGAGCGGTATCGCGCTTTTGTCCAAATGAGCATATTTTCGAATTGCCTTTGATCTCTGAGTTCACGTTATCAATATTGCCGCATTTATTAACAAAATATCGAATATACTGCCTATTTGATATGAAGTTCATTGAAATGTCAATTTGTTCTCTTTTTGATTGTGTTGCAAAATATGAAAGAAATACCACATAATTTTTATTAATAACGTCCGTTTCGAACATTATGAAAGTCATATTTATAATATTGTGTAGATTACGAATCGATATAGTTGATATTGTTGAAAAAGATTTTTGATAAAATATAACGAGACACAAAATTATTTAGAAAAAGCATATGTGCACAGATATTCAAAGTACCCTTACATCCTAAATTAACAATTCAGATCACTCTAAATAAGTTAAAGGTAACTATTTTCACATATTACGTGAAATATAGATTTCCAAACCACTCGTAGTTACCTTGATGACGTAACCACTAATTTAAGTTATTCTTTCCTATATAGATAAATCACGAATGATGACATCTTTTTATACATCATTTATACATCCCAAACAATGTTAGCTAAATATTAAATAATATATATGACAATTCAAGGACACGACTTGTAGAAGAAACATCTAATGATGTACCTCCTTTAAATTTTTAACTATACTATTAACTATTTTTGACATTGGGCGTCTTCATTTTCATTTTTAGCATTAAATAACTAAATCTAATGCGGATACTACAAAAACAATAAATATGAACTATCATTTGAAATTTCGAACAGTTGTGTTTTGAAAAAATATTATGTGTTTACACCAGTCGCGAACAGAAATCCTTAAAAACTCTTCTATTCAAGTTTTACTCAATCCACAAAGAGACACTATACGTGCAGTTATGAAAATGTGGCGCGCACCTTGAGAAAACAAGATGTCCAGGATTTATTTTTTCTAGGAGTTACAGTTTTGAAGTAGGTCAACTTTGAGGCAAAAAGGAAGAAGTATTAATTCTAAATTTTAGAGAAGATAATATAAGTATCGGAGGTGAATTTCGATCAAGTTTTAAAAACACTTCAAAAATGTCAATCACAGATTTAAAAAATCTGTTATAGTTTATTAGCCCGAACATTAGCAATAGCAGAAATTCTATCTCAGTATTGGAACGTTTTGCCACCACACTGAGGTTGCTAGCAACAGGAAATTTGTACCATAGTTCAATGTGTTGATTCAAAGTTTCTTCGGTACCATCTATATCAAAAATTGTGCCAGAACTATGTAACGCACTGATTGAAGTATGTGGTTATTTTTGTAGTCATCAATTAGGTCGGAAGTTCCTTCATTTGTCCGTGATTTTTTAATAGTATTCTAGAAGTGCTTATACCTATTTGTAGGTGTATTTTTATATAATAGAATAAATTGCTCACTTTGGATATCGCGATTTGTTCCCTTCACGTACCAAATAAGACTGCCATCGAATCACAAGGAAAATATAAACAAACTGGTTCTAATTTCTAGGACGTTTACACCAAGCTGACAAACATTCCTAGAACACGTGGATTCTTTGAAGTTACTCACATTCGCTTGGACACTGTATTGTCCGTAAAAACTCTATTCGCGGACTAACAAGTGGTTTATTCACTAACTTTTTGCAAACGCATTTGAATTTAGTTTTAGTTTTGTCGTACTTCTTCGTTCATTATTTGACAGTCGATAGACCTGCATCCTAGTAAATGGCTTCATTGGTTGTGACCCATGGGACTCTTAGTATTATTCGAAGAAATTTGGATTGAAATATCTGGATATGCACCTGCTCCACATATTTCTATGGGACCCGACTTGTTTTGATGTTTTGGTGTTGTAAATGAATATTCTACTTTCATTTTTCATATAGTAGCCATTATATGGTCCTCAAATTGTTGCCCATTTGGTGTCTATTAAAGGTGATGTATATAAACGCACTGGAATTGATTTGATTTCCATTGCATTATGAAAAAGTCAACGATTATATCTGCGAACAAATTTAGAAAATATTCTGAAGAATGTTGTCTCATCATCCATTGAATTGTTGCTGTAATATCCACTTCAGTCCTATCACCGTACCATAAGTTAATAATTCCTATTCAATGTTATGAAGTTAGTGCTTCAATATAGAAGATTCTGCTCTTAATCTTATTTTTAGTGGCAGTTAATCGGAGTCCTAAATGTAATAAAATTTCGACTGCATTTTTTACGGAATGATTTCCATCATTAATTTCATCAGCTTGCTCGTCAGGTACATTTCTTAGGCGAATTTAGTCACAAATTCTATAATCATATCTCTATTGGTATTATCATATCTCATTGAAACAAAATACTGGAAGAAAGAAATTTTCTTTACATGGTGATCCAATTTGTGACAATTCATATAGTTTCAAGGTACAGTCAGGTAAGTAAATATTTTGTCTGCTGCTTAAAATAATGATTATCCGATCAAATCTGAGTATTGCAGCAAATTTTACCATGGAACACCTTATTGCACATAGGTTTCGTATCATAATAAAATAACTACGACAGACCCTTGGTAAGAATTCTCAAAAGCAGAAATTGAAATTAGCAATTCGCGTATTGTTGATTTTCTTGCCACGAATTGAATAACTTGTTTTAAAAACTGATTGGAATTGATAGTTCTATCAATTCAACAATAACATATCCACTTTTTGCAACATCTAGTACAAAAGGCGATTATTATTATTAAGAATGTCTCAATTCATTGTTTCGTTCCCCAATAACAAATCATCTAAACTGTAGTATTTTAGGTCGATTTTCTGACGATTCTTTGAAAATTGGCGTGTTTTTGTAGATGAAATTGTAGCTTCTTGCGTGCGGGGCATATCCACAAATTCAATACGTTTACAATAAGTTTGTTCACGGTATATAGTTGTGACTCTCAGAATACTTCGACTGAGTTATCCCCAAAAATTTAAGTGAATATATCAAGTTTATTCGTATAACAGCTAGGGGGAGTAGCCTTTCCATACTCCTCTCACTTTTAAAGCGAATCGATTTTTTGAGGGTGCTGAACCCAAATCTGGTAGAGTAATTTGCTATCAACAATTTAATTGCTATATTTCGTAAACAAAGAGATATATGAAAGGAAAATTCTATTGAAGATATTTATTTTAAGAAGATCTATAATTTTTTACAAAAAATCAATAGTTGAGAAGTTATCGTCAATATAAATCGAAATTATCATAAAATTGACTTTTTCTCACTTTATTCCACTTGGTTCCTAAATGGCGTAGAAAGATTTAAAGCACCTGTGAAGATTGAGACTATGAAATTTACTAGCTTGTTTTATAAATTGAAAAATAGATATTTTCAAGGTGCAATAAAACATGTAATCGCGAGCGCGCACTTTATCCTCTGATGGCGCAGTTCAAAACCTGCATAACTTTACAAATAAGGGTCGAAAACATAATTGAAAGTGATTAAAATGTTCGTAATGATTAGCACTTTAAGCTACTATAAGGTGAATCTCAATTTGTTTTAAATTTATAAGCCCTTAAAACACTTGCTTTTTTCAGGAAAATTTGTACATGTAAACTTTTGTTACTTTTCAACAGATGATATTTAAAAGTTTCACCACTCCTATTTCTGAAGCTTATGCGTTTGATAAAGTGAGAAAAAACGTCAATTTTGCAATAGTTTTCCATTATATTGTCGATAACATCTTAACTATTGATTTTTTGCAAATTGTATGAACCTTTTTTGTAGAATAAATATTTTTTAATTGAATATTTCTTTCATATCTCTCTTTGTTCAAGAGTTATAGCTTTATAAACAGTTAAATTGTTTATAACTTATTATTGGAGCAGATTTGGAATCGACACCATCAAAAAATCGGTTCTGCGTATCAAAAAATATAGGAAAACGCTCTAAAACTGAGGGGAGTATGAACGGATACGGGACCCCCTCGTAGATGCCGCTATATAGAGAGATTTATTGAAATTTGAAGGGAAATTCACTTTCTATTGGCATACTCACTTTAATAAAAACTACATAAAGGAATTTATATCGTCACTATAACGATATTGAAAATATACACATTGAACATTGGCTCGGTAAGAATCTAAATTTTGATTAAATATGTTTATGATTATTACATAAATAATATGGAAAATTCTTATCGGTTATTGTCAAGTTGCTTCGTTTTTCAGTTTCAAGTATAGACCTCATAGTATATTGTATCAAGGAGAAGTAAATCCTTTTTTTCTTTTTCAGGTAAGTTATCTACTCAATTCACTCTCATATTTGATATGTGGAGCCTCATCAAACACATTTATTGGTGAGTAAAACGTATTGTTAACATGCTCAAAGAGATTTTATGGTATTGATAAGCATCTTATGTGAAGAATATTTGATCAAACATAGCACTTTTAATTTTTGTTTTGAAAGAGCTAATGCTGATGGAAACCAAATAAGTGAATAAAATGACGAATCCTTGATTAAGTATGAATATTTCTCCAAATCTTGATAATAACAATATTTTTAGCTAGTTCAGATATTGTATTATTCCATTTTTCACTTGATTGTTTGGGATTTTTATTCAATCATCCATCTATAAAAGCAAAAATTACTGTAACACGATGAATCAGGTATCGGAAGCTCATTGTCAGACATCGGTTGTGGGGAGAGGTAACAGATATTGAGTACTTGTGCATAAAAAAACAGACCACTGAGTCTGTTTTCCACGTTCTGGTACTAACGCAAGGGAGGATAGTTATTTTGCGCAATACGTTCACAGACACAAAACATCTTAATCTTTAATATGAATGTCTTCCAGGATACTTTTCGAAATTTTATCTCCACAACTATAATTTAAAGAGAAGTCCATGATACAAAACCAATTACTGGTCTCCACTTTACTTCATATACAAGGTGCATTACTGACAAAAGATATGGAGAGAAGTGAATCGTCTTCAGCTCAAGTAATCGAGAATATCGCATTGTTCTGGAGATGTGTAACTTCAACAATTTACATCAAATATTTATTATATCTCCAATACGGGACCATGTATAAACACGACCACATCGTACGGATTATATCAAAGCTGAACCAGGAAGAGGAGATTGAATTGACTAGTCAACTTTCTTGATATGAATCCATTTGGAATGTCATTATTAGAGCCGTTCACAATCTAGTTAACCCATCTTAGATTGCGGATAAGTTAGTAGTAGCCATGTGAGATAATTGAAACGATATTTCACCATAAACTATTGATTGTTTGATAAATTGAATGCAAAGGGGGATGTGTTATCAATTATTATATATACAAGTCTACCATAATTCATTATTTTCTATCAATTCAATGTATCTGTTTGTTAAACTAATGAATTCAGTGGAGAAAACTATTCCTAAGATAAGAATATATATATAGGGCTAATACGTTATATTTATTTTTCAAGACGACCAAAGTTTGATTTATTAATTCTTCAATGACTTGAATAGTGTAAATATTATGGTCAATTTTTTGTTTTAACACTGGTACGTCTCTCAGAATAAAACTTTTCCACACATAACCAGATGTATTCTCAAATAATATGGAAATAGTAAAATCTTACTTGAATTGTGAGATATGGCAGCACTGTTTGACATTTTTGTTGTTGAACATACTCAGAACGTGCTGTCATACGAATGCTATCTGAGTTCTTTATAGATAGTTGAAACATTTATGTTGAATAAAAAATGAAATTAAATCACGAACATTGTCTTGAATGAAACCGATAGCAGTGAACCGATCAACTCGCTTGGACCTTTGAAAATTTAGGTTCATCTCAAGACAACGTGTTTCCCTGGTTTATCAAATTCCATCGTGGTTGCACTTCGCAACAGGATGAATATTGTAAATGTCGTCCAAAATCGGATGTTATTCAAGAAAACATCGATGCTGTGCGTAAACTGATATTGCAAGATCATTATGGAACATACCGAAAGATTCAGGCATACTTGAGCATCCACATCCACTAGCATATGTTCAATAATGCATGAACATTTGGCTGTCAAAGAGATTTGCTCGTTCTGAATACCGCATAATTCGCCAATCGCTCAAAAATAGCTCGTGTCGGTTGGTGCTAAGAAATGATGAAGAAAGTCAGTCGCAGTGCTTAAAAAGGCGTCTTTAAAATCATGACAGGCGACTAATCATGGATATATGCATATGAACCCGAAATTTAACAATAATCGAGTGTATGGGTCTTTCAAGACGAACCAAATCCAACAAAAGTTGTTCGCGCCGGAAACACTTCGATGCAAATGGTTCCTTTTTTCGGAATAACTGGACATGTTGCGACAGATCCTTTATAGCAACGTAAAGTGGTACATCGGCATTTGTTCGCCAGAAAATCAGAAATCAGGAAAGCTGATCGCAAAGGACATTCTCCACCACGAGAACGCGAACTCGCATACATCATTTCATACTAAAACGTTTTTGAACAGTCAAAACAACGAAATGATAGGTGATCCCCAGTAAAGTACTTGTTTAGCATTCAATGATTTCAAATAAATTGCGAGGGCAACGTTTGGTGTTACTAATGACAACTGAAATTTGTTTTTAATTAGGTATGTATACGATGGAAAAATCTAACTAAACAAACTCCTGTATTCAATAGGATTATTGGTGACATAATTTTAACCTATTCTTGATAAATGTAGTGATAAATGCATCGAATAATATTATCGGAACGGCTAGAAGTTACCTATTTACCTGAAAAAATATTCATCAGGTACCATGTGTTCAAGTGAATAATTAAACTAGAACCAATGGTTCTTCACCAATAAAGATTATTGGAATAATCATAAATCGAAATCACTTAATCAGCACAAATCTTCTTTTGATGGTAAATATGGTAAGAAGCAAACAAACAACTGCTTTTAGACGTATCGGAACGCCGAAAATCAACTCTCAAGTTCATCTCTTCTCTTTATTTGAATTCTATTTTTTAGTTACAGAATAAAAAAACTATCATATTTTAATTTATTACCAGTAGAATTCAAAGAACCTTCCACTTAAGGTCCATTCCGACTATAATCAGATTAGTTTCACTATTAATTTGTCGAAAAAAGCAAGCAACGTGATATTATCTACAGTTCATAAATTATCCATGAAATCTCCATTTATTTTAATATACTTCATTTTCCTCAATTTTTTCTTGAAGAGCTATATGCAAAAATTTTGTTTAGTTTCAATTTGCGAGTTGCTTCCTCAAGAATATTTTCAATGAGATAAACATATAAAAAAGAACAGAGTTTTTCGATACATGATATTTTAATAGTGATAATAAATTTCAAAATAATCATACACAGATGTTTCACATTAGTATCAAATGCACCTATGAAATGCATCACTTCTACCTGTTAATTAATTTTCGAATATTGATGGAATGATATTCATTATAATAACAATATTCTGCACCTAGATCAAATTTATCAACTTTAGAAATTATGTTATCTAAAGCAATGTAAAGAACAAGATCCATTCAAAAATACCCATCATTATGAAAATGGTACATTATGTTTTTTTCTATTCTCTTTCAACCTATAAATTTGTTAATTCAAATAAAGGGCCTCGGCTTATAAATGTTCATCTGTTAACATCTACAGAAGAATTATTTCATTGTAAAAGAATTAACTCCCAAATCTCTATAAAACTCAGATACAAAGCGAAAAGCGTTTCCAGAGAAAAAATTACTATCGAATATCGATTCTCCATTCCCTAAGAGGCAGAATCCTCGTTTAAGCTCCTTGATTTACTAGACCGCTGACTTTGGCTAAGAAAGGAACTTACTAAAGGTTTTATTACCCTAAGAACTTTCGTTTAGAACAAATGGGTTTTACACTTTTCAAAGGGGATAAACTAATTGAATTTGGAGGGTTTTTAGGTGGAGTAGTATGAATTTTCGGTTAGCGAGGCTTCCAGATGGGATGAATGACAAACATTATTTTTTATTTTTATATAAAATCGGCAATAATTGAGAAGCAGTGTACCAAAACTTCAGAGGCGAGGCGTAGAGGTCAAAATATTGGAACTGATATAAATTTTTGTAGCCCTGTGAAGACCTCTGGAATTTTCTGAATAATAGGAGTTTTTTTTTTAATGTGTATTAGACGAATAAAAATCCTAAGAATGCTCAAATTCCATAATATCAATAAAGAGGTGTATTGTATGACATTTCAAAATTCGTTCTTATTATCAAACTTACTTTTTTCTGCTTCTCAGAAAAAATGAATATCTGTTGACCTTGCCACACCTATTAACTAATTTTAATTATTCGTACTCCTGGCATCACTGGCACATGTCTTCTTTTTCCCTAGAAAGTGTTCACACAAAATAAGAATTTATTTCTACTAAACTATCGGAATTATATATTTTAAGCATTTATATGTTTTGTTTCAAAGTATCTATTTCGTCCTCTTGCAGTGGAATTGGAGATACTCAGTATTTTCAATCTGATCTATCTATCTACTCCTTTTACAAAGGTCAGATTTATGCTCTGGGGTTCCGTAGTCCCTTAGTCTAGAAATGGGAATAGACTCCCATTAGAATCAACACACCTTCGCTGATTAAAGTGTCGTTTGCATCTCTCAACACCTGAAGGTTGCTCCAGTAACTGATTTGATTTCTATTAAGTGTTTTTCCTAGTGTTTCCTCTAATATCCTGTAGCCGATTTCAGATCCTATAAACGGTTTATAGTACTTTCGAAAATATTTGTGTTTTTCCATTTCCCTCTCATCTAGTGTATCCAGGAACCCATTGAAGAGCAACTTCATTCTGCTCAACTAGCTCATTCTTGTAGCAGATTGGATCTTATGACATTGAAGCATGAAGTTATAATGGCTAAAGTTGAACTTGTCACATTTTCCAATTGTATATTTTTTTGTTTCAAAAATAATTGGTGTATTTCTCAAACTTTCAGAGAATTTGGTTCTGATTCCGTACAGTTCTAGTCTAATATTATCTGCTGCAAACTTAACTGTATACCATTTGTTAGCATTTCCGTTTATTTCTGTTATGGTACTCTCATTCTATTTGCTTCCACAGCTTAGTATTGAGGTAAATTTTTCCTCAAAGCAAAACTCGGTATTCCGTCCCTAAGTATATCTTAGATTTGATCCTTTTTCGAGGAAAGTCTTGGTCTATCTCTGGTAATTTCCTTATAATATATGGAGAAATAGAAGATTCGGAATTACTTCAAGACACTCATTCTCGTGGTGAATACATCAGATCTAGTGTCCTAAACTACTGCCCCATACGTCTACTCAACTTCTGTAGACATAGATTTTGAGCACAAGTATTTTCTGCTTTATATACTTCATAGTGGCACTATCACATATTGAAACAGAAATGGACTTGGGAAACATGTTCCTCTAGTCTTATATTCATGTTATATTCTTATCAATCTCATTTGTCAGAGTTCAATACAATTCCATAATAATATTTATTTTTACTATTTCCAAATCTATTCAACCATATACCGCAGCTTGTTATTTGTCACTATTTCTAAATTCTGACGTGAGAAAGATAAGCTACTCCCAATTTTTTTTTAATAGCTGCTGTTTCCTCTTAGTTAATTGTATATTGTATATTGTATATTTGTCCACTAGTCACAATGCCCTGAACTTGCTACTGATGTTTTCATTGCTCCCAAAATTCAGTATTTTTGCATAAATCATCTTTCATAGCTCTATTTTTAGCCTTATTTTTCCTATTTTTTTGTTATCAAAAACTTTATTTTGAATCACACTTTCCATATTCTAACCAACCACATTTATCAAAGAAATATCGATGATTTCAAAAAATCCAATTTAATAATGGTTATTAGTAGGAGCCCAATAAAACATTTTGTAGTTGCGAAAGGACTACGATAAACATCGAATATCGTCGCTTGCAGATGGAAATTCGTGGATCGAAAGGCACTCAATTAGAATCGCCGTCGTGCACAAACACAAGGGGCGTCTAATGGATCAGATGGAGCGGTCATGATTGCCCCTAATTAGTTGCTCGTTCTGTTTACTGTGGAGAGGTCTCCGCTGACCTGTGTATACTGTACCAGTGAAGATCAGAGAAAGGTATATCGCACATAACTTGTAAATAGAGGCAAATAATGTCGAGTGACAAATTGGAAAAGCTCAAGATTTGAATAATTCGGTTTTAATATTGAAAGGAGATCGGTTGGAAGTTCCTATTTAGTTTATGACTCACAAACACGAGTTTGTGAGTCTATATAGATCATGTTGCATTAGTCCAATTCTTAATATTATCGTTTTTTTCTTTGAATCCATTGGTTTAACAAAAATTGAGATCAATAAATTTTCAAAATATACAATCTAATCTCCTTCCAATCTTTGATCTGAGGAAATTTTGTTATTATAGAGAATGATTTCATATTCACTATACTCTCTACATGTGAAAACCACAACTGTTGTTTTTATCTGATATCTTCTACTATATTTAGTTTCCAATATATATTTTATTCTCTTTGTCTTGCTCTCTATTTCTATAACCTCCAAAACTTTCTTACTTTCAAAACCAGACATCTCAAATGTGAATTTCAATATCACTAAAGATACCGTTGAGCAACTAATTGCCTTTCTCCCCTGTGCATTTCGGTCCCTCTTTGCTCCATCCAACGATCCATTGTTTGAAAGTTTGATCACCATATATTTGTATAATATAATCTCATAATTGATTTTATTATAGCTTATATCCTTGTAAAATTATAACAATATTTCTAATTTATTATTCACAAACTTAGGATGTGAAGATTGCCTTCATTTAGTGGTAAATCTATAGTCCTATCATACGGTGATGAAGACTACAGTGACAAACAGCTTCTTTGCTCAAATACTGGTTGGAAGGGAATCATTGCTCACAGTGCTTGGTTTTTTATGCATGAATGTCCCTTCATATAGAAGTTCAAATGTTTTTATCAGTGCATTATTTATATTCACTGCTTTTAATGCCTGTCATTATCTATTGAATGGTATACTGTCATTTTTTTCTATCTGCGGAGATTAGGAGATGAAATTTTTGATTCCTCCTACTTCTGGTTCCATTTCTAAGTACTTTGTTTGATTTTTTGAATCTATGATCTTGCAATATACAGAATATGTTCGCTACTGCAATGTCACGGTAATTACCTCATCATCTTTCTGTAGATAATAGTTAGTTAACTCATCTTCCATTGTTTGGGAATTTGTTCTTTAATTATACAAATTTAGAAAAAGTATTTGACCTGTCTAGATAATTCATTCTCATATTTTGTCTTTATCTTCTTTCTCTTCGTAATTTTAATTGCCGGTTTATTTGTTATAAGAACCTTATTTCAAGCTAGGTCGTCAATGTTCTTTATTTGGTAACCAGTCCATTTAAATAATTCTCCTATTTGTGTAATAACATGCTCCTCAGTTTCATTATTATTTTGTGAAGTATTTCGGCTTAAAGTTCGTGGAGTTAATTTGACACTCCTTTAAACTTTATTCCATCAAAAGTAACAGACTAACTATAATACTATTAATACAGTAACCATAATTTCACTAGATATAACATCTATCACTGGTCGATTGTGAGGTCATAAATAACTCTAGAACATTGTAGAAACTACTGTCAAGATACGGCAACTTAAAGCTTTTATATATGTTATGATCGTGAAGAAAAGGGACCTAGTGGGTAAGAATAAGAGCTATCGTTATACAACAAGCGAAAATCAAATCATGTAAAATGACAATGACGCCATACCAAAGAGATTTTCAAGTATTAAGCTTCAAACACAAACACAAATAATTTATTAGTTCTACTCTGAGATGTTCATCTTTGGCTGGTATTTTATTGTCGTTCTTCGATATTTTCTTGGAAATCCGAGATGATGTTTCAGTATTTTTTGCGATGTCTTCAATGTGATACAAATTTTATGGAATCGTTATATATTTCATCTATCGGTATATGCTTATTCCATAACTTCACAGCAAAATTTATGTACAATTCTTTTTCGTAAAGAAGTGGTGGAGCAGAGAAATTTCCTCATTGAATATGACGAGAAATCAACGGAATCTATTTGCAATATTTATCTAATTGTACAACTCATCTTCTTTATTGTATTGGCTTCCTCATAACAACTGGATAAGCTTCAAACGTTTAAATTTGTTTCCGGTAAAAATTTTTTTTCATTATGTATATTTTTTGAGAAAGTTTTTTCACATCATTTTAAATCAGTACAGTCTTGTAATTAGATCTAGATTATTTTAATTCGCATACAAACATTATACTAACTTCAACTTAATAATTTAATGCAATTAATTGAATCAACCGCAAACTCTACTCATGATAACTAGAGAATAGAATTAAAATATTTTAACGTTTCATATCTATATTTTCTAGACAAACATATTCAATAAATTGCTACCACAAACTGAAAAAGAAATTACATTGAACATTTTGAAACTTGACGTTGTCATTACTTTGCTAGAATATTTTATTATTCAAAAGTAACACAATTTTTTTTTGAAATATGAATATTTGCTGTCCACAATAACGCCTCCAATTTAATCAATCATACAGAGGCTTGAACCCTCAAACTGACATTCTCGAATCAAAAAAATTTATTCATGTAATGCTACCCTTTTTATTTATGAAAACAACAAAAGCTAACTTTGAAATTGCTTCTTCAATAACATCATTTTTTTTTCTTTTTCGTTTCGGATATTTTGTTCCATTTACCATGAATATCAAACTATACGAGGTACGGTAATTAGATAACGAGACTGATGGTATTATTGAAGAAGTACATCTGCAACAAACGCCGACAACTGACATCTGTTATCTTCGATCATCGTTTAGCATTAGTTTCTATTTCAAATAGAACTCACATTATGTTGTAAACCGTTCGAGAAAACATACTAAGTCATTAATCAGAATCCAGAATAGACGTAGGTAATTTCTAAAACTGTAGAAATTGATAAAAAATTCTGGGTGTTGGAAATTACGACAAATCAATTACCTGGCCTTCGGTTGTCACGAATGTCCTTTCAAATTCACTGGTAAACTCAGATAAGTATCCGAAAACAGAAAAATTCTTTTCGCTTAAGAGGCACACCTAAATTTACAGGTACAGTACAGATTAGGTTAGGCTAGATTAGTTTAGATTAGAATAGATTAACCCTTTGTGATTTTGAAATTAGTAACAGGATGTACGTTCCACTTTGCAAAATTTTGGTGGAGAAAAATACAGAATTTAGGAAAAATCTGAGTTGATACCTAACTGACAGTTGTATACTTACTTCTTCGAAATATTTTCATAATACCTATCTAATTAAGTTTTTTGCTGTTCTAAAGAATCACCGTTAAATATTGCCGAGTTCACACTTACAAATATTGCATCCCAAATTTCTCTGGCCGAATTTACCATACCAAAAAGTCATCTATCTGTTATGTGGCCAAATTCACTACCGCCCCAAAATTCGCACGGCAAATGCAACATAATTGAATATGTATCTGAAATTTTAATAACAGGAAAAATGAAAGAATTATATCCAGAATGACCCAAATCATCCGCCTTATTCGCCGGATCTTACACCACATTATTTCTATCTATTTCTCAGTCTGAAAGAAACGAGATTCAATTCCAATTGAGGTATAAAAGAGAAAGCGGCTCGTATACTGTAGAACCTAATAAGAGAAAACTTCCTGCATTGCTTCAAAACAATGGAAGATTAGTATACGATGCCGCGGCGACACAAGTAAAATTGCATCAATGCAAAATGCAATATTTCACAGTGTTATCCTAGATATTTCACATACCTCGTACTATTTTTTATACAGCAAGGGCAGCAACAAAGATTTGTTACAAAATTTGATTTCAGTATTGGGTAATTTGTAACCTGCTACTTCGACACTGTACTGTTTGTGTATATGTCACCTTTGTCAAGCATATTACATAAATCAAAGCCGTGTTAAGTCCTTGGTTATCTTATCATCCCCGATTAATCTAATGAAGTATTTAACAGATATTCCAACATTGGCAAGTATGTTGCAACGGGTACGGACATGTATTTGGTTAAATATATATCTACTGATGTGTGGTTAACATGTTAATGTACGTCTGGCTAAATCAACAAGATCAACTATATTGGTTTTCGTTGTTTAAATCATGTTCGCAATTATTGTTATTGCTCTCCATTAGTTTGTTTTAATCACATTACTTCGATGAAATGTTAATATACGTGGAAAATAACATTATAAAACAAAATACATTATTATGTATTTGTACTAAGTGAAAAATACTAACTGATTAAACTTATCGGTTTGACTATCATGACTCCATAACTATAGCTTAAGTTAATGAGCTAGTTGTGTGAGATGTGAATTTTACGATGGACTGCGTAACGTCAAATATATTCCGAAGATTCTGAACAAGCGTTAAACCAAGATTACGAGTATACCAGGTCTGACGATTATATGATGAGACTAATTATTATGCTGCGGTTGTGGTAACCCATTTTATCGAGAAACGTGTCGCAACAATTTTTGCGTAAAACTAGGCGATTCGGCTGCAAAAACTTACGGCAGAGTATTGAAAGTATTTGATGATGTATCCATGCATCGTTTAAAAGTGTTGCCCTGGCATAAAATATTCCAGAAGAGTGGAGGACTAAAAAAAACTACTTTGAATTTCGTTAACTTGAGATTATTTGAAACAAGCAAAATAATGCTACGCTGCTCAATCGCATTATCACGGGCACAAAACGAAGCGCTGCAGTCTACAATGGATATTCTCAAATGATCCTCGACCAAAAGTCTAAAGTGAAAACCATGTTCATCTACTCCGTTGAAGGCTGCTAGTGGTCCATGAGGAGTGCGAAGTATTTGATGTTGACTGTGGAGTAGTTTTCGGCCTTAAGAAAGAGACCGGTGTTACAACGGTGAACTTATGCGCAAGATCTATCACTCTGCCACTTATTTATGTTTTTCAAAATAATTCTCACAAGTGGAACTGTTGGAGGCTGGAATATGGAACTTCCAGAATTACTACAACGACTAGAAAGGTCGCCAGAGTCGTTATAGATGATTATTTTGTGGGAGATTATTTGTGACCGAATAATTTCATGATATAATTGTCACAGCATCAATTTCATCATATAATTGTTAGACCTAGTTTACATACGTAAGACGTACATAAAAATAGTTATTTCCTTCTCCCTAGATTGCAAACGATGCATATCGATATTTTGTACTCAGCAGTATGCATAAATATGTGAGGATGTTTCCAGAAGTATTAGAAAGTACACAATCTATACAGCAATTGTAAACTTAAATTAATCACCGTTATGTGCTACAATACTTTTATTTGAAAGGCTTTAGCCCAACCAATGTGAAAGTTGAACTAGATTCTACTCTAAGTGAGACTGCTCCTTTGTTATCAACAGTGAAATATTGGGTAGCAGAGTTCAAACGGGGCCGTACGACCTACGGAGAGCAACATCGCACTGGTCGACCTAATAAGGTAACGACTCCAGAAATGCTGAAGAAAATCCACAAAGCGGTACTGAATGATCGTCGACTGATAGTGCGCGAGATATCAGACATAGTAGGCGATACATCGCATATTGATTAAGAATTTGGACATGAGAAAGCTGTGAGCGAGATGGGTGCCGCGTTAACTCACGATGTTTTCATCAAGTATTTGACAATTTTTCCCAAAAATAAAGCCGAAATTTTGCGCCGTTTCATGGATGAACCGTGGGTCCATCACTTCACACCCGAAACACAAGAACAATCAAAAACAACGGATTGTAAAGGTAGAACCGGCTCCAAAGAAGGCAAAGACCGTTCCACCTGGCGGCAAGGTCATGACGTCGATTTCTTGGGATGGGGTGAGATAATTTCCATTGAATATCTTGAAAAGTGAAAACCACAAGTGTCGATTATTCTGCGAGCTTATTGCAATGTTTGAATAAAGAACTTAAGCAAAAACGATCGCATTTGGCTAAGAAGAAAGTGTTGTTTCATCAAGATAATGTACCAGCTCACACATTGGAATGGCCAAAATTAATGGAATGAAGTTTGAGCTGCTACCTCTTACAACATATTCGCCAGATTCACTCCCTCGTATTATTTTTTGTTCCTAGACTTGAAAAAATGGCTCGTTGGCTAAAGACTTTCCAAGATGATGAAATATATTTGTTGGTAAATGTTCTAATGATAATAAGAATTGCTGGAGATTATCTGGTGATATCTGAGCAATATGGAAATGGACAATGAAGTCATCATTGTTATTACTTCTGATTTCAAAAATGGAATGGTACGTGAATTGGAAGAATGAAAGACTGCTAGGAAGACCAGAAAATAGATGAGAAGATAAAATTATACTGGATATGTATAGTCTAGGGAAACGTGACTAGAACATGCAAATGTGGAACACAAAGAAATGGAAAACAGCTACGAAAACATGTGATAATTAGTACCTAAAAAAGTAGTGATCAAATATGGTCTTATCACAAAATACAGGATAACTATGAGAAGGTCTGTTATTCCAAAATATTTTGAGATCACATTGTTTTGAGATATAGGATTCCGTATAACTAATTTTTATCCTCTCTTCTTTGTGCAATATCAAAATAGAAAGAGCTCAAGCCATACTGTCGAAATAAACTCAATATCCTTATATCTTAGTGAAATTGATTAACTTATGAATTATGAAATAATAGGGAAAGACATTTCATTTAAATTGATGAAAAACAGGAAAATATCCATACAGATTTCGTAAATAAATTACATAATCCTAACAATTGTACTATTTATATCCATATTAATGATATAACTCTAATTTTAACAATCATACGAATGTTAACGATCCTGATTTTTCTGTAATAATAATTCTATCACCATACTCCAACTTTAATCGCATTTTAATGGTTCGCAATATTTGTAGCTTCATCTTAAGAACAACCGACTTTACCCCCAGTAGTCGGTTTCAAAAAAGAATTGTAGCAATCGTTATACTTAGCCTCGGCATTGACTAAATCATATTCATATTCAATTCGAGCAGCAACAACTTTGGCTACATCATCACGAGTTTTAGCTATAGTTAGTGTAGTCACTTTAAAAATCTTACGTAGGTACTGCAGTGCTTTCTTCTTCTCCAACTCTTTATTTAATTCATTGCCGAAAAATAAACAACATTGAGCTTCACTTACTTGGGCTCGAGTACGAGGAGGACTTATTTTTGATGAACTAGCTGCTTCTTCTTCTTGGCGTCGTCTTTTCACGGCATCAATGATACTTTTTCGAGTATAATTTTTTCGACACTACACATGAATTTTTACAAATATCCGGTCTCTCAGGTACTCCGAAAACTCATCACCTCTTTCAATGCTTTCATGCCGCGATCAACAGTAACAACTCCACTTTCAGTCAAAGGTGAACTACAAATAAAGCAGAATAGCGACATTTTTTTAAAAAAACCATAAAATGCACAAACTTGATAGCCACGAGTTGTCACTACGAAGGAATGCTTACGACTAACAGTATTTTGTTGAGTAAGCCATGTAACTAAGTGAAAATGGGAGCGGAGTTTTTAATGTTCATTTATATATTCTATGAATCTTATAATTTGTATTGTTCAAAATGTATATAATAATAAAATATTTTTTTCAATTCTTTCAGCCGCTATATCACGGAAATAGCAATACTTATAAAAAAAGTGTGGTTATATTTTTTTTGTAGAGAATCGGATGATCTACAATTTTTGTTCGAAGTATTTTTGCTGTAAAACTCACCATTTAACTGAAAAACGCGAAAACCCTATTTTTGCAAACTTTCACCATCAATAAAATTTTTTGCACAAGGGGGATTGATGGATATTTTTCACAATTTATTCATAATAGTATTCTGAACATTCATACGAATTTTTAGCTCTACGGGAATTTTTGTAACCTTCAAAGTCTAATTTGACTGGACTATTAGTATGATGTTGTTGGTGAAATAAATACTCGAAGGAACTTGCCACATTCGTAGATAAACTTAATGAATATAGAGTGTCTTTTTGGTATAAAATACATTATTCTCATGACATGAAATATACCACCCAAAGGTGACAAGTGGACTTTCAGGATATTGTTAAGGGTGATCGGTAATTGTTATTTACATTCCTCAAAAGTATAGAGGGGAGAAAAAAGTGATATTATGAGTTTTAATTGTCACTTGCTTGATTTTTAGGAGGGACATTCATGGTGGTTCTCAAATATACTTGTAAAATTAGAATGCGTTGTTTAGAAATGATCCCAGTCCAAATCTCATGTTAATTTTATGTATATTACTTCCAGCCATAATTGTCTCCTATAGTTGTAGGATACCGGAATTAAGCTTAGAGTAGCTGCTACTTAATTAGATTATTTCTACTATCACATGCAAATAACAAACGGAATTTATTTTCTATAGTGGTATACCTGTTCGATATAATTCGTACAATGTTACCATTCGATTCGATCAAACTTTAAAACTATATTCTTCATAACTAATAATTATATTAAGTACACAATTGCAGTTTAAACTAATTGGAAAAGGAACATATCTGCGTTCGGTTGAATGGATTTTCTAATAATCTATCTACATTTAATTGTATGCAGGGCCCTCAACGATGATTCATTAATGTTCTACCCATATCATGTAGAGCTCTAGAACAAAGTTTGAATTACCATAAAGTCAATTTTGTATACTACCATGCAACGTGTGTAACAACTATTACATAATTATCATCGTGTAAAGTTTCTTAAAATTAAATTACAAGGCAAATATAGGTATTCAAGGAGATGATACTCGATTTACTTCCATAATCAAGTTATCAATATAATAATTTCGAAACTATTATCGTGATTAGAATTTGCACCAATTGTATTCTCAGAGAAAATAAAATCCAAATAAATTTAGTACTTTCATGAAGAGAACTATAAACATATTATAACATTAATATGTGATATAATTAATTCCAACAATCATCATCTAAAAAGGCAATAATGTAACAAATTGGAGTTACATCAAACATTAAACTAGTAAACTATCAATATTGTTTGTTATAAATAAATAGAAAAACAACTGAATGATAAATTGGATTGGTGCTATTGAAAAAATATATAAAGAGGCGATTTTGCAAACGATTTTGGGCTTATCAACTCCAACGACTACGAAATGGTCAAGAAATCTCTATGAATTTACATTCATCGCTGTACAAAAAAAGCGAATCCGAGACAGCGGTAGATATTATCAGAAAAAATCCAAGTTATTAAACTGAACTACATAACATACCGCTGTCATCAGTTTTATCGTTATATCCAAAGCAATGTATTAAGAAGGTAAGCTAGCAAGTTGAATGTTTCTGAGCAAACTGCTCAAGTGAAATGACAAGAACAAATAGGAAAACGCTTGAGTCAATTGTTGACTATGAGCAAACTAGAAAGGTTTTGCTTCAGAAATCTTCTAACTATCTCCTATATAAGTCCTCTAATCGGCTTCATTCACTTACTGAAGTTCTCACGAAAAAAGAACACAATGCTACAAAATTCAACTTAAGTCAGTCACCTCGAAATTTGCCACTAACCAGCATCTTCAGAAAGTTCAAAATGCTAGATCACTTTTAACACTAGCGTTTGCATATTTCTATGAATCCAGCTATAATAAGCTTTCAATATCCTGCTTTGATCACATCCAAACCCCAAACTTCCTCAAACAAAATCTAACAAATCTCTTGAAATTCGAAAATTATCCTTTACATTCCAAATTCCTTGCATTGTTGAATTTTCATTGCAGTACAGTAACTCATCCATTCACCCTCTCTTTTCTCTATAGGAATTTCGATGATTCCATTGCCTTCCAGTTCTTCTTATCATAGTGAGCGCTCCATCCCTGTAACTTTCAACTAAACGTTTCCACTCATTGCTGCATTTTTTTTTGGTTTTTCTTTGAAACTAGTGAGCTCGTTACGTGCCCAATCTAGCTGCTCAAATACAAAATTAAAATTCAACATGAATTTCAGTATCTTGTAACGTACCTATTTGAACAAGCGACATATACTTAATACCGTATTCTACTAAGTAGAGGATGAAACTTCTATCCATATTTTCTGAGAGTATTAGAGCCTACGGAAGTCCAGAGAATTACACGTTTGAGCTTATGAAATAGAAGATGGAGAGCTAGAGCTATCGCATATCCTGCGAAAGGTGGAATTAATACATAAGCTGTGAACACTGAGCACCCTCAGTACTACAGAAAAAATAAGGCACATAAAACATCCTTAGAATCTCAGTGTATATGATTCCGCAAAAATTATACATATTCTCATTGCATATAATTAACACAATCAAAATCGTAACAACTCAAGCCTTGCAAATGGAAAAGTTTTTATCTAGGTTTTGACAAAATCTTACAAAATATCAACCTAGAGAATAATAACATTGAATTCAACAACTGTCTGTCTTAGAAAACATGTATGATATCAAGAAAGGTATATGGATTTGCTCATGCTTTTCTCTAGGATAAAGTATTTTGTAACTCCTATAAAATACCCGTTTTGGGTTTGACAACTTGTAATATGCAGTATACTTTATTGAAAAGTCAATATAGTCACTTCCCAGGAATCGACATCAACGACCAGCCTAACCAGCAGGTGTGGTTGGTAATACGAACGCCATTATGGAAATGTCACAGGAACGTGATGGATACGATGGTTATTGACGACTGAAAACCACAAAGCTGTATCTATCATCATAATTCCAGATCCGGACTGAACATGCGAAAAATCGAAAAAGGGAATATCAAGTGTATGTACCGACTGATTAATAGAGTTTCATAGCAATTATTCCCATGAAATGAACTGCTGAAGAATATCAACTTCGATATATGTAGTTCAAAATGGAAGGAAACATATTTTTTCTATAATAAATGGGCAGTGATGGACCTATAGAATACAAATTCTGATTTGTTAATATAATTAGTAACAAATATTATATTCCATACGAATATTTGTTTTGTATGATGGTAAATATAGTACTACTGATTGTGCTTCGTATTCAGAGAGAAATATCCTTGTCCATCCATAGACAACCATTTATAACTTATTCTCTCATACTTACTTGTGTATTACAGCCCCACACTTTCATTTTATTTACCATTTCATTGTTTCCTTGGTATTGGTAGAGCTTGATTTTTTTCTGTCAAGCAGATCTAGTTTGGTTTGAACGTGTACTCAATCATTTGAATGTTTTATAGCCAACAAATGCTCCTACCTAAAAACCAAAATAATCGATTTTGACCAGGAGTTTTTATATTGCGTGGTTTGATCGCTATAATCACCGTTCCACCATTATCAATTCAAATATTTACTCCCCAACTCGGATGTTTTGAACCCATTTACAAAAGCTGTTAATAATATGATAAAAATAATAAAAACAACTTTATAACTAATATTTGAAGCTGGAGAAAGTTCCCTCACAACATGGCAAACTAGATGGGAAGGTGAGACAGTAAAGGCCCAATGGACCAAAAGGTTAATACCAGACATCAAGCCGTGGGTTAAGTGCGAGCACCGCCAAGTAGACTACTACCTGACACAGGTCCTAACAGGACATTGCGTCTTTCGATGTTATGCCAAACGGTTCAGAAAAGACACCACAGATAGATGTAGATACTGTGCTGCCGTAGACACTGCCGAACATACCATCTTCGTATGCTACAAGTGGAGAGAGGTCAGAGACAGGACTTGCAGACAGCTGGAATGCGAGCTCACTCCAGGCAACATTGTAGAGAAGATGCTTAACAGCTCAGAGAACTGGAAATCGGTGCAGAATATGGCTAAGAGTATTCTCAGCAACAAGGAAAAAGATGAAAGACAAAGACAGCAAAGAGAAAAGAACCCGAACTCCTAATCCCGAGAGGGGAAGGGAGACGTAGGGTAAAAGGAAACCACTGATAGCCCGTCACTCATGAAGTATGTTCCAGGAACGATGGCATAAGTGACAAAAGGGGCCGTAGACGACTAGAAGGACACTCCAACCGTCCGAGCCCCTCTGCAAAGCAGGACTCCGCAGAGGTGGCAAATTGCTGAGGAAGTGTGACAAGTCGTTATAAAAAAAAAGATTTGAAAATCATTAACGAGTAATTCATAAAATGTGGAAAAAACTGAAAAAATTTCAGATAATGATTGATTTAGTTTTGGAGAATGCTTGCTCACAAGCACGAAAATATTAAAGGGAACAAAAAAAAAATAAATAAAGGTTCGAAACAAATTGAGGACATTATAAGTTTCTTTCTCACTCACCTTGTATACTATGTTGAATGAATAATGTAATATTCTTATTCATTAATACTATTTCTAATGGTGAGGTGAATTTGAACACACTATCTCTTATTTACTTAATTTATTCACACGCTTACAGTGGACACCATGTGGATCAACTTATCACTATTCATATAATTAAATATTCACTACTTTTATATTTTCTTTAGATTCACTAGTTACTTTTCACTTTTTTATTCCGTTTACCATGATTTAGAATTATGAACTTGCTAAACAAGTTATACCATAAAGGAGTTTCTAGAATTCTAGAAAATACTCTAGAAAAAAACCGCCAAATTCGCTAAGCTTTGAACTCTTCCATCTTAACCGAACAAGACTAGCTTCACGGTCCATAACGTGGACAAATTCGTCCCTAACACTATCCAACATACATCAATTTTTCTTCATGTCTTCCTTATCGTGTCCATTAATTTTTCTTAAGGTTGTCCTGATCATGTCCATGGAAAAAATCTCTCAGGTTCGCCTGATGAGTTTCTAGGATCAATAATATTCACTTGTTTGAAACTCTTACTCTTATGTAAACCAGATAGGGGCTATATAAAATGATCTAAGTCAGGACCAATCGTAATAATTCATACAAGGATAATCTGATCAGTACCGCGAAAGAAGACCTTGACCAGAAAGTATTTGAGGCAATCCTGACGAAATCCTAGAAAGAAAATTTAACCAGGTATATGTAAGGTAAGTCATACGGCAATCTTGATCAGGACCATAGGAAGTGATCTTGATCTGAACCATATATGGTACTCCTGATCTTATGAGGCAATACTGATTAGGACCACATAAGGTGAACATAATCAGGTGATCTACGTTACATTTTCAGGTCCTTTTGTGATCTAAAAAGCAGAAAATGGAAGTTTTTAACATTCCATATCAATATATTTCAAATATTGAATCCACAATCTCAAAACCAATTCTTCACATTCGTTTTGTAAAATCTTATTTTTTTTCAATTAAATATTTTTCAGGCATATCTTTCGATTCGGTCGGATTCCATAGTTTAGTTTACGTAATCGAACGCCAATTTATTCAAAGATGACAAAGAATCATCGAATTTCTTGTGTTTATCTTTAATGTTCGCAAACGAAAAGTAAACATCATATGGAATCGGAACGACCGCATCGCAACTACCTTTCGGAGTTTCTACGATTTTCATGATAGTTTTCAGGTTTTCAGGCACCGAACCGAAATTTTGGTCGATATACGTCAGTTTGTGTATTTAGTTCATGAAATACTGTTTACGAAAGATGCTGCGAATTCTGGATTTGTGTTTATTTTGTATCTGCGAATGAATATCGAATCTTTTTCTTATCAAATGATTATGTTTCAAATTTCATTATACCTTAGGCTTCACAAAAAACCATTTTATTCATATGTATTATCCTATTTAGGGATCACTGAATGGCAATGGTATAAAAGATGGAACTGAAATACGAAAATGGAATTCAAAACACTTTCTTCATTCAAATGATCATCATAAAAATATGTAAAAATGTTTGTGTTTACCACTACTAAATATGTATACGCATTAACAATCTAACAAAGTACAAACTTTGACAGTTTGATTTTCAAAAGTTTCTTGTTATTTGTATTTGTTTCCTCATTCATTTCACAGATTAGAAAACAA
Source organism: Diorhabda elongata (assembly GCA_026230145.1). NCBI lineage: Eukaryota > Metazoa > Arthropoda > Insecta > Coleoptera > Chrysomelidae > Diorhabda > Diorhabda elongata. Next base: position 46,079,247 of record CM047926.1, read on the forward strand.
ACAAAAAAATAAAATTCGACATTATTTTTTATACTTCGAGTGGGATATATAAGTTTACAATTATATTTCTCCTTTCTTGCATTATAATTTCATTACTAAGAAGTAGCTTATCCTCACAAGCCCTACTTATCAATCAACAACATCTATGTATGCACCCATATCAAAATATCACCTTCAAATTTTCTTGTTCATTATAAACTTGTATCTATTGTTTTATACATATTGAGACTAATGACTTCATATTTCTGTTCTGTGGTATCGAAATCAAACTTTGCATTAAAACTGTAACCAAAGTTAAGTTACTTCCGTTGTAAACTCTGTATATATTACATCACTCAATAAGTCGTGTGAATGATACACAGATGACACTGCCAGTGTGAAATCCATACGACGTTTATGAAGTACCAACTTCGTGTAAAAAGTAAAATTTTCGATTAGTCAAAAACAGTGACAGGGATTTAAGTGAAGCTACTCTTGTTATTTTCAAAGAAAATGGATTCAAACTAATTTCGTACGTTAACTTCATTGCTTCTTGTTTGCTTCTGTACAAGCTTAGCAATAACTTTAAAAGTGTTATCCGGACACTGCTCCATTAGTTATTGTTTTGCTGACTTTAAAGGCGGTCGTACAGCCCTGGTGATAGTGAACGTTCTGGTCATCCAATTGAGGTGGTTACTCCAGAAAACATCAAAAAAGTTCACAAATTGATTATATCTAATAGTAAATTGAAATTGATTGAGATAGATGTGGCTGTAAAGATATCAGAAGGCACTGTGTTGACATTTTTCATAGTGGATGCCTCGTTTATTCACAGTTGATCAAAAACAACCACTTGTTGATGATTCAAAGCAGTGTTGGGCCATGTTATACGAGATAAATCAGATTACGACGATATGTGACAATAATAACTCCACTCCGAAATCAAAACGATCATCATTTTAGTGGATTGCAGCCGGTGAACCATGTCTGAAGCGTTCAAAGGTACGACATATTCGTTGATATTTTCTTATCGCAATCACCATTATTCTAACGTTATTCACTGCCCTGTTAAGTTCTTTCAACATTTCTCTAAGCTCATCAATATCATAAGAAATTATCGTCCATAAAGCGCAGGTTTGAGTACTATCCGTCTATTATTATCCCCTTTTTTTCCCTTGGTGGTTCTTTGATTGTGTCTTCTAATGCAAGGGTGAATAATTTTGTAAAGATCTGGTCACCCTGGAGAACTCTTCATTGTATTTTGATTTTGTCGTTTTAATTCCTTCGTCAATCTCAACATGAATTGTGGCATAAGGATATATATTGATTTATTTTCTATTTCATGGCTTGAAATAAGGATATTTCTGTGGAATCAAGTGCTTGTGAAAATCTATAGAGGCTATGTAGGAAAATATTTTTCTGTTATGTTTTCCCATTTAATTCACTTATTTAACGTATTTTACATATAATTCTTGATGTCATAATTAAGAGGTGTCTGTTAGCTATTAATCACAAAATTTTCCAATTATCCGTACTTTCAGTTAAGCTCAACTTACAAAAAATATCGCCTGACATCTCACTTCTGTTAGTGTGGTCATAAGAACACAACAGTCCATAAAGTGGTAGTTTGTATGAAGTTTCACTGCAAATTCATCAAATTTTCATTTGGGTCTTTGTTCTTTGGGAGAATTATCATCCTTCGCACAATCACGTTCTAAAGTTCACGCTGAACGTATATCTCACATATATATCCCTTGTACTAATTAAATTAACAAGGCGAACTTAATAAGCTGAAGTAATATATTTTCCGGGAAATTTAATCATAAAAATTTATGCTTGTAATGTGGCATGTATATATATTTATATATATGTAAAAAATATGTAAATATTTCTTCAATTCATACCTTTTTCTCAATGGTATAAGGAAATCAGCAGCATTGTACAATCTACAATTTTTTAAAATTACAAATGAAGTTGAGGTCGAGGAGAGAATTTTTCCACATTACTGATTTACTGGAAATTTATTATGAGTTTGTTTAACTGATCAATTAGTTTTTTGATCGTACTCATTATCCATATCATTCTATTTTAAACTAATAATTTCAATGTTCTCATTAGCAGGCAAAGTACTAAACAATATTTGTGTTAGAATTTACATGGAGTTATCTTCTTTTTGTATAAAATTCGTAAAGTAATTTTCCTATGTGATTCAATATCGTTCAATATATTATATGATAAAAATTTTACTCTTTTTGGTAGTTTATACGAAATTCAACATCGTGGTCTAATGAAATGGTCAGTAAATATAGTTGTGCAAAGGATTCGTGATATTCAAACGCCTGTACTGGTATAAAAAAAATATAAAACAGAAGAAAAAATTATTTATAACATGGATCTTGAATTCACTCAATATCGTATTAAAGAAATAGTTCCTATACGTCCAGGTTAACTCCACATTTCTGTACCTATCTGTTGATGACAATTCAATTTGTCAACTTTGTTATCATCAGAATATTTAATTTTGGCATTTTTTGAATAGACTTAATCTCATTTTCAATGTATTCCAAATAAAAAAAATATTTCCACTCAGTTTTACCAAATAAGAATCAACATAAATTTTGAGTAAAACTTCAAAGAAAAATTAACATTTCCAAATAACTAGTTACTCCATCTTATGGTAAAATTAGCCATCTTATTTGTTTCTTTAGTCTGAGAGCGTTCAATGCTGCCATGTGTAATCATAGGGACAAGGATAAAACAAATGTTATCTGTTATCTTATGTATTTTGAGTCGATGAATCCAAATATGACCGGCGTTCTTGCAAGAAACTGGTACGTTTTGTTTAAATGACAATTGCTTGATCAAGATATGAACAAATGTTGTTTTCGGTTTGGACAATTTTTTAATGAGAATATGGCCCATTTTAAGAAGATGAGGTTTCTTCTCATTTTTCCGTATAATGAATATTTCAAAATTTATAAATATTTGAAAGTCGAAAAATCGACGACTTCCACTAACTTTCGATGTTAATAACTTTTGACCAACTCAACATTTTTTAAAATTGTTCTTTGTTTTGTTTATTCTTACTCCACTTATTAGTATACTTCTATATCAGTTCAGAACCGGCATTTGTCACTTATCGCGATTGTCAATTGAGCGCTTTCTCAACGTTGCAGCGCTTTTCGAAAAGCCTCGATCACTGCGCAGGCGACTCTGTTCTGGCGCGCATTTTATATCTTTAATTTACTATCTGCCTTAAAAAGAGATTCATTGAAATATTCTTAAGTCACGGAAAATAATATATTTTTCGATTTTTTTAAATTTATCTTATTAAATAATTATTTGGTGTACATTATAATTTTATATCACAGTCAGCATTACATGTTTACGCATAAGCTGTTACCAATACTTCAGTATTGTTTAATTTATCTTTACTCGTTGTTTTCGCTTTTATTATATGACAAGAGCAGATTGAACAACATTTTTCGGAAATGCAAGCTTTACATAGACAACTTGGTACGAATTCATCGATAGGAGGCAATAATATGTGGACTCTCTTTGGAATTAATAAATCATGCTGAGCTCATATCCAAACAAAAGTGGATCCAACTTTGGTTTGCTGTTATTTAAACAATTAACTTGTTGATATGTTACGTTGAAAGCTCTATGTATATGTAACTTGATAGATGCTGAAGAAGGAGGTGGCATCATATTTTTTGTCGTGATCAACCCAAGAACGAGTCTGTTCAAAATTTTCACAGACGGTATTTTTAGTGAGATACTGTTCAGCCAATTCTATACTATGACTTATACATTCCTCTGAGATACCTATAATGAATGAATTAAAGCTTCATTAATATAGAGTTTGGAATACAGAAACTGAGAATTATAAATATTTTACACTAGTGCTTCATTTTATGAAGAAAGCTATTACATTTTGTTCAAATGCGTTCAGTTTGTAATTTATTTGGTCGTGTAATTAAAGATCTTATGTAATGAAATGATATTGTTAATGTTAATGCTAAAGTTTTGTTGTTGACTTTTTTAAGTGAGATAGTAAAGCGCTGCGATGTTGCCAATCGCAATAAATGCCAAACGCCGATCCTGCACTTATATAAAAGTATACAAATTTGTAAAGTAATGTTCAAAAAACAAGTACGATTTTTCAATTTTGAAAAATTGTCAGTTGATCACAAGTTATTAACATCGAAAGTTAGTAAATATCACAGGAGACCTTATCTTCTTAAAATAATCCATATTTACATAAAAAAAAGTTTAGTTGGTCAAAAGTTATTGACATCGTCAATATATGCATTATACAGAAAAATGACAAGAAACCTCATCTTCTTAAAATAGGCCATGTGGATTCAGCGGCTAAAAATACATAAGAATACCATTGTTTTATCCTTGGCCCAATGATTGTACACGGTAGCATTGACCGCTCCCGGATTACTTGGCGCCTCCATTAGTGGTAATAAAATTTTGAGGCTCTATAACATTATATTCCATGAAAAACTCCATCAATTATGCAATATTTCGCCAATTTTTAATTCAATTTTGCGAAAAAACGCTGAAAGTGAAAATTTTATCAGAGATAAACAAGCAGATATTCATGTTGGGTCACTCGATTAAAATCTATCTAGTGAAAAACGCACAATTTATATGTTGCTTTACGTTCACGTTACGCTATATGAAGCCATATATTGTTGTAGCCCACTATCAATGTTTAAATAATTGTTATTGTCAAATAGTTTCAAATATTGACTTAATGGTGACAGTTACAGTTTCTAACAACCGAAGACTTGAAGCAAGGGTGCAGCTATCTGTCTATTTCATTCGATAAAAATGTAGATGTATTCCTTCGGGGCTAGAAATGTAGTGGAGTGGGTATTCCTATAGGTGACGTTTCATTCCAATTGTTAAGCTTTACAGATTATTAGGTGGTTCTAGCACGAAATTCGTATAAATGAGCTATGTGACATACGACAACTTGACCTAAAAGATAAACTTGAAGAAAACATAATTTTTTTGTAATTTAGGCGACAATTTTGAAAAATTGACCAATAACAATTTAGACTTGAGTAAAATGGAATGATTCAAATACCTTAGTATTTGAATCAGTCTCAGTTCCTCATGGTAGGACGGGTATATTCCAAAAAACACCGAAAAAAGTTGAGGAAAAGCATTAATAGAGGCATGGATGTTAAGTCTGGACTGGAAATGATGATGTAATAAAAAATTATTTACTATAGATACCGTAGTAGATTCGTTTGTATAAATCGATCAAATCGTTGAAATAACGCTTGAAAGCGAATTAAAATAGATGAAAAATTTTAAAAAAATGCAGTTTATATCTTCTAATAGATAAAAATGACGCCGAAGATCGTGGATTGGGGGCATACTAAAACCCTTGAGAAAACGGAAACGAGACTAAAGAAATGTTTGGCAGAGGGAAACAGTTAGATAACGGCAATTGTAGCTTGTTATAAATTGATATCGTATCAAATAATTATATCATTGTACAACTACAACATTCATATACAATCAGCCATAAATACTTGGATTTGGAAAAAACTGAGCCAATTACCAATTAAGTTGGATACGCCTGATCATTTAAATTATTTCCTCAATAGGAATTGGTTGTTTTCCATTTATTATTTAATCCCTCAATTGAACCTTTGATGTATATTATTTGTGGGACCTCATCATACGTAGAGGATTTTCCAATATTTGTACTTGTCAGTAGATGGATTTTCTGTGCTCTTATAGGGATAACTCAATATTATCCAACATAATAAGGAAAGTTTTGGTATCGAATACAAATTCGTGATAGTTAAATGTAGAATCTCATCATTATATTATAAGTATCACTTACTGTTCTAGTGGTACTTGTTAATACTTATTCACTTCCACAAGTTTGCTTTTTCGTCTATGTAACCTTCGGAAACTGTAGTTAATTTTCACCCACCTACAACCCCCGTTCATATGAATTGTTGCCAATGATCCACCAATTCCTCTACTCTCAGCATCCAACTTATCTATGCGTATACCATTCAGGTCATTTTGAAAATGGAGGGTTTGATGTGGCATTAAGAGATCGCAGGAAAATAAATTCTTCACAAATCTTCTATAATGAACATGTCACGGTAGACGTGGCCTGAAAATACAGTAATAATTTCTTCTGAAATATGATCATTCAAATTTTAGTTTGGAAAGGCAATTCGTATTATCACATTTGGCTGTTCTGCTACCAAAATAAAAATCTTTGAAACTAATTAATAACACTAATACTAAACCTACAAAATTTCATATAGCATCTTTTATATTTTTTATTTGGGAAGGGGACTATTTTCAAGTATTATGAATAACGCGTATAAATATTGAATTTAAATGAAAAATTGCCGAATACTGGTTAACAAACGGAAAAAAATTGATAATCATACTAATAACAATTCCCGCTTATTAGACATATAATGTACGCCTCTGAGCACGACGATTTTCCTCGCTTTTCCGAACACAGACCTATGTAAATCTCATTTACCAGTAATCCGTTCATGAGATTGGTCTCGATTGATGGACGCAAATTGGAAAGTGGAGAGGGCGATGGCAAGCGTCGTTGCCACGTAACTGACAGTTCTATGCTCCCCTTTTAGTCAAAACAATCTCCTCGAATATTTCCATTATATGTACATCGTTAATTGGTGTCTTATGCTCCCCGTTCAAACCTGATAAATACTTAATTAAACAGTGAAGGTATACATTGTAGTGATTAGAAGTATTAGAATGCTTTATTCTGAGCTTTTTCTTAATGGCTAGTATATAATACGTAATATTCACTATATATAACTAAAACTACTATGACTGAATGACCTTCCAGTCGAGTCGTATTTGTATGGTAAAGTATATTTTTCTCCCAAATTTGATTCACCAGAATACGTTGAACCTCGAAAAGATTTTACATTGTTTTATTACATAGAGGTGGCTTCTTCTACACTATTATATAAGTTTGCAATATTACATTTCACTTTATCTTTGAGTTGTTATCTACAAGGTGTTCCAGAACAAGCTTTTTTAGTAAACAGTACTTTTCCAACAAATGTATTATAAACTCGTTGCGTATCTAGAAACCGACAAGCGTAGACCAGTCTTGCTGGATAATCCTCTACTTCCAAGGTATGCTCTTTCTGGATATGAAAGTTGCTTATGGAGACTCCTATGAATAGTTGTCGTTGATATGTTGAATTGTAGTGACATTCGGCATCGGCATCAACTGCATCTTATGGATTTTGCGATAAAGCTGGTGTTCGTATAGTTTGTTGTTTACCTTCGCCACCTATCTGACTCAATTTATGTAAACATACCTGTTTGGCGTAAGCTGCGATCAACCCCTTCTGATTTCTGACGAGTTACCAAAAGCCAAATGCATACATCAAATACCTTCTGTAAGTTTTTTCAATGAATAATCAGAATTTATGATAATTTTATTCAGAATGTCTTCATGGCAAACGGTTTCCTTGGTATGTACAACGATCTAAAAATCTACACATCTCCTAAACCATAGATCTCATCAAGTCCCGGAACACTGTGTATTTGAGAATGTTTAAGCTGAAGATAGATATTCTCTCCTGAATTTTTTTACTATGTAAACCAATGACAATTAGAATAATTTCTCCCCGAAAATAGCCGATAAATCTAGGTTTTCCACCAACTTATTCTATGAAACCTTCCCGGTATATTCTCCGACACTGATTTTTGTTGTGCTGCTATGATGTTCCATATTACATTATGTATTACGTTGGCGTTGGTACGTGATAGATTAAGGGTGACTGGTCATTCGATGGCGCAATTCATTACGGCACTTGTTCATGCCGCCGGTCACTTGATATTTCATGGGTTATTTATGTTAGGCTAGTAACCACAAACAACTCATCTTCACCTAATATCGTTAAAGGTAACATGCAAATTAAATTTATAAAGCAACATCGTTCAACGAAGAACATGGAGACAAATACTAATAAGTACAAACAACTAACAAAAATATTAAGTTTATCTATGTATAATCCGGGATTCCCGGAATAAAGAAAACTGGAAAAATTGTTATTAAATACTGTAAGTTCTTTAGGAAAAGAGAAAGATGACAAAATTGCTGTAACGTGGATAAGAACTGTATTCGAAGTATGGCATGCGACTATGCAAAATTTATTGGATGGTCTGGCTACTTTAAACCAATTTTTCAAAAGAAGCTACAGATGTTCCAGAAAAGCAGGTAGGGATGAGAAGGACAATCTACTAATTACTGACAAAAATAATCTGGTTCCAATATGGAGAAGTAGGGGAAGTTCCATGACGCCATTAGAGACCACCGGCTCTGGAGAATCTGCTATCACGATTAGGTTTCCGATTATTACAATTACAAATTCAGTTCCATATGTTGTACCAAGTTTTTTTAATGAGCAAATAAAGCTTGTAGATTGTCATGTAATAACATATGCAACGATAGTCATCGTGGGAACTATGCGGAAACATAAAATTTGCTGAATTATTGAACTATGGTTCGGAAAAGGGTATTCTAATTACAAAAATTGATTTAATAGAACCAAAAGAACAAAAACCTCCTTGTAAATATCATTCGTATAGATTTGAATAGAATTATTGCAATAAATTGGCCGAAATAAAACAATAGAAGATATTTTAGATTTCTAAAAGGCTCGCAAGTAGCATCTTGAGCTTAAGTTGAGATTCTCGAAGTCTACCATGTCAGTATTATCAAAAAATAATTGTTTTCTAATGATAGATTTTACTTGAGCAGTTTTGGTCAATACTTGTTGACGTATTATCAAATCGAACTAGGGCTCCTAACAACTAGAAGAATTTGGAAAAATTTTGACTCATTTGACATAGGATAAGCAAAGAATAAAATAGAATAATCTCTATCTACATCTAGTACGAAAATACACAATATATACCAATTCCTTTTCAACATAATATTTATTAATAATACTACTACATATATAAAAATTACAGGAGGATTTTCTACACTCGTTATTCCATAAGTAGTACTTCTTGCGGTGCTGGAACTATTGTTAACACTTTGTGTTGTACAGATATTCTCATTAATTGCTTCCTCAAGTTCTCGACCTCGTTCTAACTTCTCATGTATATTGTCGTCGATGTATCTTTTTGCAAATGGTTTATTTCCACCCCCCTAGTCTCTCACAGCTCACACAATTTGTTACCAATTATAAGAGAAATTCATTTGCCTATAGCAAGCAATTTATTCATGCCAAATTTTTGTACGTTACATTCACCATTCTAGAGAGAGACTTGGATGTAGTATGAGGTGGTTTCAATGAGAGATATATTCTACAAACCTCTAAAAATTTACGATGATTAATACAGCATACAATGACTATGACTTCAATATTTTTTTCTAATTTGTCCTATGTAAATATCTTGACTTTGATTTGAGTCAATGCCCTCTGTCCTGAAGTTTTAGGAACACTCAGGAACTTTCCAGATGGATGTTATGGTAAATATTCAGGGTACTTTCCAACATCTTTTTTATTTCACTGCCAATACATAAAATCTTTGTACTAATTACCTTCTTGATATCGTTTGCTAGAATCATGTTTTGGATACTTGATTACAAATTTTGTCATCGTAAGTATCCCTGATTAATAGTTTCCAAAAAACGGCACATTGCGTTTTGATCACTATGTCCGACTATACAAATATTAACATACTCATACTATGTGTATGAAAAAGTATTTTTTATTTGCACGTTCATCGGTAAACAGAAATGAGACAAGTAGAACAGTTATTACATTTGAAATAGACATATTTTCTCCTCGGACCAAACATCGATAAAATTGGAGAAAACTGCCAAAGTTTGAAAAGTTGGTTTTACTGCTCTTCAATAATTTATTGTATTTTAAACTCTCTTAAACTCCCAAAAGCATGTCTAATACACTGTTTGAAACGTTTTCAGTTTTTGTGTGATCGTAATTTCGTAAAAAGCTTCTCCATCGTTGTTGACTACGTTGTCGAGTTGAAAATATTTTTGCTCTCCTTTTATACATTCCCGGATCTCTCTATCGAACAATGGAAACATCCGCCTAACTAAGTACATTCTCGAAAATAAACATGAAACAATAGCTCATTTCTTTCAAATTAATTAGTTTCTCTATTATTTACGGACCCCTAGACTTTACAGTGAGCAGTCAAAGAGACAAATTTAATTGTTATTGCAATGCTGGTAATTCGTATTTTATAGAAAGCTAATAAAAATTACTTCACAAACTCCAAATACAAAATATACACAATTCAATGTAGAAGCATCTATTATATTTTTTGTATAAACTTATAACAATGAGAAAGCTGAGTTCTGGTCAGTTAATTCATTATAATACATCGTATAGCCAACCTTCATAAAGTTGTATACCTACAATTGAAATAATTCTATTAGTTGGAAATTAATTCCCATGTTACTATAAGTATGTGATTATCCAATGTCTAGTTTTGAGTACGGAAAGATAATTATATACACAAAATACGGAGCTCCGTCTCGCCAGCAACGCAAAGTTGGAAAAATGCATTTAGAAAATGCGAAAATTTTCACAGCAACGGAATACTCAAAGTTGCGTGCTAGGAAAACGTGATGTTAGCAACGCAATGCAAATAACCACAATACATTAATTGTTGAGGTATAGAATTGAAAAGGTAAAGGAAAAAAAAAGGTATTACGAAAGTTGGAGCCGTCCGAGATATAACGGTAACGAGAAAGTAGTAGGTTAAGTTAGGTTAGGTAAGGTTATGCTGGGTGTCACGAAAATAGAAGCCGTCCAAGGTATAACATATTTTACATATATTAAAAATAAAAAAAATTACTCGTTGATTAATGATTTGGGCACTTTCACGATATTGACTCTTTCGGCCCCTAATAAAAACTTTATTTTATTACCTCAACAATGAATGTATTGTAATTATTTTATTTGAGTATTTAGTTACTGTGAAAAATACAGAGCACCTAATTTTTGAACTAGGTACCTAATTAGCAACTAAAAAGCACCACATTTTCTAAATGCATTCTCTCGACTTTGCGCTGCTGGTGAGATGGAGCTAAAATATGGAAACACAGTTGATAACATCTGGAACAGAATACTAAAAGAGTTAAATACTAAAGTTTTCATCCTACAATTAAGTATTTTATGTATCTACAAATATGCTTGTTGTTAGTGATTATGTGCGTGGTGCATGAACGAATGTTGACTACTACTTTCCATATTTGTTTTAAAATTATCAGGCATCCACTGATCTTGATTCAATTCATGATTAAATATTTTACCATTATTTAGTTATTGTGTGGAGATAGATCATGTACTCAAGTTTAAGATGCACGTCTACATATCTTATTTATCAAAAATAAACACATACATAAAGTTGGAAAATATTTATCTGGAATGAAGATGCGAATTGAGTATTGACGGTGAATCAACTCACCTAGCTTTCCATTTTCACCCAGAGGTCATACAGGGCATACATATTTGCACCTAAATCGGCATTTATGTTTAAAAAACTTTTATTGCAGCAATTATTTTGTTGATAAAGAAAATTCCTTATTGAAAATCACTGTTCGTCTTTTTGACCATAGCTGACGATGACAATCCAATTATAATTTCAAAACCACTTTCCGCCTTTCTTTCTAATATTCATAGAAGTTTTTTGTTTGTATTGAACTTCTTATTGTTAGCGACCACATTTCAATGTTTACTCATTGTCACTGCCAAACAGTTTGTGTCATTAACTATTATAATCGCGCTGTGAAAATAAAAATGTGAGTTATATGAAGAAAAAACTAGATTATTCTAAAAATTAAGACGTTAAAAGATCATATTTCGTGAACATGTGTCACCGTTTTATTTACTATAAAATAGGACTGTTGAAAATATCTTTAAATGAATGTTAGTTAATTCAATCGAGAAATTAATTCAGTTCATTCACGTTTAAAATTGTAAACTGTGTTTTTTGTATAAATGAAGTTATTAAAAACGAAGTTCAATTCATAATTTGTGATTCTTCTCTATATTTCTTCATTATTAGAGAAAAGCATAAAATGATTAATTAAAAAAGCGAAGATTAATCACAGATACATCATAATTTAATTGATACTAGTAATTTTTGAGTGTTAATACTAAAGTTTTGAGATATGGCAACCTTTTATGTGAATATTTCAAATCTGTCATTGCTATCATTTTTAATGGTGAACGTACTCAGAACGTGTGCTATTTGAGTTGTTTGCAGAAACAGAAGTGTGCCGATCAACACGCTTCAACATTTGGTGATCAAGCATCATCTTAATTTTTTTTAAAATGTTCGATTTTACGGCGGATATACGAAAAAAATTATGGTGATAAAAAAATGAAAACTTATATTGGTTTCAGGGCTTTAAATGTTCATGAAAATGCACTCGTTCTCGTATAATTGTTGATACATTTTTTCCAAATAATCAAATGAATATTTTTTTTCATAATCTACACAATAAAAAAACGAACACATTGGAAAAAAAAAATATACAAAAACGTTCATTTACCATGTTTATACAATTAAAAATAATAACAATTTCTCTTACAATTCACATATAATCTTTTGTAACTTTTTTATTGAGTAATCATTGAAGTTATATGAAAAAAAAAACATTCTTATAATCGCTTATTGTAATCAAAGGTGCAATATCAAAGTCAACTTTGGAATATTGAGGGGCTGAAGGGGGGAGATGTTGAGAAGAAGACAAAATGTGAAAATTTTCAACAACCCCCCTTAACCTAACCTACCCTAACCTAAGTTAACTCAACCTAACCTAACTTAAACTAACCTGACCAATATAAGTTTTCATTTTTATTTCTCATAAATCTGCCGTAAAAACGAGGATTTAAAAAAATTCATCAAAATAGGATGATTTTTCGATATTCTAAAACCGTCTAAGTATAAAATTAACGGAAAATCATATGAGGCAGAAGTCGACCTGGAAGCTGATTCAGTAGAATACCATAGAATAGGAGCAGTTCAAACAAACAAAAAGAGACCAATTATAATTAAAATTAAAAGATTGAACGGTACCAATATATGGATTGATGAAGACTACTCACAAACAGTGCAAGTAGGAAGAAAAAAGTTGTTGAAAAAATTTATGGAGCAGAGTTATATAAGGAGGAATAGTCGAGTTGAAATGACGACAAGAAACGTGCAGCTAGCGATTTTGGCCCAGAAAATGGAGGAGAGAATGAAGTATAAAAACAAGTAACTAGAAAAAAGAACATCGATATACTGGAAGTCGGCAAAGCAATGGAATGGCTAAGGGTAAAAAATCAGGGAAACCAGTCCTTTTTGGCACACATTGATTTCTTCTTATTTCCGCAGATCAAAAATAAATTGCGAGGTCATTGTTTTTCTATACCAGAAGAAGCGGTTGATGTATTCGAATCACATGCTTAGGAGGTACCTTAATCGAAATGGAAATGCAAAAGTACATTGATTTCAATGGAGAATTTCAAACAATAAATCCATATCCAATTATAAATATTTGTTTCTATTAGTACATATGACTTGAGTAGCAGCCCTAGTATACTGTTAATGTATCTAACTAATCCCATTTTTATTTTATTAGACTTTTGTTCACAAAATGAAATTTCGTGATTTGTATAAATGCACTGATTATTTGAGGCAACTTATTCGTTGCTCTGAAATTGCAGTGTAATTATTCAATTAAGAGCATCGGTTAAGGACATCAGAAGCAGCAGCAATTGTGTCTAATTCTATTCCAGATAGCTGTCAGTTACATTACTCTTACAACAAAGCATCGTGACTGCGTTGAAAGAGCCGCACAAAATGGCTATCGCAGGGACAAAACTTAGTATTCAGGTCATTTTAAAATATTGGTAGTAATAGGGATAATCGATTATGTATAGGCTGATAATTATATAATTGAAAGTTTCTGCAGATATAATTAGAATTATATTTACTGTAAGTAATCAATAGGATAATCCAATTTTGATTTTGGTATATTCATTATCATCATTTAGAAAATTACAAAACTGAATAACATGGAGTCTCAATGTTCCACATAGTTTGTGGAATTAAAAATCGAATGAGGAGTCTTTGGAGAAAACCATGGATGTTACAAAATTGAATAATCTGCTCCTTCCTGTGTATAACAGTATGCATTTATATCGGAATTATCACGGAAAGGAGAACAAAGAAAGTTTTGATATATGACACATTGAAAAAATAGGGTTTGGATAAAAAACTGTAGACCTCCTTTCGTTAATATTCGTATTCACTACACTTTATTCAATTCGCTCTGTTTGTTTGTATGGTACAAATTTTGTAATCAATATTTAACTACTTGAAATTTTGTATACTTACTCCTAATAACAATACATGAATGATTTGAAAAACCTTCAAATTAATTGACCAATTAGTGATAATTGAGTTAATATTTTATATGGAGAAACTTATTCATGATTCCACCAATAGATGGTGCGACTAACAATTATAGTTTCTATATAGATTGCAATAGATGGCGCTATTAGTATTAACAATTAAAATTAAAATTTCGGTTATAACATTTTCATTTATCACTTTTAATATAGTGATAATTGACATTGAAGTGAACTTTTCGAATCAAGTCAAATATTAGAAGTGAATAGACTTCCTAGCGGAGCTATTCAAAGGAGAAGGTGATACTATATATGTATGGATTTTGGGGTGTCGTATACACTGCGACCCAGAGGATCTATTGTGTCCCCCTTTCTGACTGCTATACTGAAGAACCCAGTACTTACAGCTGATTCGTTAATCGCACTCCTTTTAAAAAGTCTAGAATATGGGATAGCTGTAATTGGTAGAGATCTTCGTCTTCTATTCTAAGCGCTCCTAGGTGTAGTCCTCTGGAGTTCCTAAGTGTTTCACACTTCGAGAGAGAGTGGATAGAGGTTTCGTCTTCTGTGCGACAAAATCTGTACGCCGCATTATCTGCTATGTCTAACGGCTGCAGGTGTATGTTGAGGCAACAGTGCCCCGATAGGAATCCTGTTACTATTCGTAGATTGTTCATAGATTCAGCAGATCTTCTCTGGTTATAGTTTCCCAGAAGAGTTTTTGCTTGTAGGTTGTCCCAATAATTGATTTTGCTTCTTTCTACCGTCTTTTCCAGTGCTTTTTTCATTGTTCTGTAATAGATACCACGAAGGGTTCGAGTCTCTCACCTAGCTCGCTTATTTTTTCTAGGTAATCCCAAATGAGTTTGAATTTTATGATATTGGGCTCACAGCTCTAATGGCTGCTTAACTTAGACAGAATAATGATCTCCTGTTTGCGATGGTTTCTCTCTAGATTGAACGGAACAGATTTTTCAATTGCATTGACTTCTGTTTGAAAAAGTGCTTGGTGCGCTGCCAAGTCTAAGGTAACACTAAAAAAACCAACAAAACGTTCAAGAAGTCGAACAAGCAGTATTTACTCTACGACAACTGGTTGAGAAACCTATAGGATATAATAATCCAACACTCCTATGCCTCATTGACCTCACAAAAGCATGTTTACGTGGAATATATTAACCACCTATTGCACAATAGGAACATACCTATAGATATAATCCAGACCATTGAAAACATATCCTCGGACAATCAAGTTTAGGCTCCCATTATTTGCAAATAATAACACTCAAATTGACCTGTGAGTGCAAATAATAGAAAAGATATTTTCCATGAATTCAATCCATTATTATCTCATGAGTTAACGCAAGTTTCTATGATTCAATAAACGTACAGAGTATAAATTAAATCGAATGTGGAGGACAAGTATATTTTTCTTTTTAATTATATTTAACGTGCATGTGATAACTGTGGCTATTAGCACGATCAGCAATACATAATTTAATTTTTATAGATAGAAATATTAGTTAAGGTACAATACAACTAATTTGAGTCTAATATTTGAATATTATATTAAGGAAATAAATAAGAATTTGAATTTGAATGAAAGTTCGATTTTATACCAAGCCGATGACGTCTCCTGGCGTAATTTGGACATTCAGAGAAAATATGTTTTACTGTTAGCTTCGTTTACAATGTTGGCAGTTAGGCCATATTTCGTCTGGATAAATCATACTTGGATTTATAAACTGTTGGTTGAATATCGCGAAGGTAACTTCATGCGCATGTTTAAAAGATTGTATTATTGCGAATAGTTCACCAGTATGAACACTACAGAAATAGAAGATTTTATGATCCGATGTGTTTTTCTAGTAATGTTACAAAGCATCAAACTCCAACTTCGGTCTTTGAGGCATCCGTATAGAGGACCATGTTATACTTTTCTCTACTCAGCAGTTCAGAAAAAGCCGATCGCAAAACATATGAACTGGTTTCTTCTTTATTGTATAGCTACCAAATTTCGAAAAGGTAACTTGAATTATGACAAATTAAAACCGGAAATCTTGGATAGTCTTCATGGTAATAGCCAAGTCTTTTATAGCACTAAAGAGTTAGCATGACTGATCCGACAATATAGATCAAACTTATCTAAAACCTTTCCAAACTTATTGTAACACTATAGTTATCCAGGAATCATATTTTTCTATAAAATATATATGATGATTCTTATTCTGATCAGTATAATGCAAGTGAAAACAATCGAAAAAATTGTTGATAACGAAAACGAAGTTTTATGGCGCACTAAATAACTTTTCATGATAAAAAACAATATGTGAAAAGTATGACTTCGACTATGTCATTAAAAAATGTTCCTATAAAGTTTATTTTCATACAAAATTCAAATTTTACTCATCATACACAATTTCCGTTGTTTCTTGAATGTATACTTGTTTAAAAATGAAGTATTATTTACTCGTCCATTGTACCTGTCTTGTATGTATAAAACATGTGGCTCAAAAAGATTTCAACTGATAGAACTTATTCAGGAGTACAATTCATCGTATAAAGTGGATCTATTAAATGAATTATCAATTCCAATAGGGAACACCTGTTGGCAGAAGAATATTGTACGCTGTGTGATTTCATTCATTGACTACACTACGAGAGAAGAGTGATTTATAGTGCTGCCTACCCATCTGGATGGCAGGAAGATTAATGAAAATATTTGACGCCAATTCCCGTGCCGCACAGATTGATTGTGTCCGTACGTTTAGGATATGGAATATTTTTTTAGAATACTCGAGAAAGATTCAAGAGATATTGGCAATAAAATGTCAATTTTTTGTGTTTCAAGTGAATGTAAAAGTCGACATGTTCGAATATCGGGAAAAAAAGAAGAGAAGGAGGTCTTATAAACACTTTTTCAACAATCCTTTTAGAATTATGTCTCATAATTTGTCCTTTTTTTCCCAAATTATTTCCATTTCGCGGACTTTTGCGCCCCGCCAGTTCTAAAAATTGTTTCTATGGAAACATGGTTCATCGAATGAGATATTAAAAACACTTCTTTAGTTTTCTATAAAGTGCAAATCGTCTGATTCGTAAGTATGTGTAAGTTGTTAGATATGGCGAATTTTGTTGATATCGAGTCGTTATAATCAATATTCTGTTATTGGAAGCTCAATATTCTCTTATTCAAATACAAAATAATAATGATAAGCTACGTCGCAAACAAGCACTTCTACTTCAATAATGCTGCTTTCTCTCTTTATTATTCCTTTTCATGAACATATCCTATGATAAAGTTTCACAAAAAAGGAATTACATCAAGACAATTTTAGCGAAGTTAGTTTTCTAGAATTACAAAAATATTTGTCAGTCCTGATTCTTCCCTTCAGGGAGCACTAGACATACTTCTAGATGCAACAGAAATTCAGAATGTACCGGTCGAGATTTATGTGGAACCACCAGCCCCTTTTGTTTGTTTTAGCTGACGAAGAAAACAGAAAGTAAGAAGATAACTATGATATACATCAGCTGTTATCACCTGCAGAATTATTTATCAGAGTACTGAAAATGATTCAAGAAAAGATGTTGATACTGAATCCTACTGACGATGAATTACAAATTTGGGCTAAAGAAAAATCAAAGTAATCCCCATGCAGATTTTATACAAGAAGATTCTAATTGATAAAAGTTGCCAGTTGCTGACTATTACAAATTTGAAAGTTCTACAGATCATGTTTTTGAACAGTTCTACAAAAAATTACAGACGGAACAATCAAATACATCCAATTGAAAGAGGAGATTAGATAGTTCGTTGCTATTTCAATTGTTAGTGTATAAACGTTGTTCCGTCAAATCGTAGCTATTCGAACCAAAAACCAGATCTTCACCATGAGCTTATCAGCAATGATATGAGGCGTAGTGGATGTACTACTATTCTGCATCATATGGATTGTGCCAATAGTACTAAATTGGAAAATACTGATGAAGTCCTTAAGTTGAGAGAGCTCCTAAATCTTGTAAAATATAATTTCCTGAAAAAGTTATTTCCAACATCTGACATAAGTTATGATTTGTTGTACCCCAATTAGATCCGCCTTAAAGTCGGATGCATACATTTATAAGCTCCAGAAAGTAGAACCTACCATAGCCAATTATTCGGTAAAACTCTGCTCCTTTGTTGAGAATGATGTACAAACTTCCAAATGAAATGAAATATGTCCATTATAACAATTATTCGTTAACTTATTTTATGGTACTAGTTTATTTTACTTCTTGAGACAAATGGGATATACAGTAACGGGAATATTTCGTGCGAACAAAGTTCTAGTAAAATATGAAGATAAGATAGATAAAGAGTCTCAGGCAGAAGATCAAATATATACTTATTTCATCACATTTTCCCAGTGAGACACAACTGAAAGGAAAAATAACTGGTGCAATAGAAAGTAATGACGGAATTAGATTTATTCGCTGAAAAGTTAATGGAGTGGTAACTGCAGCATCTACAAAATATAATCAATGTATAGGTGGTACAGGATCAACATATAAACTGTTATCGCATCGCAATACGTGATAAAATATGGTAGTGTCCAATTTTTTAATGAATTCTACATAAAAATAAAAAAATCTTAGCTACAGTTTTGAAGAGAACATGTTGAAATTCATTTGACGCGTAATGCAATTGTCAGAAGACATCTCAGACCAACTGGCAATTGAATCTCATCATCAAAAGATACAGATGTTATTGGATCTGACCACCAGAAAAAAAACACGCAGGAGATGCGCTGCTAATAACTACATATGTCAGACACGTACTATGTGTTCTTGGTGAAATGTACCTTTGTAAGTTGGATGCTTTGTTTCATTCAAAGTTTTAATTTTACCTTTATGGAAATGTGAATTGAACACATTTTTCATTATAAATTTTTGTTCAATTGATGAGCCAAATGCTCAAGATCCTACTAAAAATTATACAAGACAGAATCTACCATAAATGTGAACTCGTTACCCAATTTGGATTTCGCGAAGATCTACGAAGAAGGGAACGACCAGCCAGCTTATTAATACTCTTTCAGAAATGTCGAGGCCTGAGGAAAGATGTCTATGCCTTTTTCATAGACTACGAGAAAGCTTTCGATCGAGTTAATCATACCACTTTTTTCACATAACTACAAAAAAGGGTTAGGCAAATAAGACATCGAGTTAATTATAAATCTTTATTGGAACAAAGAAGCAACGATATGATATGGACAAATAACATCAGAAGCGGTGTGTCTACAAAATAAAAACATCTATGAAACCGCAATAGAGGAAGTTGAAAAATTTAAATATCTTGGCAGCTGCGTAACGACAAATGTAAACCCTGACGTCGAAGTAAGATCACGCAAAGAACAAGCTAGGGCCATATTCCTAAAGGTGAAAAACCTATTATGTAACGCAACCTTGAACTCAAACATAAGAAACATTTTTGTAAAGGCGTACGTGCACTCTGTTCTTTTGTATGGAGCAGAAACATGAACATTAAAAGTGGATACCATGAAAAGACTCGAGATTTTTGAAATGTAGACAACTAAAAATATCATGAACTCAACATATACTTAACTATGAAGTGCTTAGACGTATGGGAAAAAAACAGAGTTACTTACAACAATAAAGAGAAGAAATACGGCTTATCTGGACCACATATACCGTAACAACAAGTATGATATACTGAAAATAATAATAGAAAGAAATATCGAAGGAAAACATGGACCTGGACGGAGATAACATTCATGGTGGAAACACATACGCGATTGGACTGGTATGACCACATCATCTTTAATTTGTACTATTCAGGACCGAAATAAAAATGCCGAAAGAAGAAGAAGAAGAAGTTTAGTTATCACTTCAAGTGCCCAGTAATGCCGTTTGTCTCTTTTTTTGTTTGGATTTTTCTCATATATATTTTTCATATTGTATAAATAATGAATAATCAGGAGCTATGACGGGTTAAGACGGCTAATTTGATAAGAGGCACGTCCCTAAATAGTGACTTGATAAAATTAGTCGACTTAAATGTATGACGCGTTCAATAAATACTAAAGTGCTAGATTTCATAACCCAAACCAAATGAATTTTGAAAAATATATACATACATGTATGTGTTCACAAACTCAATATAAAATGATCCTCAAATCTGTAGACGGTATGTTATAATCATAAAATTGCAAAAAAATTGAGTGAACTTTCGATCTTTGAGAATAGTGCATTGCTCTAAATTTATATGAAAGACTAAAAACGCACCGTTAGAGGATGTTTTGGCTACGGATACATAAATTGTTTCATATTATTTTTCAAACAAAGATCAATTCTGATCATGCAATTTATGTGCTATTTCCTACTCCTGAATATTAATATACTTCTGTTAGATCAACTTTCCAAACTAACACTCGATCTACATGGAATGGGTAAACAAATATTCAGTAAAACAGATTATTGTATAACCAATAATGACTTTAATCACAAGTACATTCCAATCCTCTCTTTCCCTAACTTAACATATCTCATTAATAGTCTTATCAATTGTTTCCAAAATCACAGAAAATACGATTCGAGAGCTGACTAGAATTATATCAGAAGTAAATTGAACGTACATATATATGCAATGTCGCACAAATTAGTCAAGACCGAAATCTCAATCAATGCTCCAATTTAAATCTCCTGTAATCAAGACATACAGATTCAATTACAGAATCGGAACGGGAGCCAAACCAGAAATGTAAATATTTTCCCATTAATAAGGAACTGTTTGGTCAAGGCAATTTCCCTTTGAGGACATTGATTGAAACTCACCAGTCAGATGTTAATAAGTAAGTCACACTAATGTATCGCCTCTTGTCCTCTCGTTCGTCTATCTTCGGTCTCCCTTTCTAAGTATTTAGGTTGTACAGGACCGGATTATCAAACAATACTAACTCTGCTAAATTCTCCATTTACCATCAAATAGCAATTAAAAATGACTGAAAAGTTTTTCTCCTTGGATGTGATGTGACTGTAATGAGAACGGGGAAGACCCGTTGGTCTTGTGGATGATGAAAAATACAATTTGGTTGGCAATGTAACTCATGAGACTGATTTGAATGAATTATCCGTTTATTTTGTACAGTTGAAGGAATTTTTTTCTCGCGACGGAAAACATTGAGCCCAGTTACTCAATAGTATAATATTACAAGAATTGTGCAAAGTCAGTAACGACAGAATTAAGTCGATAACTACCAGCTTAAGGATGATCTTGGATAAAGTATAACGAATGAGTTAAGAATAAATTGAATATATCTTGCCATTAAGATATGATTTATATCGATTTTTATCATGGAAGTATTCTGAAACTTCACGCACCAGCAATTCTCCACCTTTACTTGACCTTAATTGGGTAGGAATCTTCAGAATACTGTAGATCATTCTCTTTGAAGAATTTTCACAGCATTTCCTAAAATATTTAGATCAACGGTATTTCTAATAACTAGAAAAAAAAACAGCTTTTGGTATATACTTGAAGAGAGAAACATTTCTCACTGTAGAAGCTGTAATATATTTTAACCCTCCAATGTTCAGTATATGAGACAAATATTATATAATCCTATTGAGTATCAATAGCTAAGAAAAGCATGTGCTGAGCAATATACAATGTGAATATATTTCGGACGATTTTTTTTTCAAATGCTAGGCGAAGTCATCGCAATAAAAATTGAAAAAGATATAGGAAGTAATCGAATAATTGAATTCAATTTCCAAGTTGATCATGTAGCTGCTAAAAATAAAATTTTCAGGTTACTCTTCTTATTTTCCTACTCCTTTCTTCTTCAAATCCTTTTTGAATGCCTTCAACACATTTTCCTATCTTTATTTTTGCATTTTTATTTTCTCTAAAAAAAGAATTTCACTGATATATAATTGTAATTCCATTTGGTTTAGATGTCTCAACCATCCCATTCGTTATACCTCTATATGATGGATTAAACTGAAATATCCATAAGCTTCCACTACTCCATTATTAGTCTATCATCTTCATAACGCATCGAGTTATCTTAAGCTTTTTCTCAAATTTCAACTTTATTCCCAGTCTTTTCAATCAAGGATTCGCAACAACCATAAAATGATTTTGATTCATTTATCGTTTTGTATATTCCTTCCTTTGATAATCTCGCTATTTAATTAATCTCTTCCAGAATTTTTAATGTTGATTGTCATCTTGAAGTAATCAAAAATGTTGACTTTCTTGACTCATTTTATCCCCATCACGAACTAATACCACTTCTAGCTCTTTTTTAATTTAGTATTCTCAGTAACACCATCTGCATGTTACTTAGAGCACAGAAATTGTGTCCTTTCAGATTCACAATCCTCCGGGATGACTGCAGTTTTGTTATCAAGTTATAGAGGAAATCAAGACAAACAATCTAGTAGAGAACATTTTATTCATGTTTAATGGGGAGGTAAATCAGCAAATGTGTTGACATTGGACGTATAGAAATCCACAATAGTTGAGGAAAGGCACTACCGATGCCTAGAATAAGTAAATACTTGGGCAAGGATTGTGAAGATATAGGTTTAGTATTATTCATAAAACTCTCAATGGAGTACGGAACTAGTGCCGCAATTTGTTTCCTAACACCTAACATCTCATGTGGCATCTGGTTTTAGGATGATGATGCACTTCTGTTCAATAATGTTAGACATTTTATAACGGAACGATTCACCTTGACACAGCATCTTCAAATTGTTCAGCTTTATCAAGAAAATGAGCTTTTTACAAGGTAAGTATATCTAGCGTTTAGAAGATCATCCACGTTTTTTCGCCGATGATGCCAATTTTTAGCTCAATGGACAACACAAAGAAGCTGAAGAGCTGCAGCTATTTTTCCAAAACAGAGCCGACCGGAATGTTACTGTGAATTCTGACAGTGTGATCGCGCAAGGATGACAGACTATTTCATGCCCGCAATTGAAGCACGTGGTCTGGACGCCATTTTACATACAGCTCTCAAAATGGTGGCTTCACTTTGGGAGTAATTCGACAAACAGATCATTTCACCCTAATGACCAGTGAATTAGCCTGTTATATCATGTGATGTCACATCTCTTGACTGTTTTCTTTGAGAATATGTAAAATCTAAACTCTTTCTGCATGAGCCAGCTACGCTGAGTCATTGGCGAAATTGGAACTTCAAAATATACCTTGCTCAAAGTAGTTAACATGTGAAATGGTGGTTTTTTGTATGATAATACATAAACATCAGAAAGTGGAATTGTATCCATCAATTTTTTCTACTCAAAAGAAAATACCTTCAAGAATCTTTTATTGAAGACACAGAGACCCTTTGAACTCTCCGTGGTCGAATTAAGGGATCAAAGTTTATGAAACCAAACTGGCAAATAATGAGGAACTGAAAGTACGAATATAAAATAAGTATAAAGTCAAGGGATACATCATGGACATTTGGTCGAATGAAATAATCAAATTCAATTATATAATTACATAATAATAACCAACAAAGTGATAATCGAAATCAGTACTCTCTGTATTCAAAATGATTGAATATAAAAATCGTGGCTAGAAATACGAATGAGAATAAGAGATAAATCGATAATAGATGAACAACTGTATTTGACAAGGTTAAATCGACATTAGATCTCTGATGTTATGTTTGTTGATGGAATAATATTTGGCTCTACTCATACTTTCACAAACATAAGGAAATATGTATAAAATGTGAGAACTGGAAAATCTTTCACAATTTGTAATGATAAATTCTACCCAATATTATATAAAAGACAAAAAGATTTCGATATTTTTCGTAATATTTTTTCCTCTCGTCGTTAGTAATAATCTTGACAAACTATTGTATTTGATGGGATTCAGCCCTTGTTGATTTTTATAACAATTTTGGCATGTTTTGAATGGAGTATTTTCACAAATGTATAAAATATTAGCTTCGCTGTATATCACTATGGTGAAAAATATATGTTCAATCCAAGATAAACATTTTAAAGTCACAAACATGGTGCATATACTTGGATTTGAAATATCTGCTTTTCGCTTCGGATTTATTGAATTGATTGTTGGAGCTTTAAATATCAAAAGCGAAAAGTTATGAGGATGAAGATAACAAACTCTCAAACTAACGTGAATCTACAATAATAACATGTATTTCCATCAAAACATACTGTTTACCTTCAATAAAAACGTGTCGGATCTATATATTAATCAAATTATAGAAATGTATTTATTCTATTAGGAAAACATACCTACAGTAATTTATGAAATGACTTCAATATCGCAAATATTCATTCTGGAAGTAAGTACCACGGACTGGAGGTGAGTATGCGATTTTCCATTTTCCAGATTTCGTTTCTAGCTTAGTTGTAATTCACAGGTCGAATTCTCTTGAACCCGATTACCGACAGTCCTTACAATCCCTGCATAATGTACGTGAGGTGAAATCACAAAACTCTATTTTCCTTTGGTTTGTGTTTACTGCAACAGGTTTTTCTCTCACCCGTGTGTTTATGTCTATATAAATTTGTTTTCTTTCAATTTGGAACAATTTGAATACGGGAAAATCATTGTTTTTCTACCTAACCTAACCCAATAACAATAAAATATCCTTATTGAGGTAATTGTACACCAACAAAATTAACCATGATTTTTTGATGAAATTTGATTTCTCAAACCTTCAAGTTTGAAGGAAAATGTTTAAAAATTGATTACAATTTATGAGAAAAACAAGTTAAATGTGAAAATTATTGAATTATTTTCATACATTAGTATAAGTTATTTTAATAATTTCATAATTAAATGACTATATCGAGTACAATGAAAATTTTTTGCTCCAGTAGAAATCCAATGAAATCAATTAATTTGAAGTCATCTGACTGAAGACAATCAAGCAGTACAACATTATACCAAAAACAGATCCCTTGTGCTGTTTTCACTTTATCTACCTCACTTTTAACTATTTCAATTATGACGTTTCAAATATTTAATAGTTCAAAATTTCATGATTTGCTTGAAATACTGACGAAAATTTTAATGAAATTATTACATTATTATTATAATTGTATGGAAAGCATTTATGAACATTTGCAATGAAAGAAAGCTTAAATTCGATGGAAATCGGACAGTCAAACCATATGGAACCTAAGTAGTGAGCTGTTACAAGAAAAATATTATGAAAGAAAGTTATTATTGACAGATTTAAAAGTGTTGTAATAGATGTCCGCGATTCTATACGACGAAAACTGCAATCAGATCCCTGTAAAAGGAAACAAAGTTCGACAGCATTAAGTTCCATAGAAATAACGAAAATGATAAATTTATGAAATGGAAATACCCCGGAATGGCTACAATGAAAATTCTATCTTACATCCGTGGTAGAATTAGCTTGGCGAGGTGGGAAACTGACATTTTTTGTATCGAATCAAACTACGATGGTTCTGTAACAAATCGAGTTGAGGATAACCCTGTATTTAGCAAAACATGCCAAGGTGCTTCAAGAATGTATAATGAAAGCAAATTTTTAATAGAAAATAACGACAGAAACGTTTGTCCTGTCAGATTATTCAAAAAAATTATGTCAATGCCAATCGACCGCGGTTAGTCGATTAGTCAAAAGAGGAAGAGCTTATAAAAATTACGGATCACAACAATGCCAACTCAATAAAACCCTACTTGAATATTAACGAGAACATCATAATCAAAATAATTAACAGCATGCATATTGAAAATAAATCTTAGTTATAGAAACTGACATGTCTGCATCTTCGCTTAACTTTTTTAATTGTTCTTTTGTTACCTGCATCTTTAAAATCTTTGTTTTTGGTGTTTTTTTTTCTGTAATTAGCAAATAATTTTCTATCCCAATAGCTCTTGAACATTAATAGATGCTCAAAAATTTCATCACAATATTCTCAAGCTTTACAAAATTTCGGAAAATTATCAATGTCCTTGGATTATTACTACTGAATATTTCATAGCTATCATTTTATGCTAACCAGATCTCCTAGCTCGGATAGGTTGCAATAACAACAACCTGAATTTTTCAAAAATTTTTCCAGCCCCATCACTTCAAAATTATTGGTTTGACTGCTGTCACGTTTGACTTGCAAATAACATCATAACAGAGGGATAAATTATTTTTGATACATATTTGTTTTGATCCTATATCTCCAGACTCCAACAAAGAAGCAAATAATCGAATGTCTGTCTCAAAACAATATTCAAATTATGCTTTCATTCCATATTTTCGGGAGATAACTATTTATAAGGTTCAACGGAAGTTGTAATATTCGCGTCTTGTGAATTGAAAAATATTTTCAAGCAATAAAGAGGTAATTCCAAATTCATTTTCTCAATTTGGAGGCATGGTTCCATGAAATTCCTCTTTACATGTTCCTTTCTACACGTTCAATTTATGAGGATATTGGTAGTGACAACGTGTTTGGTGGAATACTCTTAGATATCAGATAGTAACGGCTATTGTAATAATCATAAAAGAATTTCAGAGAACATCAATTTCAAGATCAAATACATCACGTAAAACCATCACACGATGGTTTTACTTGAATCTATCTATTTCAATAGAAATTTATTGCAAAAGAAATCAATTGCAGAGTTAATATTGATCTACCGATGTTTACCTATCGCAATCCATGGACGACTGTTTACTTAGTAGATAAGGTGGAAGCCAGATCTTGGCCGCACCTCAATATTGATAGATTTTGAGAAGGTAGCAATATATGCCGTGCGAACGGAATATCCTATGCAAATAAGAGGTTGATTTTCTATATCTGGAGACAGATCCACAGTTGTGAACTACAAAAGCACTATGTTGACGGAACTGACTATTCCACGACCTTAAAACTTCTCGCAGCATAAGGTTATGACCCCGAAAATGATTTGATTAGTTTGGGTCGGAGGAAATTGTCACTGTAATGAATTGGCACACGATAAAATATGCAGATGAATTGTCGTAGATTCCAAATGTTGCATAAATAGTTCACATCAGTATCTATTCCGCTCGCCGAGCTGTAGGTGATTGTCCAAGCCATTTTATTTCAATTCCTGTACCAAAAATATTTTTTCAAACTATAAAATTAATGATGTAGAATCGGCCACAAAATTTTTTTTTTCAAAATATTATTCAAATAAATTCGAATACACTGATTTATACTTATAACAAATAGAACCTCTAGTCATTTTTCTACGAGATGAGAAAAAAATATGAGGAATCTACTGTATAATGAAAAGGACTAACAAAGTTAGTTGCTCCAAATATTGAATTGTCTTCTTATTTCGTACGGATTCGATTATATTTTACATCACTTTCTTCTACTTTGAAGTCTAAGCCCATCTAGCTAAGCACGTTGAGTGAGAATATTTGAGAATGAACAACAATATTGAATTTATTGGTCAGTTGAAGCACTTCATCAATTTCATGGCGATGTTTTCGACTATGGAATTTTGACCTTGATTCGTTCATTTTTTAATATAGGTTATTATGTGATGTACATATTGAGATTAAAGTTATGCTGCTTCTAAAAACTCATATCAAATTAATAATATCGTTTTAACAGAACTATAAGATACAGTAACTTTCATTCATCAGTTTCACTCATTGACCCTTTAGATATATTATGTCACTGTTTGGAGAAACTTTTTAACAAGTCACACGTGAACAATTAGTCAATTTAATAAATCTAATGAATATTCAGGGAAATATTGTGATATTTTTAATGTTTAGCTCAATAGAATCTATATATAAACAAAGCAAACAACAACTTCAAAGAATAATTTGAACATGAACAAAAAGCCACACTCGTCCTAAGATTAAGCGAAATTTAAACGTATAAGTAATTCGTCAATTTTGAGGGTGGTTGTGGATTCGGTTGGACAAAATTTCAGTACGAAGGTATATTGTCCAATAGATTAAATTATGCCTAAAGATCAAGTGTGTTTATATTTATAAAAAAAGTTATTAAAAATTTTGTTCCTCAATTACATCATTAAGTGAGGTTGATAAATATGTGGTGACTATTATTTTATTTTAAAATATTATATTTCTTTATCCTATTGTTCTCAATAATATTGATTGAGTTTGAGAGGTTTCATTTTTCTATTGAACTTTAGGAAATGTATTTTATTATATTCTTCACTCGAATACAATTGTTGAGATTATCGTTATTTTGGATTTTTGGGTAACTAAATAATTTTTTCCTCAATTTTGGTCTAACGTCATGTTTTCTTAATTTCCAATGCTGCTTATGCTAATAACTAGGAATTAATGCGACTATGAAGGTATCTCTGTACAGATACTGGGGTCTAAAGAGTCATAGTATTTTGAAAGCGTGCAAAACTAAAACATCGGTCTTGGGTATTCAGGTGCCTCTCGGTTTTTTATAAAATTAGGTTTTTGCCGTGAAATTTGAGTTTAACTTTTTCACAATAACTATCATTGAATACTTAGATGTATGTTTGCAAACATGACTTACAGGAAGAGAAAAACATTCTCGAATGAACTAGAATTCCAAGATGGAATAAATGCGTTTTTATTATAAATAGATAATAGGGCCCTAGTTACTTTTGACTCGGTTGAATATTTAGACTTTGTTGAAGACTAAAAGCCACTGAGTTAGAAGTAACTGGTACCAAAAATAGGGAAGGAAACCAAAGAGCCTAGTCAATGTAACAACAAAAAGTTGAAATTCGTTATGCCATAATAACGAGATACACTAGAGAAAGAAACTGAAATCTACTATCTACTACTTAAAATTCTGGAATAGAAATCCACATAGGACTATTATATTTTTGTGGAGTATTATAATATCTACTTTGGAATTTAAAGGATCTAAATAGATTTGCTTCTTTGACTCATTTTTTACGATTCAATAATAAGGCAACATGTGCTGAACGGGGATAGCACGATAAGGTTGTGTCAAACAGATATTTATTGCAGATTTTTGTGTAAAATAGTAGGGACTGTATACCGTATTTGTACTGTTGTATCGATGAACAACTGATAAGTTATCGTGGAAAACGTCCAATGAGAATTCACAGGACATTGAGTCCAGATACGAGTGCGTATATTAGTCAGGACGAGGTATCGGTAAATGCAAATCCTCATGTCGGAAAAGTCACAGATGAAAGTAATATCTCAGTACCGCCTCATAATGTCAAAAAATTGTTGGAGCGTATTAATGGAACAGGAAGAAATATTGCCGTTGATAAACGGTTCTTATAAATGAATTTTTTTAGAAGAATGTTGAGAGAAAAAGTTCACTCAGCGAAGGAAGATTTTTAGTGTCGAAAAACAGAATGCGAGTCAAAGTTTACATCCGACAACGATAGAAAATTTGTTATCACTCACTCCAAAATGGGAAATAAAGTTTTATTAGCTTTGTTTACAATGTATCACGCAGATATTGTTGATGTTACAAATTACAAACAATCTTGGATCATTTTCGGATTATAGTAACACGAAAGATAGTACGGATACCTTTGTTAAGATTTTCCATGATTATACAACTGCAAGATGTATCAGAAGGTCGCCGAATTTTTTTGTAATTCCTGATCAATCAGGAATAAATGGTTTTATAACTTGTTCACTTCAAAAGTTTCAAGATGAAAATACCCACACCAATATTATCTGAATAAAATTAAGGCTGGATATGAATGAATTTAACTGTACTATGTTACAGTTTATTTAGATTCACTCTCAGAATTCGATTTAAATTAACCCTAAACTAGTCAATGTGCTCCATTTTTATGCATATACATTTTTTGTGTAACGTTGGTAGCAGTAGTTTCTGTTTGGTGTATCAACAATTTTTCGAACTATTTACTGTATGGAAAGTATTTCTCAAAGAACCTATTCAACGTGAATCTGTTGTCTGAGAAGTAGCAAAACACCTCTTCTTAAGACGTCACATCAAAATTCTCTTTCGCAATCAAAGGACCAAAATGTTCGAATAAAGTTTCAAAGTGCAACATGAAGCAGAAAAAACTCATTACAAGAAAGTCCTACTATTTTTTAATGACTTCGAAATACCTTCATCCTTGTAGTAATTTAATCAGGATTTTATATCCAGTTGCGACAGTGAACGACCTATTAAAGTGGAGCAGAACAAAGCTTTATTCTGAAATTTTGGAAAAGCTCTGCTTGTGTCGGATTACGACTGATAGACCAGTTAGAGTTGAATCAATCCATTCAGAATTTGTCTTTTATTGTCTTGCGAAAATAAAAAAAAAAGTTTCAACATATAATAGGATCTCGTTCAAAAAGTTTTGAAAGATATAATGCCATGAAATTATCACAGAAATCATTTGCTTCCTGGCAACTGTTACAATAAAAACTGTTACTCTTTCCTATCGAAAGTCGATATTATAAGCTGACTTTGGAATAACCACAACTTTTTAAACTGGAAAAAAAAGAACTATGAGGCTAGTTGTCTCGTTGTACATCTCCAAGAGTTCATCTGACTCAACATTGTAAACCATCCATTCACTTATTTTTCCTCGTTCGACAATTCTAGTGAAACTTGTATGTTGAGTTTTTTCTTATTATTTTTCGCCACCTAATATTCCTAACAGCTTTTGCTTCTAGCTTGAATCCATTCAAATTTAGTTTTTCATTCGATATTATTCAACTATTCTCTTATTTGCATTCTTATTTCTCTTATATTCCATAAGAATGGCTCTTAGTGTCTCAAATATTCCATAAGTCGATAGCATTAAGTATGTATATTAGATTTAGCTTCTTGATTTATGTATTCTTCTTCTTCTTCCTGACTGTACTATTCTTCTACATTCTCCATTAATATTTATAAAAATTTACGAATGAATCTCACAATTCCTATTACAATACTACTGCTGCAGTAAAAATCTTCAAAGAAAATGAGACTGGTTATTTGAAAATCAACAGAGTGCAAACGCAACTAACTATGCAAAGGAAAATCGATAATAATCAATATGGATAGTGATTGAGAAAACAAATTTTCCATTTGGAAAATGTGTAATGGTAAGATTTTCAGCAGACTTTAGAAAAAACCTTAAAAATTTTTCATTTGAATATGCGACCTCAGATAAATTTAATGGTTCTCAATCCAATTATTTGCAAAAAATTTTATGTTGCCTACATTGAATGTTGCATCAATAATTTTTGCAGTCATTTGGAATAACATGAATGACATATTTCTAGACGGTACCTGTTCTAATAAAATTCAATGTGCTGTTCTATTATATCCGAATACTGTGTATTTCTTGAGACTTAAAATTGCTGTCGTACTTGTAGTCACATTTTTCGATAGCAAATTGTCTAATAATCAATTTCATTATCCGAATTTCCTAAAAAACTTGAGATTATCAATGTTCAGAATATAAGAGTCACAGAACTAAATTGAGTATATAAGCTAATGATCAGGGAATTGAGAATAATAGAAGAAATATTATCCAAATCTAGTCCTACATCTATCCTTTTTATGAAGTAGATTGATACAAACGCGTTAGAATCTATTAATAATCAATATTCTTCGATTTAATATAGTCATTCCAGAAATGCTATTTGTGACAGAATAGTTTGACGCACTATAAAATCCTTCACTAGAAATACTTGTTTCTAATCGCAGTTACGCAGGCTGTTTCCGTTAATTTAAACTTGGCGACTACGGACACAGAAAAAATGACGATCAGATGGATTTGAGAAATAATTTTGTAATATATGTGCAATCAGTGTTTACAATGAAATTTCAACATATTAAGTATTAATTCATCCAATATGATTCCATATCATATTTGTTCAATCCGAAGGATAAGTACCGCCCAATAATTCCGATGTATATGTAGGCAATTATTGCTTCAAAACTAGCTCTGCCTGATTTTTTAATTGAAATCAAACAGTGTGTTTACTTTTGAACAGGGCAAACGGTAGATGATGGGAATAATTGGGAAGAACAACCATCAAAAGCACAAGTTTACTTATCGTAACCTGGAGCGTTATTACAGCATTATTAATCCGTATTCGCTGCGGGCCATTCAACAATCGGTTATAGAAGCGATGATGCTACAATACCGGAAAATTGAGTCACAGAAATTACCAACAGTTTACGCGTACACTAAGCAGAGATATATTACATAACTGTTCATTAATATTTGATTACTTCTATCATTCTATTCTATCTTCCTCCTGTTGAATTTCATCATTTATAATTCAAATTTTTAAGTTCCCATGTATTTTCAAGTTGGTTCTGTTTTGTATTGGGCTTGTTTTGTGGGAATTACATTAAAAATGAAATCTTCACAATACTAATAAACATCTTTTGTATTCTCTGAGGCATTTTACGAATTCATATGTACGTCTTAAATTGAACTTGAAAAATTGGAATTTTCTCTATATAATTCCACAACCTTAGGGCCTAAGTTCAATTTTGTCGTCAAGTGAAGGTTCGGTTGAGGAGTTATACCTTTATTAGCAGACCACTGGGATCTCATATTTAAATTTCCATTACTCTTATGAATATTTTAATGAAGATACTGAGAGGGGAATAAGAGACACTTTCTGGAGGAATTTGCATGGAAAACGATTTTGATAATGACCGAGTATTATGAGATTATCATCTTTACGATCAATGAACTTGCTAGCAGGTGTTAATTTACTGTTATTTGATTTGCAGGATGTGAGTTTAATTTTCCATAATGATGAAAGATAATTTTTTCATGCTGGATTATAGTTTATGGCAATAATTGAACTGAAAAGTGAGAAAAATTTTTGACAGAAGAATAAAATTAGTGATGAGCAAATTAATGTCACCATTATTGAAGCGAGGTGAACTTTCTATCACATTTTTAAACCAAGTTGTGTTGTTTTTTCTCTATATCGTTGGCTTACTTTTAGAACCTCCTAAGTCAGTTTTGACTGAGTTTGCAGGTGGGACGAAAAACCTGTATGAAGTGCCAATTATGTAAACTGATCTTCGATTAACCAATAATTTCTACTGTAAAATATAATTATAAACTTTATAGCCAGACAAATAAGGTTTTCAACCAAAGTAACAAGACATTTTGAAAGTATAATAATCCGCAAGTAATACTTCCTTCAGTTGCTGTAATTGGTCGTATTTACTTTTTTAATCGGCACCAATCTCTTGATTTTTTTGACTTAGTCTTTTTTCCAATGCCATCCAATCTTTATCAAAATTCAGATTGTAGTATAGTTGTTCATCAGGTCTGTACTGTTCGGCACACAAATCATCAACAGTAGGATCTTCTGTTTTATATCCAGGACGAATGAAAGTGCGGTATTTTAGTACCGAAAAGTTTTTGAAATATATATCATATACATATTCAACTTAATAAGGTCTAGGACTTAAGCGAGCCGATTTACAGGCAGAAATACACCCAGCAGGGAATGAATTTCTCTATTACGGATTCTTCGCTCAATTGTGGAATGTATGCTGTTATATTCCATCTGTGTATGTCCATTTACCAAGTATTTCTGAGTTACAATTGGGCCCTTGTTTATCGATAGATAGACAAAGTTAAGTTTTTATTTTGCGCGTATATTAATATACAAAATAATTTCATCACCTTGTAATACATTAAATTCGATTAGATTGTACAAAGTTGTTGCGAATTTATTTGAAGTTACTTTTCCTCCAGCTTCGGGCCAAAAAAAGTAAAATGCATCATTTGTTATCAAATTATAGAAGGTAAAGTTTTGGACCGCCAACTTTTTTTGTAATAAATTTTTGATGGTTTAAGCATGGGACAAAGAAGTATTGCTTGAAGATCTATTGTGAAAACAAGCCGAGCATTACTTTTGTTTAAAGACTTTTCAACGTGTTTTCTATTTTTTGGTAATGTCTCGATTTTATAACTGCCTTCCAGCCTTATACGAGACATAAAGTTCACACTAATCTTATAAGCCTAGATTATTCAAAGCAAATTCTTCATGAAAAGTTTTTAAAGAAATAATCTTGTTTTTATCTGCGCAATACTCATCATAATTCCTTTATAATGCAGCTTTGCTTTGCCAAATTGGCTCCAAATACTTCTTCTTCGAGGAAACTCCACAATAGTGAAACTCTATGCTAATTGCATCAAAAACTTCCTGAGTTCAAAACAACGCAATAAGTTTTCCTTACGTTCCTATTGATTCTATTTGTTCCTGTCCAATAATTTTGTATGTTTATGTGTGTAGTGTACTATTGAAATAAATAAAAATCATA
The DNA here is from genome assembly GCA_026230145.1 of Diorhabda elongata. Taxonomy (NCBI): domain Eukaryota; kingdom Metazoa; phylum Arthropoda; class Insecta; order Coleoptera; family Chrysomelidae; genus Diorhabda; species Diorhabda elongata. The sequence goes on from CM047926.1 coordinate 46,113,926, forward strand.
TCCCAAATTGGATCGCAATCATATCGTTTGAATCAAAGCCTATTCTACAAGTCTATTCTTCAACAATATTTTGGCATAAAACAACGTAGATCAAAACCTCCTATGTCGTTTTCCAACAAACGAGTCAAATTTAGCAAATTAAAATCTAATAGTCTACATTTAAAAGTTTATTATGGTTTCCATACCTTATTTTTTGATAGGAGTGAATACTTGGTTCAAAATCAGCACATTTTGAACATTGACGTCCGAAAGCAAAATGCAGACTTAGAAGCTTTTCAGTAATTTCCTCAAATACAACGACATAGGAGGTTTTGCGTTGTCCGATACATGTCGTTATAACCATTTCAAAATTAGGAGCTTTAAAGAGTGTTGAATGACGATATTCTAAATCTATTTCCTGATAAATCGTAAAAATCGGACTTGGGGGGTTTTGAAAGCAATGACCGTAGAAATATATTGATGTTACTAGAGCTAGGCCATTGCAAGAAACCCGTTTTGTGTACGGATCGGTAGCCGTTAAAAAGTCAGTTACATATATGCAGATGTTGATTTTGAGTTTACTTCACAACTTAGTACTGACACCTCTGGATACAAGAAACTGGAAATAATTTCACAATTTGAGATTTCAACTGCATTTTTTCACTTCAATATACTGACAGATGAGCTCACAAAGCATCATATTTCTCAGCTTTCGCCATCCCAGAATTAATTATCTTGTTGCTCTCTCATATCATACTCCTCTTCGTTTTTATAGCTTGGAAAGTTGTTGTTTGTCTGCTGCGTGGTATTAAAATTAATTCCGCCATCATCCCTATCCCTAATTATGATTCTTTTATGGTTCAACCAAAAGTGAAATTTCTGTACCTTGGTAGTCCTAGCAGTATAAACTATTTATTTTATTGAAATGATTGTTGTTAGGTACAAGAAAAAAGCAGCATCAATACTATATTGTACTGTATATCAGAACGTGTTGTCATATGAGTGCTATTCAAGTTATCTACAGATACTTGAAACATTCATCTTGGTCAAAAAATGGAATTGAATCGCAAGAATTTTCGCGTGATATACTTCTATTATGTCCGACGTGAATTAAACCAACAGCAATCTGCCGCTCAACTCACTTCGACTTTTTGTGATGAAGCAAAATCTCGAGGTATCCAGATTCGCTAGTTTTTCGTATATAGTCGTGTTTGCACTTCGCGACATAATGAGTTTCGCGAAGGTCAGTCAAAATAGGCTGTTTTGCCAGAAAGATTTGTTCCGGGTATTTCGACAATCGCTCAAAATGAACCTTGTGTCGATAGGTGCAAAGAAATGCTAAGAAAATTCAACCGCGGTGCTCAAAAAGACGTCTTCAAGATCGTGATTGGCAACGAATCCATGCATATGAACTCCATAATTAACAACAATCGACTATATGGGTCTTTCAAGGCGAGTTAAATACAGCAAAAATTGTTCGCGCACAAAGCACTTCGAAAACAATTGTCACCTGGTTTCTCACAATAACTGGATATGTCACCACCGTTCCATTAGAGCAACGTAGAACGGTCAAATCTGAAAAGTACACTAGCATTTGGTTGTCATAAGTATTAGAAAAAATCACGGAACCCAGCAGAAAACCAGAAAACGAATGATGTTCCACCACGACAATGCGAGCTCCACACATCAGTTCATCAAAAAGGTTTTCAACTGTCCCAATATTGATTTCATGAATCATCCGCCGTACAATTCTTTGTTTGGAACCCAATGAGTTCTTCTTATTCTCGCAGATAAAAAATAAATTGCGGGGTCAACGTTTTTCTACACCTGAAGTAGTGATTGATGCGTGCAGACGACATGTTTCGGAGGTACCTCAATTAGCATGGTATGCAAAAGTGTATTGATCTCAATGGAGAATATTTTGAAAAACAATAAAGCCATATCCAATCGTAAATAAATTTGTTTTGATATGTCGATCTCAAAATTATAGTAGCAGCCCCCGTATTATAGGTGAAAAGTATGATGCAATACTATTAAAATTGAACAAATAATTTCACAACACATACCAATAACCATATAAAATTTATGAGTCATAAGAAATATTATGAGCATGGCGGGCGCCTCTAATGGAGTTAATTATTCTAATGACTGTCAGGTAGTAAATTAATACTTTTAGATACTAAAAATCATTTAAATGAATTTACGTCAAATTATTATTTTGATTTTGCGAATATTCGATTGTGCAATGCCTCTGCTTAACAATATTAATATGATTATTATCCTAGTATATCAATCGGCTAGCTTCCGTTCTACGAGCAATACCTAGCTAGTTTAGTTATAATACAGGTAAGCATACTGGAATCTATTTAGCTATTGGATTTGAATTGAACGAGAATTGCTTCCGTGTTAACAACTAACAAACAAATTAAGCCTCCACTAATGGTTTCATTTTAGATCAGATGTACATCGACACATTATTGATTAGGTTGGGAAAAACTGTTCAAAGACGTTCATATAATCTAAACCATTGATTCTATATACAATGGAATTTTCCTTCTTATTTAGAATTTGGTAATACAACACATTTTGTACATTTTGCAATGACAAACTGTTTTTAAAATTGCTATTTTGTTTTCATCTTCACTACACCACACGTGTCTAGAAATAATTTGTATATAAAAGATAATAAAACAAAATTCTATGAAACTGGAACAAAAAGTTAATATCAAAATTTGATATCAACTGAGTAATAGGGAATATAAATGCAAAGAAAACTAAGAGGAGGACCTAGTAATGATAAGACAATCAACCCATAGAATTTGCATAAGAAAACAAATGGAAATCGTAAGCACGACAGTCGACTATAAGAATGTTCACAAAGAAACCTGGTTATCACTCAATGACGCAACAAAGAACCAAATGGATCACGTCCCCGAAGTTGTAGAGGAGCCGATGCAGATAGCAACCACTTTCTAGTAATTACGAAATGAAACAAGATTAGTTAGTTTGAATTGAACGAGTTAATGACAAACGGAGAGAAATATGATTTGGAAAAATTGAAGGGGAAACCGAAGTGAATAACTTCCAACAAGAAATTAATAGAGAACCAAATTTGAGATCATACGTCGAACAAATGGAGGGAGAACGGTCACACATAGAAAGTTTAATGTAACGAGTAGAATACTAAATATAGACGTTGAAAGGGAATTATCAAAAATAGAAGGAATTCGTAGAAAAGAAATGAGCAAGTTTTATCAAGAAATAGAAAGAGGAAAATACTAGAACCAGAAAGCACCTTATATTAGGAAAAATGGAGAGGGATATCTATTAGTGAATGAAGAATGGTGAATAAATAGATTCACACAGTGTTTTGAACTAGTACTAAAGGATGTTTAGGATGAACGAAGTGAAAATGAGGTGGAAGTGTGCCTAATAAAAGTGCATTGGACCAAAATTAATTTGGAAATATAGAGGTACACGATTAACTGAAAGAATATGGATCTTATCAACATGGGTATGACGTGACGAGAAGATCTTTGAAAATTAGACCCAGGCATTACTAATACCAATCCACAGTGAAGGTTGTAACAAAGAATGTAATAACTATTGTGGAAAATCTGCAGAAGAATTTGGGAATAATTTCAAACATTTGAACTATAAAGTACTCAAAGCTGTATTACTTCTACACCCGTAGTACAGGAATAGTAATAATATATTGTAAGTGATTGTTATTAATCGTTGTGAAAAAATATTGTTATCAACTTTTCATTTGCCTCAAATCGTTTTTCACCAAGCCATTTTGTAAGTTTGAGTACAGGAGTGCAAAATGAGGTGAGATAATGAAACGTAATGCTGGACAATTTTTTCTGCAAAAATAACGGAACAAAACTCTAACGAATGCTGTTGTTTTTTTTTTTTTTTTTGGAATTTGACATCAAAACTTGTTATAAAATTAGCATAATATTGACCAAATATCGTTTTTTCTTTTTCTCAATAATTAATATAGATTACTCCATGAATTTTATAAACTTATTGGCCAAAAAAACTGTTTCTGCTCTCTTATCTATAATGGAATTCAATTTTCTGTGATGAAACAAAAAACATTGACAAAGAATTCAGTATAGAAATATACAGATATTGGCTTGAACTTTTTATTACCAGCGTCAAATAATTGCAGCACCAAACTTATTCATATGTCCCATAGGCTCAACAATCGACCAGCTGTTTATCAGCATTAATAACCGTAGAACTTCACTTGGCAAATAGCTAATAATATAATACCTTTCATGCAAAGTTTCGCATACGATTGAAATATCTACCACATTCACTTTCTCACGTACGATGATTTTACTTCCACCTTGATGGCGTTAGAGTGGTTATTCGTTCATTTATAAGAAATGATCCAATTTCGCAATTTAAATCTTCCCACTTTAGACGATGTATCATTTTCTCATTTTTTGTATTGATTCCAAGGCCTCAATCTGTCTTCGCCTTGAAATTACATCGATAAAATGGAAGCTGTGAATGTTAAAAATAATTATTACAACTGAACTGAAGCAAAATACGATAACCATATATGTATGCATTTCGATGCATCTTTCCATTTTATAAATAAATAAATAAATAAATATGTTATGGGTATATAACATGTTTATTTATTTATTTATTTATTTAGAATAATAATTTGTATACGTTTGAAGAATTTTTGGTCCTAAAAAGGACCGATTATTTATCTTAAAATAAAAAAAAATACATATATTTATTTTTTTGTAAAGAAATCAGCTATGCTAGATTGCTTCATGCTGACGATTTTTTCCTTTGAAGCAAATCGAGTGATTTCTTCTCAAAAGTCGTCAGGTATCAATAAAACTCTGGCGCCCTTCTTTCAGAAAAAATCAGTCACCACGTTTGCTCTTTACTCTACTTTGTCTCTCTCCAATTCGCTCCCTCTCTCTTTCTCTACAGTTTGAAGGTGCAATTAAATCCGTCCCGTGAACTCGTCGTTTTTAATTGCACCTTCAAACTGTACCATCAATAATAAAATTGTCGCACCGGTTTTTGGGGAAAACCCAGCAGCTCTTATTCTCTTTTCAGTCGTTTCATACATTCGTCCTCTAATTGCAGTTCGAACTAGAAAACTATTTAGGAATGCTTTCTTAGCTCTACCAGTAATAAAATCGTCGCGCCGGTTTTTGGGAAAAACCAGCCGCCGTCTGCGGTTCACCCATATTTCACACTTACAAAATATCGTCGTCTTACCTAGAATCTGAAGATTCGAATTTTTCAATTTTTTTCAACACTAACAGTTCGAATTTTTTAATACATATGTACATACATAATTTATACAAGAAAAATTCGAATTTTTTAATTAGTCGAACATCAAAAATTCGAACTTTTCAATTATTTAAACGCCAAAAATTCGAATTTTTCGGTAATTTTAACACAGAAAATACGAATTTTTTTGATAATTCGAACTTCAAAAGTTCGAATTATCGAGGTTTTTTTACATGTGTTAGTATAGGAATGTCAAGGGACCGATGCAAAAGTTCGAATTAACGAGGAATTCGAATTATCGGTGTTCGAATTATCGGAGTTCGACTATATATAAACAGCTCAACATGCTTTAGCTTGGAGTCGCTCAACTGCTTTCCTCCAAATATTTTTATTCATGGCTGCTTCCTTATTCTTATTTTTTCCAAATTCTTTTTACTTTTCGCTCCTTCTCTCCTTAACAAGGATCTTTTCACCCAACTGTGTTCGTCGATTTTGGCTTTATTGAACGGAGTCTTTTTGCTAATTTGATCTCTGCGTTCGTTTTTTTACTCCACTCGTTTTGCTCTTGCACCCCTCCGACTATCCTCTATATGTTTATTTTGTTTTCTGCTTTTTTTTGTTAATGATCCATCACTCACTTCCATACAGCACCGTTGGTTGTATAACTGTCTTATAAATTCGTAACTTGGTGGTTCTTGGAATAACTTCTGATCTTAATAGCCCTCCTAGGATCCGAAAGTTTTGTTCCCTCACGCCACTCTCTTGTTAATTTCCTTGGTTTCAACTTCTTCGTTTGTCACTGTCACTATGAATTATTCTAACTCCCGGAGTTTATCAAATCTATACTCTGTCGTCACCTTCAACTGGTTGCAGCTGTTCAGATCCCCATATATTTGGTGTTTTGTTTATTTAGGCGCAGCCCATATTTTTCAAAGAAAAGTAACATTTTTTTTATTATTCAGTGTCAGTTTTACGAATTGTAATATTTTCGAGTACAGCTAGCGCCTGGAACAAATGTTCGCTACTTATTGATCATACGCCTGCTTCAAATCCACAAAGAGAAAATTCAGGTTCAATCGTTGGTCATAGCTATTGTTCTGGATTGCCTTCAGTAAGAAAATTTGATCACTACTTGACTTCCCTTTTGTCGCCCACTTGTTCTACCAAGTATTTGCCAACCTAACAATATAATCACAGGGAAAATATTTTTATTCCACAGAAAGTTATTCTTTCGTAAAATCATCCTACTATAGTGGAAATTATAATTAAAATGCCTTGAATATTCCAATATTATTCATATCATATTTAAAATGATAATGTTTAATTGATCATTACAAACTGACTAGAGCCAAAAAAAGTTCTTCTCTGATATATTTCAATTAATGCAACCAATATTGCTAATAAAGTGGATGTGAAAATTATAGAACCCATTTTTATACCAGGGAAAACTTAGCACTGAAGATTAATCAGATTGTAATAGAACACGTATAACAGATATAACATTTATCTAAGAAAAAGGGTGCATTCTGTTATCCGTTTCATGTAGAATCTTATAACATGAATCGTCTATTCATGAATGCTTGTTTGACATGCTCATTTATCTCTTGTTTCTGATTCATAAATAATGCAATACAATCATAAAAAATCAAAGTTCATTTCACTCTATCATACGCACCGTTGCTATAACCTAAAATTACATGATATGCATTATATATTTACCGAATAAAGAAAAACCCTAAGACTCCGACTAGTTATATCAGACTCTAGTTGGTAGTAGGCTGCGAGGGTTCTCTCCAGAGGCTCTCTCTCCGTAATGTAAAATGACAGATCCCATTATTTACTGAAAAACAACACGGTTGGAGTAAGAAACCCTGTAAAAGGAGAGAAGAAAGTGCCTTTATCTGTTTCTGAAAATTCTGCCTGCCCTTATGATGCTATTTATAACAAAAACTTTTGTTGTTTGCCTCTAGTTCAAAACTCTCTTAGCCGTACAGTCAACTTTAAAAAACATTGTGTACAATTATGATATCGCAAAAGAGTAGTTTTATTTTTTTATCCCTTTAGTAGATTAATAAACAAAAAAACTTCGGAATAATGAAAATAGTTGTAGCTGGACTGTGTTATGTGTTATTGCTTTTTACGAATTCTTTTATTGACAATGTTTTCTCCGGAATTTTTTCCCTTCCAGCTAGTCAAGTTTCCATATACATTAATACAAATGGAGAATGTCATCTACTTTGTATTTCAACAAGTTTGTCCGGCTGGTTAATGCTCATACGAAATAGCTTCCAGTTATCTATATCTATTCTCCTCACTTTTCTGACTAGATGTGGAATTTCATGCATAAAGTTTGACCCTAATCTAGAACCTCTGAATTTCTCAACGGAACACTGGTGACCTGAATTTGCCTACAATAACTACAAGACATGAATGATTCTGATCCACAGATATGGAGAATTCACTCCTGTAAATCTTGCATTATATTTAAACAAAAGAAAATAACTCGCTTTTGATGATGTACTCATCGATATAATATATAGCATATTGACAAATCCGAGATAATGCCAATTTTAAAATATACCAACTATTCGTAACTATTTCTATCCAAAGGGCTCATGAATTTTTTTTCTAATACCATTCTTTTGAAAGAGAATAAAAATATAGGAAAGTATTATTAGATTTTTTCAGAACTGCTGCTGCTATATGGCAATGATAAAACCTGTTTAGGAATATTTCCATTTCCAACAAAATACTATTTTTCTATAAAGGGAAATTCAATAATTTGAAGGAATATTGCTTTTGAAACAGTCTATTTTACATCATATTATGAATTAAGTTAAATACAAAAACCAGCATTGTATTCTGAGCACATTGCTTTCATCATTGATTTGCATTCACTTGATCAAATAAGATTTGACCTTTTCCCCTTTGAATTCTATTAGTGGAACCTTTTTGTTCTGTTACTCTATCCAGCTACTCCGCATACCTAAGTCTAGTAACCATGAAAAAAGAGCCCAGTACTAGTTTTTACCATTCAGTAGCTGCTGATATTCTGATCTATTTGATCTATTCCTTCGCATTGATTGTTCTATGTAATTATTCAAGTCCCTTATGTCGCTTTGATACCAAGTTATTGTGATCAGTCAAATACGAACTTTCCAAAAAGCATCGCATTTCCTCAATTCCTATCGTGAAATCGAGGAAGTTCAAAAACAATCCGTACCACAAGTTTTTTTTTTTACGATAAGCTCAAGCATTTCGTCGTCAATAATTTTTTTTGGACTATTGGTTATTGTTCGCTATCTCTTAGAACCGTGCTCCATTTTACTATCTTGTTTGGAGTTCCATTTTTTCCTGCTCATTCCTCCACTTATTAGGAGGGTAGAATTAGAAGAATCCTTAGGTAAGGATGGACCGAAAACTGGATCGATATCGATATTGAAATGATCACCAAATAACAAAACTTTTCAGGGTAACTAGCTAATATTAGACCAAGGTAGGCCCTCCACGCGTGCTGTGTTAGTTGTATCGTGTCATTGGTGCTGTGGATGAATGGGAAGAAAAAAAGCACGTCTTTTGCAATTCCATTTTGACGACTGATATTTTTGTCTAACAAAGGTTATTCTAAGAAAGGAAAGCACACTATCTCCATAACTAAGAGATTTACCAATACCGATTGCACCTTTAGATCCGCAAGATACTGGAGACAACGTATCATCAGGAAACTCCAAAGAACAATGCACCGACCCTATTTTTTCTCCAAGAAGTACCAGTTCCGGCGAGCCACATTTGGTTGTTCAATGTGAGTTGAATGATTTAGCACGTGGTTTGGGGTTATCAAAGCAACAGTCTGAACTTCTTGCTTCCCGTCTTAAGGAATAGAATCATTTTATAATTTGTTGTGATAAAGCAGCGTATATCTAAATGGGATTGGGAGATATACTAATTTGAATTGAAATTCATTTTGAATATATGTTAATCAAAATTCGATTAATCACAAGTTGAAATAGAAAGGATAGATTGTAAAATATATCTTCACTTAGCATTTTAACCTGATCGTGGATATGTGGTGATTAGTTAACTAGCGAAGTTAACAATAAATAATTATCTAGTTACTAATCAAATGATAAAAAGAATTCAGCAAAAAAATTAATAATCAGTTATTACGATACTCGAAATATAATGTAAGGTACTTTATCTTTTCATATCATTTTCTTTTTTATGCTTTTATTACCAACATGTTCACCTTTTTCTAGTGTGAAGTGGAAAGGTTCCATTTTTGGTGTAATTCATCCAATGTTTTTTAGAAGTGCTCTTCTCAATAAAAGACGAATTGTCTCGGGCATTCTTGTAACAAAGCAACAGGCAGGAAAGAATCTGATGATGCCGTGTACAGACTGGAAGTCTCTCTAATTAATGTGACGAGAAAATCTGTCTAGCTCGAAGCTATAAACTAAGTTTTAAGCAAAAGCGTTGAGTTGCAAAGCCAACCATTGTCGCCAGAAAAAAATTTTCAACGGGTAACTCACACATATAAATGTATTCTGCAAGAAAATACATTTGTGGAAACTATCTAGTATTGAATTTGCATATAAGATAATGTTCAAAGAAAAATTGAAAAAGAATTCGAATGAGAAATAATCTCACAATAGGTCATTAATGGGATGATACAAACATAGTTATTTTGAAAATTATTTAATTAAAAATGAATGGAGACGTCAATGAATGCGGTATATTAACTAAATGAGAAAGAGAGACTCAGGATAAGTGCGAATTTAATTTCGAGATAGATTAATTTCTGGATTGTGTTGGCCTCAGGAGGACAAAACAAGGAGAGTGAAAAGATCTTGCAGGTACTAAATATGAATGCAAACTTTCAAGATTATGTTCGATTCCATATCCACGAGCGGTTATGGAATAAAAAATGGGGATTTGTTGGAAAAACAGACAAGAAGTTATTGTAGAGGGTGAGATTTTATGTATGTATGCATTATTCAGGAGAAGTTTCTAAACTACCTTGTAAGAGGGTCGGAAAATGGGGAGTTTGCAGTAGATTATGAAGTTTTTCAGTATAAAGTGTGTGAAGTTCCAAAGTTTTTCAAGGTGATTTCAATTTATGTCTATAATTTCATCGGACGTTTATATCAATAGATCCATTTAATATCTGGATCAGTTTCGGCATTTGTATTGATAATGTAGAGTCCATCATCCACGAATATCTTCAATATCGTAAAATAACGAAGCGTTGGGTTCCCAAACTGTTGAACTTAGAGCTAAAGTTCATGTAGTTATGTTTGTCGCCGCTTGCTGATGCAGTACAAGACGAACGGGGACGGTTTTTTAACGCAAATATTGACTACAGGCCAAACATGGATATGATATTTCAATGTTGAAATCATGGTGTCATCTAAAGGGTGGAGGAAGAAGGAGTCAAAGCGAAAAGAACCAGGTCCGCGGATAACCAGTGTGGGAGATACAACTCCCTTACAGTCTGGACTTATAACATGTTTGGACTATTGGAACAAAGGTAAAAAATTCAATACAAAGATAAAGCATATGTTTCAAGGTCGAAGACGCCACGTTGTTTGGTAAACATTAATAGTGAACGATTTTAGTGAATTTGTAAATATAGAAAAAATTGGTTATCGTTATGTGACAAAATACTTTTATTTCAAAGGACTTAGTCAAGCTTATGGAAGCTTAGCTATATTCTACTCTAGATGAGTCTCCTTATCGTTATCAACAGTAAAATATTGGGTAATATAGTTTGAACGAAGCCGTACAACATGCATTTTCTTCGAGCTCGATGAGCAAAGTTTTCATTTGCCGTATTTATAGTGGTGTCAACCATGTGGTAATATTCCTTCAGTTGTCTGTCATCATCTTCGAAAAGTGACTACCACGGAAAAGTTTTTGGTGTGAGAAGAGATGAAGAGGTCCCGGCTGTATAGAGGATAATCGAACAATTCATACTCAAATACTGCAGAATTTTTTTGTCACGTTCGAGTGAGGTCAAGCATTTTCGAAAAAATAATCAACACGTTATGATAATAATCTCCAGCGCTTGTTCTGAATTGTGCAGCTTAATTTCTTGATGGTCTCGTACTAAGCATGTGCATTGATTGTTTAGCCTCGTGGTAAGAAAACAATCAGCAAAAGCCTTTTTTGTAAAAAAAATTATGGTAGTTTCAATATTTGCTTAGACGCGACTTTTGTTGGGAACGAAGGGGCATCCATTCCGTTTATTTTCTAGGGTGTTCTAAAAATTTCATCCCACCTGGTTACCTAACAAAATAAATCACTATTTTAGGGAGATAAAACGAGTCACAAATCTGATTTCACAAGGGGTGGCATTTTCAATTAAGATTGACATTATCAGCATTACAAAGTACACATCGACAGCAGCGATCTGGAAATGTACACTTATCTTGCTGTAGTAAGAGTAAGTACTCGGACGCATGCTCGGAACTGCGATTGCTGCCGAATAGAAATAGAAATGGAACTTCAAATCTAGTTATACCTCGTATGATTGAGGTTTCTAATTTTGTGTTTTTTCCAATTGATGAATGCTATATTTTTTATCTTGTTGATACATCTAGGTAAATCCATCTTTTTTATTTGCTCATAGAAAAACAAATTTTCATCATTTCATTTCGCATTGCCAATTTTCTCTCTAAAATTTAAGCAAAATATCAGAAAACATTCAAATCAGTTAGAATCACGTCTGTGTATTTACGAGAAAGGAAATGACTAATCCAAAATTTATCCTGAATTCATCCAGGCTATGCCAAGTAAAAAATAACTCAATTTTGAACGTATAATCACTTTCGAATCGCTTCGGAATCGAATCTCGTCTCCAGAAAAAGTTTGGAAACGCATTTGCAGATCGGGAATTTTTCTTATATCCCTCTCAATTTCCTCGCACTTTATAGACTTGTAATTGACTGGCAGTTCAAGAAGAGAAAATTCGATGTTACAGCTACAGCCTTAGAGATAAAAAGTTCTACTATTTAGGGATGCGAAACAGTTTCAATTCAAAGAGGTTTTGCGTCTTTTCACTCGATGGCTCGAATCAATTCTTTGAAATATTCTTGCTCTATTGGAAACTCACGATGACATCTAGGATTTAGGTATACACATAAAAGATATAAAAATCAACCCAACCGCATATAATATTCACATATTGATATGGAACGAGTTCGAAAAAAATGTATTCCACGTAATAGAATCAACAGAAAGTTGAATTTTTCTCTATACAGTAGAAACTAATGAGATTTTCGTGAGATATCAGACCACAAGAAGTAATTGAATGTTACACTTCCACAATCTACAGAATGTTGCGGGACACGGAGCAAAAAATTCGAGAATGAGTAGACGACGTGATCCTGTGACATAAAAAAATACGACCCCTCGTTTCTGAGTTGTAGGTTTCTAAAGTTGCGACATCAAAACTTGAGTGTTTGTCAGAATAAATAATTCTGCACTACTATTTGAAGGCCATAGGCGGCTCATGACCGATGGTTAACAAACAGTAAATTTTACAGTGACATCTTGTACAATCTAAAAATAGTAAAAAAGGTACTCTTTGCTTAAATCGATAAAATTTATGGTTTAGGAGATATGTAGATGTTTAGATCTATGCCAAGAAAACAGTGTGTCATGAAGAGAAATTCTGAAAAAAATTATCATAAATTGTATTTATTAATTGAAATTACTCACAGGAGGTATTAAAACACAATCAAACATTTCTTAGAGAACTGACGAATACATAAATATACATTTTTTACCTACCATTGGGAAGCGTATTTCCAAAAAGATGCCGAAATAACATCGAGCTATACGCACACCAGCTTTAGAACAAAATGCATTGGACGCAGTTCATGCTAATCCCACAACTATCGTACGCAAAATGTCACTACAATTTAACCTTTCATTTAAGCTATTCATAGGATTTTCCAGGAGCAGCTTCTTTACCCTAATCAAGTCCAGAAAGTGTATGCCATGGAAGTAGAGAATCCTCCAGCAAGACTGGCTTACGCTCGTTGGTTTCTTGATAAATAACGAGTTGACAATACAATTATTGGTGAATTATTGTTTACTGATGAAGCTGGCTTCACACGATACGGTTTTAACTAATAATTTACAGTAATGGAGAGATGAAAATCCTCACGGTGCAATTCAACCAAAGAATCAACATCGATTTTGTTGTCCACATGTGTGGACAGGAATAGTGGGTAATAATTTAGTAGGTTCATATTTTTTTGATGATAACCTGAATAGTCAGCGATACTCAGAATTTTTCCAATATTATTTCTCATCCATATTATGTGATATATCTCCAAACAGAGCCATGTGGGGCATGCACGAAGGAGTCCCTCCCCTCTTCCTAAGTGATGTGAAAAATCATTTTAGTAACATTATTCCTAATAGGTGGATTGGTCGGAGGTCCTTTTGCATCCTCATCACGTTCCCCTGATATAAGAAAAAGTGATTCATTATTTTGGGGATAGCTCAAAAGTTTGGTATATGCAAAACGTAAAAACAAGGAACAAAATAATCGATAGGATAAACTTCCATTGTGAGGCTATGCAGAATCCTGGAATACTCTTCCTATTTCAAAGAAATATCCTTCGTACACTCTGGAAGTGTGTGAAAGTGCGAGGAGCCCACTGTAGAACCTTCATTATAGTTTTTTTTTATTTGATAAGTTGTAGGCTTATCAACAAAAATTTTCTACATGTTAATTTTTTATGTTCGACAATATTCAGTTCAATTAGAAATATTTGATTGTGCTTTGATGCATTTGATTAATTTCTCTTTATGCGAACGGTTTCCTTTAATAAAGAGTCCCTTTTTGTTAAAAAATCGATTGGAAAATTTATTTTTGCTATCGTTAGATAGTACAGGTTGTCTCTGTAAAAGTTACGGAGTCTTAATCATTGGCCTTCAGATTGTAATGTAGAATTATTTATTCAGTCATCGACACTAAATGGACATACGTAGTCATCCATTGAAAATTCATAAGGTTCGTATGTATAATTTGGAAAATATACTTGAATATAATTTCTGATTTCACAACTTTGGAGGCCTATAAATCGGAAACGAGGAGTCGTATGAGAAAATTTTTTCATCACACATTATTATTTTCACGTCAAGACCCGGAACACTCTGCTCCGAGCAAACGTACATGTATTGGATTGGCGACAAAGTAATTTTGGATTTTTTTGTATAAAATAAAACACTGCTTCTTAAGAAAGAATAGTTTTTAATCAAATAAATATTTTCCATTTTGGTCGATGACCTTTTCCCATATTCCTTTCATCTTCATGATTCAATGCTCATAAAATTTCTGGTCTTATCGGCAAAAAACTGACCCAGGTGCGATTAAAGGTCATCGTCATTTGTGAAAATTTGCAAACTTCGAAATAAATGGTCAGCTGATGCTCGATCAGGGCTGTAACTGGGATTTGGCATCACTTCCTAGTCAACCTCCAATATTTTAATATTTTTCCCAGAGTTGCCAAAGACGCTTGAGGCCTTGCATTATCATGGTGGAACACTTAACCTTTCCGATTTGACAATTCCGGCCGTTTTTTTCATTGCTCCATCCATCTATTGGTTATTCAAATGAAAAATTACGAGTGCAATTAATTTAATATTATATTAGGAACAAATACTCAATTATTTTGTACAGTTTATCAATCAATTACATATATATGCCACATATATGATGCCATGCAGACTTAGAGTCAACCCTAACAGATTCAAAAGTTTTCCCTCGGGATTCGTGAACAGTCATGGAAAATGCAGATCTAATTGGAAATTGATAACGATTCATGTTGCATTCCACTTGTCCTTTCGATGAGTTTTTTTCCAAGATCGGTAAAGAATTTTTGAGTGAACACGTGAGTTAAAAAGAGACAAATAATATAAATAAGCAATTGATTTTCTTGGTCCAACCAAACACTTATTGTTTTAGTGTTGCTTAACAACGACAAATAATGGGGTAGTTTTAGTGTTCTTATGTCGTTAAAGCATTTAATTGCTCCAAATTAAGAAAAATGATATCATTATTTTCCAGTAGATGTGAGAAAGAGTCATATTTTCCAGTTTCTGTTTAAGTGGATTACCCAAACGCCACCTTTTCATTATTTTCCTTCTAATAGTAAAAATTTATGTTGGAGTTGATTATCAAAATCACGGATTATCGACATATTCGAAAAATAAATCCTAGCTATATCGATTTATCTAAAAACTATGATGTTGTTTTTTGGTGTCTATAAAAAAAAAGGATGCCATACGGTTAATGACATATCACGATATCCAATTTTTAGTTTTCAGTTTAAAATCAAAGTCACAGTGAGCCCAACTATTTGTAAATTTTCTTTATGTCAAGTTCTAACTCTTTTTTCTAACAGTATCAGGTAAATAGACGACTGAACAATATCATTTTCAGTTCAAACCGTTTGTGAATTGAATATTTACCAAAGGTTTTAGCTTGCATGGCTGGTCTTCGGATTAAAACAACTCCACAAATACACAGTTACAGAGTTAGGTGAAAGGTGACTTTTAACCGAAATGTTTGTTGCATGGAAAGGGTTCAGTGCACAAATAAATAACGATTTTAGTGGAACAATTAGGCCAGTTTCAGAGCGATCACATTAAAATAATATAATAGTTTTAAAGTTGATGATAAAAATTCCATTGTTCATAAAGCATGGAAAAAATTAGTCCATACTTCGAATGTTTTGTGAAAGTGTTGGTTACAAAAACTGAAACTAGTAAAAATTATTTCACCAATATATGTAGATGATGTGGTATTAATTGCGAAAGAAGATCGAGAATCTAGTGAAGGAGAAATACAAAAATGGAAATGAATACTAAAAATAAAGTGAAGATCATAAAGTATGTGTAACAGAATGAAAGTATGAATGAAATAAAATGGACTGGGACGTATGAATATCTTGACTGAAGACGGGAAGATGGGAGCAGTTATAACAAATAAAAGAAAGAAGAGATCATTGAGATGAAACTATCCATTAACCCTACAATACTAAAATGTTTTCATTTTCCTTCAATACCATTGCGTCGTAAATTCGTCGACTTAAAAAAACGTACATTTCCAAATTTATCAAAAAACCCATTTTCTTTGGTCAAAAATAATGACTGCTAATTGTTTATGAAAGAAAAAGTATTTGAAATACATTCAGTACACCATTTCTCACGATGTTCCCTGAAAATAGGATTGTTGCAGAAGGTTTTTTCACTTTCCCCATAATGCTGTTTATTCAATGGTGGATAGGATTTCTTCTATGGTGTAATATTGCGCCGCAAGTTTTTGTCTACCTTCAAATCTTTCATGTAAGGCTTAACAAGTTGATGACTTAGATCAAAGGTACCAATCGAGTTTTTTCACTTTATTGCAGACACATTTAACATGAACTAATGCAAGCAGAACTAATGCAAGTAGCGTCAATCATTTAAAAAAAAATACGTAATGATCATCGTTTTGTCTTTTTGCTACAAGACATGTTGGAGCATAATTGATCGAAAGTTTTGTTTCGTTACAGTTTAAAGTTATTGCGAGTTTTTTTTTTATAAAATTTCTACCCCCTCGTGCATTGTTTGTAGATAGTAGTTCAATCATTTTTTGGGAATATATGAAATTAGTGTTTTGGTTTTATAGGAACAAACCATCAATGAATGGATTTCTCGTACCTTTGGCTCTAACATTTCTGATGGAATTTCTTTTCAGTGTTCCATAGAGTCCTAATAATTGTCAATTTATATGGATCTTTTAAAAGTTCGTCAGCTGATTTTAGTATCCGATGGTCCATTGTGACGTTCCAGTTAGTACCATGAACACTTTTTATCAATTATGCTTAGTTTCGTGAACCATATCCAGCTTGTACTTGTGAAAAAAAAACATTTTTCAGTAGTACAACTTTGTAGATTTTACGACGCACATTCTATCAAAGCGCAAAATATATGAAAATAGAGGCACTGCACTAAAGACACTAATTGACTCAAGAAATTAGTCGCAGAAAATCACGTGTGATACAATTCACCATACTGTATTGTTCTAGGGTTAAACAAGACTATATTTGGGGTATAAACATAGAAGTGAACTACTCAAACGAAAACTGGACAATGGGAAAGAAGTATGCATCAGGATGAACACAACAGGTGGACTACCTAAGATGAATTGCGGTAAAAAAGGAATGAAACAAATGAAGAAATAAAACAAGTACTCATAATAATGGAAGAAGATAGAGGAAACTGGTAAAATGGTGAACAGCCATCACAAAATGGAAACCAAGAAGTGATATAAAGACAACAAAAGACAATTAGTGAGAGACGGAAATGGTTGAAACTCTTCAAAAGTTTGACTTTTTGACGTATTCCATAAACAATTTATCACTAAATACCAAAATTCATGGATGATTTCTGAGGCGAACCAATTGATTCGATATACAAAATAATATTACTAATTGGTATATTAGAGTAATTTTGAAAACAAGAACAATATTGCATCAATGGGGACTCAACGATCATGTACAAATTCTTATGTGCATTTTCTGAATTTTTTAAGCTGTGGGTGATAACCTATAAAGTTTCTTTATGGTGTCTAGTTACCAAAACTTATAGATTTCAGAATATATCCAATACAACCTAAAATTGCGGGTCAAGGCTCACTTGAAATCTTAGTATTTTGATATATTTAATCCTGGATGCAAAACACCTCATCTAAAAGTTTGTTATGAAAATCACCACTTAGCCCAATGTGAAGATCTAGAAATAAAACAAAATCGCTGGTATAAGACGTTGGTAAGAGCAAATTATTTCGAATAAGTTAACCTAACAAATAATAGCTGAATGTGAAAATATGAGTTTCTTTAATTTCTTATACTTTTTGATATGTTATTATTTCTAAACGCTCTTGATTTTTGGTCTCTTTGTTTCAAAATCAATTTTTCCATTAACTCTCAAAAGATAGATGAAAATTGATAAAAAACATTAATAAAAAAACTAATTTTGAAATAGAAGAGGCCTAAAATTGAGAAAATTAAGGAAAATAAAAATATATTTATTGATAATGACTATTTATATAGGAAGATCTACGAAATATGAGATATAGATTATGAATAATTAAATATGAATTTTCAACTGTCTTATAATATGTGAATTTTTATATGCCATATACCTTATTTCAACTGGCCTACAAAGGAATTAATAGAGACGCTAATGGCAGTGTTTAGTGCGACCATCGGATTTCATTTTAACCAAAACATTTTTTCATTTCCATTTGCCATTGTCGGTTCCGGAGTTTATTGCTTTGATTTTAGTTTCATTGAAAAGGTTCATTCAAATTTTGTATATAAAATTATATGACAACCTGGTACAAATTCATTTGTATTTTTTGAATTATATGATTAGAGTATGGTACAATTCGATATATAGTAGAATTATTTTCACTGAATTATTGGCGAATTTTATTTGTCTTCCAAATATTGGAATGATTATTTAAAAATATTAGAAGTATAATATGATAATATTCAAGAGATTCATACTATAGTTAATATCCTCGATGCAGTTAACTGCTTTATTAAAACCCATCAGTCGTAAGTTGTTTTTGTTAAATATAGTCTATGTGTCCATAGAACAGATATTCTATATTTTCTCATGAAAAATTATTGTTTCTCAAGAATATTAATGTTTGGATCCAATAGGTACAAATATATTGATTCTTGTAACATTTCTGTCTCATTGTTCCAAATTGAACACTTTCATTTTGTGCTCATGTTTTTATATCCTTCCATATTTTATGACTATCCCTTTAAATGTGTCAATATACATACCTTAACCCATATCATCAACAAAAACTTTTTTGTCCAGCATCAATAATTCAAAATGAATATTTCTATCGATTACTAAATGTTTCTTTCTGCTTCTTGCTGGCAATTGCTGAAGAAGCGACGACTTCGTTTTTATATAATATTCAAGTATCTGTAAATTCCACCAACGTTTTTTCCACCTTAAACAATCCACATGAACATTCAATTTCCAAAAAAGTCAATCTATGAACTTTTCCAGAATGTGCTTTCTTTTGAACCGAATATGCCAAGATATTTGGATCCAACTGTTTAGATTCTCTACATAACGGGTAGGGTTTTCCAGGATTTAAAAAATTCAGATGTGCGTATATGAAGTGACAATATTGTTGTTTCTGAGTTATGGACCTTCAAAATTGCGAAATCAGAACAAATATTTAAGTATATCTTCTAAATTATACATTATCAATTTTTATTGGAAGATTACCATGACCTCGTAGTCTGTTTAAAGGAGTGAACAATTTTTCAATACTGTTTGAAGGCCAGGGTGGCTCATGCCCAATCATTAACAATCCGTAACTTTCACGGGGACAGCCTATACAATCTAAAGATCCATTCAAAATTCATAATGTTTGAATGTATAATTTTGAAAATATACTACTATATAATTTGGCAACTTCGAAGACCTATAATTCAGAAACGATTACGTGGAAATATTTTAATAAAAATAAAGTGGTGAACATTTCATATCCCAGCTTTTGTATCATTCTATCTATACCTTCATGCTATTACAGTTTTATAAACAACAAAAATATTTCTTAGCGTTGTAATTGAACTGTGCACTTCGTTATATAACTCATGAATTGCTCCTGGGATGTAACATCGGCTTTTTGACCCTTCACTAGGCACTAAAGTTTTCTTTATTTATTCTCCTGAGTAAACTACCTCGTTCCATTCATTACTCCAACGGTTCTTTCATTTTGGTTTGACAAGTTATATTCTCCATTCTCTTGTCTCCCTTACGCGTTATACTATAAAGACTGTAACTTGTAGAGAACAACGCGGACAAAGCGGAGAAAAAAATTGAGACCACTTCACTGCAACTGTTTCTTTTAGAGTTATTTTATATGCTTATAATGGAAGAATGTTCTAATGAATTTTCTCTGTTTCGTTATTAGAACAACGTTATTTTTGCAAGCATTTTCGTGTAAGAATGGACTGCTACCCTTAAACGATTTCGGTAATTTTCTGTTGTGGATTGGTAGCCCTGAATAACAGTTGGAACAGCTGCCTGGACTATGAATTATGCATAAGTTCAAGATATAATTTATAAAGAATTTTCATTTCAGACCTTAAAATGAATAGATTGTTTGATATATTAATATTTTTGTGTCACTATCTACAAAGGAAAATTATATACCGCGATAGTTAAGTTCTTCGCCCGAAATTCCGCGTACAGGACGAATTTATTCCTGACTCATCCAAACTTTGAAATTCAAATAATATTCTCAAAGTCAAATGTCAAATACGAATCAGTGCTACCAACCTACTACCCACGTTATGATGTTATTTCCCTAATGTCCAATTTAACAATTTTTATGTAAGTAAATAGTGTGAATAAAAGCCGAAACGAAGAAAATAGTATAGAAAACTCGTGACAGAAGGCTATTCAAGCATTCGGAGCATTTGGAATGTTTGCTGTGATAAATAACTAGTATTTTCAAATAGAAAGTTTATTAAAAAAGCTTTTCAATACAGATGTTTCTAATTCAAATTAGCATTTTTGATTACAGAATTACATCTTTCAAATTATTGAATCTATGTTTTATTAGTTGTTGGGGTTGATATTTATCTACTACCCGCTGTTCCGTACTTTCCTATATTAGACAATTACTACCTTTATTTCGACCTATTTCATCATCGATTTATTTCTTTATTTCACATTCTTCCACAGTTTTCGTGATCATTGTTTATTGTTTAATTTTCATTTTATGTTTATACTAATTCATTCAATTGTTTCTTTTTTATGATTTTCATCTATTACTATTTGGTTTCATCTTTTCTGATGATTACAACTGTGTATTCAGGATTCAATTATCATTTACGTTTCGGTGATTCTTATTGTATATTATTCACAAATTTTTGCTTTCTATAGATTTAAGCCACAATCAACATCATTCCATATGTGTGTAATACATTATTCAGTCCAGTTTAGTTTTCAAATTTTTGTACATTGCTAATTTCTCTTTTTGAGTCATCTGCCAAATGTACAAATTTATTTTATCTTTTCCCACTGTTTCGGACTTCTTGCAAGCTTAATTACATAATTGCCACAACTATCTCTTTGCTTCTTTACCTATGCATTTATAATTTATTGTGTTATTACATCTTCTCGTCAATCCTTATGTGTGATTGAAATTATTTCCTTGATTTCCATGATTTTCTCCTCTTTTTATTATATAAGATATAATTTGGAACATTATACTTTGCATCTGCATCTGGAAATCCTGTTTTCATTTTTTTGTTACATCCATCTCTTCTGTCACTTTCTGCTTTGGCTCTCTAACCTCCTTGTTTTGATTTATTTCTACTGCAATGATATTCTTGTGATCTACTTTTTATTCACTCCTTAAATATTCACTTTTCCTTTCTGAGTATTTACGATCCAGTTATTTTTTTTTGGAATTGTTCTAGATCTCTTTTAACATTCATTCCTGTCTTTTCTTATTCATTTTCGAGAATTCAAAGTTTGTTTTCCATCTATAATTTGATCTTAGATTTCTAGACTCTACTTAGATAATTAGATAACTCTGAAGTTTCATATATGTTCTGTCATTCTCATCCTTATCATTTACCAAATTATATCCGGCTTCTACTAATTATGGTTTTTCTGAGTTTAATGATACATCCTATTATTTCATTCAGCTCTCGTTCTATTCTTGCTCTCCGGTCTCCAGTTATGATTGTCGCTTCTCTCTAGCAGTAGAATTTCATCACTTTTCTACCCTGTTTATTCTTCTACTAGACTTCAATAAATATCATTTGCAACTCAGCTATATGAGAATCGTGGGAGATATTAACTGTAGAAATAAATGTATTAATGAAGACAGTATCAATTGTCCAATGATGACATTCTTTCAATTAAGATATTAAGAATGTTGATAAATTTTCTGGATTCCTCGATTACCTATTTTCACGATTTTTGTATCTCAATTGCGTTTAAATTTCTTATACTGTTTCGTGAATGCTGTCTCTAAAATTGATTTGAAATTATTTCACTGTGATTTTAGGTACGCTTCTGAAAGTAAACATGGTCAGCAATCAGGTTCTGTGCAGTTTCATTCTGTAGATAAACAATCGAGTTCGAATTATTTAGTGACGTATAATCTCTATCTTTGCGTAAAATCAGTTTATTTAATTTGTTATTTGCAGTCACTGTACGAACGTATCAAATTGTTTATTTTCAACATAAATTCTCATTCGATTACTTAATGTCTCTAAGAGAGCTAAGACTTTGAAAAAAAAATACAAGATTGATAGTTACAAGCAAAGAACATTGGAATAGTATTCTTTAGATTTGACCAGATTTCCTTGATAGTACCAGTTCGAGAGCATTTCAACGATTTATTTGGAGGTATAGTTTCTTAAGTACCTAGTGAAAATTCTACATGGTTAACGGTTTATTTGTTATTTGTGTACGTTTGATGAACTCTCCAATAACTTATGAGTATCTTACAACCATTTTCAGCATCAATACATTTCTACACACCAAAATTCTTCATAAAATAAGAAAAAACTCCATAATTGTTTGAAAAGTTTTCGACCTAACGAAGGAACAACACATTTTTGGTCATTATAATTTTTATGTTTGAACATAGTCGCATTTTAGGTCTATACACTTTTTTTAGCCAACCTTTGCAGCATTTCCAAATAATAAGTGCCGTTTTTCTCCTCAATATGACCATTTACGTATGCCAAGAAAGCATAAAGTAAGCATAAAGTGCAGATAGCTTACACATGCATAATGCGTTATTTGGCTATGCCGATATCCTTTTCTATTTCTTTAAAATAAATCCAATGGTTATACAGTACCAATTGGTGAACTTTTTTGATTATACTGCTGGCTGCAGTTATTGGCCGCCTCAAATTCTTGTCGTATGTCAGTTTTAATTTAGTTTCCCCAATTTTTAAGGTGCGGAATCTCCGTACACATTATATAACCCTCCTTAGATTTGCATACTTTTCAAAAACAAATATTTATTAACAGTTCGATACTCAACTTTTCCAGTTTCAGAATAAATTTCCCAACTCACTTATATGATTGTTAAACAGAACCTAAAAGGCAAACAGCTCAAATTCGAATAAGAATCCCAACTTATATTGAGAACTGCTGACATCTTGGAGGCTGAGGTCAAAAATATGACTATTGAAATGTATTGATACGTAATAATATTACAAATTAACTATTTTTTTTTGTTCCAGGTGAGTTATTGCTCCACAATTTTGATATTGACAAGTAGTAAGTTTATTTTAGTTTATTGTGCTTCCAATATTGGAGTTAATTGTGACTCAGAATGTATTGTAACGTTTTTCGTATTTATTTACACTCTTGCTATTCGTGCCGTGAATTAATAAAAACTGTTTCTCACGTTCTTAAGTCATTTACACACTATACAATACACTTAACCCATAATAACTTATATATAAATAACAACTTGAATAATTTCTGTGATTCCTCTCCCTAATTCACTCTATTCACCACGATTATTGATTTAAAACTGAACTAAACTGCGCTACATAAACTTATTTATATATCACAAATATAATTCTACAATGTTCTAGAATAAGAAGGAACAAATAAATAAATACAATTTCCTAGAAATTTTTTGAAAGAAATAATGTAAATAAACCGCCCGCTATAATAAAGAGTCCTAAAAAGGAACGAAAAAGGCGCTTCCCCGATTTATAAGAAACGTGAAAAATGCCGCATGAATTCCCTGAATTTTTAAAATTCCATAGTAGCTGGACAAGGCCGGCCTAAGGAACCATTTTGCGAACTAGTTCGTAACAGTATTTTGTAGATTAAACAAAATTTCAAAATTAATGAATCACTTGAAATTGGAAAGATAACATGTGGTGAGTTACTATTGATATGTACTCCTCAACGTAGAAAATGTTCTAATGAAAAAATTAATTTTCCCTTAATTTGAATTATTTAGATCTTTTTTATCATATATAGTTTTTCGTTTTTATGAATGTGAATCATTTCTAAAAATTCTCTTTTTCGTGTATTAGATTTCGTTTCAAGAATTTTTGAATCTTTATGATTGAATCTTTGTTTTTTTGATATTTCATGGTTCGCTAACGCAGTTTTATTTTTTATCTTAGTCTATTTTCTAAATATTGAGATGTTTGCCCTATGTAGACAGCGTCACATTTGTACAAGGTACTTGATATATAACAGTACTTCTTTTGTTTTTCTGATGTTTTAGATTTCAATTTGGATAACGTATTTTGTCCTTTAAGACTCATTTTATAGTTGTTGGGAAAGTCCTTGTACAAATGGTAAGGAAAAATGTTTTGAAGTTTCTGTTCTGGTTTTTAATTGATTATAGTGTCTGTTTATCCTTTCCTTGAATATATTATTCATCATTTTTTCTGGATAATTATTTTCTTTCAATGCAGTTTTTGTTGTTTGCATAACTAAGCATCTAAATTCAGGATCTGATGCTGGATAGATCTACGAGTATAAGCCAAACATATTATCACTGATCTTTTTTGAAAGACAATAATTCAATTGATTAAGTTCTTCTACATATTTGAGATGTAAGGACTGAGGAAAAATTAATTTTTCTCATAAGAACATTTTCTATTTTTATTTTATTCTTATTTCGATGTTCATGATGTAGGTGTTCTATTGATTAATATAAATATGCAAATTGTCATCTTCCTTCCAAAAATTATTGAAAAAACGAATTTCAAAACATGAGAGATCTAAAATCAAGAACATTTAGATGCATTATTTATGAATATTTGTCAACAATTTACTAAGATATATAGGAAAAAAAGTGTAATGACATGTATTCACCGACTATCAAAGGTATGTATACATTTCTTCAATTGTATGAACTAGAAATTTTATTGAATGATATCTTAATATTTGTAATGAAAAAAGTAGGTATGTCAGGGGCCAATTAATATAAAGTGAAGATTCGTAGTAGAAAAAGGAATTAAATTACTGACATCCAAATTTTTTCTAAATTTATAATAACTATTTTCTTATCTTGATATGTGAACGTCTGTACTTCTCGTTGATCTACTATTGTAATAACATGATTACATTTGAGTATTATTCTTTTGAAGTGATCTTAGAAAACTCAAATTCAACCTACCCAATGGATAAGTTGCGCTGAGCTAGTAAGTAGATTTGGTACCAATTTTTCTTGAAACCATATGATGCAATTCACTAAATTCATTTTAGAGCAATAATCTCCTGTTTTAGTACCTAATTTAAATATCGAACAAGCATTAGAAATAGGTTACATTTGATCTAAAGCACTGAAGCTTTGATTATAAATCTTTCTGAAATGTCCATAAACAAACTATTCGTACCATCTATTGATAAACCAACTTTTCCATGATCTAGAACCGTTGAGAACGTAGGTATCGACAACAGGTCAATTATGAGCCTTAATAGTTTGTAAATATTTGAACCACGAAGCCTTTATTTTACATCACTTAATAAGCGTGTGATTAACACGCATATGGCGCTGCCATTGTCAAATCCACCTGACGTTTATGAAGTACCAACTTTCGAAAGACTATGTGTAAAATTGTGCTACTTTAGTTATTTTCAGAACAATGAATTCAAATCAATTTCGTTTGTTAATTTATCATTGCTTATTTATAAAAAAAAATACTGCACAAGCTCAACATTGACTTCAAAAGTGTTATCGGGACTCTACTCCATAGAAAAGAACCATTTGTTATTGGTTTGCTGAATTTACACGTGGTCGTACAGACGTCGATGATGGTTAACGTTCTGGTCGTCCAATTGAGGGGATTATGCCAGAAAACATAAAAAAAGTCCACAAATGGTTATATCCAATCGTAAAGTGAGATTGTTTGAGATAGCTGAGGCCGTAAAGATATCAGTGTGTTTACAATTATGCATGCATGAACCGTAAGAAAGCTGTTTTCAAAGTGTTTGTCGAGTTTACTCACAGTCGATAAAAAACTACAACGTGTTGATGGTTCAGAACACAGTATTTGGCCATGTTTACACGTAATAAAACATGGATCCATCACTTCACTCTGGAACCAAAACGATCATTATTTGAGTGTATTGCATCCAGTAAACCACGTCCGAAGCGTTCAAAGACATAGTCAACTGATTTCAATATTTTGGGATGCGCGTTCATCGAATTTCTCCAAAAGAGAGAAACAAATAACAGCGAATACTACATAGAGTTGTTGAATGCAAAAATGAAGGATAAACGGCCTCATATGTCGAAGAAGCAACCACTGTTTTACCACCAAGACAAGGCACTGATCCACAAATCTATGAAAACGATAGTTAAATTGAACGAATTATACTTCGAATTGTTTCCTCATCCACCGTATAGTCCAGATCTGGCATCCAGTGACTACTGGCTATTCCCTCATTTCAAAAAAATGCTCCCGATAAGAAATAAGCATTTTCTGACATTGAAGCCTATTTTGAGGCAAAAGACAATTTGGAAAAATTAGTAATGATTATACTTTCTTTATAGATTGCAATATATGGGGCTATTAATATTAACAATTAAAATAAAAACTTGCAATAATTGTTTTGGTTATAAGTAATTATAATCGATTCTTGGAACTGGCTATTCAAAGAGAAACCGCATTCGTTGCACTAACCCATTTACGATCATTATGTGGATAACAAATACGAAAAGTGGATTAACCGAAGGTAGCTGAGATGAAACTTGGAACTCTGTTGTAAAGTTGAAAGATCTTGACCAATTGTCAAGTATCGATTGTGTGGAATGGGGAATGATGGACGGGACTTGACCAAATTGCTCTAAGATCGGAATTTAAAAGGCGAGGTCCAATGATAAAACAATTAATAGAACTATGGAAGTATTCAAAATATTTATTGCAAAAGTTTACTGTTACTTTTAATTACTAAGCTGAAAAGTGAAAAATGATATATTATAGAACACGAAAACTTTTCTGAAATCCTGTAGTTGACAGTAGAGAATAAGGACAGGATAGGGGTCATGGTGTATAAGGTTGGTACGTATGACATCAGAAGCTGGTAATAAAGTTAAAAAAAAACAAATTAAAATTCATAAAATTGTGTGTGTCAGCTCCGACGCACGACTGCAGTTTACTCCTTAAATTCGATAGTCTAACCAGGCGCAAAAAGAGTTTATTCAACTTAAAAAAGATTTATTCATTTCATATACATTTATTATAACTAATCGACGAAATATTTTACATAAACTTTTAACAATAGTCAATAATCTCGATAATTCATATTGGGTTGATTATCTTATTTTATGTGTTGTTTTCAAATATATATTTATATGAACTACATCGATAATTATTGAAATATTCAATAAATACAAATTGCACATGCTCATACATATAATACATGAATTATAACGTACCTTGCAACCCCGTGTTTGTTAGATGTTCCGGCAATATCATCTAAACCTCTTTCTGTCATAGTTATTTGAAAATACTTTCAGTTCACTTTAGCGGAACACAATGATAAAAATTGAAACTGCACAATAACAATATTAGTTATTGATATTTATAATAAAAACAGCCATATAAGTATGTCGACACTGACAAATTAGAAAGTTGCGCATCATAGGATGCGCACCAAAAACGTAACGAGGTCATTCATGGATAGATTTTACTCCTCAAATTTTTCTCATACGGGCCCCTTCTATATGCAAATCGATTCTTAAGGAGTAAACTCCAAAAATATCAACTGTAGGTTTTTATTTCATTTAACTTTGATCTCTCTCAAGAATAGTAAATGTATTATACCTTTACCTTTATCGTCTTTGAAATAATTAAACACCTTAAATATAATTTAACTCGTTTGTCTCTTGATAACTCTGCATTCTTTCCACTTGCAATGCTTGATTAGTGTTATAATATACATATGGTCAAAGTAGCTGGTTTTCCAATAAGAGGTGTTATTTTGATATTCAAAGAAAAATGCCATTTTTTGAGATAAATGATCGGATGTTTATTTTATTATAAAGAGGAAGGTATGCCGTTAATAATGGAACACAACATCAGCCAAATGGCCGCCACCACTGCCCTTACAGGACCATATCCTTTTCATGAAATTTTCCGTAACCAAATTGCAAAGCGGCTGCCCTATGTCCTCGATAGCCTCACGAATTCCATCTTCAAGGTCTTGAATCGATGCTGGGACTGTTGACGTAGACCTT
Organism: Diorhabda elongata; assembly: GCA_026230145.1. Taxonomy (NCBI): domain Eukaryota; kingdom Metazoa; phylum Arthropoda; class Insecta; order Coleoptera; family Chrysomelidae; genus Diorhabda; species Diorhabda elongata. Next base: position 46,142,469 of record CM047926.1, read on the forward strand.
ATCTTTCACGTGGCCTCAAAGGAAAAAGTCGCAAGGTGTTAAATCATAAGATCTCGGTGGCCAATTGTGATCACCTCTTCGAGAGATAACACGGTCCGGAAATTTTTCCCGTAAAAGATCGATGGTTTCGTTGCTTGTGTGGCACGTAGAGCCGTCTTGTTGGAAGTAAACGTTGTCCAAATCAATACCATCCAATTCCGGCCATAAAAAATCATTAATCATCTCTCGATAGCGCAATCCATTCACCGTAACTGTTGCTTCAGCCTCATTTTCGAAAAAGTAAGGTCCAATTACACCGCCAGACCATAAACCGCACCAAATAGTCACGAGTTGAGGATGGAGAGGATTTTCAACAATAACTCTTGGGTTTTCCGAGCCCCAGATTCGACAATTTTGTTTATTGACGTAACCACCAAGGTAGAAATGGGCCTCATGGTTTAAGATGATTTTTCGATGAAATTTCGGATCATTTTCATGCATTTCAAGGACCCGATCAACAAAGACACGACGTTGTTGATGATCGGCCGGCTTGATTCTTGTGTTAACTGAACTTCATGGGCCTTAAGACCCAAGTCTTTATGCAAGATACGGTGTAATGATATTTGTGGAATGGCTAATTCCAAAGATCGACGAGGAATGGACAAACCTGGGTTTTTTTCAACACTTTGGGCTACAGCAGCAATATTCCCAGTTTTTCTTGAGCGACGTGCACGGGTTTCATTTTTCACATCACTAACTTGTCCCGACAGCTTTTTTTCCACCAATTTCTGTATTGCGGTCCGAAAAGGTGTTTCACGTCGACCCAAAAATGTTTTAGTTTAACGAACCGTCTCTGCCAAACTTTCACCATTTTTATAGTGAATTTTAATAATTTCAATGCGTTGTTGAAGCGTGTATAGTTCCATTTTCATTAATGGCGTAATTTCTACTTGTCAAATGTCAAAAAATGACAGCTTCAAAAGTGACATTTACCGAAATAGCGGGCTGTTCAAAATAACACCTCTTATTGGAAAACCCTTTATAACGAATTTCAAGATTAGTGCAACTTCTCACTAGTTGATGAGTGCAATACTTTAACAACAAAAGATATGTAACAAGGAATAAAAATAATAGTTTTCAAAAGGAAATATTGGAAGTTATTTAATAGAAAAGAAAAATTGTGAAAACACTTGTCATGATGACACAGAATATAAGTGATTGTACAAATGAAATTAGGTGAGGAGCGAAATTTCTTTTTTATTAAAAACAACTATGAACAAGTGCTAGCAATGTAGAAATTCATGTAGCTGCGGACGTTTCGCTGAACTAAGAGAACGTTGGGGAATATTCGATGTCAAGCAAGGAGTGTAAGGACTATAGGGACTATGGGAGGAGAGAAACTCTCCTTGTTAGGAATTTAATTAGTACGAATAGGGCACGGGATTACTGATCTCTGTTCAACGTCGAAAAGGATACGCGAACATTTAATATTTCTTCTCTCTATCTTTACTATTCCTATTTCGGAGTATGTCAGTGAAATGAAAAGGGATTTCACGCTCCACAGGCTTCTGTGTTTTCACTTTAAAGTTTTCATCGAGTTAAAAATTGTTATTCTTCATAGGTCTTTGTGAGAGTATATTAGTCTGCAGCATTGTGAATATGTTTTTGTCAGAATGTGTATTCGTGTAAATGGAATTCACTAAATAAAGGTGGATATTGTGCTGTCCAGTAAACTGTGAGAATAGACTTTCAATTATCAGTTCATCTAACCAGGGAGTATCTCTATGTCTAACTGAGGTGAAACACTGATAAAAGAGGAGTTATGACATAAAAACAAAAATAATCCATTAACACTGCTCGTTTGATAAAGGCGAAACATTGACAGCATCATCATTTTAATTTCATTCTTTAGAACAAAAAGATAAAGGTCGATTTGTTTCCACCCACATACTATATAGATTCAACACACATAAATGAAAAAGTGCGAAAAAGTCTGCAAAAAGTAGTTTCCAAAAGAAAATGGGAAGTAGTTTGCGTATACGTTCTACAAGGCTTATTTTCGTTCCATAACGAACTATGAGTGTACATTATGTGGGCCAACATCTGATACAAGTCTTTTGATTATTGACCGTATTCAATATAAAGTCTTAAGAATTTCAAAAACCTTTAAATATTCATAGACAATTTCCCGCCGAGATTTATCAATCTCAATTCACATTCTGATAACGAATGAAATAGATCGAATCGTCAAATTTTTATTTTTGTTTGTTATTTTGAACTGATTTTTTATGGAAAGTTACCTAAAAATCAAGCTGAATAATCAAGAAAAAAAATTTTTTTCATCAATATTGAAAACAAATAATCAATCTCACGTGATTATGTGAAATAAAAAAATTGTTTCGAGCATTCAATGAAATTGAGTCAAATTAATGAAATTTTAACATATCAATCCAATCTAGAGCTACCGAAAAATTTATTTTCCAAAAGAATCACAAAAGATTGTATAAAAAAGAGCACATTGAATTTCTGTATTCATTCCACATTTCCATTTCGTTCACATGTACAAGACCCATTATTGTCATGAAAGCCCGTTTTAAATGAAGTGAACCAAAAACGTTTAAGACCATCTCACTGTGGCGTTTCCATAGGGATGGTTGAGAAGGCTCCGTTCCTTTGTGAAGAAATATTAATATTTGACTCAATATAAGGTCACAAAAGTCTGGAAAGGATATTGGTGTCATATTTTCATTCATTTCAAAGTATTAATTCAGTTTCTGACAATCTAACCTGTAGAGAAAAATACTAATTTTCTGCAATCTTCTGAGTAATATATTTCGTATTTTTTTCTTATGAATTCAACACATTTTTTCAAAACTGAGTCTTCTCATAAGTTCATTCTCATACAAATTTGTCTATCACAAGGACAATGGATTAAAATTTGAATATTTCAATCGCCCTTTGTCTGGGGTATTTCCGAAGTTTAGGTTTGGTAATATAGTAATAAGTATGGCAGCTACAACAAGAAGAATTCCACATATTTATGACTTGGATTTTCTCTTATTAAAATTATTACTAGGTAAACATTCTGAAAGAGTGTCAACTTAAACGGGACAAGATTCTAATAGCCAAAAACTAGAGCGTTTAAACGATAAACGGAGAGAGAACTTTCTTCAAATTTTGGTGAATAGTAGTCAATTTATTAATACTGACATTTCAGTTCAATTATCCACAATCATTTTCTTGATGAAAGTTTTCTCACTACAGAATATAACTAATACGACTAATAACATTTGGTCTAGCACTGCAATGCTCGTGTTTGAACCTCGGATGACCTCGTTCAAACTCTGATACCCAATACTTTACTTTTGTAAGCGAAAGAACAGATTAACCGAGAGAATTATCTGGCTGGCTTTTATATTGGTTAATGTTTTCAACATAACGGTAACAGAAAATATGTAAGAATGATAAGAAACGAGCAAAATAAAGCGAATGATGCAGTAAAATGAAGTAAATGCATTGTGGCAATGGACAAGGTCTCTCTATTGCATGCTCTCCACTTTTTTCAAAAATAATCGACTATTTTACCACTAACAAGACATAATCGCAAAAGTGTATTTAAAATGAAAATGGTTCACCTAATTGTATCTACCAATGAATAAATTTGTGGAACACTATCTATCGATGAGCTTAAATTAAGTATCTTGATAGTTCACGCAGCGTTTTCATCTCATTTTTCAACGCTGACAGGATGACGTTCCGTGTTCAACCTCTAGTATGACTTAGGAGACTCATTTGAGAATTATCGGTAATTTGAATAGCCTTTTACACATATTTTGTTTACTTTTTTACAGTGGAGAAGATCTACTTCCAATTTACCATGAATTTCCTTAAAATATTCTATGACGCCAGGATTTGGTTTTCTCTGTAGCTGTCCCCTTTTGCAATTCTTAAAAATCATGTCTTTCAATTTGTCTATTTTTTAAATGACGATACTTTTCCGTAGAAGTTTCACGGGAATAATTCATGGATGCCATCAGCTTCATTCAGATTGAAGGTCCAGTCTTGAGAAATACCTGTCCAGTGTTTGCTCGTAGTCTCAAAAATTTCATATTTTCGATTTTACAATAATATCGGAAACTGTATACCAACGCATTCTAATTTTGAAGACGTTAAGATACTTCAAAAGATGTTTACTATTAGAGCACACATTAATGAGTTCACGGAAGTACCTAATGATGCCTTGAAAAGCAATCTATCATGTTTTCTTCGTGGAAAATTTCAATTACAGATTGGTTTCATTACTATTAGTTCATTTTCACTTTCTGACTACCAATTTTCCCAATTTATTATTTTTAATAATAAGGTCACACCTTATCCTCATAATGCTTGTTATTAGCTCATAATTTCTCCATATAATTTCCATGTTTTTATATCACCTATCGTTTTTGGTATGTATGACAGTAATTTTCTCTATTTGAAAAAAATTGAAATCTAGTTAATATATTGACCATCGTGATATCATCAACATGTTTGTATTTCACTATCCACTAGATAATTCAAAGAATATTTATTTCTCATATAATACCGTGGAAAAATATTTCGATACAACATTGTAATTCCGTTGAAGACACATGTGACGTATCTCACGACGATGCCGATGTCGAACTCAAAACGATAGCTCACCTCACAAACAAAGTTGGCAGTTTGTTTTAAGTATCTGAAACACATTTTCGCAACATAAGCTACTTAAAAACCGAGGATAGCTCAACACAAATTTTAAGAATGTGGAGGTATTTGAAATTTCCGAACGAATAGGTTTTGTGTAAGCTTGGTTTTCCGCATTGTTAAAATATTATGGTATTTTAGTCTGCTTTCAAGGAAAACTTTTCCAGGGTTGCGTGCAGGAAAACTGAAGGATAATATCTGAGACTGATAATGAAATTATCATACAGGAGTATTGAATATTGGATATATACGCTTTTCATTTCCTCGGTGAAATTCCAAAGAATAGGCAGATTGAGGACTTGGAATCAATCAAATGAAGGGTAATTCGTTGCGTGTAGTAAACAGATTGACACCACGGAATCGGACCATTTTTGGTTAATGGAAGAATAATGGCTCCAAAGTGTTTTGCCTTTCCTTCTTTTTGTTCTTGATCATAAAACACACATTTTCTACATAACCTATACATGTTTTTATATTTATAAGCGTCAATACTATTTTGTCGTAGTTCACAATGATTTTGAGCCCACTGTTTTTAACGCCTAATCTTGAAGATAAATCGACATTTCATATTACGATTTCTGAAAAAATTTTCCATCTTAGCTTTAGAGGTCACTTTTCTGTTGTGACAACATAACACCCACTCTGCATAACAATCATTCATAATTAATACAATTTCAAACTTAAGTTATTTTGAACCTTACCTAGAATCTTGAGTACTTGTTGAGAGAGTTGAGTTTACTCTTAATTTCATCTGGAATAACTTTTAACTGAAGATGTGGATCGTTCAACCTACAACAGCGAAAGCATATCTGCAAGTTTTTTCAATATTCAATATAACTTGTAATTTCTTATATTAGTTAAATGCCGTGAATCAGAACTTGTTTAAAATAAGAATTTTTCCTGATTGGAGAACTACAAGTACCTTCCTATCAATAAATAGGTGTTCTTATACTTTATAATCAACTGTATACTTATCTTTTCCTACTATTATTCTCATTTTCCTTTTTTTTTCTAACCTCTATTACTAATTGCCAACATTAGACTGATTAGTGTTTTTTCTATTGTTGTAATCAGCATCTTAAGCTCTAATTTTATTTTATTCCTCTAGGAGCTTGAAAAAAGATACAAATATAAGGAGAGACATAGAATTAATGGATAATACTCAAAGAATAATTTAGTCTTTAGGTCTTTGCAATAAAGTATATGGACTCATTTCAATAATATATTGTTTCTTTGTACTCTCTCATTCTCATTTTTCCACGATATTTATTCATAGTATATTACATCTCATTCATATTATGATTATTACATCTTATTTTCTCATTTTATCGTAATAACTACAACGTCGTGATTTATATATTTGTACATTATTTGATCGACAACTAAATTGTTATGTCTGAGTAGCCCATTTTCTTTTTTTCCGGTTCTACCTTCCATAATTTAGATAGCACTGGTATCGACAGATAACGAACTGTTCATTTCAAACTCCAAACTAACCCAATTTTCAATTTCCCCTCAATATATTTTTAGTATACTACGAGAATATCGGTGGAGTGAAAGTGGAAGAGAAAAATTCAAAAATGGAAAACTTTTCTACTCGAATATTTCACAACAGTGACGTACACAAGTACGTTAAATTATATAAGATATAAGATCTACGTGTTTGTGCTAACTCTGGATTACACAATACCTCTTTTTAATCTTTTGACAGAAACCAATGACAAATATCTTGATCTAAATTTTACCGGTAACACTAAATAATATGGTATCGTCGACCGAAATTCTTATTCAACTTCAAACATATGAGCAATATTGAATATATTCATTATATGTACGAGGGTTGCTACTTAAGTATTGAGATTTGGCAACGCTGATGTGAATATGTCAAATCTGACGTTGCCATTATGAAGACCGTGTTGAAATTTAAGTGCTATTTAAGTTGTTTACAGATATTTGAGACATTCATCTTATTGAAAAAATGGAATTAAACCGCGAAAATTTTTGTGCGCTAATTTTCTATAATTTCGACGTGGATTAATCCAACAGCAGTATGCCGATTAACTCGCTCCGACTTTTGGAGATAAACAACCATCTCAAACCACCGTGATTCACAGATTTTCCAAACTCAATCGTGGAAGCATTTCGCTATAGGAATCTCGTGAAGGTCCTCCAAAATCTTGATTCTATGCGTAAAATGATATTGTGACATACCGTGACATTAGGGCATATTTGTAAATCAGTTCCACTTGCATACATTCAATATTGCATTAACATTCAGATCAAAAAGATTTGTTCGGTTTGGATACAGGATAATTTTAAAATCGCTCAAAAATGCTCGTGCTGATGGATGGAAAGAAATGCTGAAAATATTTGTTCACGGTGCTTCAAAAGTGTCTATAAAATCGTGACAGACGACGAATCATGGATCTATACATTTAAACCCGAAACCAAACCAAAATCAACTCGATGTGTCTCTTAATCTGAGCCAAATCCAGCAAAAGTTGTTTGCGCACGAAGCAATTCGAAGGAAATTATTGGCTGTTTTTTCAAGATAACTTAACATGTCACCAACATTCCATTAGAACAACGTAGAACGGTCAATTCTTAATGGTTCACCAGCATTTGTATGCCAAAGAAGTTAGAAAAAATCAGGGAAACCAATCGCAGAAAAGGAATCATTCTCTACCATAACAATGCAAGCTTTCACAGGTCAAAAAAAACGTTTTTAAACAGTCAAGCATCGAATTGATAGGTGATCCTTCGTACAGTCCTTGTTTGGCCCCTTCGTATTCCCGTATCAAAAATAAATTTCGAGATAAACGTTTTTTCACAACTGAAGAAGCGGTTGATGTGTTCAAATCTCATACTTTGGAGGTTCAATTCGTTCAAACGCATGCAAAAGTGTATTGATCTTAATGGACAATATTTTGAAAAACGACAAGCCACATCCAATTATCAATTTTTTGTATTTGTCTCACTCAAAAAATAAATAGCAGCCATCATACAAGTATATCTACAGTTGACGGATTGATAATATATCTGTGAAAATATGTGAAGACACTATAATTTTATTTTAAAAGACCAGTCCAACTGAATTCATCAATTTATATATTTCGAAAACATGACAAAACTAGTTTCTCATCAAAAATTTCCCATCACATCCCAGTGGATTGAATTTTCGAATGTTGTCAACACTGCCAATACGATGACTATATTAAACAATCTTAACAAATTGTCTGTTTATACCAATTTAAAAATACCCGTTGTGGGGTTAACAAATGCTATTACCGTAAGCTTTTGTGTGTTTTGTGAAGTTATTTGTTCGATTTCAGACCTTATTATTCCCAGTTTCATTGCGAAATAGCTTCTCAAAGAGTTGCTACTAACATAAGTGCGAAATTTCGTCCCGGAAATGTGGCATTTTCGTCTCTTTACTACTATACAGGGTTTTGCTTAGTGTAGGCAAACGTCGAATATAGTCTGAGAAGCAAGTATATTGGAAACTTGAGAAAAATGAGCCCGATTCTGACTAAAGCTCTTTTCATTTAATGAAAAGGGGTCAACTCCATCTAAGCTTTGAGTTTGCCATTGTAGCTTTCAGCTGAAAGTGGGTTATCATTTCGCAGCTTACTCATGTTTGAGAACTTTGATATGGTAATTAATATCTAAAAAACTTAATCCGTTATTTAAGATAAATATGAGGGTTCCAAATTTTGAAAATTGCCTAGAAGCTACTAGCAGAGGGACAAAGAAGCAGCAAAAATACTAAGTTTCAGCTGTATTAGTTTCACTGAAACAGATCTAAAAATTATGTATGGACTCCTTTTAACACCATGAAACAAAAATCTCCAAAACAACAAGAAAATCAATTATTCTTTCTTATTTCTTTTTTCAAAATTTTGAATAAACTCTCAAAAACTATTTCTACGTAGTAAAGCAACTGGATTATTCACTTGAATATTATCCCGAAAAGATTTTGTTGAACAATTGGAACAATTTGTGACTGGTTCATTGCTTTTAAAAGTGGCCATATAAACACGGACCGCTTGGGACTGTCATTTACTGTAACTAAGTTCTGAATGGTTAATAAAATCCGTGCCCTTGAATTAGGGAATCGTCGTTAAAGTACATGAGATGGCTAATTAAGTTAATATTTCAACCGAACGGGTATGAAATAATTTAGATAAAAGTTTATGTATGGAGAAGTTATTTGCAAGGTGAGTGCCCCGTTTGTTAGTGCTGAATTCATTCTTATTTGGAATGATTCTCTTTGTCGATATGTTGAAGTATCCAAAAAGTTACCAGTCACAAAAATGTAGTCGAAACAATGGATGTCATCCGAGGAACGTGATCCCAAGAAAGCAGAAACCCTTTTTCAGTTGACCACTTGGTGTAGAGTTTTCACAGATCTATTTAAATCGATTATTTGAGAAAAGGGAAGAACGTAATTGACAAATATTATGCTATTCTGCTAACACGCTTTGATATTGCAAATTATCTCAACCAGAATATTCAAGTGTCTTCGTTATGAAACTTAAAAATGGCTTAGAGAAAAGCAATTCCAAACATGAAATGGTGATACTCTATTAATAAATATCCAATCATTTGGATTACTCATACTGACAATCATAAAGTCCCACGACAAAAACATCTCTAATCATTTATCAATGCTATTATCAAAGTTGAGAAGGTTTTAGTTGACAATTATTTTCAATGAATATCAAAACACTCAATATCTTGTCACTGGAAATCTTCGATTCAGTAAACATAATTTTGCAGCAATCAGAATGTGGATGACAATTTGAAGGACAGACGGATTTACGTTTATAACTGATTCTGTTTCTAAGTTTGATTCATTTAGAGTTGTTTGAGGAAGGAAATAGATTATGTGATATTTTCACGCAAGACATGCTATAAGAAAAGCTCATATTTCCAAAGAAGAAACGTATCACTGGGGTTTTTGTAATCTGCTAAACAAATACACATACCATTGTACACAATAGTTTGCAACATTAAATTATTACATTGCAATTATAAACTCGTAAATTGATTAATAATTAAAATCATTTGATATCTATATACAATAAATTTAAATTAAGTCCTAAATGTTAACGAAGCATTTATAACTTCTACAGGGAGACTAAAGAGAGATTATTTATGTGAATTTTATTAAGATTTGATTTTCAACTAGATTTTTCGAATTTAATGACAAATGGTTGAATACTTTAGGAATTGCCTCCTTGAACGAAACTTTCGATTGACCTTTTTTCTCAAATTTTATATTTAAATACATTTCTTGTATTTACACTGTGGGTAGAAATATTCAGATACATTTTAGTATCACCATGAACAAACTTGAAAGTACTACATTTTTTTACTTATTGTTTCTAAAGAGCGTTTTCTTCTAATATTTCTGTATTTAGTTTCTTTAAGTGAGTATCGTGGACTCTCCCCTAAGCAAAATTCCAAATAATATCAGACTCTCCACGAGAGCGCAGTATTATCAATCGAACACTGTTTAAAATTCTGAAATATTGGAATCTACATATCATTATTCCAATTGTCTTAGTAACAGCTTTCCATTTTATATGGAAAAGAATTTTAGATTAGTTTCTGCTAATATTTTGAGTTTCTCTCAAGCCTCAGCAATCAAAAAGACAAGATGTCACCAATAAATTATATTTTTACCGTATTTAGAATTTTTCACACCAAACGTGAACTACTGGTACTAGACGTGCTTATAACCTAATTTTCAACGATAACTAGTACTATTTGAATATGACACTCTTAAGTCACCTTAGAATTGGATTCAAGTTTTTTTTTTTTTAGTTTCCTTACCCATAATTTTACAATAAATTCTAAAACTATGAACAAGTTTCCAAAAATTGTACATTAATTTTTATTCGCTTCTAGATAATGTTTCAGACATATTTAATTGTAATTTTTTGGTATTAATATTCAAAAAATAATTGATATAGTACATATTACATTCATCAATTCCCTGTCAAGAGGAATAATAATGTAGTGTTTTATTTTTATTCTATTATTGGTGTGAATTACCAGACAAGGTCTCTTCCGTTCTTAATTTATTCAAATACTATACACTACACTTAACTAACCTTAATAATTTATTCAAATTCTTCAATTACTTTACTAAATCGTTCTGTTCACTACGACTATTTATAACAAACTAACCCAATTGCACTCAATAATCTTATTTACATACACCAAATAGAATTATTCAAACTTCTAGAACATGAAGCAACGAAACAAATAAATGAATAGGCCTTCCTAGAAATTATTCAATAGAAAAAATGTAAATATACCGCTTGCTATGAAAAACCGAGATCAATCGAATTCTGCCATTTATAAAAAATATCCATTGCAGCTGGACTAGAGACCCATTTCGCTCACTTGTTTGTAACAATAATTTTTTCGGTGACTATATTCGTTTGCCTTTATTTTTATGAAACGAGAATGGCGGCTATGTATTCTACAATATCTGAATCCTTTTTTATAGAATCTCATTTATAGTCCACATCTACTTCGCTTCAAATAAATAGCAATTCCTGTTTCATAAATAATTGTTTATGGAACGTAAAGAACCTAGATTTCATTTTTTCTCAAAAATATCATTATGCTATGAAGCTACGTTCACTTGAAACTGATAACTCATGCAGTAATCCTTCTTTTCTCATTTAAATAATTTTGTCTCCCAATTTCTCAAAACTACATAAAAAATGGACTAGACGAGAAGAGCCAGAAAAGTCGCCCAATTAAAAATCTTATAATTTTCAATATGTTAATAAATAGCTGTTCCAGCTATCTTTGGAAGAAATAGATGTTGTATGTACTGCAAAATTAACCCAAAGAAGTTTGAGGAGTTTGAGAATTATTGCAAAGATGACTGGATTAATGGTACTTGAAATTTTGGCATCATGTAGAGCATACATGTTGACGACTAAAAACAATATACTCATAGCATAAATATGGATGAGAAGCAACTCACTATTATAAACCTTCAAATGTTACATCCTGAACACTGGACATCTGCTGTTAATCACCTTTCTTACGTTTCTAGGAGTGTCTAGAATCTAGAGGCTTTGAGCTAGACGATCGTCGTGATAATTGCTTTTTTTAGCATACTTTTCCTAGCATTTAGTGAAATATTTTTACTGATCATTAGCCATAGTGTGAAAATAAGTCGAAGATCCTGTAAAAGAGGTTTCTAAATGTTTTGCTTGTACTAATTCATCCAAACGTGCATCAAACATTCCTTTTCTTCATAGTAATAGCACCACGTTCACTCATAACTGATTTAATGTTTCTGTAAAACTCCAAAAATGATCTATGTATCACTCGAAATGTCGAGAAAGGACGTTTTGAAGTGTTCTAGGTAAACCACTGTTGATATCAAAGTGAAATTCCGATCTATCTAATACTCTTGTTTGATATTAAGTGGAAAGGTGTCGCGTTCAATTGATAATACGACGTAAGAATATACTCAACCTATCACATGTTACATATTCTAACGCCAAGCTATTCACCTGTCAAGTGTTCTAATTAGAGTAAGGTGACATCAAAAATTCGATATTATAATTTAAATTATAACAAGAAATGGTAAACAATTCTTGGCGAAAATATAACTAAATACCAATAAATTTATTTATATCGTGAGTGAGAACTGGAAAAACTTATAAAGACAAATCAAACGCTTCTTAATTCGAAAAAATATATTGTTACAAAAATATCCACTATCGAATCCAATATATCCATCCGTCCATACAAAAACATTAAAACTCTCATTATTTATGATGTAACAGCCTCTCTCCTCTGGCTTCTATGGCACATTGGAATCGATATGCAGATATGTGAGCAACAGCTCGAGAGAGCACAACATAACGTTTATGCATGTACTTCTCACCTTTCCTTATATCTTTAGAGTATGAACGAAGCTATGGCTCCATGTTAAACACACTACAAAACTTATTGCTATTTGATACCTACAAAGAGACACCGACTGCAGAATCTATCACACACCAAAATCTGAAACATGACCTAGTGGATAGATTGAACTGCCCCACATGGAATAAAAAGTTACATATAACCGATTGCAAACTATAATCTGTTTTTTTTTCCTTTCAAATTAGGTCTTTTTTCCTACATCTTATTTTGTAGACTCATTTATCATTGTCGTTTCCACGTTTGGATACTGAAGATAAACTGTTCCTGTCCCTGAAGACAATAGGTTAGAGACACGAACGTTAGATAGTGAAATTGTCAGAGTTGATGTGGTGGTGGTTTGAGCAGTATGCTCGGTACAAATATCACCATCGATTCCAAAAGTTCTAATTTAGATAAACATCTCACAGATCAAAGTGATGGTTAGGGCTCTTATACAACAGGATATGTTTTGTTCTCTAGGTATACGTAAATGACATAATATGCTCAGTCGCCTTAATGTCATTCAATTTTGGCACATTTCTTTCCTCTACATTGGATTAGGGAGAGCAGTTGATTTGAGGTATAAGAGAAGTCGTTAATTTCGAAAATCTTGATCAAACCAAAACATCTAATCCTCTACAAGGCCCAGATCAGTTCTAGATTAGTCCATCTTTGGAGCATTGCTTACATATTTGAAGCTCAGTTCCTAAGAATAACCTGAGGATGCTCGACTCCATAGAGACGAACTAGAGTTGACCAGACACTTGGATACTTTAGAGGCACTACCACCCAACCTAACCTAACCACGGCAGATGCTCTTCCGAGCCGTCCAACATAATCCCACAAGGAGCAGCATTTTCAAGCTTCACTCCTTTTTTGAGGATATATAAGCCTGTGAAGTCAGCTATCAAAGATCAATATCCACAGGCATCTCCACACGGCAGCCACCAATCGTTCTACTCTGTAATAGGTTTCCCTCTTTTGCTTGCTTTTTGCATTGAAACAAATAATTCCAAAATATATACAATTGTCATTGGTCCTTGATAATTATTTAGTTTAAAGTAAATTGCACTTTTGGGTCAAAATCACGTTCAAATATTCAGTTATAGAGATCAAACGGTATCAAATTTCAGTGTCCACTTTTATACTATACATCAGAATGTGAAACTCTTTATATATAATTCCTAATGTTTGGTTTCCAATAATATGTTTCTTTAAAACGATAAATTTCGACGTGTTGTTTCATGTATATTTCTGATGATGAGAGAAGCAGTTGATGATTAATATGAGAATTTAATGGATGGAATGAAATTGAACTTGCTATTTCATGAAGTATTGATTAAATATACATTCTCCGGCGATTTTATTTATGACGAAATGCGTTTATTTACTTCGGTTGCAAAGACCCTTATCTTTATTCTGGCTCAAAGTCTCTTACTAACCCCTCCTCCACATATTTGCCGCATGTTTAAGTGTGCGTGTTCGGGATTTACCATTCAATATGTCGTAACATTTGTTGCCGTTTCGTATTCATCGTCGGATTTGTCACCCAATAGTTTGTGAAAGGAAATTCGTCCTTATAATCCGGCCCACTCCTACTTCTCTCAGCTTGCTTTAGGAGAACAAATTCAAAAAGAAAATTCATACAAGGATGCGTCTCTATCTAATCTACGAAATTTCCTCTTGTTTGATCAATTCTCATATTTACATTCATGAAAAAATATTCCACGAGAAATATATTTGTATATTCCATTGTATATTCCACACATTAACATATATTTTTAGCATGTGACATTTTATCCAATATCGTTGCTAGTAAAATATATTAAGGATTGATAAATTATTTACTTGAGCGAGCACTTCATTTAGTCACTCATAACCTCAATACCAGTCGGTCAAGCTCCGTATATTCTTAGAATGGCTCCTTTCTTTGAGTCAATAAGTTTACCTTTGTGATGTTGAAAATTATAAAAAATTTCATTTGATCAATCCATGACGGTTGTAACGTCATTAAATTGAGAGTAACCTCTGTTAATATTGCTGCACAGCATCCTCATAGTGTAGATTTAGTTGGACCAAAAAAAATTTCTTTCCAAGTTGAATCGATAGTTCTTCTTTACTGTACTTGAGTGTTGTAGGTATAACCTCTGTTGAGGCACAAGTATCGAGCATTCTACGTGTACTCACAGTTTTTCCATTTGAAAATACAGAAAGAATGGGAAGAATTTTTTATCGGCCTTTCTTACAACGTTATCGTTTAATCTTTTCCCCATTCATTATTTCACAAGCAAATACTATTATGAGGTCGATCATATTTTTTTGCTATCGTGTGGATATTTCTTATTATTGTCATCATCTTACTAGTATCTATTTGGAATATTCCTCCGCCCAGTTCCATATTTCAGGTCTATTAAGTTTCTCATCTAATTTGGCGATTTGATTTCAAGTAACATCTTCTTCCATTTTCTCTTCTTCAAAAATTCTCTCGTTGTAGTCAATATTACCTTCAATGTAGATATATAATTTTATACAGAGTGTTCCGGTACCGTACAATAAGTTATTTAGAAAAGTAATAAAGGACTTAAATATAAGAGGAAACTCACAATTGAATTTTTGTAGTCTATTCAAATATGATGTCTCAAACGTGTGCTAGAATATTGACAGATCGATATAATAAACTTCCATTAACGCTATAAGTCAGAATCTTGAAATGCTCTTCCAAGTTCAAAGAAATATCGTCCGTAGACTCCAGAAGTGTGTAGAAGTGCAAGGTGCCCACTTCGAACATTTATTATAGTTTTTTTTTGGATTTTATTTGATAAGTTGTAGGCAACTAATTTTTACAAAGATATAATTTTTTCCTTATGTTAGTAACATAATGTTAGTCGGTATGCAGTTCAATTGAAAATACAATACTTCCTCTAAGTATTTTCAACTAATAACTACATAATTTTCTTCAGAATATCTCTTTTTGGCGAATGGTTTCCTTGGCATGTACAACGATCTAAAAATCTACATATTTCCTGAACTATAAATTATATAGAGTGGAACAATAATAATTTTTTGTTAAGAAATCGATTGTGAGATTTAGTTTTGCCAATAACAAATAAATAACAAAATTCTATTATAGATAAAATTCAATTGTGAGCTTCTTTATATTTTAAGTTAATTATTGGTTCTCTCAATAACTTTCCACCAAACTATTTTTGCATGAATTCATCTAAAGATGATTAATTCTATTAATACCAATTTTCTGATTGTTTTGTTGGTTTATCAATAGACATTTCTCGCTTTTCTTCTTCTTTTAATAAATTCAAATATTTTAAGAGGACCCTAAACAAAAGCACTTTTCACAAGCTACATCTTATAATATGCCCTTGATGCAAATCGAGTGTAACATCATAAGCTTATGAACATTTATATATCTTCAATGCAATTATCATTTTGATCATTCATTCACTTCTTGTTACCTTATATTTTATATTACAATTACATGTGAAGGCTGTTCAAATAAAAAAAAAGGAGAAAAAGATACTCCAGCTCTGTCCAGGAAATCTGAATGATACGTTCGTGAAGATCATTTTAACGTGAGCTATTCACATGTAATTGAAATTTAGGAAACTTTTTGTTAGACTCTTATTATGATTGAAAAGGCTTCAATGGGAATGATTATATTTCCTTGTATCATGTTAAAGTTGTATCAATGATGAATCCGTTTGATTCTTCTCCGATTTATTTAATGGGCGATACAGATTTGTGGTGATTGAATATTCTGATGCAAAGTGAAGAAAACTGCACAAAATTGTTGCATGTTCCACAATGACCGATCACAGGAATCTTGGACTTGAGAGAAATAAAATGTTGTTAACTCAATTACATATACAGCGGAGGTTCTACAGCTTTCTGTGCCGCATCCCGCATTTCGTACGCCACAAATTTCTATTTATCCACTCCTTTTCCTGGATAACTGTGACTTCCATGATCTGTTCAATTCCTTCGTTTCTTAGGCCACCTGTTCTGCTCCATCCTCATCACACGTCCTTACCAGTGCACTTGCTTAGTCTGTATTCTCTCTTCTCAAATAGTCCATTTACACAGCCTCTATTATTTTCTCCTGTCTATCCGTAAGCTGCCAACACTCGCATCAATGAGTTGGAATAGGTTCCACTATGACTTTGTATACATTCTTGTCTTTAGTTAAATTATTACTGACAAAAGCAATGAGTTCAGAATTTGTGTAGCTTCTTTCCCTTGTTGCACTCCATTTCTTATAACTTTCTCCATCTTCCGAAATTATGCTTAAATATCTGAATTGTCTACATCGCGTAACTCTGTCTATTTGCAGTTTGAAATATTCTTGTATGCTTCCTGCCAGCATATATTCTGTTTTTGACATATTCACATTCAAATCCCATGGTCGTATGCGAAATAGAGTTGATAAGCATTTATCCTCTCAATCCATCTCAATTCCCATTCTTGCAATTTAGTTCTCCAACTACTCAAAAGCTTTCTGAATGTATATTCTAAATAATGTTGGGCATGGACTGCACCCTTGTCTCAAACCTTTCGAATGCAATTTGCTAGCTTGACTATACCTTTTGATTTTCTGTATATGTTCTGAATAGCTCGAAGATCAACATTGTTGAGGTCAGTATTTTTAGTATTCTTGATACCGCTATCACAAAATGAGTGTAAAAGTAAATGGCCATAATCAGTAATTTTGGGCAAATTACTGGACTGTCTTTGCACAAAACCAAGTTTCATTTTGACAACAAATACGAATAGGAAGTGATTTATTTAATATAATGAAGTTATTCAAAGCATGGACAATGATTGTATCACTTTGAAACATGTGACAAGAGTTTCAATAGCAAAGTTTTCAAATTGATACTTGAAAAAAAGTCTGGATACATATAAAAACGCTGCAAATGTTTGTTAAAAAAAAGCCGTGAGTAGCAGAGCTCCATCACGAAAGTCGAATTTTTCGTCGAATGAAGAATTTGACCAATACACAAACAAATCTTTTCATAAAATGAATTTCTTGGAAATGATATCAATTCTCAATCTTATTTCTTTATATGGAAAATTTGCTATTCCTCAATAACTTTTCATTTCACAAGACCCGGTGGTCTCGAACCCTCTTGTTCAATTCCAATTGACAACAAAGAAAAAATTGTCATAATGACAAGAAATTTCGAAAATGGGAAGTAAAAAAAATCACCCTAGCAACGATCATACTCGTATTATTCATTAAATAGGAGGCGGTCCAGTTCAACAATTATAACGATCAAAATGATTTCGGGCGTGTTGTGCTAGAAAAACTGAAGAAGAAAACTTTGAACTTGAGAAAGACAATTCTTCAACATCACCCCTACTTGCATGCGAAGTTCGAACCCTCTAGTTAAACTTTTTCTGGCCAAAAAATAAGAAAATATAACAAAAATGACCATAAAATGGAGAGGGGTAGAGATGGAAAGTTTCGACCTTAGACAGGAAATCATCTCGCAACTAATTGAACCTACATGTGAAATTTCATTTTTCAGTCGCTTTTTGTTTGTCCTGCAGAGGTGAGCAAAGGTCAAAAATCTTTTTTTTTGCACTGCGACCCCTCGAAATATTCATGTGTTTTCAACCAAACTCTAATAACATCAATCCGCTACCAAAAAAGCCATGTATGCTAATTTTGAACCAAATCGGACCCATAGCAATTGCTCGAGAGACGAAAATAAGCTTGTAGCTTTTGCAAAACCGTTTTTTTTTACGATTTAAAACAGTAAAACAATGAGAAATTTTCATTCCAGCTATTTCCGTTTATCCAATTCAACATCTTGTATTTTAGTAAGAAGGGAACTTTAGATTCAATGGATTATTATTTCTGTCTTTTGAATGTACTGATTTAATGTGGTCCGTTAGTAAGTAATCACACTGTATATATTTATAATATATATTATTATTTTCCTGAGAAAATTCTCGATACTTTTTCTACAGAAGCTTCCACGTGGAATCCAAAAAAATTCTCATTCTGCTTATAGCTATTTTTCAATTCTCGAAAACATGGTTCCATTGGAAAGTTATTGTAGTAACTCGGAAATAATGAATATTTTATCAGAAAGTGGAAATATTTTTAATTATCATTTCTAAGTAGACTTTTACATCAATTTTCAACCGCCTACACATTGAGGAACCGTATAAGTGAAAAAGGAAATCCGCGAGAATAACAACGACAAATTGTGACTGAGACATATATCTAAAAACACAATTAGGGACGGGAAGCTAAAAATAAGGGAGAAGTTGGGAAGGCATTACTAGCGAGACAGATCCCAAAAAATTGCTTTTTGAGCGCTTGATGAAGTCTAGTTGATCTTATGTTCGGTAGCTGGCGCACCCGAATTTAACGAATTACGAAAAACGGAGAAGTTCTTAGTATGAAAGAAAATAATTTTGTGAGGATTTTTCTCCAAAAGGACCGATGACGTGAGGGAGAGATTTCTATTCGGTCTCATTAATGATAAGAGGAAGTCATTAGAAGTGTTTTACTATAAAACCACTTTAAGGAAAAATAATGTTTGGAGGGAGTTTTCGTGAAAGCTTTTCATAAATATAAAGGCACCTATGATGAACTCTTGAAAATATATTCGAATAAATGTTTATTTAATGAGGTATGAACACACAATGCCCAAAATCGTGTTATAGTATTTCAATTTATAGCGTTGAAGGCACAAAGTAATAAGACATTTATTTCTTTACCAACGAAAGACTTACACAAGCAGCGAAATATGTTATGAATCAAGGCAAAAATATTGAAGACATCATACCATGCTAGAGATAATAAATATTCAAAATTTGTATATGCAAGAAAAACTAAACGATTATATCAACAAGTTTGGGGATATATGGCATTTGGAGAGAGTTTGTTCAAAATCATACGTTATGTAACGATTCTCGGTTAAAGGTTTGTGGATAGGTTTGAAGAAGAATAACTAACATTGCTTATGTCGTTCGGCGCGTTACTTCAATACTGTGAGCTCCTGCTACATGTTTTGTGCTACATATCTCACGTTGTATCTCATGTCTCAGAAATTTGAGCGGTTGGTTTAATGGACATCAGCTAAATGTGTTTTGGTAAACCAGTGCGTATATTCCAGTCACATAAGCGACTGATATTTATGCTTGATCAATATCAAAGGATTTTCGAGGAGATCGAAGAATACGATGAAATACATGAAGGTGTCTTCTGTAACAAAACCAATCCCTTATTCGCAAGAAATTCATGTGCCTTCCACAGTTTATGGTGTTGAAAAAAATTCAAGCAGTTCTGACAACGAAGAAACTGAAACGGAATTTATAGGTCTACAGTCCTCGAGCCCCGCATTTAAATGACCATTTGGAGCTTGATAATCTCATAAGGAATTTGGATTTGGTCAAAGAAAAAGCTAACGTGTAAAGTCAAGGACTAAAACAGCGGAATTTGCTTAAGATGAGATTTGAAGTTACTATATACCGTGAATGTCATAGTTCATATGTTGACTTGTTTTCTAAATAAAACGACTTAATGTACTGTAAAGACATTGAGGGGTTGATGTTGAAAATAGGTCAGAGAAATTGATACTCATCATTGATTCCTCAAAGTCAAAATAAATTTCCATTACATCATAAAACTATTATTAGAAATGATAGAATACAGTAAACACCTGTAGATTTGAAAGTTGTTATTTTGGTTTTAGTACTACAAACTGGCTACACGAAATACTGTTGTGGAGTGGAACAACCGAGAGAGAAATGAATATTATGATATATCCGCCAAGAAATGTTTACGTTCTTGGGCAAATAAATTTGAAAAATGAACCTTAAGTTTACCCAGAAAGGATAATATTGAAACTTCTGCACATCAAATTACGACTAAAAGGGCCATGGACAACGATGGAACAGGTTTCAAAGTTTTAAAACAAAAATTTCCTTCTTTTGCTGGACCCGACGTAGAAAACTGATGAAAGATCCAGCATTTATCACCACTTTAAATGAAAAGGAAAGGGAAGCTTGGATGAAATTTCTCAAAGTTACAGAAAACTTTTTGAGTAACTATAGATCTCCTGAATATTCTGATCTAATAAAAAATGAATATTATAAATCAGGATGTAATATTTCCTTGAAAATATACTTATAGGAGACTCGTGTAATATGTTTTTACTGCTTTTCCTATTCATATAATTCTAACAGATGTTAATACTGGAAAAATTGCGCAAAAATTGTAATAAGTAGTCTTTCGCCAATACTTTGATTCATTATGCATTATTGTTATTTCTTCTGTTTATAATTAGTCAAATAATTAGTTTCAAGTAAAATTTCAACGTTCATTCTCACTTAATTATCTTTTTTTATTATACTTATATTCCTCTTGGTTTCATACATCTTTTTTGCACACTATTTCTTATATCTCGTTTTCCATTACATTTTTTTATCTATCTTTTATTTGATTGTCTTCATTTTCTTTAGAAATATTCTTTTTTGTTTGTGTGGATCAGGTGATGAAAATATTCAGAGGTAATTTATGAATCAATCACATTTTAAGACATACCATGGAAGATAACATCCTAAAAAATTATTATATCTCCACAAAACGTTCTTGAGTCATTTGCAATTCAGATGAGACTATAATTGCATTTTGTAAAAATAGCGCATCACAAGATGGATGACACACAATTTTTATGATGGGCCTAATATAAACGTACTGTTAGCTGCGTCAGAGCGAACTGAAGAATGTTATATTCTCTGGCATAGAGAATGATTGATTATGTGGAAAGAGAAACCATTTTAGAAGGTGTCCGGCATATACGTTCAGGTGAAGGATATTCCCATCCGTTCCAGTAAGCCGACAAAATAGTAAAAAAGTATTTTCACAATGACATAGAATAATTGGAGAGTTCAGTGATATAGTGGTATTAATTTCTTATTATTCGGGAGTAATATGAGAATTTTCTCAAAATACGCTTACTGACAAACAAACGTAAACGCCAATAACTTCATAGAATTTCAATAATTTTGGTTTAACTTATACAATCCTAATTAAATTCCATCTATCGATTAGATTCTTAACTTATTTCTACTTATCACTCGAAAGACGTCTGAACGATGGTTTGAACACACAATTCCTCATGACATTTGAGGTCTCTTGCTGGTATCTTAAGGTATTCCATTTCAACGTACCCCAATTGTATAAGAAAGTGATGCTTGAGTCTGTGGAGAATTCTGTGAATTCAACAGCCTTGGATCATTAATGTTCAATTGGAAATCGGAGAATAATTGTTACCATAGTGTACAGTTGATGTCTCTTTGCCTATGGAAGCCATATAATGTGGTAATACGTACTCTAACATTATTTTGCGAAGAAATAGCGTGTCGCCCCCCAGACAAAATCTGTATTTATCACTAAAGATGATCTGATTCCATTACTGTTCCCATAAAAACTCTCTCTATTTCTACACCAGAATGGATGGCTACGGCTAAGTGAAACTAAGTGAGCAAGAGCCCAGTGAGAAAGGGAAAAAAAGCTTCTTATTCGAAGATGAACTTAAAGCAAAAAGTTTGCTTTGTGCTGATAGTTGATATTGCAGTTATAACATAAAACATGTGAAGTTTATCGGATATATAAGACGAAGAAGAAGACGCTTTGAAAAAAATTCAATTGAATTCAAATGAAAACAGAGTGGTAGTACCTAATAACGAGAAATTGAATAGTTAGTGAATAGTCTTGATCTTCTTGGTATGTAAAGCCTCTATAAAACGAAATTTTTCAAGATGATATTTCCCTTGATTCTGCCTTATCTACAGGATGTGTATTAAAAAAAGATTGAATTCATTTGGCTTTATTAATATTAGATTATGAAATTAGCAGGGTACCTCACGCTCCCATAAATTCATCGTGGAGAGGTTATTCACTTTTCACATGTGATTCACATCTCCTCTAAGCTTTTGTCTTATTTAAACGGCGTTAATCAATTTTGGTGGTCTACTTTCGGTTTTCCATAACATATGCGATAGATAACATCATCAATTCTTTTCTTGATTGCGAACAAATTTGGGTATATTATCCATTCTCTTCCGTAATTGCTTCACATAATCTTCTCCCGCTTAATCTTCTACAGGCCGACAGCCAAAATCACATGAAACCTTCGCTTCACGTGGAGTGGTGGACTCATTGACAGCAGATCGACAAGTTATTGCAAATAAGGATAGATGCTGGATAGGTGTCTTTCGATGATACTGTTCAATATCTCGACCAATCCATCTGATTCTGGATGTAATGCTGTTGTCCTCATCTTCTTCATTCACAGCTTGTCACAAATTTCCTGAAATTTCTTCCAAGGGTACTCTATATCTGCTCATAAATTCTCTCACCAGACCCATCATAACTAGAATGTATTTGCTATCGTTTTCTGTCATCGAAAATGGTCCAAACATATCCAAGCAATCCTTTCCAAAAGAACAACCAACATTATACTGTTTTATGGGTTCCCTTTTGGTGGCCCATTACTCGTAGTACACGATGTACACCAGTCGTCGGAGCTGTTCATCTAATAAAACCTCTCGCAACTCGGTGAAGGGTATTCTCCTAGATCATTGTTTTGAAGAATATTTTTTCATAGGCTATCTTCTAGGACAAATTCTGCGATGTTATGATGTTATGAGAAACAGTATCATTTGAATTACAATACTGGGAAAAAATGGGAGTAATAATAGCTAATGAATAACTATATAATATGAAATATTCCCGTCTGTGAAGAAAAATATCATGAAATGCCTATTTTAAAACAGAATGAATACCAAAAGATTAGAAAATTGAATTGAAACAAATGTTTACAATTTGATCAAATCTAGAGATTAAAATAAAGAGTCATGACAAGGGGAATGAGATCATAATGAAGAAACATTTAAAACGGCATAATGAAGTGAAAATGAATTAACAACTGAAAGCACTCCTTCTCATTAGATATGATCCTCATTAGGGTCATATAGATAAAGGAGAAGTAAAGAGTGTACTCTTAATAAAGCTTGAAGGAGAACGGATAATATATTTCAAAAGGTACAGAACAGCAGGGGCGTTTTAAGTTAGTTTTGGAGCTACAGTTATTATGAAAAATATGATGATGGAGAAACTGAGGAGGAATTCGAATTATATTTTGATTATAATAGATCTCCATGTATACAAAGATAATTTCTTTGCATGGGGTCCTCATTTCAATGAAGCTTGGAATAGAAAAGGAGGATAATTGTAAGGTATCTGTTTTGATGTAATTATTTCAGAGAGGCAATGAAATTCCAGAAATTCATTACTGCACTTGTTTGTTTTCCACCAAAATGCGAGAAATCAGAAGTAACTTCTTCTTGTTCGTCCAATAAGAAGACTTTTCAGTTTAGACTGCAAAGCGTACTAGCCAATATTGATTCGACACAAAATTAGAATGATACATTTGTTTCCAAAGAATTGACTTTTTTGCCTTTTACTGGAGAAGGTTTGATCGAAATAGTAGTTTTTGAATTCAGATGTAGATAATTTGGTTTCATAAGATTGTTTCTAATTTCAAGGCTTTCTTTAAATTTTTAAGTATCGAAAAACTGAACAAATCCCTTATCATATCTTTATATACTATTCCTGATATATAGGCAATATTAGGAGAAAAGAATTCACAATTGCACCAAGAATTTGTTTTTGGATAATTCGTTATTCATTACTAACTTTGTTCATGTATTTTGAGAAAGATTGATAGGTTTCTGAGACGTCATATTCTGTAGCGCAGCTTAGTTCAGTTTATAATAAATAGTCGTAGTGAATAGTCCGAAATAGAAAGTAACAGGAGAATTTAAAAAAATTATTCAAGTGATTGTGAATACAAAAAAGTAACGATCTATGTTAGGTCCGATCTCAAAGGACGTAGTCACTGCATTAGAATAAGCAAAATAGATCCGTTAACTGAATTTTCTAGAAAAAGAGACGAATGCTATACCATCGTCAAGCCCGGATGCACTAACAGCATTAGAGATAGTACACTTTCAGTTAATAGGGGTTTTGATGAAACGCGCGTTTTATAATGGACTTTACAGAAGGTCTGCCCGACTATGTTTGACCGAAATCATCTCAGACGTTTTAATAATAGGCTTAAAAGCATTTTTCCAACTGTGGGCATTCGGTGCTGATAAGCCAGTTACAGCAGCGAACGAATGATAAAAGCCAAGTTAGGAAATTTAACGAACTTTTATACTCAGTGACCTTTCAACAAAAATGAATACTTTTGTGTTTCTCAGTTGAATATAGAGTAACTTGATTTGCTTGGTAACTAATTCTGTGCAGGTATGAAATTATGAACAAAGTGAATACATAGCATTCAGTGAAAAAAAATGAAAACACTAATGGATTCAAGTTCTAGACCAATTAATTCCTAAGCTTTATGTTATGAACAAAATTCCTATTATGGTACACAAAATAATCAAGGGAGATCATAACGGTATCGACAGGTAATTGATTCAATTACACACAAAAAATATTTGTTCATAATTTTTCGCCATTCATTAATCGTCTGCGGTTCTCCTGAGATTGATAATAATTATTACAATCATAGATGATTTTTCTGCCATTCGACGTAGTTGTTTTGCATGTGTATATCCATACATTAAAAATGTTTTCCGGTTTTCCCAAACTTAAATTTTTCTGACCAATATCAGTTATAGTGAATGGTATCTCACGACTCGGCCCTGTAGGCAAATTTTTTCCATATAATGGTGATTAATATGAGGTCTGGCTATTAAAAAACGAGACTGCACGCCTAGAGGGTGCCCTAAACGGGTGGGGTAAAAATGAGTAGTGCATTGGATATCTACATATCTTGTCTATGCACGTCCCAAAACCATGTGTAACGAAAAAAAGGAGCAACGTATCAATCTCAAATCTCTCGTTAAATTGAAAAAAAACTCTGAGTTCCAAAAATTGTTGCAAGAGGCCTATGGGGACAATTCTCTATCTTGTGCGCGTGTTTTGGATTGCTATAAGCGCTTAAGTGATGGCCGAGAGAGCACTGAAGATGACCAGCGCCCAGGTCACCCTGTGACTACTTCAACTACGGAAACATTGACTAAAATCAACCAAATTGTGCGTGCAGATTGTCGAATGAAAAATTTTACACGAGGAATTACACATGACAAAAGTCTGTGTGAAGTGGGTGTCAAAAAATCCTGATCAAAAGCTTTTGCTCAGATTTCCTTGGAAGATTTCTCGTGCCGAACACCATGTGTGACGAAACATCCGACTAAGTGCTATAAATTGTTGCAAGAGGCTTATGAGTACAATTCTCTATCTCGTGCGCGTGTTTTTCAGTGGTGTAAGCGCTTTAGTGAGAACTGAGAGAGCAAATCTAAATTCAAGGCAATGTTGATCGTTTCTGTCGATATCAACAGTATCGTGAAGACTGAATGGGTTCCAGAGCGTCAGATTATCAACCATTTGTCAGCTTTGGCAACACTACGAGAACGAGTTCGTGAAAAACGACTCGATTATGCATCAGGACATTGCACCTGCCCAGCAGTATCAAAAGATAAAATCTGCTTTGAAAGGGACTCGATTTGAGTCGATGGAAGTGGTAAAGTAAAAACGACAGAGCTCCTAAAGGCACTTACCAAAGAAGACTTCCGAGATTGCTTCGATCAATGGAAAAAACGTATGGAAAGGTAAGTGGCGGAGGGAGAGGAGTATATTGAAGAAGAAGAAGAAGATTTTCATAATAAAGCAGCAAGTCATTTCAGGTACAAATTGTAATTGCTAAACGAGCCATCCATATAAATTCAATTTCGAAATCAATGTCTTAATTTTAATTGAACTGTCGCTTCGTTCCATTTTCTGCTTATTTGTAGGAATGATCTTCAAACGATGATGTAGCGAAATTGATCTCTTGACACATTTATGTTCAGTAGATTAGTTTCATTGATATCTTTCGAGAGTTTTTTGAATCTCGTAAGGAAATTAGAAATGATAATCTCATTCAGCGTAACAAATTATATTCATTGATTCTCCATTTACTTCAGGAACCAAATCTGATAAGCTAACAAGGGGACAATAACACAAAGTTCGCTCATCCCTACAACTTTGATCCAAGAAAATCAGAATTTTGATATGGGATCCAATTTCCAAGGACTCCAGCTATGTGAAGCATATTTATTCCAATCCGTGGAATACACTTCCATATTGAACAACCAGGGAATATGTCTACGTTGTTCGGGTACTATAGATTTCAACCAACTAAAGCTGCATTTCCAACAAGGATTGGATAATATCTTAAAAATATTAGACATGCAATTATTAGTCCACGATCAACTCAGCTCCTAGGTTGTTCTGTTCTTTGGATTGCTCTTAGTGTAATTCCTGACATTCACTATTATTATAAATTGCACTTATACTGAACGATTATGTTGATATTCTACCTGATAATAGTTCTCACAACTTCCTACTCATCTATGGGAATTGAATTTTGAAGTTGACTTTTTGCGTCGTTTCATAATTATGGATGAAAGTGAGTCCATCACTTCACGCCCAAAACAAAAGAACAAACAAAACAATAGATTGAAAAGGGAGAACCGGCTCCAAAGAAGGCAAAGACCTTTCCCTCTGCAAGCAAGGTCATGGCTTCGGTTTTATGGGATGCGCATGGGAAAATGACAATGCATCAGCTTACATATCCGTTATTGTAATGGCCCAAATTAATTAGTTGATGTTTGAATGGCTACTTCATGCATCCTATTGGCCCGATTCAGCCCCCTCGTATTATTTTCTGTTTTCAGATTTTGATTAAATGGCTCGTATTTTCCAACAATGAAGAGGTGATGTTGGCAGTTAATGGGTATCGAACTTATTGAACATCGCTTGGAAAAGTGTCAGCAGCTAAAAGGAGATTACGTTAAAAAATAAATTTTTACCAGAATTTTTGTCTTCTCTTTGTTGGATCATGTACTTTTGGAAGATCCTCATACACAGAAAATGATTTTAATCAAATCGCCACTGAAAATACTCGTACACAGAGATTGATATCAATCAAGTAACCACTGAAATACGTCAATGAAAAATGATATCCTTTATTCTCATCAGAGCTGACTTCTTAATTTCACTATTCATATTAATAGACTGAGAGCAGCAAAAACTGGAAAAGTGATCTGACCATATTATCATCCATATTTTCTTTACTCGTATGATTAATCAATTTATTTCTTGACTACATTTTCAAAATGGTTATTGGTGCATATATCTCTTTGTACCACAGGGTGTGTACGTTATTCCTCTAATTATCATTATACATGATGTAACAGAAAGCTAAGTAGGATAAGTCACATACAGCCAAAAATTCTTTGGTAAGAAATCGCTCTTGTTACAATTTTTATCAAAATTTTTAAGTGATGATATATATGAGGATCCAGTTAGATCTAACTGTGTATCGTTGATATTTGGAACATTTTATCAAATTATGGCTAACGCACATAAAACCACCCTTATTCTAACGCACAACTCTTTTTTATGTTATAGAAGTTAATGGAAAATACATGAAGGTTTTGAAAATAATACCAATTTCCTCAGTTTCATCGCAAAATAAGTTTGACAAGCAATTAATTATATCAGAGAATTGTAAAAAATGAATTTATCATAACTTTTCCTCTTAAACATATTCAATTTGCACGATCTCTAATAACATATAGTTTATTTAACTTTGATCCGTTTTGAAATCGTAGTTTATGCTAGAATTATAATATCCTGTACCATATTTCTGCAGTGTGCAAATTTCATTTCAATAAACTCATCTAGTAATGAATTGGAAATAAAGTGTTTTGATATTCGATCTTCTTCTACAATCATCATCGTTAAAAATTTCAGTTAATTTGATATTTATATTTCAAAGAACATATTCACAGTCTGTAATTATTACATATTCACTTTTTTGATGAATCTATAAAAATTTCGAAAAATAATCGTCAGATGATGTGAAATTGGAGTAGGACACCGCTTTTCTGACTTCCCTCTCAAATATGTCTCACATCTCATTAATTTCGCTACATTCATCCATTTCCATTGTCATTCTGGAAGATAAATTTTCTGCCGATTAGGCACTCACCAAAGCATACAATTTTCTTTAAATTTTTAAAACCTTATTCTTCAGAATCCCTTCAATATTTATCAGACCTCCAGCCGCTCTTGCTACAAAATCCATCC
This sequence comes from Diorhabda elongata, assembly GCA_026230145.1. Taxonomy (NCBI): domain Eukaryota; kingdom Metazoa; phylum Arthropoda; class Insecta; order Coleoptera; family Chrysomelidae; genus Diorhabda; species Diorhabda elongata. The sequence goes on from CM047926.1 coordinate 46,171,357, forward strand.
ATTCTTCCTCCGACCCGCGCTCCAGCATTCTTCTCTTACACCCAAAAACCTTAAACTTTGACTCACTCCTCCACTCCTATTCATCATCAGTCCAATTGTTATGTTCTCCAACCTACTGCAGCCACTTAATTTCATTCTAAGGTCTTGAAAGTGATTTTATCACTGCCACTATTCCAAAGAGGCCAGTATCTTTCAATCCCCTTTCCACTGTGGAAATACTTGAAGGCAGATTTCTAGATTCATTGAGCTGAGCTGCTATCTCTGGGCCCGTGTATCGTCGATCACGTCTACTGATCAATACAACAAGTCTTAAGCGGTTGTGATTTACTGAGGGCGCCCTGAACGTTTTCTACCACCTAATCTCCTGTTAGATGCATACTCTGAACTCTTGCGGTTAGTGTGAGGATTGAACCGATAGTTCGTTGGTCTCACCCATTTTAAAACTTCACAAAAAGATATCTTAGTCCAAAATGTATGTATCACAACACGTTCTTGTGTCTCACATAGCTAGCTGGGACCAAACTACAATCATGAACACCAAAAAAATTTTCACAGTTAAAGAAAACATGACTAGCAGTGCGATGATACTAAAAAAGTGTATACCATTGTTTCTTTATAAGCCGACTCCTCAAATGGAAAACACCATAACAATCAAACTATAGATAATTCATATAATTCATATAATAGTGTTAATTGAAGCCACAATTTTTATAATTCGGATGAGATGTTGTAAAATTGATTGAAATTCCTCAGCAATTTGTGTGAGATTGATAATAAAATCACAAGTTGAAAACAACTAACAAAATGTTAATTTTTTTGAATATTGTGTATAATTAATTACAACTGTGGAAATTGTTCAGTAGCGCAAATCAAAATGTCACTATAAATTGTTATTCCCACGGTATTATTCGTTGAAATGTTCATGAGAACGTTTCCTTCATGGGCGAAATATAACTTCAGGGTCATCAAGAGACCACGAAAATATACCTGGAGGGCTTAGCTCTTGGAACGTCATCACTTATGCATCACCTTCCACCGCCTCCAAAATAGTCTCCCGAGATAAGCAATAGTTTTCCACCTGTTGCATAAAACAGAGTTGGTCTTGTTTGATCATGAACGTTATGAAAATTTTCATATCAAATAACTCTTTTTGAAATCAAATTATGATTTTAAAAAAGCACTTTATTCAACAACCCGAAAATAGGAACTATTGCTGGTTGAACTGAAGTTCTCTTAAAGAGCTTCCGGCGAGATACGTGACCATTTGAATTAGTAATAATAATAAATAGCAAGTCAAACACTTACTATCACAATGTGATACCCCATTAGATATATTCATTTGGTATTCAACGAACTATTTTTGAATCGAATACAGATTTGTTTTTGCTTCTAAATATGAATCTAGAATAGATGTTATATTCAATTTGATCCACTTATTAGGAGAAGCCAAAAATGTTGATGATTCTGTTATGTATCTATATAATTTCGTAATAAATCATCAACGTAGCTTCCAATCACCTAACTACTACACATTATGATGTTTCTAACTCAAATCAACAACTAATAAAGTATCGGAAATAATATCCAGTTGAAAGATTAGAATTTGCCAACTTTTACTTCAGTGTAATATATTTTGTGGTGATCGAAACAGTTAGCGTGTCTTGTGTATCACATTAGTAATTTATTTACACACTATACGAAACACTTAACTTATAAATAATTTACTTATAAATATCACTTCAATAATTTCTACAATTATTTTAACTAATTTGTTTTTTTCACTACGACTATTTATTTAAAACTGAACTTACTGCGCCACATGAAATTATTTATATACCAAAAATAGAATTCTACAAAGTTCTAGCCATAAAATATCAAAGACGAAGCACGAATTCGCCGAATTTAGAAATTCCATTGTAGCTGGAACCAATTCGCGAAGTTGTCCGTAACATTATCCTCTCCTTAGATGGAGGTTGTTCCTCCTAGAACTCACGAATAGCCGTGACTGGATGTCTAGATAGGCAACTGGACCCACTCCTGCACTCTTCGGTCATATAGAAATAACAGGGCGTCGTCTTCACTAAGTGCTGATGAAGGGGTGGATGGCCGTATATTAATATGTGCACCGCAGTATCCTGGAATATCACCTCTACCGTGTTCATGACGACCCGCCAATCCAACTGGTTACTAGCTATCTTTATCATAGCCAGTTTCTTCACTTTAGCTTCCAGCACATGGACGCGGAGACTTGGAAGCGATTCCCGCATATCGCGATAGGTGGATTGATCTTGAAATTAATTTTTTATTACCAAGTAAAAGATGTACCGCGAATCTTGTTTGAGTCTCATCGTCTTGCCGGGGGCTGGAATCTGTCAAATTTCTCTAAATAACCAAATTTCTTTGGGAAGACGGTTGCTAGTTCTCATGCGTTTTTGATATGAGCAGGGATGTTGCAAGCCAGCGAATAATTTTCCGGCAGAGTGAACAAGTCTGTAGATCTGTAGTGACTCCATATCTAGCTTTGCCGATATCTCCGTACCCATAAATTCTTAGAAGGTAGGGTCAGGCTCTTCTCGCAACTAGTTCACTTTTTTCTATAGATCGTGGTCTCCTTAAAACGGCGCTATTCGATTTTGGTGGACTACTTTCAGTTTGCCATTGGCGATCTTGCTTATGCGATAAATGACATCATTGATCCTTTCCTTGTTACGCATGGACCTTCCCAGGATATTTGTAACTTTGAATAAAATCCTTTTCTCCTCGTCATACTATTATGTAGCCATACTTTATCCCCTTGTGTATGTCGTCCATTATTTCTGGACAACGTTTGTTTTTTCAATTGGATCACATAATATTCTGCCGCTATGTCTTCTCCAGTTCTCCAGCCAAATTCTAAGTCACAAAGAAGCCTTATTTCACGTCCAAACAGAAATTACCCAGGTGTTTCACCGGTGGATTCGTAAATAGCAGATCGATAATCCATTACAAATGGGGATAGATACCGTTCATTCTTTCGACCATTCCATCTGATTGCGGATGTCCTGGACAAATTTCCTGGAACATATGGTTCCCGAAGTTTTATTCTTGATCGCTGTGGACTTCCAAGGGCACACCATATCGGCTGATAAATTCTTTCACGATAGTTGTAGTCTCTTGATTCGGGATCGCATAAATTTTCACCCACTTTGTAAAATAATCAATTACGACGATAATTTATTTACCATCACTGTCTGTCGTCGGTCGTACATTTCTTACACCAGTCCTTCACATTGTCGGAGCGGTTTATCCAACATCTCCTTTGAGGATTCTATACTTATCTAAGTGACATAAAAAATTGAGAGTATCTACTCCGTATAAAGAAGCATCTACAAAGTGAAATTATAAACTTCTGAAAATGATCGTATATCTCAAAGACCTGAAAAGTGATCTGAGAGCAGCCTGTTATATAAAATAATTTCTATTATTCATCTTTATGGAATCAAATCAGATCGGATCATTCTATTAGATGAATTTCTGGTGAATTCAAAAAGTTTGCGTTACCTTCTATTAGCACTAACAATATTGTGTACAGTGTTAGTATTTGCTATTGATTCCACTCGATAAAATAAGTACGCAATAAGGAACAAGATTGTTTCTAATTTTCTGCCTGTTAATTGGAGATCCAAAAATTCCGATGAACTTTTTTCATTAACAGTATTACAAGCTTTTCAAAGCCAATACAAGACAGATGTATATTCGGATCAATACCAGGATTGATGAGTTCAATCGCTCCTTTTAAGTATAAAAATGCTCCGTAGTTTTATAAATTGTAGTCTCAATTAAAATAGGTGGATATTTTATCACGACTATAAAGTAATTTCGCGTAACTTTTCTCCCTAGCAATTTATCTTGCTTGATTAGTTTTTCTTGGATTAATTGCTTCAATTGTTTTTCTCATTTTACCTCGTGCATATTCGTCTTGGCCAAATTTCACTTCGAAAGCACTTTTACTTACAGCGACTTTTATGCGAGCAATTTTCTTGTAGATTGTTTTCTCATCCCTATTCCTCACTCTTTCTCGTCTTGACTCAGGGATTTGTCAGCTCTACCTTTGTAATTAAATACAGAACAAACAAACTATTTTAAATTCAATTTCTTATGAAAATAACTGTTTATACTTTGTAGAAAGCTTCTGGTTCACAGTGGATACACCACTTCGTCCAAAAATTTTTTTCCTGTCAAAACATCTTGTTCGAGAATGTACCTTGAGGCGTTCATTGATCTCAGTTATATACTGGAATATATTTCATCTTAATAATACAACACAGATCAAGAATTTGATAGCCTTCTTGGAATTACACTGCATTCACGGTGACAGTTTTATAGCAAAATGAACTAAATTGGAATTTCTGGAGTCGTTGGTGATAATCATACTGAATACACTGTTCACATTACACTAACACTCACAATTACGCTGACAGTTCCTAGCATTATCCGTAAAAAATTATCCCTAATATTACCACGCCTAATTTGTGTGAAAAAATTTTTATGGGGAATCTCGACTAAGTATCCAATTAGTTTTTTTTAATAATGTTAATGTTAATACAAAAAGCGCATGCGAGTTAGTGACTTATTTGCATGAAAGAAAGACGTGAGCATTGACGATTTAAGATATTCTGTGATGTTTAAAGATATAAATGACGTAATAGTCCAGTCATTATGGGAAAATCGCCATACCCAGTATATTACCACGTAAAATCCGTAAAACCTAACATCCTAAAACTATTCTCAAAATCCACATATAATTGAATGATCGCAAGTTTTGAAATCAGGTGTCAAAGGTCACAAAAATCGACATTTTTTAATTTTATATCATTTTCTATGGGTTTTACGCTATTTAAGGTTATAATTTATTGCTAAATGTGTAATCATAATTTTTATCAAACTCTTAAATTCGATTTTTGTGACCTCTCACCACTGACTTTGAAACTTGGGACCATCCAATTATATTTGAATTTTTAGGATAATTTTTGGATGCCAAAGTACAAGCTTGTACGTGATAATACTGGGTTCGTCGATTTTTCGAGATAATCACCTAAAAAGACTGGTATATAAAGACGGATGGCTTAAATCTCAGATTTGGAAGTGTGGGTGATAATTTTTTTTGTTAGGTTTATATTTCTATTGTTATTTTCTTTGTTATATCTTTATATCGTTACAGATTTGTTGATATAAATTTTTCATCTAACCTAGTGACTTTTTTAATCTGAATAACACCCTAAACAACACGAACTAAATTAGATCTCTACATATTACAAATCAAGACACAGTTTGTAAGTCAGATGATTCAAGGTGTACGTGACCAGCATTTTAATGATTTAATAACAGACTGGTACATGCCAAAGCAGAGAACAGAGAGAGAGAAAGAGAGTATCAAGCTTCAAGAGTTAAATTTGAAAGTGAAAACTTATATAGTTTATCCCCCTCATTTATAAAATAGAACTTTTTGAAAAATACAATTGAAAAGTTCAAGCTAGAATATTTTCCCGCATATAGTCTTCTATTAAATGATTGTGTTAATTTATTGTTGAATAAATGAAATGAAATTTGAGGACATGATTCTTACTAAAACCTAAACTTCTATCCTTATGATCAGAGAGTGTCTGACCCTCTAGCTTCTACTCCAGTGGAAGCGGACTTACTCCGTTTACCTAGATTACTACCTGAAAATTGATGTGTTGGCTACATTGCAGTAAAAATGCTTTATGTCTGTGTAGGCATTTAGATCAAAATCGACAGGAATAAAGAAAAAACTGGCATGCAGTAGATATCGAGATGCTATTTTTTGTATTGTCTTCGTAAAGCGGCCGTAAGATAGTCTAGATATATTGGTTGTGCCATTTTTCGAAAATTGTATTCTTTGCTTATCAAACGATTGGAATCCTGGAAAAATTGCTCTAAAATCGTTTCTTGAGGGTTTTCGAGCATGCTGAGGCCAATTCTGCAGTTTAATTCACCGGGGATGCCCGGGGTTGGTTCTTCGGAGGTGTTCGTGGGGTGCACTTCGGAAAAGTTATACGGCTCAAAAAAATCGACGGAAAATCGCTTTCGGGCATGCTGAAAATGGACACGGAGCGTTCGGGGATGGCTGTAAAGAAAGGTGATGGAGAAAATGAAAAATGTCAAATTGTATTCTCACTCAGTTATTTATGATAATGTTTTATTGTTATCTCAGGATAGTATATTGTCGTATTTTCAAATATGATGTATTTATTTAATCATCTACGAAATTTTCCAACTCTTCTTCTTCTTCCTCTTCCTTCTCTTCTTCGTCGTCACTGTTCTCAGTCCAATTGGAATTGACATAATGCCAAAACAAAGAATTGGGCCAAAATCAAATAAATCGAATACTCTTAACACTGTATTTCTGTATAACGAAAAAGAATGAAAACAACGGGGGGACAACGGCTGATGCAACAGTAATACCAGAACACCGTTGTGCCAGACAGAAGCTATTTTTCTCCACAGAACTAATTTTTATATTTATAATATAACTTAAATCTGTAAACAGATTGAATTTAAATTTTTATAATTCATAATATTTATAATAAAATTGGCAGAATTGGCCCGAAAATCCCCAAAAAACGATTTTTGATCAATTTTTCCGAGTTCTCAATCGTTTGATAAGACAATGCAAGAAAACCGCATCTCGTTATCTACTGCTTACCAGTTTTCCCGATTTGTTTCCTATCTTCCCTGGACTACTGTGCTCTCGTTTACAGTATTCTCGCAAAATTTGCTGAAAACGTCGTCACAGTACTTTTATTATTAGGGACTGATGAGAATAATAGTATTTTGTTGAAAAGTTGTACTACTTGATCCGCTCAATTCTAAATGAAGCTGTATTCTGAAAACACTTAGGTTTTGTCTTTATTATTTTATGTAGATTTCTCTGAATGAAGCAAGAAATAATACTACTAGTATTGTAGGGAAAAAATCCAATTAGGAACTTCTTAAGAGCTCTTACCACGGTTCAGTATTCTTTCAGTAGTAGCTTTCATAATTTATTCATCTCAAGTCGTCATTTTTAGAAATGGCTCAGTTTTTCACATCCGAGAAGTATTTAATTTCTTAATAGATAAGTCAGTCTACAGAAACGTTTTTTTTTAATTGTCGCTACCGTCCTATAATGGATATGGATATGAGTATTTCGCCAATTGGTTCAAGGCCTCCATTAAAAATACAAGGTGATATAGTTGTCTATTAGAAGAGATGTGTCTTAGCTTTAATACCTTTTTTTTCGGGTTTAAATTCGTACAGAATATTAACGATTCTTCTATTTATAATCACTATTTTGACAGCTACTTGGAACAGTTCGGAATTCGTTTCAAACCTTACCAAACTTCTTCTTGGGTCTCTTCTACTAAAAACTTGATCTTCTTCTTGAATTCTTGTCAGCTCTCCTTTGCATGTCACGTTTTGTACCTACAAGATTCTCAATATTTATCATAACCGTATATTTTCTAGATTTTTTGTGTTGATTCTATTGTTGTCTTCAACTACATTCAAGGAGGAGGTTTTCATGAATCTGCACCTAATATCCTTATGTTTCCAAATAGTTCCTCTCTATCTTTGTGTGATTGATCTGTCATTCACTAATAACTATGAATTTAGTTCGCTCATTATTAATTTCTACATCACAATCAATACTTAAGTATTTTATGATGCTCATTAGCTTTTCAATACTGTTAATATTAACAGTAAATATCACATTTCCGCAACTAGTGAAAGGATAAAGTAAGCTCGAAGAATTCTGACCATATTATTAATTCATAACATCATCAATTATTAATAATATACTTTTCCAGTGATAAAAAAATTATACTTTTTCTATTTTAGTATCATTTGGCATTTATGAGGGGTAATTCGTTGTATATAAATGATAATTTTCCTCCACAGTATGGATCAACCTTCATTAATTTTGATAATGGGTTAAATATTTTAAGCTTAGTCATAATCAATCACAGAAATGCTGAATCATAGGTTCGTTCAAACCCATCAAAAATGCGTCTTTGGTACGGTAACGATTCTGCGCAATAGAGATTACGTGTTCCAACCGGGCGATTACCGTTATACGAACGATTCTTGCATAGCCGGAGATTGCGCAGAAAATATCTAATATCGGATAACCGTTCCAAGTAAGGTCCCGACTAGCATGTTGAAACAAACCTCGTATGTCAAAGTGCTCTCAAAGTTTGAGAAGACATTTTTTACCTTCTACTGATCATGTTCCATACATGTTTAAATTGATGCAAATCTGAGTATGTTGGGAAACAATGTAGGGTATGATTTTGTACATGTTGAAAGTAGTCCAATGGCTGTATTATGATACTTGTTAAGTATTGAAAACCAACCATGTTTCGGCATGCTAGACAATTTTATAATTGAAAATTCAAAGAGACCTCAGCAACAGGGCAATCTGTGAAAAAGAAAACAACTGACGGAAAGAAAAACAAATCTAGTCGATGACAGTGCATATGAATATTACACCTCAATCGTAATGGAAATGACCTAAATGATAAAAAAAGTCTCAGTATCAACTGAGCTATAATAAATGACTATACCTTCTCACTTGTATGAAAAAGTCATTACAAGGACCCTCATAATATATCCTACAAACTTTTGTTGATGGCAGACTATATCTTCAAGATAATATCGTAATCTTGGACTAAACTCTTGGTCCTCTCTTGTCCTGCTCAGTTGTCCTGTGTTTTTGGTTGTCTGTATTTTATTTTCTTCATTACATTTCTGGAGATATATCACAACTGTATCCATATTTCAGCACATTTTATCATCAATTTATGAAACGAGGCAGTATTCGAAACTCAACATTTTGATGATTATTTGAATTTGTATTATGTAATTGAAAATTTCTCGTTAATATCTCAAGAATCATAGAATGTAGAAACAAAATGGAATTATCATATATGAAACTCCAGCAAACAAAAAACAAGCTTGCAAATATTATATTTCAAAGCTCTAGAAAGTACCGAAGAGACTTTTAAGTGGAAAACGAATACAGATATTTTTTTTATGATATGATTTATCAATAACATAAAAATATTCATTTAAAAGTTAAAATCAGTTGATGGCTACCTCTAATTTTATAAGCATGAGTTTCGTTATTTTTTCCAGAAATAACTGGAAAACAACGTTTAATGCAAAACATATCAGTTTCTGTATCTAACATCTAAATTGCTGGAAACATCGAGTTTCCATAGCAAAAATGACTGTATAGGATTGTTCAAAGTATTATTCCTTGCTTGAAGTAAGTTTTCTCTAGGTAGTATTTGAATTTGATATCTCTGTCCTTGAAGAAAGATTGTTTAATAAAACTCCTCTAAGAAAACATTATCGTGCTGAGGGTACTAAAAAGTATGTATAATCCCAGATTAAGGTGCTAAGTACATGTGCAAATCCATAGCTGTTATATCAAAAAGTTCTTAGTCTTTACTGTGCTTACTACTGTACAGACATGCCTCTTTGAAAACATGAATAAAATTCAAAGATGTTCCTATATAATAATTTTTCTAGTTAAATTCCACATAACTCTGTGTCTGTCAAATACGATATCCCAACAATAATCACCTTGGAAATAAGTGATTAATATTGAAAATATTATTGACGTATTTTATTTGGAATATATTTTGGATTGATTTTAGTTCTTTGTTTTTCCGTCTTTATATTCATAAACGTCAGTTCTCACATCTATAGAGTTCAATATAATCAATCATTTTAAAACCAATTGGGAAAATCGATTGACAAAAGTATTCTTATTTTTTTGTCGAAATTCTAGTGAAACCTCTGCACAATCATAATACTTCCAATATTCTTTTGATAGAATGACGAGCTTAAGATCAGACCCTTCCTTATCAGCAGTAGAGCCTTTAATGAAAATGAGTAGGACCGTGCTCTGCGAAAAGATATCATCTCGCACACAAAAATATCCGAAGTCCTGAAAAAGTGTTTTATGCTTCAGTGGAATTGACAGACTTATTTCATTTGAATGTGAATCGTGCATCATGAACGTATCGGAGGGTTGGAAAAGCGGCAAATCCCATCAAAATTCCAGAATATCTTTGGAGTAAATCAAATCTAAAAACTCTTTCTCAAATGTGACATCACTTAATTAACTATTCATAATACGACAAGAAACGAAAAAATAATCAACTACCACATTCACTGGAGAAACTACTTCAAGAAGAAACTACTTAATAGACTGCTAGCTAACTGATAGAATCTAGATTGATCTGCGTGGTTGACGCCTATAAAAAATAATTTCTACTTATGGTTACATAATATATTTTTTAAGCAACCGTGAATTTACAATGAACTGTCGTCAGTTTTAAACTGAAATTTTGTGATAACACCCTGAACAAGTCGGATGTATATTCCAAACTATATAAATTGAAACAGTTCTTCTTCTTATAGTTCATTCACAAACTTCTTCAAAAGTAGATATTGATCTATATTCAATGTAATATTCACGAAAATGTTTCTGAGATTGCTTCAACTAGCATTTTTTATAGTCACAAGTAAAAAAAATATCTCAGTTTAATATCACAAATTATCCCATCTCTCATTACGGAATGAAATAGGTTAAATTAAAGGTATTTAGTTGGAATTGTGATTTGCCACGTTTCGGTCATCTTTATGGAAAAATTAGATAAAATTTGTGGTTATGAGTATTCGTACGAGCTGTTAAGACATCTCTGATGACTGATCAAAATTTAATGAACAGTATCAAAATCTTCTATACCTTGTTAATACCAAATGAAATAGTGCCCTTTCTCAAGAGACAGATAACGGACGATGAAAAATTGATGGAATATGAGAACGTTGAACGCAAGCTATCGTGATAGGAGCTTGATGAAGTGACACAAAGGACTGCAAAGCTTAGACTGATGACACGTAAGGTTATGTCGTGCGTTTGTTGGGACTCGAGGAGAATTATATACTCAAAATGAAATCTTAAAACCTGTTTGAACTTTTAATATAGAAAGAAATTGATCAGAAGCGTCCGGTTTTGATTAGTAAAACGACAATGCCATGTCACATACATCTTTCATGACTCACCGAGAAGTGACTGAACTTTTTCGGGAAGTTTCAATGTACCAATGAGCAGTTGCTGTTGATCTTACATCTTCGCTTAAGCAAAGAAAAATGACTGTAAAATAACTAGGTATTCATTATAAACTATAAAATTAATTCGAATAATCATCCAAATAAGTTGGAAAACTCATAATAAGATGCAAAGGTGCAAGCTTAAAAAACATCACCAGATCGCTGTAGTGCATTGATAGATACTTGTATGATATTAATTTTGGTATGGGTAAAAAACGTTCATTCAATTGTCGATGAATCATGACTCGTTCTTCCCACCTAGACCATTTATTTAAAACTAACTAACTGCCTAACAAAAAGTAACGAAAGAAATAAATAAATGGACTTTCCTAGAAATCATTAAGGAGGAATATTGTGAATAAACCGCCTGCTACTTGAAAACTTGTGTATAAATAAACATCAAACGAGTTCTGCCATTTATAAAAAATGTGAGAGACGCTCCCCGAAGGTGCGGCGCGAATTCGCCAAATTTTCAAATTTCCATAGTTGCTGAACAGACCCGGCTTTGGGAACCATTTTGCGAACTTGTTCATAACAATATTATTAGTGATTTGAATACTTTCTTTTATTTCAAATTCCAGATTTATTACTATAAATTTGCCTATGTTTCTTTTCTCCATAATCTCGAAGAGATATTTATTGAAACAAACGGTTTCTCTTAGCACCAAGCACATTTTCCTTCCATCTACTAACTCACTTTCAAGACAATGGAAAGTACCTGCTACATATTCTCTCGGATGTGATTTTTTCTGTTTTTCCATATGGTTTTATATAAAAATCGAATGGAACGTGGGAAAAATTGTGTGTAAGAATTTTTTCAGAATCAACAGAAATAAGAATACTTTGTTCACTCTATAATAAAAAGGTACATACTTGTAGCCAGTTCACTAATAACCTTAATAAATAATGTTTTCAACTAGATCACGAGTTGAACCTTAGTAGCTAGAATAGTTATCAAATATTTAGGTTTGATTTCGAGGGAATCAAATTACTGAACTATTATCCATCGTGGAGCTAGTTGCTCAAATTTAGATTTGTTAGGAGATGTAGACTTATTGGAACATGATAATAATTCTTCATAAGACCTATCAACTATTGAGAAAGACTGGGTATACTCATGATTATAGACGCGTAAGTCATATTTCAATCAAAGCTTTCCAGGACTTTGGGTATTATCAGGAAACTATCAATGTGATGGCTGTGCATATCATGGGATACCTTTATGTTGGAACCAGTAAGATCAAAAATATAAGCCCTACTGTAAGTATGTACTGTATGTACTGAGTCTCGATTACTGACACCGAATGTATTCATAAATTTGTATCAAGTCTTCAAAACTAGGTTCCAATATTTTATTTAGGTCATAGGAGGTTGATTTGAACATTTTACTTATTTATTTCAGTATTATAACAGATCACATTTAAATCAAATAAATCTAGAATATCCTCACAATTATTTCATAATTCGAGGAAATCGTTGCAGTGTTGTGGAAATAAATAAATGACCTTCCAAATGATGTGTCGTTGTTATGTGCTATTAACAAATTTGAATCTGTTTAGAAACTTTTTCTTTTCCGCAAGAAATTTGACATTCTTACATTTGGAAAAATCCTCCAAGTTTCTGATGGCTCAAGTTATCTTTGGGAGGCCGATTATGGTTAACCGCAAAGATATTTACTTTTTCTAATTTTACCATATATTTTCTGTTAGAACGCATTATTGTGTACGGCTTATGTTTTTCATTTAATCAAGCTTTGCCATAATTCCTATTTTGATTCAATTCATTATGATCATTGTCTCTTTTCAGATTTATGTGTTTTAAATCTCCCCTATTCGTTTCGTAACTTTTCTCCTATTATATTTCTGTTGATTCCTCACTAAGCAAATTTGTCGATCAATTTACAATGTTCGAAATGAAATAAAACAAAATTAACCATTCGAAAATTTTGCTTGTATTCTCAAATTTTGAGCTCCCTTCAAACGAATGACTATGAAGTCTTACACCAAATACTGTCAGGTCGTTACGATTCGCTCGCAGAAATCTTTTTTAGCAATAAATGTGATGGAATCAAGGGTAGGACGCTAAATAAAATTCGAGTTTATATCTTATTATATTAAAAAATGTCGTAGTAGACTCATTTGAAAATTGCGTTTTTATATTTCATATTCTAGAAAAAGGAAAATGGGTTGAACTGAATTCACTTAACAATAAATTTTCTCTATTACCTCCGAAGTTAGTGGTTCGAAAATATTACCATTTGACTCTGGGTCATCGTTAAAAAATGTGGAAATTATTATCGTAGTGGAATATTTATTCATCCTCAGCAATTTTTGTAGAACAAGAACTCAATTGAAAATAATGTGGAAGATGTTATAATTTGTATTGAATTTATAATGTAATATGATGAAGTTTTGAAATGGATTTTTTAATTAAACTAATAATTGGGCCGTTAAAGATTTATCGTCGAATTTATTCATTTGGATAATTATTCTTTATTAATCTCCTAGTAAAATTCCAACTCTAAATTTTCTCTATGATCCTTTTTAAACAAAAAATGGTTAAATGAAATGAAGATACAGTGAACGGAAGAAAGGAAAACGTTAGAGATTTTAGGAACATTGAAAGAAATGAGTCGTAGAAAGTCTACGTCCCTCATTCACAGTATAAAAATGGGTAAGGAGAAAGAAAAAACATAGAAATTTGTAGTTGTAATGTAGAAACTGTTTACAAACAATAAATCCTTGGAGGAATTTAGTAAGACGATAAAAATGAGTAGAATGTGGAAGGAAAAATTCACATTGATGTTAGAAATTATCCAAATCGAAAAGTTGGGTTCCAATACAAGATACTAGAAAACATTCTTGTTTATTATATGATGACTAAGAACAATAATCAATAATCAATTTCACTTTGAATACAGAAGAAAGTTGTACAGAAGCCGTGAATTATATTATAAATAATTTATAGACACTTCTATCTTGCGTCCATATATCGAAGCCTCGAAGGCCTATGTCTAGATTTCTCACAATTGAATTATATCTCAAAATCTTTGAACTTTGTTTCATTCTTCCTCCTTTACTCTTTTTACTATACCTCTTTTTATTTCCTCTGTTATTTCTCTTCACTCAGTTATTTCCACTTCTATTTTTTCAGCATTCTTCTGGGTTAGCACACAGGACAAACATTCATAAAGTAGTGTTGGCCTAATAATTGTACAATCTCATTATGTTGCTTTGGAGATTGCTTTTACCTTTATAATATTATTCAAGGACCCTTAACCACACTTTAATGGTCGGAGGACTCAGTTTTTTCGAAGTGTTATTTGAATCCGAGTTTCCGGTCCTGAAAAATCTGTTTTCTTCCCGATTCTTCCTGTTCTGTGGCATATCCATATATTTAGTGTTTTCACCATTAACCCTAAAGCCTAATATTTTTTATTCTTTTTCCAATCTACTATAGACTTTTAAAATTTCCCCCTGGATCTGGCTAATAATTTAATATTGTCAGCAAATGTTAAAATTTGATGTTTTCGGTGATAGATCAAACCTTGTGTCCGTCTTTGCGCTTTCCTCATGATACATGATAACCTCTGAGGTTATATAGTAACGTGAATAAGGGTTCCTCTGCTTCAGCCCCCTTTTTCCTTGATACTCATACAACTTTGTCCTTTGGCAAGCATGAAAATTGGAGGAAAGTAGATGAAGAAATGAAACTGAGAGAATTAAATATCATAAGGTGCATTATTAACATATGAAGGTTAATCAGAAGGGTAACAAAACCAAAAAAGTGGACTAACTCACAAACCAATTTACTAATTAAAAAAAAGAAGCAAGATTGAAAACATCGATTCATTTCGTAATTATGGATCACATCCAGTAATAGTACAATGTGTCTCTGTTCAGTTAATATGAATATATTGTGCAAATAATTAATTTAATCAATATATTTGTGAAAAATGATATATCTGGATGTTATAAACTTTTTTTGTGTTGAATTATATATTTCGTTTTTTGTTTGATTCAAGTTGTTTACGTGGCTTCCACTTTGAGTTCACTCAAACTCATTAAACAAATAACAAGCTCACAAAGACCTGAATATTATTGAAAATTTTTCATATTTGAACTCACCTCTCGTAGTCTCTCGAAACAATTGTTCTTATAAGAAAATTTTTTTCCAATACGTTGAAATGTGAGGTTTTTGAGATACAATAGAATTTGAATATCTACCCACCCTCTAGAAATTCAAAATATGAGATTGTATAAAATGAAAATGCACGTTCAGTTTCGCAGATGCTCCTAAAATAACATTTATGACTTATACAAAATATCAATAATACAAGCAAATCAATGCAAATGAGGGACTTGCTAAGAAAAACTGATTTGTAAATTTTTAATTTTAGATCTTTTTGAATATTTTATGATTTTAACATATACATACACATATACTACAATTATGTGATTAGATCTTCTAGCCATAAATTTCTACATTGTAATTAAATATTCATCAAGATATTGCCAATAATAAGTAATGAACCTTCATAACTCGGTAATCCTATGTGTATATTTTGCTATTATGATTATTTGCTAATATATATTTTAGCTCGAAATGTTAATTAAGTATTTTTCCAAATTCAGAGGAGATCTTTTAGACCATGTTTAAATCTGTAAAAATATTTCCGATTCTATAACTACACTTCAGTACTCCGATTAAATGGAATAGATATATTCACGGCATGTTTGGTTAAATAGATTCTTATCAGAATTTATGCTTTAATTTTGTCTTGAGAAATGTGCTGTCTATTGAGAAGACTGTTAGTGTTTAGCGCGATATCAATAAATGAAAACACATCACATTTAAAGTCTATGTTTTACTAGTATCGTCCCCTCAATGAATATTTCTCGAAGATAATCCAAAAGAACTTGGGGTTTTGACAAGTTATTTCATTTCCTTGTTCTTGTAGTTGCTTACCAAAATTTTTCAACTAAAACGTTGTGAAGCCATGAAGAAAATGGATTTCTTCTCATATTAAATTTGAGTTCATGAGATATGTTCAATATATCATGATAAAATATGTTTCCGGAACATAAAAGCGTTAATACCGATATCGAACATAGATTTATATGAATATATACGAGGATGTATTGATATCTAGCTAGACAAGACCACAAAATATTACTTTACCATAGAAACGAACAATAACTTATTAGAAGTGTCAGTGTAAAGTTTGACGCCAAAAAAGTGAACCAGAGTTACGCAATAAATTAAAAGAAAAACGATGTCCACCAGAATTGTGAAAATCGGAGTAACGATTCATCATCTAGTACCTGTATTTAAAAGGGTTAAGAAGTAAGCAGATTTACGAAAATATGCTCAATATTCTTGGTGATCAATGTCCTTCATATGTGACCGTGAAAAATTGGATTGCAAGCTTCAAAAGAGGTAAATTTTCCATTGAAGATGATGACCGATCGGGATAGCCAGTTTCTATGTCAGTCCCCGAAAATATCGATGCAGTACATGACATGAATTTATCAGACCGTCGTATTGGGCTAAAACGGATAACAGAAGCACTGAATATTTCATACGAACGCGTTCATCATATAGTTCACGTCAATTTGGACATGGGAAAAATTGTTGCAAAATGGATCCCCAAATGTTTGAATGTTGACCAAAAGCGTGCAAGGGTAGAAGCATCGCATTGAAACTGTGCTCAATTTGAAAACAATGTAGACTTCTTAAACCGAATTGTTACTATGGATGAGACTTGGGTGCATTTCTACGATCCAGAAACAAAGCAGCAATCGATGGTATGGTTTCGTGTCCAAAAATCTGCTGGAAAAGTTCTTGCTACAGTTTTCTTTTGGGATTGTCATGGAGTAATCATAATTGATTATTGATTACTATTAGACATTACTGACCACTATCCAAAGGTGTTTTGTTTTTGCAGAACAACGCCCCTGCACACAAATCTCATGTTGCCAAGCAAAAAATTCGTGATTTATGGTTTGAATTACCCGAACACTCCCCTTCACCAGATTTGGCTTCGTAGGACTATCATCTCTTCACCCAACTAAAAAAAAGTCGTAAATTTTCTTCTAACGAGGAGGTAATAAAATCTGTGGAGGTCTGATTTGCAGAACAAGAAGAAACATTTTTTTTGAAAGGTCTAGAGACGTTTCAGGTTCTCTGTAATAGATATATCCAATTAAGAGGAAAATATGTTGAGTAATAGAATATTTTGACATTGAAATTTTGTTTGGTTCTATAGTAGGCTAAGAATTTTTCAATATATCTGATAACCGTAGACAGCACCTTTCGCTTGAGAAAGGGGAAAAGGCAACAGCAGTAAAAGAAAGTCGAGAAGTTAAACTACTATCCTGATCTAAGCGAGAAGGAACCAACAACATTCTCTAAGAGCCAGTTGTCTATTCACCATGAAGTCTACAGACAATATCCGGACCAAAGTTCGTTAGAAGGCTTCTGCGCAAACCCGTCTGAACGTATATGGGAAAACCAGGTGAGTCTAGAGAGTTACTGAATTGTAAGAGTAGGCTTTCTAAGAAGCTTCAACCGTAAATACTCAGGCTACCATCACACGATGGCACCTGGAGCCTTGGAGTATATTAATTCTTCACTGACGATAAAAAATTGTTGCACGAGGTAACCCCATAACTGAACTTTGGCATCAAACCGGCAAGTAAAGACGAAAGAACGTTATACTATAAGATTTTGAAGACTATTCGCTCTGACTAATTTGTGAGAAGGGAGTGTATATCAATTGATAGGAAGATATTTGTTTTAAGAAATTTGGAAACCTCAACAGGCACGCTGGGAAAATGCGAAGCAATCCAATTCATTATGTCAAATAAAGTTGCTGTGGTTGCTACTACCTAGTCGCGGCATTTGATTCATTACAACGTTTCTGTTTTCTTCCGTTTGTCCACACAACGATGTGAAGTTTTTAAAAATGGACCACTTTAGGATAAAAAGACAGGAAGTTTATTTACCAATGTTTGAAAAAGTGAAGTATAATAAAACAATATTTCACAAACAGCAAAACAAAATTCAATTTTTAGGAATTTCTCGTTATCAATTTGATCGCATTCGAGATAATTTAACACTTCCGTTTCTCTAGTAACATATTTATTTATCTAAATTTGAAGCAAAATATTCGTTTGGCTGCTTCCAGTGCAGTCAATCGTTGGCTAGAGAAAAAAGAATCTCGTAGCAGCAATTAGGAAATCCTAAGAAAACAGTAGACGTATTTAGAAAGCACTACTTATGTCTTTCCGCTACCGTGTCGTAATCGTCGATGATTTGCATGTGGGGTGAAGGAAAATGCGGCTTAACGTGTTTAACTGAAGTCTCACACCACCGGCCACTCGGATTTCTGGTAAAAATTTTGAAACGTTCAGTTAAATCGCTCGTATGCACTAGGTATCTATTCTCAGAAATGTGAGTAATAGGATTGCGGCATTATCAATATATCGATTAGAAAATCGAACA
Organism: Diorhabda elongata; assembly: GCA_026230145.1. Classification (NCBI taxonomy): domain Eukaryota; kingdom Metazoa; phylum Arthropoda; class Insecta; order Coleoptera; family Chrysomelidae; genus Diorhabda; species Diorhabda elongata. Next base: position 46,190,026 of record CM047926.1, read on the forward strand.
CTTTGTAATGTATTATTTCGATAATAATCAATTGCTTTTATTCCATTGAATACTTGAATGAAGTTTCGTCAATCAGTTCATTATGAACATTGTATGATTACTCGAACCGTTTTTGCTCCAAGTATCCCATTCAGCAAAGCTACTAATTGCGATAACAATTTTCATAAACGTTCAACAAATTTTTATTGCTACAAAATTCTACAAGATTTACTTCTGTATTCCATTCAGAATCAATGATAACGTTGAACTTCTAACTGTAATATCAAATGTAACCTCTAAGTAGTTTTTTATAAATACTAATATCTGCAATTGTATGAATATTTATATAGTTGACAAATGTTGATTCAACAAAGTCGAGCGTATTGATGCCCAGTGTTTAAAGTTAGTCCCAATCTACTGATATCAATCTCAAACACACAGTTTTACCTTTGAGGAAATTTCTCATTATTGAGAAGAGCCAGAAGTTGCTCGTCCTAAATCTGCTGACTAAGATGGAAGTGGATAGACAGGAAAGGTTTGAAAATCATTTGCAATAAGTTTCAAGAATGTATTTGTTCACTGCCAAATACCGAGGCTAGAAGAAAATATAAGATAGTTCGCTCTGGATTTTGCTAGCTATACTTACAATATTAATAACAATAATTTTTGACAAAGATGAACTATAGTTACTGTAATTTCAATAATCAGCACGCCTACGTTAAAATAAAAAATTTCATTAGTTCCCAAAGATTAAGAAGAGGATGGAAACTTCATATAATCCGCATAAAGATTAATTTGTGAAATAATCCAATCAAATTATTGCGAGTAAACACTAAATCAATATCTCCCGTCGTAAATTAATTTTATGTCGAAAAAAAATATTTTTTCATATTTGCGCCTCTTAAATCCAACCAAAAACCTGTGAATAAAAATTTCCAAAAAGTTTTGAGAGCTAGGTCCGTCATATAAAGCACCCTCAGTTCAGTTACGCACGTAACCATCCCTTTTAATTGCGTTTCTTCGCACTCGGGGCGAAGAACTTCATAATGAGGTGTAACGTGATTAGCAGTGACGTCACTCGAAACAATTGCTAGTAGAGAAGAGAAAGAGGTTCCCTCCGTAACGCCGTAGTTAGCTGTGGCTCTATCCGGAGGAAACTTTTCAATCGGAACTAAATTATAATGAAGTAACTTCAAAGTCCTTCAAGAAGAAGGCATGCAGAAACACAGAAGCTAGTTAATGAAATATCAAATCCAGTGACGACGTAACCCATTTTTTCTAAGGATCACAATAAATTTTGTATAAATGAATTTATATTGATTCACTGTTATACCGTTAAGGCTAATCAATCTTTTAACTACATTCAGAAAGTTGTTGTTATTATTGATGCTTGAAAAGTAAGTCTCAATATTTATATTTTTCATTCTTTAATTTTAGAACAAAACCTAAAAGATTCTTGTAGTGTTAACAAACATCAACGCTCATTTATTACCATGGAATTTTGCTTATTTTCGTGGGCAGCTTGAAAACGTTTTCCTCTGCTCTAAATCTGTGAAGTTGTTTCTGTGTATCAAGCATAGTTTTGAGAATAATATAATTCGATATTTTCAGAAATGAGTGGTAGAGAAAACTATTAGTTATTGATATTCGGATCTATCAAACTCTTGAGAGCTTCCCAGAAATTGTGTGTGAGTAGTTCATTTGAGCTCTAGCTATCTTAGTACAGACGATACAAACTAAGTTTGTTACTAACATTCTACAACATTCTACAAAACAATGAAAAAATTAGCACTAGGACAATCCAAACTAGAAGAACGAGCTGATGATTCATAGTTATATAGTTATTAATTTTCTGTTATTTAATGAAGAAGGCATAGAAACTTTCCTGCCGAAGCCAAACTATAAATATGCCTTCACTGCATTCTAATATATGTTTATTTAAAAGTTGGAACCATCTGTAGATGACGCTGTTTAGTAATTTTGAAACAGAATCCAAAAAATTTGTTACCTACAAATTCCAAACCCTTATGAATGCAATAAATAAGCGGGTATATGATGAATTCATCATTACAAGCTTATAAAATGGAATTCTTGGTTTGAGGGAAATAATTTTTGAAGACCATCAAATAACATCTTCTGTCTGTGCTCCTCTACTGGATGGGTCGTTTCTGGACAACCTGCTATCAATAATAAGTTTTTTAAGTTTCATCTTTAACAACATATGACAATATGATTTCTTCTAAAATGAATGTTATTCTCCAATTATTATACAAATGAAAAATAACCACTTTTTGACAAACAGCTATATAAACTCACATCTTTTAGACATAGAGACCCAAATCTAAGATGCTGAAGCCAAAGAAAGATAAAGTAACAAACTATACTTTATTCAAGTATCATATATCAAATATGAAAGTTAACATGGAACGTATCAATAATTTTCAATTCAATTGAATGATTTTCGAACATATGTTTTTCCAGAAATTTATTATTGAAAATGTTGTGTTTTCCGTTTCCTGCAAGATCTCTATCTCTATATGTTTTAATCTTAATTTCCATCTCTTGCGTGCTAAACCCTGTGTACGGTTTTATTCAAATTTATATGCATAATTATATATAAAAGTAAGAAAATACTGTTGAACGGTTATTGAGGGAAAAAATTAAAGGGTAATATGTGGTTTGAATCATTCTCCATCAAAGTACTACGAAATAATATTTACAGAATTCATTTAATCTATTCAGACGTGGCTTATATACAGCATTGTGCTTAATCCCCCGTAATTGAAGAAAGTACCGACCATGATAGGCCTCTATAGATGAGTTACTGACTTAACATTAAAGAACATCTTGGGGTCCGTAGAAGCACTATCATCAGTATCCCATGCTGATTGGAATCCTTTTTTTGTTCTTTGATAAGAAATCTTCATTTGTTTGTTATATTTGGAAATCGTTTATTAAAACTAAGTCCCGAACTCGTAGAGTCAATCGCCTATTGGAATAAACCAGTTTCTACACTTTTTTTGGTATGCAATAAATAATGTTTGCAATGTTCACTCTTTTCTTTATATGATGATAAATAAAGAAAAACTCAAAATTAGAAGTATAACCCATCGTATTAGATAGTTTCAACCCAACTTTTAGTATGGTCTCTAAACTTTAGTGGAACGATTTTTTTTGCTTAATCGCATAAAATTATTGCATTTCAATTTCAACTTCCCTTTTCCATTCCGGTTCTCTACCACTCAAGAATTCTATCTAAATAGATACTAATCTGTCAACTAAATTATCGATGTGGTAGGAATTCAAAACTACGAAAGTCTTCGATCTTATTCCGCATAACCTCCGCAGTATGTGGTTTAACATTGTCATGTTGTGAGAGAATTGGCTTTCGGTTAACTAAACCTGAATATTTCTCTGATAAAACCTAATATATTCGCTTCAACTGTCCACTATGTACCTCAACATAGATACATCGACCACCTGCAATGATTTCGAAGTACCCTATATCTTCATAATTCCAACAGACACCCAACAAGAATTTTCGCTCGTATCGATCTCCCTTTGCGACCTGTTCTGGTAATTGTCCTTTGTCTAATCATCGATTCTCCATGTTTAGGTTCTTTAGTTAAATCGATTTTTTATTATTATTGTTGATAACAATAGCTTTATTCTCGGTAGATATCCTGAATATTCTCTGTCATCTGTGAGACAAAGCATGCGCATTTGACACGTCCAGAAGATATTCAGAATACATTCGGAATGTGTCCAAATTATCTACCACGAACGAAGCTAAACCGATCATCTTTCGGCGGGACAATAAGCTGTATACACACCTCCACACGACGTTTCGCTCGAATCTCTTGAGTGATTTCAAATGGCGATGTATGGTATTTGTGGAAGGTTCAAGGCAAACCGATGAATGACGAGTGCTGGTACTTCGTTGGTTCTCTACTGCATCCCTTATAACCTCAATATCCCAGACAGGTAGACGACCTAACTGCGAATCATGTTCAAGCGTCAAATCTTCATTGTTAAAAGATCAAATCTTCTACCGTTCGCTCCTTAATTGTGTCGTTCCCTCCAATTCCACTTATTTTCCTTGCTGCAGATCATTTCCTGAACCTGGAACTTGTAACAAAATTTGGTTGTTTAGGATTCATCTTCCATTACCTTTCATAATAAATTGACTAGATTCAAAATGAGTAATTGCTTTTTTCAAAATTCACTAGGAGTTGTTGTTTACATCTAGCAGAATGAGAAGCAGACTGGAAAGATCTATTTTCAGGATTCACTTTATATTGGAAACCTAGATCAAGACGATTTTAGACACGTCATCTGGTGTAATTACATTTTATTAAAGCTAGAGCTCTTCGCGTTCAAAGTATTTGGAGTTGATATGATATCTTATTCTATTTAATACCATATTAAACTATGTGAGTGATAAGTGGTAATCTCAAACTAATTATATATAATCATGAATATAGTAATTACATTATTTCAAAGTTTCTTTGTATGTTTAAGAAACTATTTTTGTACGGCAAGTTTTCCATTTTCAAAATATCAAATATGCATGTAAACTGCTTCGCCACTGAATATAACAGATAATATAACAATCGATAATCATGAAGGATGAGAAGAGAAGCGAAAGCGCTTCTGTGCATGTAAGAAGCCTGATCATGCATATATTCGAGTGGGTAATTTCAGATAATTTTCCAAGAAATAGTTTTGAAAACAAGTACACTCAAACTTTTCAAATTAAAATGATAAACTTCCTCATGTATTCGTATATCTTGATAAACTATTTCGCTGCTAATATACTAAGTGATAAGAAAAGTTTATTCACCGAAAAGTAAGTAAGGGGAACTGAGAGAATATATTTGATGAATTCTGAAATAGTTGTCATTCCATCTGCAAGTTAAATGTAGTTCACTTCAGTGATTGATCCCCTCGATGAAGTTAGATCGGGTTTTTAGCTTCATAAGTTTATTTTTCATTTACTTTTTTCTTTCTCGAACATTTTGTTCGATATTGTCTCAATGATTCGATCAATTAGTGAATGTACACCAGCAACAACAAATGACATTATGTCATACCCTTTTCCTTATCGATCTTTTTTATTTCCGAGAATAGAGAAATATAGATAGATAAACAAATTAATGCTGAAACACCCTATTTATTCATTATGTATGTCGCTAAAAAACAATTTGGTACTCAATTGCTTTTGTAATTCTTAAAAAATAACACTTATCGACAGATATCGCATAACCCTTTGTATTGGATATACACAGATTAAACTTACTATTTTATTTCCCATATCTAATCGTTGTTCTTTGTATGGCTTAATCCATACTGACGCAGAATTGACTTAAGAAGCCAACGTGAAGAAACTGGATATGACCAAGATAGCAAGTGACCAGTTGGATTAGCTAGTCATCAGGAACATGGTAGAGGTGATATTCCAGGATACTGGGGTGTACATATTAATTTGCGGCTGTTCACACCATCATCAGCACTTAGTGAAGACGGTATCCTGTTATTTATATATGACCGGAAAGTGCAGGAATGGGTCCAGTTGCCTATTTAAACATCCAGGCTCTGCTATCCATGAGTTTCAGGAGAAACTTCCATCTAAGGAGATGATGTTACGAACATGTTCGCGAAATTGGTCCTTAGGCCAGTTCAGCTACTATGGAATTTTAGGAGTTGGCAAATTTGTGCTGCGATTTTCATTTGGTTTTTATAAATGGCGGATGCGCTTTTGATGTTTTCTTTTAGAACTTTTTATTATAGAAGGCAGTTTATTCACAGTATTTCTTTCAAATAATTTCTAGTGAAGTCTATTTATTTATTTGTAGGGTTGTTCTAGTAGTTTGGCGAATTCTATTTAGGAAATAAGAGGAGTTATGTTGAGTGCCGTTAGCTTAGTTCTGAATAAATAGTCGTAGTGAAAAAACGAAGTAGTAAAAGTGATAGCAGAAATAATTTAAGTGATATTTAGAAGTAAATTATTACAAGTTAAGTGTATTGTATAGTATTTAAATAAATTAAGAACGTACGAGACAGTGTTATTAATTCACCCCACGAATAGAAAGAATGTGAATAAATACGAAAAACGTTGGAATTCATTTATGTACTATAACGATTATTTCCTGTTGAAGTCTAGTATATTTGCAATATTATAATCTTAAAGAATGCTCGAGTTATACTTTGTTGTCAACTTCATAACATATTGAATGGATATGATCATGAAATCGCCAAATACTTTATATTTTGAATCTCATCGGATGCATGTTTTCCTCTTACAGAATGTCGATCGTCTCAAACACTCGTAACATATATTGCTTCGATAGTTTTTAAAAGTTTGGACAATTTTCGTTGAATAATTAATATGAGATACTTAGTGTGAAAACCGGTTAAACTTTCCACTTTGTATGCTCTAAGGTTCCATCAGAAAGAATATTTAGAAGCTTTTTTTGGTCCTTCGGAAACTTTTAAAGTGATTGCAAAAGAACGTTATCTTCAGTGTTCATACAATACTGATCTAAATATTAATCGGGCGTTATCGTAAATTTCATGACATAATGGAATTTTCTCTCAATTATTTGAAAGAGATTTCGAAACCTCTGAATAGTCACTAGAAATTCATAGAGAACGTAGTCTTTTTGCAATTTTCGAAGCTGTTCAATTCAAAGGAATGCCGTAAATAAGTATAAATAAGAATATGCACTGACTAAGGCCGACCGCCCACGATGCAACTGTTTTAAAACAAAGGTTCCAAACCAGTTGATCTTGCCACGGTTTGGCAACCAAGACAACGTATAATAGCGGGGAGCCGCACACGAGGTGACTCGAATGAAACTAGTTTACAATCAGTTGTACCTGACCATGATTCCTCGGTTGTTATTTCATTTGATTATCACATGTTTATTTGCGGGAGAAAATGAAGAACACCTTTTTATCGACATTCGATAAAAAGCTACAAACGTTCTATCTGTCTGAAACAGTTCTTGCGCTGCTACGAGCAGTCTAGAGTACACATTTTGACTTAGGTGTGGATGGATCCAAGATTCTCTCTGTATCATGAGTTATCTGCAGTATTAATAATAATCAATGACTTCTTCTTCACCTGAGTCTAAATACATTGAAAAGTTACGTTTCATTACTACACCAACTGATTTAATATTGATTGCAAGTCGTATCCGTGTGCGCCCAAGTTTTATTTTGATTGCAAAACTGTAGCAAAATCAACTCTGTGCCAAAGCTAACTGATTCATCATCGCACAGCCAAAACTGAAATTGAAAATCATGAAACTACTTTGTAATAAAGATATAAAATCCTGGTGATCGACCGATTGTGGTCAGTTCGTTTTACGAGTGTGGGACGTGCCAAAAAATTTGGTTCAAAGTCTTTAAATGAAATATTTTATTTGAAACAACTATACTCGTCCGATGTATTATGTGATTTTGAAACTGTATAGATGGTATTTCATAAATGATGTTGTATAACAAAGTTCACATTATTTGCTGAATAATCGTACAAAAAGAAATTGTACTACATATAGCTCGTCGTATTCTATGATTTTAATCTAACGTTCATCAAGAATCACTCTTTCGGCTGTTGTATTGCATTTCTAACATTTCCTTTGAATTCCAATTTCATAAATTTCACTATGGATCTGAATAAATAGTGATCTGGTGCACCAGGTTCGGAACAAATGCTAGATATGGTAGGAGTTCAAAGCCTAAGGACGTGAGGCTGTGATTAAGATACAATACATATAAATCTGAAAAACCCATTCATATTTTTTCATCAGCAAAGGTTTTAAACTGGACTATTGATAGCTAGGATTGGCTTTAGATCTACGCACACAATTTAATCCAGTTCAGTGAAGAAAATAATAGAGAAGAAACATATATATTTTACGTGTAAATTTGCAGTAAGACACTTGACGTATGTACTCTGAGCCGTGCACAAAGACAATATCAAACGTCCTTCTAACGCTAGCGAGTGTTTGAGAGGGTATTTTGTAATTCTCCAGCAGATAGTTTCATTCAGTTATTATTTTGTCAAATATCGTAATTTATGAGCAAATGTTTATAGCAGATGCTCTAGTTATTAACTTTCTTAAGATTGTGGTTTGGTTTAAAGCGTAATTGTTTAGAAAAATTCTGTTCTGAACAACATAAATATCTGTAGCTGTTCAAAATAGTATGCAATATCACTCAATAGATGAGCTGAACATAGCTTATACATGAAACAAAACATTTAAACATTTTGTCAACCAATATTTTGGTATGACTGTAGTGTGTAGTTTCAAATATAATTACTCTTTATAATCATTTTTGTCCTGTTCTACTTAAATATCTTCATATCTCCAATGTATAAGCTATAAAATCACATAATAAATTAGATGAACATAGTTTATACTTTAGTCAACATATTTCATATAAAAACTTTGAACTCAATTTTCTGAGACATCCCATAATCGTACAAATGAGTGACCACGAGTAAAGGTACTTGTTTTCAAGTACGGAATAACAAACTATGATATCAGAGAAATCAGTCCTTCACAAGGATTCCAAATATTCAATGTCATGTCCTTTGAAGAGTATGCTGCTTTTACAACTTCCACTAAGGAAGGGTTTTTGGATGTTCTTTCCCAAAGGAAGTTGAAAGAGGAAAAATTATACAAAAGTCCGTCAATTACGAGGCTACGATTATCAAATTTCCCAGGATGTAGAACAATAAATAGAAATTCACAAGTCTAGGGCATCAATATCGCAATTCATTAGTACATATCTGAGACAGTTATCAATCCATAGATTCTATCCATCTTTGAGATGATCAAATTTATTTTAGTTCGTACTATACGATGGTCTCCACTTAAGTTTTGATATAGTGCATTACTGAAGTGATTATGTCAAATCTGAAATTTCATTATTTCATCATGTTGAACGTCTTGTCATTTGAGTTCTAAATGAGTTATTTACAGATAGTTGCAACATTGATCTTGGTTAAAAAATTTAACTGAATCGTGCGAAATTTTTCTATGAGTTTCTACATGTATCGAACTAACAGCGGTCAGCCGATATACTTGCTTCGACTTGATGGAACACCCAAGCCGCCATGTTCAACTGGTTTCAATCCTGGGCGCGCTTCGCTACGAAATGAATATCGTGAAGGTCGTTCAAAATCGGCTTTTGTGCCAGAAAACATCGATAATGTGCGTAAACTGATATTGCAAGAACGTTATCTTACATTCCGTGAGATGGAGGTATATTTTGGCATTAGTTCGTCTCGTATACATTCAATATTACATTAAAATTCGGCTGTCAGAAATATTTGTTCCCATAATTAGAGTATCGTTCAAAAAAAGCTCGTGTCGATTGGTGCAAAGGAATGCTGAAAAAATCCAGTGACGGTGCCCCAAAATTCGTCGAAAATAATGTAACAGGAAACGAATTATGGATCTATGTATATGAACCCGAAACTAGACAATAATCGACTGTATGGACCGCCACCATTACATTAGAACAACGTACAACGATCAATTCTGAATAGTACGCTAGCAAAAACAGTCATAACATCGAATTGATGGGTCATCCGCCGTACAGTCCTCGCTTGGCAACCATTGATTTCTTTTTATTCCGATATATCAAAAATAAATTTCGAGATAGACGTTTTTCTACACCTGAAGATGCGGTTGATGGGTTCAAATTACATGTTTTGGAGGTACTTCAATGGGAATGGAAAAACTGTTTCGAAAATTGGTTCACCTGCAAGAGAAAGTGTATTGATCTTGATGCAGAATATTTTGAAAAACACGAATATGCTAAGCAAATTGGAAATAAATTGCGAGAATATTTTGAAAAACCATGAAGCCATATACAATTATACATATTTGTTTCTATTTGACTATCTCAAAAGTTATGTAGTAACCCGCGCACATCTCATTACAGTCACAACATGTAATCGATCACCTTCTTTTTGTATAATTTCTTCAATACTAATTCTCAAATCCACTTTTTATTGATGTCATGATGGTAAGGAGGTATCTCCATAAATAATATCAAGGAAAAACTAAAATGGTTAAAATAGGTCTATAATCACATATTATAAAAGTCGAATGATATGATTCCAGCGTGATTATAACGATATAAATAAGAAAATTAGTCACATTCGTTCAAATAAATTAAACAGATACTCCAGTAAAGGACTTCTATGTACTCTGTACTCCATCTGTAATATAAATACAACCATGAACAATAACTAACTTAACCCACAAAGGCGGCGAGATGAATATATTCTTTACTGCCATTGTTGAATTCTGCTATTATAAATTCAGTTATTATTATGCAAACTCATTACGATTATGTCACGTGTTTTCACAGCGATTCAATTTATACGCAGAATGTGTGTTCTTAATACTGCAGTTTATTTTATAAGATTGAAAAGACTGAAGACAAATCTCATTTTACGTCAAGTGTATACGCATCACGACATAAATTACGTGTTTTCGCGACGGAAAACTCTTTTTAAAAACAAATAATAACTTTATTAACACATAAATACAATAAAATATTTACTGAACAAAAGTTATCTTCGACCAAAATCTTAATCAAAATCTCAAACAAAATTTCCATCTATATCTAAAATACAAAACGATTGCTGATTTTACGAATGTTTATTTTATACCAGATTAACAAATTCCAGGTCCGTAACTTACAGGATTTATTTTTAAATTACACATTTTTCCTATGTGAAATCATTATAGTTATCAGTTAACACCAGATCTATCAAAACCTTCAAGTTTAACGTATATACTCGTATTGAGTATTTTCTATAACTATTTGATGAACCTATTAGAATTGCTCACACTAGTGAACAGAATCTACGACTGATTAATATATCTTTTATTAAGGAATGAAGCTTGAACAGATTCATTTGGAAATATCATGTTGGATTATTCAGATGTTATCTCATTTAGAAACCAAATCACTGCGCCGATTTGGATTTGTAAGTTAGCTCATGCATTAACCAAAACTATATATAGTTATCTCAACACATAGAAGCTTCAAAATTGCATCTGGAGCTAAGTCTAGCAATCAAAATCTAAGGAAGTATACATATTTATAACTCCTCGCTAAATGTGGGTATTGTTCACTCTCATTCGGAGTTCAATTAATTTTAGAGATAATAATATCGTCAGTAGATACAAAATCTTGTTGATATTACTAATTTGACGATAATTGTAGATTTTTTTAACAAAAACATTCCTCTTAGAATGTTGTTCTTCTCATAAATTATATTCTATAGAACTGATGAACAAAAGTTTGCAACCAAGTCAATGTTCCATACGGAACTTTTTAATTGCCATTTCGCTGAATTTTGTTGTTGAAATGTTATTTTAAATAATAAACCGAGAATATAGAGAAGAAACACTAACTTCTGGTTTGTTGAAATTGAATGTTCACAAAATTTCTCCAAGCAGTGGAGAAAAACGTATTCTAGTGAATGTTCTACCTCGAGTGATATTGGTATAAACTATGAGAATGAGTTGGTTTTGTCTCTCATATATCCTGTTTTCTAGCAACTGAAAAGCTGTTCATTAAAAAAAATACGAGTGATTCTATAAAATAACGTACAGATGCAATATATAAATATATTCATATCATCTCTCATCATTTTATTTAGTAAGCAAATTTGAAGGCATGTTTACAAGCAAACAAAAAATTATAAGGTCCAAACCCATCAGTTGATGACGCTTGAATGATGATATGATCTTAACTTCCAAATCAAAATCAATCTCAAGATTGTGATTGTTATTGTGATTGAGGAAAAAGGTGATAGCAGGAGTTTATCTTATCACAAAGATATAATAAATTACAACCAACGATCTAGAAGCTTGATGAGTGATAGAAAATGGTGTTAATTATATATACAAATTATTTTAAAACATCTGTGTAAATTTGGAAAAAAAATCTAAATTGAATTAGGAGGAAAAAAAACTTTGAAATAATGTGATTTCCGTGATCGTACGAAAAAAATTGTGGACAGAAGAAGTAACTCATTTTATCAAAAAGGACAGTAAAATCCAAAACTACTGATGACAATATGATTTTTTTCTTTGAATTTTATGATACACAGGTGGACAACAATACATTAATTCCATTATAAATTCCCATTACAATCTTTACAAAACCTGATATTTATTAATCATCATATGAGATTATTTCTTCAAGAAAATTTTGAATTGTAGTAGCGAGGAAAAGGTTATATTTTAATTAGACACGAATATCCCCGTAGGCAAGTGAAATTTTATTTGAATCCATTATATTCCCTTGCTTTCATATACCTAATCTAATTACCTCAATTTTGTTACAGGTGAGTCCATTTCACAAGTCAGTTGTCTGCTACATCCACTAGATAACTAGTTGGTAAGCTCCGAGATGAACCCAAATTTTATTTTCAAATTATTCATTAAAATAAGTTTACACTACACATATCAAAGGTTATCAGAACTCAAAACTGCACTGTTCAAAATTGTGTTTGATTTTCTAAAATTAGATCCATTTGTGGTTATTTTCAGTTGTATTGAATTGATGTTTCAGTTTTTCACTCAATATCTCTCTACTTCCCCATCATCTAATAATCTAAGAGCTAGCAACGTTTTTAGAGAGAATTTCAGGTAGGCCAGTTTTGAAATTTCTCTTACTCTTCCGAGCTATTTGTTTCAAGAAGTTCCTTTCATGTTATTTTTATTGAACTTTCGCAACATGGATATATTATTGCCAAATATTTTGTTGTTGTATGTATGGGTCTTTCGAAACGAACCAAATCCAAAAAAAGTTGCCTGTGTATACAGAATCGCTGAACATGTCGCTACTGTTTTATTAGAGCAACGTAGAACGGTCAATTCTAATTAGTACATCTGCATTTGTTTGCCAGAAGTGTGAACAAATTAGAAAACCAATCGCAGAAAACGAATCAGTCTCCACCACGAAAATGCTAGCTCAAGTACACATCATTTCAACCAAAAACATTTTTGAGAAGTCAAAACATCGAATTGATGGGTCACTCGCCAAACTGTCGTTGTTTGGCACTCAATAATTTCTTTTTATTCCCGCAGATCAAAAATAAATTGCGAGGTCAACGTTTTTCTACAGCTATAGAAGAGGTTGATGCGCTCGAATCACTTGTTTTGGAGGTATCTCAATCGGATTCGAACAAATGCTTCTACAATCGATTTAAACGCATATAAAAGTGCCTTGATCTTAATGGACAATAAATATTTTTCGTTTTTCTATCGTAACCCTCGTATTCAGGATATTTTTTTCAAAAATTTTTAGGTTAGGTTAGGTTGTTTAATCACGGTTGAGTTCTCGCGAATAATACTCCTACATTCACGCTATTAGTGTTGACCTCACGTTTTCATACGTCCTGGTTCCAAATAAAACAAACAGTTGCAATATAACAGGTAATTGAATTCCTGTTATTGACATTGTATATTACGTGTGTATCAGATCATCAATTATAACATATGTTATATGTTTAGTCAAATTAAAAAGACTTAATATCAAGTTTCAAAAGTAGGTATTTGTGTAAATAATATCAATTTTAATATGGGCATTATAGTGCTTATGTTGATTAATTTGTGTGGCGAGATTTTTAAAAATCGAATATAAGGAACAGATACACATTATGTAAGTTCACTGAATTTTAAAATGATTTAAGGTGTTTAAGTACAACAAAATTCGAAGCAATATTGTGTCACGAGATTGCGGATTCTCTCAAAAACAAAAAAAAAACAACAAGCAAAGTGAAGAAAAGGATGTGAAAAGAATAAAAAACACTCACTTCATGAGCTATGCTTTTTTTTTGAGCTAACTAGCATCATGTGATGTAAAATGTCAATAAAGCGAATAAAAACATTTTCAGTACAAATAAACTCTGATTTTAAATATATTACATAACAGTATTTTTCCGATCTTTCACGTTAATACCAAGAATAAAATATTTCGAGTTGAATTGGTATTCAAAATAGAATATTTACGAGTAAATCTCCTTACGTAATAAAATGATGTGAATGCTATACTTTCACGAGTATAGGATTTTACAAACCGATTAAAGGATCAAACACGGTAGTAAAATATGTTGTTACTTCGAGTGCACTATCTTTCTCTAAGCCCCAACAGTTTGTTTTAGATAAAAATGTTTGTTGGGGATCCATATTTTGTATTTCAAAACTCTGGAATACTATATATTTTAACATATAATAATATTTATTCTACTTCTTACTCGTGTTCGTTTAATGGATAAATTTACTATTTGTTATGACCTTACGAGCATAGCAGTTTTATTTTCGAAATATTGACTTGATGAATTTGAGAACGTTTTGTATTGGTGCTTCCTTACGTCTTTTATCAAATTGTTGATAATTCAATCAAACGATGTATGTCTCTCATAATTTTGAGTTATCCAATGAATCCATTTTATATTCAAGGATAACATTTTCTATTTGTCTTGGTAGATCTGTCGTTATATCGTTGTTGTTCCTGAGAAGTGGCGTAACTCAAAAATTGTTTCTTTCCAGGAAAAGGAAAAAAAAACACAAAAATCAATAGCGAAGTTTCAAAATGTATTTTGTTTATTGAATCATAAATTACTTACGTTTAGTTTGGCCCGATTATTTCGTTACTAATTAATAGGTTATATTTTCACTGTAATATTTTACCGACTTATCCTTTTTTTACTTACCTTACTAATCCACCATAATTATGTTTTAATCTTTAATAATATCAATTTAATAATAAATTTGATGTATTTCAATAATTACCATTCATATTAATATTATTATTATTAATTGGAAAGTAATCATTATCTACCAATATAGATTTTGTCTTAATAATTATCAATAGATTGGGAAAAAATTGCACATTTTAATTTGTACTGTAAATTTATATTTTTGTCAAATAATTCATTAATAATACAAAATATTCCAGAAAGAAACGTCGTGTTTACAATGACTAACTTTTTCACAAGTTTTGATCGACTAGAAAAGGTACAAAAAGTAATAATATTATAAATAATGAAGGCACAAACTAATTACATTATTTTTCGTGGGCTTGGCCCTCTCACTCGTCGATTGTAAGTAGATATAGATTAATTTAATACTAAAAACTCGAATAAAATATTTAACAGTTGAAACAATTGATAAAAAAATAATAATAATAAATATAAGGAAGGGAAAAGGCAAGTTATATAATGTCTTAGAAGCTCAATTGGTATACATTGGAATAAAAAGGATAAGCTCTACTTATGGGGAAGATCATCATAAAAAGAATGCACGTCAGCTGGGATTACAGTCATCAACTCCTGCTAATGATATAATTGGCCCATCATTCGATGGAATAAATGAATATAGCAATAGCATATCTTTTGTTTTATTCCACGTTTCTCCGGAAACTCCACAAATTCGTCGTCAAAGTTTAACCTGAACTTTATTACTCCACTTGGATTGTAGAGTAGGCTTTTGATGTTGGGTCTCCAGCTTTGGTACCTGGTTTACTTGAGGTGTATTCCGGATTGCAGTTAAATCGCGAATAAATCTATGGTTTACTGCATGAACTTTATAAGGAAACTTAAAGCTAATAATATTCAGTAATAATGTGTTTTAATGTTATTAAAAAGTTAAGATAATAATGAAATTGACAGAAAATCTGAACGAAATGTAACAGAAAACGGAAAATAACTCACATGTATTGAGAAATCCTTCCTCCATAAGGAGTGCACAGGACTGAGTGACTTACGCACCTTCTGGAACATTTGAGATACGCCTTTTTACTAAATCGTTTCCTTTAGGGCGGAAAAATTTTCCTAGTTATGGTTTTTATCTAGAAAGCACAATTTTTCTGCGCAATTTGGTTACAAACATGAACAATGGAATTTTTACGTTCCGGATTTTGCTCCGATACTCATTCATTGAGGCAATTAATCTTTTTTTTCATCTCTTTTTTACATATCCAAATTGTAAAGCCCCCCTATCATTCGAGCTTTTATTTCATTAGTTGTACTTTTTCTCTTTCTAAAACGGCTTAGAAATAGTTCATTAGGTTTGAAAAGAGTACATTTTTTGTATCTACAAAGTTCGTATTTTCATCCGATTCATCATAATTCAGATTTGAGGTTGATGGGTTGCCAACTAACGGTTTTTCCTAACTATGAATCATTTGAAATAATCTGTATAGAATAATAGAAGCCCTCCACGGAAAATAAACATAGTTTATTCCATTATTAGAAATGTGTGTAGTAATATTAACTACAGTTTGTGTTTCAAAAAAAAGGTTTGATATCATATTGACTCGCTCCGGAATAGCTTCAAATCTAGAGATGAATGAAGCAATTGGCATTCATTTCATTTTTCAACAATGTTATGACGGTGTTCGTTGCTTAGCATCAGATATAACTTCAGAGACTTAATTAGTTAATGACTAGTAACTTGTATAATTTTCTTTGAGTTACTTACAGCGATGGATGGATGAGGGACTGTAATGATTGGTTACTTTTACCTTCTCATTATTAATCCCAATACTTTGTTCGTCTAGACGTGACCATTTACTGAATTGGTTAATAACTTTTGTAGAGTTTTTTGACAAATCTTTGTCTTTATCCTATACACATTTGGAAATGGAAGCAATCGATTCCTTCTCATATTCGGTGTTCGTTCACTTTACATCTTCTGTAGTGGTTCTCTTCATCAGGAATATCGACTTCTTCTTTGAGCTCGACGGCAAATATTTTATAGACGTTGTTTGTGAATTTTTACAATAGATTTGCTCAATTTTGCTGAAGACTTTGGTGGTCAGAAGTGAATTTTTTCTCCTCGAATTGCTCTTTTATTCGATCATATTTTCAACTAAAGCTTCAGAGGACTATACCAAATGCATTTCTACAATTTCAGCATAATCAGATGCGGTGAATATACATTTATTCCATTCATTTCTGAACTTGGAACTTTTGAGAAGAGAGTGATTCCAATTTTAGAACGTTCATTGAATTTTAAGTGTGTGATTAAACCATGTTATCGCTTATCTAATCGCCGTGACTATGATCAATTTGTTAGTTTCATTAGATAATTTTATAATTCAAAAATTAATAGGAATAGAGATGCATACACGAATTTCGCTGTGATAGGAATGGAAATGAACTGTTGAAATTATTGGGATACGAAATCTTACGGATCAGAACTGTGCTCGGATCGCAAACGTAATTGCGTGCATAGAAGTCGACCAATTGTAAACTTTGACTTCATTTTTGAATTAATTATCAGATCAAAAAGAGAAAGATGCTGTTTGGAAATGATTGCTATAATGTGAGTGTGAATTTATCAGCTTATCGTTTATATACATAGCAACCGGTAAAAATATGAAACGTGTTTTTGACTTGATCAGACAGCTATTGCTAAACAATCCCGCACAGGGATTCGAAGAGTGTAGCAGCTATATGAGGAGAACAGATCCTTTCACGAAAAGGCAGAAGGCGATTTACATCCGCTTGTGATAACTGCTTTATTGTGTCAACAATATTAAGAAATCTTCACGTTCAAATGCAACGACAACTCCATGAAGTGCCAGGAGTGACTATTGATCAGTTGACAGTGAAACTAAGACTGCAGAAAAATAACCTGACCCCTAAGTTACCTGCGATATGCCCAAAAATTACTGAAGCTCAAGTACGCCTGCTTTCTGCATAGGATCAACTGAAATGAGAATCTGGTCTGTTCTTGGATGAGATCAAAATATGCCTCCATGGTAGTCACTGGAGGAGGAAAGTGTACCGAAGACCAAGAGAGTGATTTGCAGATTGCTGCTTCATAGAACGGAGTGTTTCTGAATGATCTGAGGTGTAATTTCAATAGGAGTAGGAACCGAGGTCATTTGCTTAATTTGTCTCTTCAAACAGCATACGTTTTTTTCATTTTATAAATAAAAAAGGTAAAGTAAGAAATTTACAGTGTGCCAAAATTTCTACGCACGCAAATATATAAGCGTCCGAAACACGTTAATAGAAATAAGTCTGGGAAATTGAATAATGTTGAAACTGAAACTCACACATGTATTACGTTTAATTAGTCACAAATTACGAGATATAGTTTTTGTGATTTACAAAAACTCAATTGACAATGAATGATGAAAAACTGTGGTCGAAAAATATTAAATAAGTATGACAATTTGCGTGACTTTGGTTACCTAACTTTCTTGGATTATAAAATTGTAAAATCAATGTATCATACATTAGAAGTTGGAATATGAGAAAAGAGAACGTATTAGTAGCAATAGATCACTAATTGAAACTCTCAACAAATTATTTATTGTTAAATAAACAAGGAGTAGGATGAAAGACAATAACTGTGAAGAATGAACAAATTAATAATAACCCATACAGCAAATGATTATGTAATAAATATTATATACTTGTAAATGTAACACATTTGTAGATTATGGCAATAAGAAAATGGCTTTTTTCATAAATCTGGAAGCGCACTCCTCAAAATTCCTTTGAATCTAACGTTGTTTTTATTACTTAAATTTTCCTGATATTTCAAGATAATACAACATTCTGAATGCTGAAACTTCGAGGACTTACGAATGTGAAATAATTTTCAAATTAAAATTGACGATTCTATATTTGAATTTGTTTAATCTAAGTTTTGAAATATTTTGTCTAAAAACAACTTTATAAGAAAATTCTCGATGTTTTACAAGATGTAATAGTCAATTATCACTACTAAAAAATCTATAAGAAGAAACTTCATTGATATAATAAATTTTTATTTCAATTTGCCGCAAAATTGCAAAAAAAAAAAAATTATATGCAGACCCAAAATTATCTCTTAATACTATCCAGTGACGTTGATATGATACTTCGGTCATAGTTGCTGTTCACCGCTTCAGAAACTGTTTATGTTTGAACAAATCCGGAGCTGCATTTTTGATTTCCGCAATAAAATATTCATAGCGCAAACCGTGTATCAAATCCGTGTTGGCGTGAAAAACTCTCTGGACACCTGCCAATTACGCTGTTGCATGTGTAATATTTTCAGCGGTGGCGCCTCAGACAGCAGAAGCGGTGGTGGTTTTCGTTGGTTAACGGCACGACCACCAGTTGCTACCTCCGGGACGGGCATACTCGAAATTCACAAAGCCTGTTGCTTTACTGTTGGCTTGCTTGGCCTCTGGAAACTATGTTTTTTGTAGTAACTTCACGTAATGAGATTTATATCTATAAAATCGTTTGTCAATTTGATAACTGGAAATGTGGTGAATTGTATTATCAGATAAGAATGTCGATCATTCGAACTTATGTACTTGTGAAACGCCTCGAATCTTGTACAAGAATTATGTTTTTGTATTTCATCTTCCCATATTCTACAAGTTGTGATCACAAAATTATTTTTTTCAATTAATACTCACTGTTACTTCTAATTCATTTGATATGTTTCATGTGTTTGGCGAGAAGTGACAAATTTGAACCAACTTTAAATCGTGATGCTACAGCTGCTTCTGCAAGTATATTAAATTGTTTCCAAAAAGACAAAAGAAAAATTCCAAAATGAGAAATCTATTAGAATCAAATTGAGAGAAGCAAAACATAAGAAAGTCTCTTCGTTCAGTTTTATCCAAATTTACCACAACAAATTTTGATTATAGTGAAAAATTTACATCAACAACGTGATTTAAATTAAATCTTGGTTGTTTTCCAGTGCACCTTCATTAATTGGGTATTTTACATTCAACGTATTGAAGTTGCGAAAAGTTGAAACTAATAATATTTTTCTGGAAGGCAAAGAAAATGAAGCGGCTATATCCAATTTATACATTTCTTTGATTGATCGTAACTTTATTTTTTAAATATTAGCATTCTCATGGTAAGCAAAAATTAAACTATTTTGGATACTATAATAAACTTTATTGGAGAAGCAAGAATAACTGTTCAATTCTTGCACATTAGGTGTAATATAAAAGAAATGTCTACGGCCAGTAGCCTTAGTCTAAGGCCGTTCATACTACCACACACACACACACACACACAGTTTACGAAAGGTTGAAATCATTCTACGTTGATTAGTCGTTGATTATGGACCACAAAAATAGTTTCACGACAAACAATTACCAATGTGCAAATGATGATAGCTAAAAAATGGATCAACTACATTCTTTCACTTCTAGATAAAGCGCCCTGCCACATATCTCTTTCCATTCACGAGTTTATGACCACTAAAAGCCTTTGATGCGGTTTTTTGCTTGTTGAGTCTAAAAATTTGCTGAAAGAGAAATATTTGGATTTTATTTCTGACGTTAAAGAGGTAGGGATAAAACAGACGACAATTATTTCTGAAGAAGCCTTCCACAAATGCTTCCACTGATGGAATCAAAATTGTGCATCTATATAAAATAATTGAAATAAAAAAATTATAGTGATTGAATGTTTACATCAATCTTGAGTAATAGGGAAGCCAACCCCCAAATTAAAAAAACGATGGAGCTTAGAGGATAAATATAATATTTTTTCTCTATTATACTTACTATGTAAAATGATATTTTTAGAGAGGAATTTTGATAATTCGTAACTGTGCAGTTACTCTCACACTATATACATAATTTCCAGAATTATTCAGCAGCAGAGGTTTCAACTTTATATGCAGAGACAAGTAGTAAATTTGTGAATGCAATACTTAACATGAAAAGATGTTGCCCACTAGGGAACAACGTTATTATATATGTTCAAAAATCTATTCAGTAGATCTCTCTGTGCTGTGCTTTGTCTTCTAGTAAATTCTGATTTTTGCGCCTCTATTATAAACTATGACGTATAACATACTGTAAACCAATTCAATGCATTTTTAGAAGCTTCCAACCATTTTTGTAATCTCCTTGGTTGTTCAGACGTGAGAATTCCATGTACCAATTTGATACACATTTTTAACTGTTTTTTGTTGTGATATTATCTCTATTTTTTAGATACAAATGAAACCCGGTCGTAAATTATCTAAGACATCATTTTTTCTATGATGGAAAAACACAAGATACTTAAAAAGAGCTCTTCCAGTGAATTATAAAGTTCAGTTGTAGTTCTGGTACGTTTAACGTAGAATTCCATAACATTTTTATGCCTACTGTCACACTCGAAAATTTTTTCGGTAAAACATCAAAATATCTTTGATCCAAAGAATGCATACAGCTATACTGATTTTTTTTAAGCAGCGAAAGGCCCTCTATTTATAGCAGAAGGTTTCATTGCAATTTCTCACGTTCTGCGTACTCGCAGAAACCTGAAATTTCAAATCCAAAGAGTTTAGTATATAGAAGGAATCTTGATGTTCTAAGTCCTTTCAACCAATTTCTTCAGTAGATTTCATCAATCCTGGAAAGAGACATATCCAATAATTTGGTACTTTCTCTTTGAATAAATTGGATTTCATCCTGAGATATAATTTGCTTGAAGAATAATTCTAGAAACTCTAACGTAAAAATGATGCTTCCGTTCAATTACAGAAATAGCCCACATGGAAGAAATACAATCCTGCAGTTATCAGTCACGTTTTTAATAAGAATTTAAAGTGATATCCATGGAACGATCACGGAATTACGCCATTATCAGTAAGTTTAATAAAAAGACTGTTGGACCCCGATTCCTTCAATTTATTTGATAACCCGTATCCATGAGAAACTTTGATTTGTTCAGATAACGAACGAGATATTCTACATTTGTTCAAAGGAGTTTGGAATTTGTCCATCTAAACTTTATAATTTTCGGATTTGAATAATCACGTGCTTTTACAGTGGAATCATTTAGCTT
Organism: Diorhabda elongata; assembly: GCA_026230145.1. Taxonomy (NCBI): domain Eukaryota; kingdom Metazoa; phylum Arthropoda; class Insecta; order Coleoptera; family Chrysomelidae; genus Diorhabda; species Diorhabda elongata. The sequence continues at coordinate 46,211,864 of CM047926.1, forward strand.
ACAAAATACACAAAGGAGTCAAGAGTTAGCAAACAAATACCCTTTAAACTTGAAAAATGAGAGTATAGGCTTGGAATTATGCAAATAGGTTCCTCTCTATTTAAATTTCAGTTCAATATTGACTTGTGCTTGAGAAAGTACATAAATTGAGCAGATGTATAATACCCCTTCATTTTTAATAAAGAAGATTAAATATTTATCTTCTAAAACTCAATAACTGATGAAAAGTTAATCTTTCATTATAAAAATGTAAAAAATGAATGCCTCTTCATTTTTATGGAGAAGATGAAATATTGTGTTTAGTATAACATTCGTTTCTTTGTAGAACAAACCTAATAATTGCTGATAAAAAGAATAGAAAATATAATGAATTTATAATTGAGGTGAAAAACAATGATTTTCTTCAACTTACTGAATGATTTGAGATAATCGTTGAGATCCATTTGAGACACTATAACTTATTTCTTAATATTCGCAACATAGGCTTGTTTAGAATGTAGCATATAAGTGAGATTCATGACTCATTAATGTGATAATAGCGGTTGGAGTGGTGGTACTACAAGAAAAAAGCATCGGAACCGGTACTTTCAAAATTAAACTAGAATAAGAAATTAAACTAAAAGGAGATAAATTCCGAGATTCTAAATTCAGTGAATGTAGAAGATACTAAATGATGCCCATCCATGAGAAGACAAAATATACGAAAACGGTTCCTATCATACAGCTCAAATAGATATAAGTTTTGTTCCATCAAGATGTTGTACCCCACCGCCAACTTGACAGAGACCGTTACTTCAATAATAATTTCAAGTCGCCTTGATCATTATGACGATTCTAGTTTTCTGGTTGTCAATATAAGTTCATAATCAGTTTCCATTTCCGGTAATGATTTTATCATTTCATTTGTCAAATCTTCGTCTTCTGGTGCCTCGCCCATCTTCTTCCAGATTTTTTCTACTTTTTTTGTTTTCTTTTCTCTTTATTCCTCACTTTCATCGTGTCCACTCCTGACCTCCTTGAAGTATTCTCGCCACCTTTCCATTATTTAGTCTTCCTCAGTGATTATTATGTTTTCTTGGCTCCCATAATTTTCAGAGTTATATTGTCCTCTTTTTATTGTTGCCTATTGTTGCAAAATAACAAATGTACATCAGTAATTTTGAACTGAAAGTCGGGATCGGAATTATCAGTTTCTAGCTTATAGTACCTTTACAATGTGATCCAAAATTTCATCCGATCTAATGTGCCATCTCAATTATTTTCTTCATAAATCTACCAACTATTCTTTTAAATTATAATATAGTGTCTTCAATGGATTTTAGGAATGATTTTCTCGTATTCTCTTAATTATATAAAATAGACCTCGAGAGTTAATTTGAATTTTCACTCTTTCACTCAGTTAAGTGAAGAATTAAACGTTTTGTGATCATCTCCTTTGTCTTTCGATTTAAATTAAAACTGTACAATTGCCGAGACGTATTATCATCTGCTTCTACTTAGTTTTCTTCCTTTATTAATTTCCATTTATCTTTCAAGTAGTTTCTTTGTTAACAAATGCATCGAAAATATTACAAGAAATGGAAGAACCCAGTAGCGTATTGATGTATTGAAACTATGAGCTTCCATCGTCCCTTTCCAACATTCATATTATGCGATTGTTCAACTTATTTTATAAAAACTCATTTATCACAATTTATTATAACTACTGTGCTACTAAGTGATTTAATTAGTGATTGCAATAGTGGATAGATCCATATCTTATTAATTACATTTTAAAATAAAGATCTCAATGTATGAAAAAAACTCAAAGTTTTGGTGTAATCATTGAGAAGAACATTATTATGTCTTATTCTAAATGAAGATTAAAGAATATGTTGAAATATCTATCAGAAAAATTTTTATTATCAGAGAATATTTTTAGCGGAACGTCTATGACGAATCGTAAGTTTTTGAGCTTGATAGTTACCTTTTGAACTCAGTTTATGGTTTCAGTTTATTAGAGTGCTGATAAAAATATTGAGTTTTCTCTACAAGTCTTTGTACTTTGCTTTATTTTCGAATATGAGCTGCATTATCTTAGAGAGCTTCCATTTTACAACATTTTTCGCAATGAGACTCCCAAAAATCGTCTGAACTTTTATTAGGGATATTTCAAATACATGCTGAAATGTTGATTGATTGTTTATATTCTCGAATTTCATTATAATTTTATTGTTGATGTATTTGAAAATTTCTAGTCTCCTGATGGGTCCACTATATTCTTTTTTTAACGATCATTCCTCCCACATCACTCAAGGATATTGTGAAAAGTTGATCCTATTGGATGGGTGGTGAAGAAATCTCTTTTAAGACATCAAAATAAAATTAAGAAGTTGCAACGGGCTGAAATACATAAAACTTGTACACATTAAAAGTGAAAGTGATGAGTCGAAGTTTGTACGATGATGGTTTGAGGATGTTTTGGAGTAAAGGAGACTGGACACCTGATGAAAATTGGAGGGATTTTGAATAAAGTAGGCTATAAGAAATATTAAACGAAATTGTAGTACGCATAACAGCAATTCCAAGCTGTGCAAGATGGAAATCAGAAGCAGTGTCTACTTCACATCTTTGGAATGTCCTGAATTAAACTAAATAAACGACGATTATACATCGAAATTGTGCACGGAAATAATAAAGGCGAAAGGGGGTTACATCGATGAATAAAAAAATTAAATATGTAATAATTACAGACTGTGGTTACTGTATTTTCATCTTCTTCAACATATAGACTTTTGACCGGTAGTGTATGACGGATCAGAGTTATAGATACATTGTAAACATTGAAAGTATAAAATAATCATTTTTGCACTATCCCTCCGAAAAATGGGAACGAAAAACAAGGGCTACAAAATAAAATTTTCATGGTAAAATTGGTAGAATCGGTCTTCAGAATCTCATAAAGGATTTTACGATGAGACCAGAATAGGCTCAGACTTAGGCCAAGTATGTACAACTCTGGTCCTTGGAAGCTTGGAAGCCGTTATTGGCCCAGACTTGATGGGACTCTGGGATGATAACAATGTCCCTCACTTGGTTTGCAAGCTTGGACCAGGCCTGGTTGCTTGTTAATATAGATTTTTTTATATTGTCAATAAAATTATAGTTTTATGATAAATTTATATTAATGCTTTCTACTAATTAATATACGTAAGAAATTAGTGAGATAATTAAACAAATAAAAAAATGATACTATTTTTTATTATTATATTTTTTTTACTTTTATTTATAAAAAATATTTATGGATAAGATATTAGAACAAAACTTTATATAGTTATTCAGAGTTGTGCCTAACTATAGGATGGCCGAGGTAAGTTATCCAGGCTTCAACCAGGCTTGGGCCATGATTTGTCAAGCTAAGCCCCGTCGTTCAAGTCTGGGATGATCTAAATAATAGAGGTTGATAGAGTTGAAAAAGTTTATTGTCAACATATAAGTACAGAAATGTGAAGGAAGGTTGGTCATATGAGAACTATCAGTTTTTTATAATTAACTAAAACATCCGTTAAAGTTAAAATGGGAAATGAACATAAAGTATAGGGCTTTGACGTATTTAGACTTTCCATGAAAAATGAAAATTACTCAATGGCGGACTACCCAGCATAATGTTGAAAAGTAATAATTCATATTACCATTTCTCTATCTATATCCTCACAATTTAATTTTTCAACCTCATCATCATCTATCTTGACAATAATTCTTGTAGACCAGTTGTGCCAAGAATCACGTTTCAAACTTTCCAGTTTTTGGTGCATTTTGAATATAGTTTTTGCAATTCTTGAGTACCAAAATTTTTCTGATGAACAAGGAATCTACAAGCTCAACATCCAGTGATAATAAATAAATACAAAATTCATTCATGTTCCAATGATTTGGTACACAAAAACTCTATAAATATAATTCACAAAATTTATCTATCCTAATAACATTCCATATTCATGTTAATGAAAGCATATACAAAAATATTTCCAATGAAACTATATTAAAATACATTAGAATCAATCAAATTAGGTATAGATTATAATTTATACAACAACAATTTTCACAAAATTTTACCTCCAATTCCCATTTTTGATTCAAAGATACTATTACTGTTATTAACGAAATTAAAAACAAATAACAATTTGTTTCATATAATTTAATTTCTGCAACAATTTTGTGCGCTTCCGGGCATGCGATTTCCAGTTAACGTTTCACACATAGGCGTGTATGGAGACTTCTTCGAGACTAAATATAGAATATATTGTATACAACGACACATTGATTTTTGAGGCTTCTTGCTGGGCTTCCCAATAAAATAAGTTCCAAATCGATATTAAATTTCTATTTAGAATTCCACTTACGAATTCTCAAGAGTATATTCATTGTACTCATTCAAAGAAAATATTTTTTTTTCTAAATATTGATGGAAATGAAGCAAAAAAAAATCGTGTGAAAGCCACGGCCCTTAATATCAATATTCAGATATCCCACAAGATAAATTCAATTTACCGTATTAGAAAGCTTGTTTTTTTGTGTTTAGAATTTTATAACTCTTCAATAGGTTGAACTATATCAATATCTCGTATAAAATTGAACGTTCTACAAAAAAGCACTCCTATAATTTTATGATTAATTGACACGTTTCGAAGTTATTCAACTTTAAAATATAATTCATCATTTTTTTTTTTTCAATTTTTAACGAAAATATAAAGTTTATTAAGAAGTTACAGTCAAATTATTTGTGTTCCAATTTTGCTTGCTTTTATTTATCTGTAAAATTTCTAATATTATCGGATCCTGATTTTTTAATTTTATTTCTAAATGAAAATTACTTTCATTAATTTTTTTTCTCTCAACTTTGTGATAGATAGAGAAGTTTTATCACAATCCTGGAATTTTTTCCTATAACAATAGTTCCCTATTTTTTTGTAAAACACTAATGCTTGATCAACGCTACCCCATGTTCCGCAACATCGTTATCCACTGTCTATTTATCAAAAAACTTCACACATTCATTATAACTCTCATTTCATGCAATTTTATATAATGATCAATGATTTAGTCTACCTTTTTTGATGAACCAATAAAAAATTATAAAATTCTAAACTCGGAAAAACAAGGTTTCCCATGTCAATCATCTAAATATTAATATCAAGGTCTGTGGCATCCACAGGATTTTTTTAATCATTTCCAACAATATTTTTGATATATTCGATTCTTTTATTCAGTCTAATATTTATTTAATAATCACATTTCTCTTTTTCCAATACCCTGTTTCTTTTTATGCACCTGAGTCATTCACTGAAATATTTCTTATTCAGTTTCTCCAATAAATTACATTGATTTTAGATATATTTTAATTGATGACGTTTTTTTTTTTCAAATATAGAAGATATTTTGGGTTCACAACTTACTTTGCTCTACCTACTGACTAATAAAGTACCAGGGTTACATTGAACTTTTTTTTTATATTTTGTTGAATAACTCTTTTACCTCTGGTTCAATTGGAACGAGGAAAATAATACTTATGGGTCATTATAGAAGCAAGACTTTACACGTACGTCAGATTATAAATTGAGCATAGTTATGGAGAGATAGCTCTAGAAATGTTGCTATGGTATAAATAGGCTTCTACGTGTCCACAGGTTAATTATTCGCTCAATATAGCCCCGCCATTGAAACAAGCGGTAAAAATTAGTAGGGGGTCAGTTTATTTTACCATTTTTTCCAATGCCAAGGTGGTTATATTGGTTGATGAAATATATTTTTCTAAATTTTCTTTACTAAACTTCAAAGTACTTAATACAGTGTAATACAATCTTATTCAAGACTAAGCAAATTGGTAATTCGCAAGTGAAATAACAAAAGATAAGGGAAACGTATGAACGACAGTCTCTATAAACACTTTTAGCCCATAACATACCCGTCGAATTTGATCGAAAAAACCATTTATCCGCGGCGGTCTTCAGCTGGAGCGAGCAGAAGTTTCTGAAAATCCGAGAGACTTACGATTGACACGTCATCTATCTGAACACAAAAACAACATTATATTTCGTTATAATGCACAACGCAGTGAAAAATTTACCTCTGGCCAATAGAAGGCAGATTTATTAGCATTTCTTAAGAATTTGACAACGTAGTCTCCATCAGGAAATTTTTCTTGTATAAGGCCGACGAACAATTTTAAAGTTTTCTTGGTTGCGAATCTCACAAGCACATAATCGTTAACGACTGCAGCCTCCGTCGGCTTGTCGTCCTCTTTATTCTCTTCTTAGAGCACTTCATCACGAAATGTCTCGAGATCACAATCAGATTCGTCCTGAAGCTCTATTTCTACGTCGGAACTATCACTATTAAATTCCTCAACAGAACGCGCAGAACATCCAGAACTTTCTCCTGTTTCAAAATCTTCTGGCCCGATGCTTTTACCCGGTGCAATATTTATTTTCTTTTTTCTTTGAGTTCTAGGTACTTTTTTGTTTCTAATACCCTGTAGAAATTGTACAACTTTGTCGTTTCAATTGTTTTCGAAATTTTGGTTTATTTCAGTTTCGTCAGTACCAGGCAATTTCTTTAATATTTCATTCCTGTCTGAAGAGTATATATATATACCCGTTGCTCGAAAGCCACTTTTAAGGTTCTGTTCGCCGGTTTTTGCGAATTTCAACATTAACTTCTTTAAGAGTTTTGGAAACGCCTCCTTTGGAGAACCAGTTGTTCCTGTCACTAACTTATAATCACTGAGTATTGTACACCACTGTTTCTTTAGTGGTGCGAATACCGCGACATCGGGCGGTTGAGCTATATGCTTGGTATTCGGCGGTAAACATATGAATGGAACATAATTTTCGACCGACAGTCTGATAAATTCCTCAGAGAAATGACTCGCCAAGTTATCCCCGATCAATACTTTGACTCCTTTTTGATGTCTCGTGAGAGAAACAGAAATAAACCAATTTAAAAAGGTTGCAGAATAAAACCATTCATGAGTTGTACGGTTGTATCTTGTTTTATCGTGTCTTCCTTTCATCCAGGTTGTCCAAAGGTTTTCTGCTTTCTAGACTACATACAGTGACAGCAGAGCTCCTGAAGCGCTTCCTCAAAACATCAAAGAAATATTTGATTTTTAAAAAGGCATTTTTTAGACCCGGGGTCAACCGACAAATTTGTCTCATCGAAATTTTATATGTAATCGGGGGAAACTTCGTCTAGACATTGCTCAAGGTTATCAAAATATGCATTGAAAACTCCTTTAGTGGTAGATGCTCTATTTGGGTTAATATTTTAGGATTTTCTTCAACTTATTTTTCTGTTTCTTCTCATAAAGCCTCTAATCCAGTCGATGCCAGGCAAATTATTGTTAAACTGCTTAACTGTCCTACCCATTTCGTCCAAATGGCTTTTCATAATATGTCGTGAATCGTCGTGAGCCAAAGGAGAGCCCTCCTCAGCGGTTTCCATAGCATATCAACCAGCAACTATTCTTCGTCGTTGCTTAAAACTGAGGGCCTACCGACTTTTTTAACTTTTTTATTGTTCAGTTTGTGACTTAACGTTCCTTTTGGGATCTTGTATATCTTCGACTCCTTGGAAAGTGACAAATTTTTTGTTTTGATTTCGCGCATTGCTTGTTTCATAGTATCAGTAGTGTAATTTTTGTATGATCTACTACCCAACTTTATAACGTGAACACGCATTTTAAAACAGGATTTTCGAACGGAAGGAAATAATATTTACATAAATCACTCGCGATGTCGACTATACAGGCTGAATCTTGACGATCAATGTTACCCAACTTTTAGAAAAAAAGTACATATTATTTTATTATGTAGTTAAAATCATTTACTTTCTTGTGTTGAATAAGATACTAGTATCGTGCAGGACTAGACGTTGAAGGATATATTCTGTAGAATGCCGGTTGCAGACCAAAGTTTCAGAGAGATTTTTTCTCTAACTTTTTCTTTTAGGAACAAATTCAAGTTTTTCTTCTTAATTTTGAGAAAAATTGTTTTTCTTCTTCTTGCTTTAGAACTTTTTTAAATTATGCATCCACTACCTCGAATAATCATCTTCTTTACCAGCTAGCAACCCTTATTTGCGGCAGGATTTAATCAGGCAACTAAATATTATAATAGATACAAAAAATTAGTTTGATTTGATATATAACCGATAAATGTACTCTATGAATATAAATGTACCGAAATCATACCTGTCCATACTTGGTTGCGAGAAGGTGAGACCAGGTGCGCAACGGCAACCGAGACTTCTTAGAATTTTTATATAAATTGCCGTGACGTAGATGAGATTTTATTAAGAAATCTAATGAAAAAAAATTATTCCCCAAACATAGATCAAAAATACTAACGGCCAAATTTTGGTCAATGGCAATGTGGTAAATATTTATTCTCGTAGTTATAAATATGCATAAAAATTAAGGTTTCACCAAAAAATCGATGAGTTCACAAATCCTGCAACTGGATCTTAAACTATGAATCGTTTATATGAATTTTATTCATGGAAATGGAAATTCCGTGTTATGGGTATAATTCTATCTGGCTAGTGCTACTCCAAATGTTCATAGTGCGGAAAAAGGGTATTTGGATGAGTAATATCGAGGTTAAAGAACTACTTCAAATTTCGAAAGATAGGTTTGAAAAAATTTTTAAATAAGATATTTAACTATCAGGATGTGAAGGAGTCTAACCTCAAGCAAGTATTACGGTAGATTCTGTCACTAATAGCAAACATTCCAATTCATAAGTTTGGTTTCGTTCAAAATTATTTGTCAAATTGACCTTATGACATTATCTTTGACAAATATGTCTTGACTAGTAGTGAGCTTCACAACCCTTAAAGTTTCCAGATTTTACTGATTCATGTGCATACGAATCAATCATAATCAAGGAGAACGTTTAGACTTTTGAAAAGCACTGTATATAATTCAATGTTATTCACGATAATATCCTTGTCAATATTATCAAGTCAATTCAAGCATATAAATTGTAATTGTGCAATGGAAATGACTATAAAAGCTGACAGAATGGTTTCAATTAAATTCACATAATCACTTCCGATTAGAAATACAAATTCGATTCTAACAATTAAATTAAGTGATAATGTATTCTCAATATATATTATTCATATTGTGCTATTAAATATTCAATACGATCGAAATCTATTCTGAATTCGTAATTTCCATTTCAATATTACTATTTTATATTGTGGTATATTAGCATGATTTAATATTTTGTTAAAACAATTATGTTTCCATCCAAAAGATTTTTTCTCCTTTATCATAACTTTAAGAATATAGTCTGGAATTTTTTTTGTAGTACCGTGCGTAAAATACATACTTTAAACACACTTTCACGTGCGTATAATTTTACTTTAAGCAGTAATGCGTAAACAAACGTATTATTGAGGTTTCCGTACTGTATTCGCTAGATTTCGAAGACCACATGTAGATGGTCCCAGGTTTAAGTCCCGCAGATAACATTTCTCATTTTTCTTTTTATGTAGTAATAGGTGGCTTTTATATATGCTGAAGAGAAGCTGATTTATTAAAACAAATTCGTCTATTGAGAAGAAAAGACTAATTTTGCTCAAACATGCAGATAGCGATGCGCGTACACAATAACAAGTACTAATTTCAGAAAAATCGTCACAGAGACTCACTCATACTATTGTCAAACAGAAACTACGTGTTTATAATAGCTGAAATTTTGTTGAGAATGTCTTAGCGCATGCGTATATATATTTTCCAGCTTACAAACATTGTTGAGTGATGACATCTTCTGGTTAAGATCGGAAACTTTTACCTCATATTTTATACTGACTAAAATTATATTCGTTTGATTAATTTTGATGTAGTGATTGGCATTATTTCAATAAGGGTTAAATTTGAGCAAAAGTAACAAAGCGTGGTTTTCGAGGGAATTCATACAATTGTCATAGTTCATTATTCTTAACGTTTTCAATGTTTGTTTTGAATATTTTTGCAATTATCGTAACAACCAATATTTGTATGTATTTAAAATTGAATTCATCAAATTCTGATATACAAATATTGATAAACCTATCAATTAAGGTTCAGGAATATTTAGAACGTATTCAGAGAGAGAGTTAGAGTGGCATAGTGACCACAAGGGCACCAATAATTCAAGAAATTGCATATAAGATATTAAAAAATTCCATCCACAAATAACTTGATATCACGACCAAAATTCATCAAACTGCAACAAGCAATGTATCAAATATGAATGAGGCTTTAACGAATTCTTGGCTATCCGCAATGTTACTAGGTGTTTTTGAAAATTGGCGACTTCTCAAAACTTCTGCTTTGACTGTATTGTAACTTTGGTTGCAATCAGAATTCATTGACAGATTTTTTTCGTTTATAAATAGGTAAAAATATAAATAAATAGTGATGTAGAAACGTGTCATTATTAAACTCGATGGGTATTTATTTGGTTTCTCATCAATCGAAGTTTTATTGGGAATCAAATGTAGTACCTGGCCTAACAAAAATTTGGAAAAAAATTTTTCTCCTTGTTAGCTCCATACACATTTCCCACCGATGTTCAATGACTTGGATATCCTTTTTTATAATAAAAATCGTCATGCTCTTCAAAATAGCCATTAACCATCGACGTAACCTCACCGAGCCATATTTTCAAGTCTGAGAACAGAAATTTGGCGAATAGGGTGCATGAGATGACAATACAAACTTCAAATCATCAATTTTTTCCATTGCAATAATGAAGAGTGAGCTGGTGCATTGTCTTGATAAAACAACACTTTTTTCTTAACAAAATGAGGCCGTTTTTGCTTTATGTCTTCGCTCAATGTTGCAATAAGTTCGCATAATACTCGCCGTTGATAGTTTCACTTTTTCAAGATAGTCGATGAAAATTATCCCACTTGCAGCATGAAAAACCGACGGTGTATCGTTGCCTGCAGATGGAACAGTTCTTTGAAGCTGGTTCTCCCTTTTCAGTCCATTGTTTTGATTGTTCTTTTGTTTCGGGTGTTTTATGTTGTGAAACGTCTTTCTATGGGACTATGCCAAACACTCGATGGAAACATCATGATGACACTGTTTTTGCTCTATTGCGCACTATTCTGTAATCGTCACCTCATTTGGTCGATGTTGGTCTTCGCAGATCGTACGGCCCCGTTTAAACTCTGGTACTCAATATGTTACAGTTGATAAAGAATGAGCACTCTCACCCATAGTAGAATCTAGTTTATCTCTCATATTGGCTGGGCCAAAGTCTTTTATATAACAGTATCACATAACGATGACCAACAGCTGTTTCCATGTTTAGAAATTCAACGTTCACCAACTATCGTTATCATTAAGTCATGTCTGGTATTTCTGAGACTATCCACGCACATCTCCATTCTCCATCATTCATTATTCAGAATCAGTTTGATCTAGAATACTGATGTTTATATTACTAGATAGGTGGAAATTCCCCACCTTTCATAAATATTTTGATTACATGCTTCCGTTCCCAATTATTGGAAGGTTATTCAACTATGATCTAAATCCAATGCTTTTATAAATGGTTAGATGAAATAATATTTTTTATTTGAATAAATATATAAGCAGCAACTAAACAACAAATAAATATGAGACTGAATAGTTTTGTATATAGTTACGTGTAGAAAGGTTCATTCAAATCGAAATATAGGTATTTGAAAAACGAAACGTTACACATAAACGGCAAATCACTGTGACAAAGTCTGGGGTTTATATACCAAGAAATTACTTGAAACATGCGCATATATAAACAGGATTTTTTGGGAAAATATCCACTAAAATCTCGAAATAAGCACCAATTCATTCATATAAAAAATATGCAATGTGAATGATACAAAACAATAAGTTATGTCGTTTTTATTCACCTATACAGTGTGATTTATTATGAAGTTATAATACTTTAACTCGTATGTAGAGTCCATCCGGGAGACTATCATGGAGCTACTAAAAAGTTCTTTTTTAATTCACAGTCGTATTGGCTCCACTTTTCTCTTTACGGAAATCCAGCTGTTGATTGATCTCGATTTTAACACGGAAAATTTGAGTTGATAATTTGAAAAACCAGAAAAAGTGCAAAATTAACCATAAATTTGACAAAATATGCCGGAAAATTTGAGAAACAGTTTTTAGTTAGAAGTTAGAATTATTACTCAATAGTTTTTTTCTTTGACTTATGACACTATTTGAGCGGAGGTGTGATATTCGCATAATCTTATCTATCACTGACTCTATTCCTCAATCAGTCATTCGTCTGATTCTTGAAATAAAAACGAAATGAACTAAATATCAATACTGAACTATAACCTTTTTCTCATATGCTATTTTTGGATATAAACTCGAAATATTTCTGTGATTTAATAGTATATCTCTCGTTCACGCTCATACATATTAATGCCATGTATTTTTTTTCTTAATGCTCGTTCTGAAAGATCTGATTAAAGTGAGTTCAAGATGAACTACATTTCTGTTCGCATATAATGAAAAGAAATATTATCACACAATAAGACCACGTCTGTTTGGGAAAATTCCTTAATCTCTCACAAAAAGCAATTTATCAAGATGGAAGTAAAAAACTGAAATCAATAAGGAAAAAGAGTCAATTTAATTGCTGGAAACGCGACTGGAATAGCTGCCATAAATAACCTCCAACCACTTGTTTGCTTTCTCAGCATCTGTCACCAGAGGCGCACTTCTTGAGTTCTTGGCTTGGACTCCAAGAGACTATGACAGCGAAGGCGACGAGTCCAATGCTTTTTGTCTCGGCGCTGAGACGCGACTTGAATTCACAATGAGGGGAAATTGGAGAAAAATTTAGTGTTTCTTCGCCATTACTGATATATTCTACTTGGTTAAATAAAAAGGATTCTTTGTATCAAAATTCAGAATAAATACTATATCAATGTGATTACATCGAATATAATTATACTCAAGATCTTTTAAACAGAATAAATATTATAAATAATGCAACGCCCAGAATTTTTTTAGAAGATTTTATCGAAATATTTATTCATTAGAAATTTCTGTGAAATCTTATTAGAATGAATAGAAAAAAAATTAATTTGAAATAAAAGTTGAGAAATTATTGGTAAAAATACACATAAAATTTTATGAGTATATCATGTAGTTACTGCTGATACGAGTACCTATGTAGCCGAACATGTCAGGCGATAGTTTCTTGATTTTTGCTATTCAGAGATAAATAATACCCGCGCTATAAAAGCGTTTAGTGTACTGGTTCGTGCAACAAGTGCAAAAAACGAGTAATCCCATTCATTTCTACATTCAAAGTTCTTTTTATTTTTTCAAATGATGTGTTGTATAATATTTACTACTTTTTTTCTAAGAAATGCTGACTGCAATTTCACCTAATTTGATAGTAAATGACGCTTCTAAGGTGTCAAATACTACAATAAACTTTTTTTATCTTGTGTAAGAGTGTTTATTTTTTATTCATTCGATTTCTATTTATAGGATTGATTAATAAACACCGTCTGTTGCGTTATTAATTTACTTGAATAATATACACTACACTTAACTAACTTTTAAGAATTCACTTAACTACCTTAAATAATTTATTCAAATTCTCCGATTACTTTGCTAATTCGTTCGGTTCACTACGACTATTTATTATGAACTAAACTAACTGCGCTATACAAAAGATTCCTGAAGCCATCTCCCTAATGTAAAAATACCACAAAAATCTCTAGAATTTTCTGAATTCAACTATGTATCTATTTTAGTTGCTTATTTCCAAGCATTCCATATCCTCACCTATATCTTTCATCCCTTACATTATTATTGCATTTGGTTATTTTTCCTTCATTAAGCACCTGGTTAATTTTTTTACTTGGTTGTGGTACACTTCTAGCCTCTTCTGAATCTGTTGTGTTTCCATTGCTCTATTCTCACATTTTATACGGCCATTCATGTCTTCTGATCTATCGGCACTTTCTGCTATCCAATTATTTGTTACTAAACATTTTAAAAACTGTAATTTTCCTCTTGGTCCTATTTCTTCCTTTAATGTGCTCATAACACGCATCCACTTCTCCTGTTAATTTTTAGTGCCTTTCTTCATTCGCCTATCCAGCGCTGTGTTATTCATATATACCACTAAAATAACTTTCTATTGCTTCCTCGTTGTTCCACACTTTTTTACATGTGAATCTCCACTTTCAAACCTTCTTTAGTAAGTATCATGTTAATTTGATTATTTTCACAAGGGTTTTCATATACCTTATATTTTTTTATTGGATCTAAGGCTCCTTCAAAGTTGCTTCTTTGCCATGTGATTGAAATCGAAAAATAACGTTTCATAAGCTTCTGCTCAATTTACAAATTGAATTAGTTTTACACAAACATTTTAGAATTAAATACTTCGAAAATACATCAAAACAATAAACAAAAATTGTTCCTTTCCGTTAATCTGAATTTCAAGATTCAAGATTTCAAGATTCGAATAGCACACAATATCCATTGATGGTTCAATCTGCCAAATAATATTCTTTTGAACTGTAACTACGTAAATTCGATTTCAATATATTGAAAGTAAATTACGCTTTACATTTTAGTGAGAAATGCATAAAACTTTGGATAAAATTCATGCTTACGTTCTCATCTTCTTACCTATACTCATTCGGAAATTATCCACTTGCACCAATAAATAATTTATTCACCGGAATATTTTTTAAATGCTTTCCAATAAATCGATCATAATTCTTCGTATATTTTCCATTTTCTATTGCTTTCAATCCAGCGTAGCACTAATACTCATGTTTCATTCGATTCGCGGTAAATTCTATAGAACTTTTTTGATGCTTCTGTAAACAAAAGTTCATTTGCAATGCGAAATTTGAACCATGTTTGTTTGATATTTTTATTCATTGTAAAATTTTTCAACACCCTTGAGGGAAACTCGCATAAAATAGCACTATGGTTAAACTAAGAAACAGATAACATTCAATCTTCGTCTAGTGGATAGGTTTGTCTGCTAAGCGACAAAAATTTCCTTTTAAATCCACTTTTCATATGGTCTCTGTATCACCTTATATTCAAATATAAATATGAAAAGAAAAGCGGTTAATTATTTTTATCAAAATAAAGTAAAAACATTGAAACAGAATTTATTAATCTCTTCCAAAGTACTCGATAGTAAAGCACTAAGATATACTAAGGAATAGCTTTCATCAGCTCTGTCGTGTCCTTCTTAATATTAAGAGTGTTGCACTAAGGAGAAACTCGGAAAAAACATAGTTCTAAATCTGGCAAGTGAGGTGGTAGAAGATGATCAGCGTCCTAAAATTCATAAATCAGACTCGCCTTGTAGCGCAGCGCATTGTGAAGTCAATATTGTATATTCTGTGTATTTTCTATTATATATTTACCAAAAAGTTCCAATACTGAATTGTAAAATTCAAAGTCGACAGTCCTAACTGTTTCTATAATGTGTTTCTACTTTATTTATACGATTTCTATTCGTGGGGTGAATTAATAAACAATCTCTCTCTTTTATTTGAACACTATTCATCACTCTATCTTATAATAATTCACTTATCAGTGTCACTTAACTAACTCAAATAATTTATCCAAATTTTTCGATTTCTTTTTATTCCGGTCTGTGCACTACGAGTATTTATTGTAAACTGAACTGAACTGCGCTACAAAAACTATTTATATATCTAAAAAGAATTCTCAAAACTTCTATAAAATGGAGAAACAAAACAAATAAATAAATAGACCTTTCTAGAAATTATTTAAAAAAAATTTCTGTTATAATGAACAGTTATATTATGAAAAGTAAACAACAGAGACGCCCGAATTTTAGAATTCCTGGTATTTCAGTCGTACAACAAAAGTTGGTGCTGTCGCCGAATTTTATAATTACATAAAAGCTGGACAGGGCCGGTTAAAGGACCCGTTTCGCGAACTTGTTCGTAACAGTATTCATTTTCACTTTTAAATTACTGTCACTACCTATGAACAGTCTTAAAAGTTACGTTTGATGATAAATCTAGTAATTCTGAAAAATTTTAGTATACAAAAACTAGAGAATCAAAAACTATTTATGGCAATGAGCATTGTCCCGAATAATAAAATTGTTTTTGCTGTATTCAGCAACACTTCCAGTATCCCAATAGTTTTTGCTTTTATCGTTCCATTAGTGTGACAGACGTCTCTAATTTTCACTTTTACATTGCTCATACTACCTGTAAACAGACTTCAAAATAACCTTCAGCCTCTGAAGACGAGAACTTTGTTATCGAAACGCGCGTCATACGTGTTGGTGTAGTGGTAGTTCAGTATCATCACCACCATAGATACATTTCATCAAGTCTTGATGTTCTTTGGATTTTTCTTTCAATTCGGAAATTGTTGATCAGTTGTTTATAATCCATGTTTCTCAAAAGACACTACAAACACTAAAGCGGTTAAAGTAGAAGACTTAGAAGCTTCTTAATGATTTTAAATAGTTGAAATAGTTGCGAGAGAGGAATTGTTGGTATATAATTTCCTGAAACATATTTTTTCAATTATACCTTTTATATCATTGAGATCTCAACTGGTTACTAGTTTCGTAGTGGGCGAACAAAGCAAAAATATCTTATTACGAGTAAAATTAAGTTCTAAATGTCTAAATGACTGTCTTTAACGAAAATATATTTAATTAAGAAACATATAACACATAGTTATGGATCTATTAATTTCCCCCAAGACTATTAATCTTTTCCTCTTACCAAACTCAATTTATGAAGTTGGTATTCGAGCAATGGCATCCAAGAATTGCTTCTATAGATTCCAACTACGCGGTATTCACGCGTTTATTCGGCGGCCTTTGTAAGTTGCATTTATTAAAGCTAGCTGTCTACTGACTTATGGTTCTTGTAGGATTCATATGTACATGTTCCTACTATTGGTAGACACATCACCTTATTGCTCAAATCCCTAATAAGTAATTTTTGCAATGAAAGTTTTTTCACAAAAAGCCGCTTTGTGTACCGGATAATAAAATTTATCGCTACGGGTGGATATGAAACTAAACTCAGTCTTCTTACTCCTTACACTCCTTATCTCATTTACACAATCCACTACAAGGGTTGCTGCTTAAGTTTTGAGATAGACACAATAAACAAATATTCATAAGTGCATACAGTTTTATTGGTTTTAAAAATATTCTCCATTAAGATCAATAAACTTTTGCATGCGTTTGAACCAAATACCATTCCGTTTTAGGTACCTCCACAACAAGTGATTTGTACGCATCAACCACTTCTTCAGGTGAATAATGACGTTGACTTCGTAATTAATTTCTGATCTGCGGGATTGGTTTCCATCCAAGAACTGTGCGATGGATGACTCATCAATTCGATGTTTTGACTGTTGACTGTTATGTTGCTTTAATCGAATTGTGACGACTTGTCCAGTTACTCCGAACAAAAAGGCGACCATTTGCTTCGAAGTGCTTCGTGTGTGAACAAATTTTGTTGGGATTGGCTCGTCTTGAAAGACAGTCGACTATTATTTGCTCGAGCTGATATGGATAGATCAATGATTCGTCGCCTTTCTTTTGGAGCACCGCGATTGAATATTTCTTTCATTTTTTGCCCCAATCGACACGAGTTTTTTTATGAACGACTGTAAAATTATGCGATATCCAATGCGAACAAATCTTTTTGACAACCAAATGGTCATTCAATTTATAATGTATGCGAGTGGAACTAATGCCCAAGTCTGCCTCAATCTCAGGGTGTGTCACATGACGATTTTGCAATATGAGTTTAAACACAGCACGAACACCACGATGGAATTCGGAAAACCCGCGAAACACAGAGGCTCACGATCATGCTTCATCGCCAAAGATCGAAGCGAGTTGATCGGCACCCTGCTATTGGTTTAATTCACGTCGAAAATCATTCAAAATCATCGCATGAAAATCAATTCTATTTTTTGACCAAGATGAATCTGTGAAGAACTCGGATAGAACTCGTATATCCAACTTTCTGGTGACAATGTCAAATCCGACATAGTCACATCACTGTTATCATATCATAAAACTCAAGTAGCAACGCGAGTAATTTAATCTCGGTCGCACTTCGCTACAGGATGATATTGCAAGATTGTCATGTGACATACCGTGATATTATGGCTTGCTTGGGCATTAGTTTCAATCGCATACATTCAATATTGCATGAGCACTTGTCTGTCAATAAGATTTGCTCGCATTATTTAAGAATCGCTCAAAAAATTGAACTACTTATTTTGCCCCAAGAATCGTATACTTAGTATTCATCTGTAATAAAGTTTCTGGAACTTACTAAACATTGAAAATATGAATAGCTGGAAAAACTAACAATATCAAGTTCACTCAAACACTAATTATTATTTTTTCAATAAAACATTAATATGGGTATGATTTTGTAAGGAAGTAGCTAGAGGACCTGGCAATTGGTTCTCATATTTCTCTGTTTTCTCTTATATTTTTCAGTGAATATGTGCCAAATGTACTAAATCCAAGATAGTACTGCAATATCGTGTACTAGCACTTTATTTCTATTTGTAACTAAACACAAGTTTTCAAACTTGGTATTTGAATTTTCCTTTTTGAAAAAAAGAAATCTCAACATTTATTGCGAGAAAGTTAATTCAAATCATAATTAAAGCCAAAATTATGGTGTCAGAGATCTATTGGATTGTAAAAATAGTGATAACAATGAATTATTTGTTACTCTCTTTTGAGTAAGCTATTATGTCTAAGAGTCAGGGTTCTGCAGGCTTACAGTATAGTAGCAAGCTTTATTATGCCAGGTATACCGTCGAGGGTTCCTTTGAGCGTGCCTAGCAGCCAAAAGGCATAAATATTGACTTTTAAAACATAATCGCAGCATGTCTGCCGTTTTTATATCTTGAAATATATAATTATTTACAAATGCAGATATATGTGTCGGTTCTACAATGCAGGCAGACCAAATAGTACTTTCTCAGTCGTGCTAATGAAGAAGCATGATTGACTTTTTTTGTCTTCATTGGGCATCTGAAAAAATGCACCATTTCTTAACAACATGACTGTAAATCTTAATTTCCGACAATGTTATTCATAAGTTGGTATTGGAACTGAAGTCGAATTTAAGAATGTTCAAGATTTACGTTATAAGTTAAATGAAGAAGCTGATAGTAAAATGATTTATCACGAATGTAGCATCAGTGATGAAGCCAATATTGTTTCAGTGGCTCTGATTCCAATATTCTCGTGATGATGCTTGGTAATATGCATAAGTTGAAAAATAATTTTGCGCTTATCTGGATACAAATATGTATATATGTCACAGGAATTCATGAACTTCTAGACGAACTAACGTGTAGAAACTTATTTGGCTTTCATGCTTCCACTAGTTATGAATTTTATAATAAAATAAAGACCATACATTCTTCTTTATTAAAGAAAAACACTAGTTATCAAGGAGTTTCTGCAGCTCTTGGTGATCATAATTTAACAGAGGATATATGATGAATGGAATGTTCAAGATTATCTAGAACTTCACATGTGATATGTATAATTTGAAGGAATGCATAGATGTAAATGATGCCAGATTTCAGCTGTTGGTTGATACATATAAGGCTGCTGATATCAACGAATAATTTAGTATTAAAGTTTGCAATTTTACAGTTTACCACCGTACAAGAGCGATCTTTGACAACAACAACATCTAATATTTAGAATAATCCTGATAAACGATGCCCGTTAACATTACAGGCGGAAGAGTATTGGTATCTCAATCATTAAGACACATATTTCTTCAAACGATTTGATGAAGATCAGCTGTCAGCTTTTGTAGCCGTTTCGGTCCAATGTCCATCAGGTATATCAATGAAACATAAAATATGTTGTTGTTATTGATATAGTCACACATGGTATATGACTTTTTTTTACAGAATGTTGTAAAACTTAGGAGATTTAGAGTGATTTGGAGTACTGCATTCAATTAATGTTTTGTTAGAACAAAATAAACATCAAAACCATTATAATTGTGAAGAGTGAAAAATTTTTGTTGATTTCTGTATGACAAATGATATGTCCATGATTTAAAATCTGTCGGTATGTTAGTACCAGCCTATGTGTCTGCTTTTAGAAATATATTTATACAATAATAATAGAAGGAGAGAAATGCTTTATTGTAGAAGAATTGTTACAATTTATAGACAAAAGCTTGCAAAAACTAAAAAAAAACGACAAAAAAATTAATAGACATACAAATACTACAAAATTTCAATATACAGGAGAAAACCACAATGAATAACAAAGTTATAGGTAATAGTAATAAGTAATAATTAGTATATAAGTTCATAGCAAAAATTAACCAGTATGCAGGATGCCTGAAATTAAATATTATTATTAGAATAGAAGTAATTTACAGAGTATTAGGCACTTTCCAGTAAATATGGCCGCAAATTATTATGGAATGCGAGAAAAGGAGATATCGATTTGATTTCACTTGGCAGTTGATTGTGCATTTTTTTGCATTGTAAAACATTGAGCTCTAATTCTGAACGTGCAGTAGATAAGTAAAGGTCGTGCTCCGCGTTCCGAATAAGGAAGGAAGAGTCAGAATTTTTAATCTTTTGAAGAAGTCCCTACAGTGAGGCCTGCTGTTTAGTCCAAGTGAATGTCTAACAGCTCTTTTGTAGTTTGAATATTCGCTCAAATTGAGTCACACCACAAGTACCCCAGAAGCGAAGGGCATATCGGAGACGCGACTCAATAATAGACTGTTAACGAGGTGAATAAGATCAGTTCTTTGGAAACTGATCCCAGCATAAAACAAGACGAACTTAATTTTTTAGATAAAGCGGCAATATGTAACTCCCATTTCAAGTAAATGTCCACAACAAGCAAACGAATTTTACAATCAATAGGGGTGTTATTTAATAAAAAAGGCAGCAATATATTTTTATATTATGAAATTTTAGTTTTAAGTGTTAAGGCAAAGAATATTAGAATTGCATTATGATATATGGTCCTATGAAGTGAGATCAGGGTTGCTCCAAGAGAAACTAGTATCGTCTGCAAATAGACATATTTCACCACTGATGACTAGATAGGCGTTTATAAATAGAAGAAACAAGACCTTGGGCCAATCTACATTATATTGGCTTGCAAGAAGACACCATTGAATCAACCCTATATACATTTCAGCTTTGCTGAAATAAAATAAATTTATATAAAATTGAAGTAGCTTCCGGATAATATAAAATCTAGTAGGAACCGGGATAAGTGCCATTGAATTTTTCTTTACAAATAATTATATATTTGAAGATATCAAATCGGCAGACATGCTGCGATCATGTTTATATTTCTTCCTTTCGACTAGGTGTCTCAAAGGAAACCTCGATGGAAATAGTGAGCAGTATACCTGACACTAATATGAAGTTTGCTACTATACTGTATTTCTGCGGAACACTGGCTCTCAGTCTATTACCTTATTCTGTTGAATTTTTACATATCATGATCACGTATTTTATCACATATGGTTCCTAAAAGCTGGAATATTGTGCGTATGTGGAAGCAAATAACTTTTTAAATTTTTAACAAAGTACTTTAGAATATTTTGCACAATTTAAGGGATCTATATTACATGGGTGTAGTATGTGACTATAAAACTGACTCATTAAAACACTCTTTCCCCAAAACTTTATGCCTCCTACAAAACATAAACTGGAGCAATTCCTAGTCTACGACCTGAAAATTTTTCATGTGTTCCACTTATTTCTAACACATTGGGAGCTACACTATAAAAAAGTGAGTTATTTAGAGGAAGATATTCAAATGTGATGGAGCTTGTGAATTTATATCCCTTCATCTTTTTGAAAGATATTTAGAAGGATCCGATACACTTTTTTTATAATAAGACAGTTCCAATATTTTCTTTTATTATAAAGTTCACTGATTTTTGGTTTTTATTCGTGGTTTGTATTTTCACATTCCACTCAGATTAAAATATTCATTTATAATGTAATGCTTTCATTTATTAGAGATCTCTAGCTTATATAACTTTGACTAAATGACAAAATTTCAATTGACTGATATAAGTTCATCCACATTGTTGGACTTCATTTCACAATACCTGATATTCACAATAATAGGAGCAGAATTTTTTTGTTTTTTTAACATAGGATATATTCAGGCTTTTTACAAAATAATATTACTAATTACTACTAGGTAGTAACGTTATTTTCAATCCTATTAATGCATGATATTTCAGTTTAGTAATGTACCAGAAAGTTTCTTCATATATTGCAACACGATTCACAAAATTTACAAAATACTAACGTGATTACTGACATTTTCAAATCTTATTGATCAAATTTTAGTTGACAGGACCGGAAGCGGTCAATGCTGCCGTGTGCAATCTTAGGACTAAGGATAAATCAAAGGTATTCCTGGTGTTTTTGCGAAAAACTGGAACGTTTTGTTTAAATCGTAATATATTGTTTAATCAAATTATGAACAAATGGTTTTTTTGGTTTTTATGCAAATATGGCCCAATTGGTTTGGAATTTCTGGCAATATTC
This sequence comes from Diorhabda elongata, assembly GCA_026230145.1. Lineage (NCBI taxonomy): Eukaryota > Metazoa > Arthropoda > Insecta > Coleoptera > Chrysomelidae > Diorhabda > Diorhabda elongata. The sequence goes on from CM047926.1 coordinate 46,234,494, forward strand.
ATACTAAATACACTTTTTACGCCACCACTACACCAACACTCATAAGGTAAACTGTCTCTGAAGACGATAACTTGGTTATCGAAACGCGCCTCATACAGTGTAATTGTGAGTGTTGGTGTAGTGGTGGTGTAAACAGTGTATTCAGTATAAATATGGGCCATATTAACAAGATGAGGTTTTCTGTCATTTTTCCGTATAATGCATATTTAAAAATTTTTACTAACTTTTGTGTTAGTAGCTTTTGACCAACTGAGCATTTTTTAAGATTTAAAAAGTGTTCTTGTTCTATGAACCGTACTCTACAAATTGGTATACTTCGATATTAGTGCAGGTCCGACGTTTGACACTTAGCGCGATTGACAATTAAGCGCTTTCTCATTGATGCAGCGAGTAGCGACAAACCTCGAACACCACTCACCGAACGCTGGTGGCTCTGTTGTGGCGCGCTTTTTATATCGCTAATTCACTATTTGTCTGAAAATAAAGATCAAAAACAAACATTGACATTGACAATATGTGATGTTTTCTTTATAAAATGAAGTACTAGTGTCATTTATATTTTTCAATAATTATTAGCTGTTACATTAAAAGTTGATTTTATCGTTATTACTTTATAAATTCATTAAACCAATTGAAAAAATGAAATGGTAACGTTTTTTGCTCGATTTAGATAATTAGTCATTAATTTGAAATAGGAATTTTACTTAAATATCAGAATTCAAAAGTTGTCGCGGGTTTCTATTCGTGAGTAGCAGTGAACAAGACAGTGCTTATTTGTGTACAGTGCACTCGCTGCAACGTTGATAAAGCGCTTAATTTTCAAACGCACTAAGTTCCAATCGCCCGACTTGCACTAATATCGAAGTATACCAATTTGTAGAGAAAGGTTCATAGAACAAGTACGATTTTTGAATCTTGAAAAATATTTAGTTGGTTAAAAGTTATTAATATCGATAGCTAGTAAAAATCGTCGATTTTTCAACTTTCAAAAATTTATAAATTTTGAAATATACATTGTATGGGCCGACCCGAAGAAACCATTTATTAATTTGTTTAAACAATTGCAATATAAAAAAAAGGTACCAGTTTTCCGCAAAAACAGCGGGCATATTTGGATTGAGCGGCTCATAATAGAATACGTTTGTTTTGCCCCTGGCCCTATGATTGTACATGGCATCAGTGATTGCTCCCGGACTATTCCGGAATCACCTTGTTTTGAGATATAATAATTGTAATCCACAATTGCTTCTTTTTGGTAAATGTATCGCTATGATTGCACCCTATTCACCGTGATACAAAGAAAACATCCGTAGCTAGAATTTTATAAAACATTCTTTCGAATATTTGTTTCAAATATAAATTCATAGTAGACAAATTTCAGTTTTAACTGTGTACTATGTGAATTCGTTCTCTAGACATGACGCAAGATATTTCATGCATAAAAATTTGACATCATAAAAATTTCATATAGTCACATAATGTTCTCTCTCCGGATATTTTTATGTGGTGTGACACCTCGTATTATTCGTAGGGATCGCTACATGTGTCGCTATTATTCGCAGCTAGTGCTTCAGCCAACGGAGTTTGCTTCTGACAGCTGTCGTATCGCCAGAATGTTCCACGAATGTTCGAAATGTCCCCGCATTTCGATATTTTTCGGCAGAGGTGGAACTACAAATCACTTGAAAGGGAATCAGGATTCTGTATAATATTATTTCTAATAAAACTGATAAACTGATGCACAAGTAAATTAATCTAGAATGAAATCTAATGATTCATTGATTATTCAAGTATTAAATTTTCTAACCATTTCCTTTGACTACCTTGGAGTGCTATTAGAAGAATACCCTCATATTCAACTCCATTAATGTCTCTTTGATTACCTCATATTAAGATAGTTTCATTTTAATTCACGACTTTTTTATTATCTTCTATATCATGTTTATCATTTCACCGTAGGTATTATAGGATAGAGATAGAGAAAAAATTGACATCATTTATCCAATTATGCAATCACTGCAAAATAATGATCAATTGATGAATTTGGAAAACTTTATTAAAATGAAATATTATTGATCAACAGCTGTTGTTGTTGTTGCAATTTTTTCCTTCGACTTCACTTAATGGATTCTCAAATTATTCTATTAATTTGGTAATAATAGGAGGACTGCTGTTTTGAGATAGACAAAAAAATTATAATTGGATATAGTTCCATTGTTCAAAACATTCTCCATTCAGATCGATACACGTTTGCATGCGTTTACCAATTATCCAAGAGCTGTTTGATTGAGATACCTCCAAAGCATGTGATTTTATCGCATCACCGACTTCTCTAGGTGTTGAAAAACGTTGACCTCGCAATTTGTTTTTGATCTGCAGGAATAAGAAGAAATCATTGAGTGCTAAACAAGGACTGTTAGACGATGACCCATTAATTCAATGTGTGAACTGTTTTGTTTTTGTTCGAACTGATGTAAGAGATCTGGTGGTGGAGAAAGATTCGCCTTCTGCGATTGATTTTTCTAGTTTTTTCGAACACTACCAGCAAACAAATGCTGTTGTACCAATTAGAATTGATTGTTTTTCGTTGCTCTAATGGAAAGTTATTGTCATGCCCAGTTTTTCCGAAAAACCAGAGGATCATTTGCTGCTTTGAATTGCTTGATGTGTTTTATTTGGTTCATCCCATACAGTCAATTCTTGTTTAGTTTCGGGTTTTTATGCATAGATCCATATTTTTGCGCCTTGCACGATCTTTTGAAGTACCGCGATTGAACTCTTGTAGCATTTGTTTTAACTAATCGACACGATATTTTATTTTAACGAACAAATTATTTTGACAGCCTAATGTTCATGTAGTACTGAATGTATACAAGTGGAACTAATGCCTAAGTATGCCTCAATCTCACGGTGTATCATAATATGACGATTCTGCAACATCAGTTTACACAAAGCATCGCTTGTACAACAGCCGATCTGGACGATCTCCACGAAATTCATCCTGTAGCGAAGTAAGACTACGATTGAATTCGGAAAATCATCAGAACATGGTACCTCGAGATGGAGTATCATCATGAAGATCGAGTTGATCGGCACAGTGCTGTTGGTTTCATCTATGTCGAAAAAAACAGAAAATCATCGCTACTTAATTCCATATTTAATTACATATTTTATCAAAACATAATGAGTAAGTTCACTATTGAAAATGTCAAAACTTATGACGATTATATCAGATTTGACATATTCAAAGCTCTATTGCCATATTTCAAGCTTTTACGATGTTCCTATGATTCCTGTGAATTCGATTCTTATAGTGGCTCAATTTATATTGGGAAGTTAATGATGAAATTGGAAACCGGTTGTTTCTACATTCGTAGCTTTTGATTTTCACAAGATACTGTGATAGTAACCTACAACTCTTATACTGGTGCTATAAGGTCCACCACGGAAAAAGCAAAGTAAAATCCGTTATCTTAATCCATAAGGTAACCTAGCTTGAATCGAAGAAGCTAGACCGGTTAAGAAGAAGTTAAAAAACCTAACTATGAAGAAACAAAAATAAGAAAAAGATCCAAGTAAAAAAAGTGTGATTAACAATAAGTGAATACAGTTCAAGATAATAATTGTACAGTCAAAGAATAGTCAGAGCAATGTCTGGAATACAATAACTGGGCTCTTGAAGCTCATAATCGTCTCCAAGCTTTGTTATGTTTGCCTCAACTGGTTGTCAGTTCAACATTTCTTTTTCCAGTCCTAATGAAAGCTGAAAAAAGTTGAATTATTGTGGTTAGTATTTCACTACAATATTTAATGCTTACAACTTCTTCGCTCATTTGCAAGCGTAAAGAATAACTTATTGATTAGTAGTGTTATCATATCATATTTGTGTCCATAGTATTTGGTCTCTGAAACAATATGTGAGACTTTCTTCATATCCCTCCGACCTCAATGTCTACATCTATGTACGAATAACACATAAGCTTTCCTTCTAGCTATAGTTTTTTAACCATTATTCTTAAGATAAATTTTCTCTCACCTCTTTTTGATGCAATTTTATTAGTGAAAAGTGTTTTTCAAAAACAAATGCTTTACTAGAGAAAGAAAGAATCCATCGATAATAACAGTTGTGATTTGGGTTATTTGTTGGGTGTTGATCAAAATAGGAGTAAACTGTTCTATAACTTGTGAAAAGAGTGAAGAGATCAAGAAGTTTCTATCTTCATTAATTTATAAATTTTGTTAATCTAAGCTACAGTATTAGGGGTAAATATAGTAGTAATGTTTCTCACTATAATTCACCCTTCTGATAACCTAGACTAGAATCAAAAGAATAATTTAACAAAATGGAATATATACAAGCTGAAAAACGTATCAGATAAGACTACATATTTTTATAATTTGTAGTTTCCTGATCTCGAATATCTATTTCTAAGAACCACCCGTACAATAATAAAAAAATTAACAGAGAGGAATAAAATAAATAAAGATGGAGAAGAGAAGTGTTCTGGAAAAGGAATAAATCTAAAAAAAGAGTTACTAGAGCAGCAGCAGGAATAATTATGAATATAAAAGCATGCAACCTCAAAAAAAGTTTTCGGATACGAAAAAAAAATGAAGATAATAAAGATAAATGTTATAACATACAAATACATCTATTTGGAGAGGATGAAATAGCAGCGATCATTATATAATGGATAAGAAAACTGTGGGAAACATGTGAAAATAATAGGAAAACGTATAATGTGACCATGCACATAAAAGGATAATTTGCAAACAGACAGATATGCTGGACTCAAAGTTCATTCAAATCCTATATCAAAATTTTGGCAACAAGATTAAACAAATGTGTAAAAAACAGTTTGAACTGTAATTTATTTTGGTGAGTTGAAATAGTGGAGAATACTAGTAATTCTATTTAATAATAATAAGAATAATCAGAACCATAATAATGCTATTTCATATTATTTAACAAACTCTGGGAAATAAAATAATCTCTTTGTTTTCGATAATGATATTCTTATTGTAAGACGGTAATTATTGAGAAAAAATTTGAAAAAATGTGAAATAATTTGGAATATTGTATTCAAAAAAATAATGTACTAGTTGAATAATAATCTACTATAATTTTGAAAATAATTGAGGTTTTATCTCTAATCATAACCACATCCATATCAGCATTTTTGAACTCAATTATCTGTTAGTTATGTAGATGGATGCATTCAAAATAATTTCGTGTGCTAATTTAACATTGCTTCTTGATAAAAAAATATATAGCTTAGCAAAAGTGTTATCTGGACTCAGCTCCATCGAAAAGAATCGTTCTGGTCGTCCAATTGAGGTTGTTACTCCAGAAAACATAAAAAAGTCCACAAATTGGTTATATCTAATCGTATATTGAAATAGCGTGAGATAGCGGACGCAATAAAGATATCAGAAGGCAATGTTTTTACAATTATGCATGAGTATTTGGCCATTAGCAAGATTTTTTCAAAGTGGGTGCCGCGTTTACTCACAATCGATCAGAAATTACAACGTGTTGATGATTCGGAGAAGTGTTTGGCTATGTTAACACGTAGTAAATCAAATGTTTTGCGACAATATGTAACAATGGATAAACAATGGAACCATCACTTCACTTTGGAATTAAAACGATCATCGTCTGAGTGGACTGCAGCTAGTAAACCACGTCCAGAGCGTCTAATATTGTTCCCCAAAAGGGAGATACAATCGATAGCGAAAAGTACAAAGAGTTGTTAGATTTTTTGAATGCAAGAATCAAGGAAAAAACGGCCTCATATGTCGAAGAAAAAACCATTGCTTCACCAAGATAATGCACCGATTCACAAGTATGCTCGTCAGAAAAAAATTCAGCACAAATGAAGAAGCAATTGGCGGAGATTACATTGATGAATAAGATCGATTGGCAAAAAAATGTACTTTTACTTTATTCAATGATGACAAATAAATTAGTCCTTTTCTTCCTGTCCATGTAGGAATTAGATAATCAATTTCATCTTTGAAAATTCAGTGGTAATAAGCGGATCCAAAGTTAGTTTGTTTTTCAAGTATTATTTCACTCTCAAACAAGACAATTCAAGAATATATTCAATTAAAAATACAATGAAAATAACTGTTATAATAATTCCGCCCCTGTTTTTTCTCTATCAGCAAAACCTGTAGGAAATCACTCTCCACTCCACTTTCATAGATTTGATTTTCTATTCGACAAAATACAAAGTCAGCTTTGTAAAGAAGGACTTAAACTTTTGAGAAGTTTCTATACTATTGTGATAAGAAGGCATCAGAGACTATTGTTCAATCTGCTGCTTCTTATTTCTCTCCTGCACTTTATTTATTTTGTTTTTTGAGATTATTTTTTAGCGGAAAGCGTTAAAACACCGTCTTTGTAATCACAGAAACATGAATGGTCACATTTTAACTTGTCCATGTCTTTATAGCCTGAACTGCATTATCGGGAATTATATACACAAACTGATATTTACATTGGACAGTGCACTATTCAGTTAATATAGTTACAAGTCTATATTTTACAGAGGAAATTTTAACAATCAAATATAATTGGCAAGCATATTAACATTTCATCACCAAATTAATAATCAACTCCTATATTTCGGCGAACTGAAGGAAAAAATGGTTAGTAAAAAAATACTAATGCAGGATCGTAATTTTAACGTTGTCAGTTAAAGATTCCTGAATTAGCTTGTCCATTCCGAAAACTGACTATCTCTGACTGTAGTTGAAGAAGAAATACTGCAACAATAAACCTAAAAATCTAGAAATATACCGAAAACTAATGGCAAAAATCAATTACTCGTGAAAACAAACTTGGCCTGGTCATACGGATGTTAACTCTGGCGGTTGGCATGGATTCTAATGTATAATAGCAAAAAATTTTGTAACCTACAGTTACAGTAATCAACGAAACGTCTAAGCCGAAAGGCTATCTAGGTACTGACACTGTCGGTAGATTTCTATTATATTCCGAGAGTGGCACGATGTATTCAATTTTTAGAATTGACTAGACTCAAGTTTCAATCCGAGATGACTTAGTAGACACTGCACCATACCACTAAACTACAGCGACCTCATATTCTTCTTCGTCCAACAGAACTATAACACGGGATCTGAATGGTTGAAGTAAAAACCAGAAAGTTAAATAGAACCTATACTACTTTGGAAGAGATCTGAACAGTCATGTTGAAAACCTGAGGTTGTAATTGAACTTAAAATCTCTTATTTTCGTTTTATTTGCGTTCATATTATTTTCGCTCTCCAAAACTTACGTTTTAAGTAGTTGCATTATAACTATAACTTAATAATTGTCATCTCCTTACCTGTAGACATACATTTCCAGCAATATAATGACCAGATAAAACTGGAAAAACGTTGAACCTAATTTAAATTTTTATCCTAACAAGATAAGAGATGCAGGAAATTGTCCTCAATTCTACACGTATCAAACATAATCGGTAGAATGTCGAGAAATTCGAAGCGTCGTCATTAAACGAGAGATAAAGAGTTAAAGATAGAAGAGGAACCGTTGAGCTTTAACCAATCATTGAAGGTCGTTTGCAGTAAAATTACATATATTTCTAATGTCCATGAGATAAGTGATGAATACGAACGAAGTAAATGTTTAGTAGGAGTTCAAGTTTTCATATTCCCATGTCATTAAGTAGATTTCAAATCTTCGTTTTTTATGTTACTCCTAGAAGCATTGCAATTATAGAAACTGGAAAATTTTTTGTGGAGAATCATTTAACGAGAAGATTCAAGATTAATAACTATAACCATAGTTTTTCACAAGTGGTGATGAGACTCTACCCAATTATATTAATAAATTCTTCATGTTTACGTAAAAATGAGACATTTATCAATAATAAGTGAATCGTTTGCTGAACTGTCCTATCAGAATCGCATTTGCGCCATTTGTACTCATTTAATGGCTTTTCTATTATCTGGCGAATCATTGGTCGAAGAAACTTGAAGAAGATGTAAATCGAATAAAATGAACTTCTCCTCGAAATTGACGATATCTTGTAGTAAGCTCATCCTGAACTAACTGTCTACTGGTACCACTAAAGAAACACTCACAATTACACTGTCTGTAACCAAGAAACGCGCGCAGGCAGTATAATTATGTGATTGTGAGTTTTGATGTAGTAACTGTTCACAGTGTGTTTCATTGATTTTTATTTTTTTTTTTTTATTTTAACCTAGTTTTATTTTAACCTATATGAAAAAGTATAAAATATATAATTTGAAACATACGTGAAATTCATGAAGATAAGAAATTATACAAGTGCATGCATATAGCATAGAAACATGGAGATTATTTTTTATTGCTGCCATTAGATTAGATGGGCTAGGGTGTCGGTGGTGAATTTACCTTCGACCTATTAATATAATGTGTACCTCGGACTGTTTAGCAGTCAGGCAGTAACCTGCCTAGGGACTATGCAGCTTACATCTTCTGGCCTTGAGAAGCTTTAATATAAGTACCGTAGTCTCTGTTTATGGATTGCATCGCACTCACAAAGAAAGAAGGTTTTTCACAGAAATGACGAGCAGGCGAGAGTTTCTGCGATGTTCTTTAGGGGGTAGTTCACTGGGCAGTCTCCAGTAAGTATACCACTATATCTCCTTAGCTCTTCTGTGTTCAATGGAAGGGTTTTTTAGACCAGTTCGTAGAAAAGGAAAGAAATCTTTTCGATTGCTGCAGACTTGAGGTCTTATTCCATGTTTCTGTTTTCTTCTCGTTTTCTCTCTTCTTTATAACCATGATTTGATGGCTTCTGTAAATACTATAGAAGCTTGAGGTCGTATAAAAGGGAATGTCCCGCTTTTTTTCGCCATATGATCGGCTTGTTCATTACCGTGTACTCTAGTCAAGTTCCCACTTTATTCTTCGCTCCCAGTGAGTTTCTATGCAGTTCCATACTAGCTTTGACTCAATTTATAAGAGTCAAGTTTTTGCTATATGATAGGAAGAATATTGCTGCCATTAAGTTTAATCAAGAACTTGGAGGGATTAAGATACCAACACTAATTTTTCCAAGTAATTGAAACATATTTGAGAAATTAGTTACTGGCTACAACATTACGTAACCGTTGCTAAACGTATGATGTAAGCTGGTAGTTCAGGATAAAATCATCGAACAATTCTCACAATTTAAATATCTGGATATGGATTTCTCGAGTTGTCATGACCTAAGAAGCCTGATCAACAAACCGACTACCATATCGGGCTGCTTAAGGCAGATAATACGAATAGATACGAAAGGGTAGCAAGATTAGGATCTATAAGACTTGTATCAGATCAATCATGACGTACGGAATAGAAACCAGAGAGGAAACTAACAAAACGAAAAGGTAGCCGAAATGAAAACGCTCAGGTCTATAGTGGGAAAAACAAGACTAGATCGAATAATGAACACTCACATCAGGGAACAATGTGAGGTGCAAGAAATCGTAAGATGGGGGAGACAAAGAAAAAGATACTGGTACGCCCACGTGAGAATAATGGGAGAGAGTAGACTGCCACGCATCGTACTTGAAGGGAAACCAATAGGGAAAAGAGAACCCGGACGACCACCTAAGAGATGGAAGGACAGCTGGCAGTCCACCTCCCTGGAATTGATACAGAGGAACCTGCAAAGCTAATACATCATGGGATCTTAGAAATGAATAAGAAAAAAAAAGAAGTACGCCCTGTCAAATTTTTTACTAGCAAAAATTTTCGAAGTTGTAAAAATTTGAACATTAAATTTAATAATTTATTGAATCATATACATTTGTCTTTTATCGATTTATAATATATAGATATTATTCTTGATTAAAAAAACCACTGAACGCATATTTTCTCAGTAGTGTCCGAATGTATTCCTAAAGTTCCATAAATACTATTGAACAACAATCCCTAGATAACCTGTTCGTGTTCCTCACTATTTTTCTAAAAACCATTAATACCACCTGAGGGAAACTATAAAAATATCGTCAAGATATTTTTACGTCACGCGAAGTGCGGTATCAAAATTATGTGTTCTCCTTGGGAAAGCAATTGATGGGCCAATGAATTTTTTAAATGCGATATATACGTGCGGTTTTGTTAAATATTATTATAGTATATTGGAGTTTATGGCGTTTCCTTTAAAGACGGTTAATAAAAAGGGGTGTTAAACAGTGGATTTTGTCGTTCATTCAAATCGAAAAATCTTGTTATTTAGTTTATTTTAAGAACTTGTATCACTTTATGATATTTCACAGTATTCCTCCACCTTATTGAATATATTTAATTATAGTAGATTCAGATAATTCATGTTGAACTATCGATATGCAGCTTCCCGTAATATATTCTCACGCACGGTATAAATTGCCAGAATAAAAGCTGAATCATAAATAGCAGTGCAGAAAGGATCAGCTAATTTTCTAATTAAAATAAATTTTCTTCTTTAGAACCTGCGAAAAACAAATACCAGAGAGAATATCGAATCAAATGACAAAAGGACTGAAGATTAAAGCATTTCCTTAATAAAAAGAGAATGACACCAAAAAATCGACGTGAGCAGAACGCAAATGGAAAAATGGGGATGTATTCTTTCAGGGATGCATTATGGAATGGTTTGCTTTAGTCTAATGTCTGTATCATGTCAAATTCTTTTTTCTAATAAGAGACACTTGTGAATAACAATTAGAGTATTGAAATATAGTTAAATAAAGATAGTGCGTAAAGATAACTTTGTTTATTGAATAATCACATTAAGCAAGTTTTTTGAGTCCTTGGAAAATACATTCTTTGAGCGTGGATGCCAAAAATTAACGCACAGCATTTTTAAAAGCTCCATTTGATTCAAGTTTCGCTATGTATCTGAATAAATAGTAATCTGACGGAGCACTGAATACTTATGATCATAATTCTCCAAGACTTTCCGCTCGAATCGATCGCTGATTGTCCTTATTCGACTTATTTAAATAAATCCATCTGCAGGACAAGAAGCTGTTGACACACCTCTACTCTACGGTTTACTTGCATCCCCCATAATTTATGTGGCACGTTTTACTATTCGACAACTTCTATAGAACCACCTAATGATTTTAAATGGTGATGTTTGGTATCTTTAGAAGGTCCTATAATCGAAGATTGTTGGTTCTAGGTTCTGCAACCATCAAATCTATTAGAACGATGAAATCAACGCTGCAACTTTCGCTTATTAAGTGTGTCTTCATATTTATTTATTCTAACTTACTGCGTGCTACTATGATAGTGATTAGAAGAAAATAAAAGAATTATATACAAATTCATACTTGGATTGACGTGGCGGAGGATTTTTCACATAAGAAACCGATATTACTTCTTATACACCTTTACATTCATGTAATTGTGCAACGAAATTAAATTTCTAATGTGCCATACCCAAGGTCGTTGATAATTGATGAGTCAAACATTTTCATAAGGCTCTAATGATAAGATTTTTATTATTAGCAAAGAGCCGTAGTCAATTAATAAAATATAAGATTTTTGGTTAATAGAAAATGTCATCAATTTCTAGAAATAATAATTCATACTTATTTGGAAACAAAATTAATTACTTTATCGTTCCAAAGAAAGATCATGCAATAATTAATTACTGCAACGTTTTTCGTTGGGTGAATTAGTGAACATTGTCTCTTAAGTTCATAATTTATTTATACAATATACACTATTTATAATAATCCACTTATGAATTCCACTTGAATAATTTCTGCGATTACTTTTTATTCACCACGACTATTTATTTAACACTAAGTAACAGCGTTTACACAAATGATTTATATACCTTAGTAAAATTCTACAAAGTTATAGAACGAAAATAAACGAAAGAAATAAATGGATAGACTTTACTAAAAATTATTTAGTGAATAAACCGCTTGCTATAATAAAAATTTCTAAAAGGAAATATTAGAGGCGCGTCCGCCATTTATGAAAAGTGGGTGAGGAATCAATTTTCTAGTAAAAACAAATGATTGAAGAAAATCCTGATTATCCATTGAATTTCGAATGTATCGTTAAATTTAAAACGTTCAAGGATAATCATAGTTTTCCAGATATAAGGAATTGGACGGGATTGAAAAACTTCTTTCGCACTATCGGTGGATGGTCGTATACGTAATAAGTCAAAATAGACGAGAACCCTAAATATTTTCGTTTATTGGCTCCATATTTAAATAACCAAATTTGAATTCTGAATCAAATACTTAATACTGCTTATAATTCGTATGTTGAAGATGTAATCTTCAATCACGTTCAACATAGCATTAAAATAATTGTCCGTGATTAATACTTAATTAAATATCATAAATTCAGCACTTTTATTGTGTTTACTATTATCTAACAAGTCTTTAATAAAATATTTCCCTAAACACATATTTAAATACGAATTTGTGTCTATACAGTGTATTCAATAGCCCATTTTAAACTTTCCCAAAACATATATTTCCATTACACTTGTTTCTATATAATTTCAGCTCATTTGAAGTACTCTCAAGGGCAATTTCCTCTGAGAATCCTCTAAATTATTCGTTATCCGTACGCTTTGGAATGTCCAGGGAAACTTTTGCTCTCGCTACTACACTGGATGTTTAAGAGCTTTTTAGAACCCTTTTTATTGAAATTTAAAAGTTAAGCTCCTGCTTTTATAGGATACCCAATTAAAATATTATATCTTTTAAAAAATTAATACGAGATTTCTTTGTTTGGCTAGGACACCGGGGGGAATCGGTCTGAATATGTTCAATTTAGGACAAGCACTAAATCTTATTGACTGAGTTGTTAAAATTAATTCCATTTTTTTTGTTACAGGTAAGTTCTTCCACACATTCTTTTTATTACACATATACGAAAAAAAATGGTAAGTATGAATCATCAAAAAATAATTGTGACATACGATACATGTAGAAAGTAATTGTATGAATATTCCATGAATAAATTGCCAAATTATCCTAAATTTATTCACATCATGATATTTTCCACAAATGGTTTAAATTTCTGGATCAATTAAGACTAAAAAAAATATGTACTCTCACTCTCACAGTTGCACTGAGGGTGTGATAGTGAAAGTGTTTTGAATCGATAATTTTGGGAACCATAAAAAATAATAGTAGTATGAATTCCATTAGAAAAAAAGAAGAACAGAATAAAAATGGAAGGAAAAAATATTTACGAGTGATCTGATGCCAGGAAGGGTAAGAAAATTAGTTTCTAAGGATGAAAATTAGTTTATTTCAGTCAAAACTATGGAAAAAAGTTAATTGTAGGTAATAAAAATATCTACAACTATTGCATTCACACTTTTTTTTCTAATAAAAACTGAAAGATCTCCCTATCATTGTGATCAGAATATTATCACGATCAAGGAACAATTCTGAACTTCAGAGGTAGACTGTAACTGTAAGTGACACTTTGCTATCAGATAAATTTTCTCAGAAAAGGAAGGGAAAAAACTAAAAAAGTGAGGAACTGGAGCTAGACATTTTTGTGAAGAAATATTCTAGTTATAATTGATGAGTAGTGCTTTTTCTTTATTTTATTACAAAGAAAGTTCATTATTTGAAGTATAAGATTTTGTTTTCCATTTAAAAAATTTCTGTTGGATCTTGAAAATAAATTTCATATTATTACTGGTTGAGGTTTGACGTCAAGAAATAGATTGTCAATACATTAATTCCTTCCTACAATGGAAAACAGTTCTCGCAGCCAAATTCTCAAATTATATCCAATTATACTCAAAGTACCGAACGTATTTATTCTACTCCTCCTTATATTGTATATTGAAATAACAGAATCGACCTAATATTTGTTTATTAGATATCACGTACTCATTGTACCTTTCAACACGATGCTCTCGATCCCTACTGGTAAAGTTATACTCGAAATATTCCAAGAAATTTCACAATATATTCTTTTCCTTATGTCATAACCAACAAATTCACTGATATAACAAAATGTTTCCAGAGGAATAACTCAAAGCCTTCTGGGCAAGTGATATTCAATATACAAAATTAAGATATTTTCCCAGTAGCTCCTGCAGCTTTTCCATTCAATTCAAAATATCATTCATGTCTAAAAACGTTACATTGTTGTTTTAGCATCGTCTATGTTATTTTCGCTGAAAATTTGAGATAGAGCTGAGAAAATTGTATGTTGGATATGTGTTGTATGAAAATTTGACCTGCAGACCTATATTTTGATTAATTCAATAATCAAGATAATTTCAGTAAAGTTATGTCGACTGTATGTTCGTCATTATTCAACATCAGTTGATTTGATACCCAGAGAGGGTTACCAATTTTTATTAGATTTGACCTCATAGCTTTTTATCGGATTGAAAGTTGAACATCAAGAAAAAATGGGAAAGGTAGAGACACTTTGATCAAAAATTAAACTCAATTATCTGTAAACATGATTGATGAAATTGATAGAAATTTTCGAATTTATTCTATATATTTTTTTAGATAAAAGAAAATTCGTATCAACTGATTGAATAACTTTCATGAAGAGGTGGGTAGGCTGCAGCTCTCAACTATGTCTATTGATTGATTCTAGGTCTAGCAGTTGGTGATGATGAAGCTGTGGCAATAATACATTATTTTCTACTGCAAAAATACGTAGAAAATCCATATCCGAAAAGGTAGATAATCGTATGGTTATTCCTATATTTTCTAAACCTTGCCTCTTTTTCACTTCACTTTACTTCACTGCTTAATTGTTGAATTTCTCAATTGTGATGTGCATTCTTTTCTTCAACTTCAAGTCAATTCTTCGAGTGAATAATGTCCGTGATTCTTCCAGACAAAATGAACTCTTACAAATCGCGGTTATTATCATTATTCAATTCTATCTATTTTCTCAGTATTTACTATACAAAGGATTAAAAATTGATAATTTGTGATAAAATAACTATTATTATAGATAAGTAGGATCAAATTGATGGAACAGGCGAAGTTCGATATGATATTGATGATATCTGATCTATTTTTTGTCCATTTTCAATATAATGAGTATTGCAAAGATTATTAGGACTTTAGAACCTGGTCTAGAGCGGAATGATTTGAAGGGCTGAAAAATTTTAGCGATGACAAAATTTTAGAGATGAAAAAAGGTAAAGACAATCACCTTGAAGATGAATTTAAATTGATTTTTGTGGAAAATATATCAATGTTCAATTTTTTTATGTATTTTTGAGTTTATGAATAAGATGCTAATTTTTTAACCTTAGTCGCGCGTGTATATACGAGATACATGGCTAACTTTTTGCTAAATATTTATTTATGTAATAGCTCTAGAAAATGGAGATTTGCGGTAGTTCTCGGCAGATGTATCTCGAAGCCTTTCCTAGAACTACAATCGGCTGATTTCACTTTTACAACCCCTGGCCACCCTAAACCCGTCCGACCGCCGGATTTGTACCTGCTAGATACAGCGCGACCAAAAGCGGCAGTTTATATTCAGATTTAGTTGGGATAAGTTCTCGTTCATTTCGACGTATTGTAATTATTCAAACGTAAATTGTATTGTTTATTAGTGTTTATTTGTTTTTTTTTTTGGATATACAAAAAATGAAACGTTAGTTTCATATGTCCCGAAAAACCTTAGTCCTTATTTCCAGTTTGCATGTGGCGTCGAACGAAGTGAAAGAAGATGCTTCAAAAAAGCCAGAAATGATATCATTTTATAATAACACAAAATCCGGCGTTGATGTGGTCGACAAGTTTTGCGCTACTTATAATGTTGCTAGATCAACTAAGAGGTGGCCTATGGTAATTTTTTACCATTTACTGAACGTAGCTGGAATCAACTCGCCGGTTGATATTTCTTGGAAACAAGAAGAGAATATTTGAAAAAATTAGGATTAGCCTTGCTAGACGAACGACTAAAAGTGAGGGCCCAAATAAAAAGTTTTCCACGACAAACCAAAGATTTGCTCAAAAATTACAAAACCTTGGAAGCACAACAAGAAGTTCAAGAGGCAACACCTGGACCAAGTAAAAGAAAGCGATGCGAACCATGCTATGTAGAAAATAAGAAAACGTCAGTGTCTGCATATTGTTGTAAAAAATGTGGAATTCATTTATGTATAAAACTCCATACAAATATGATTTGTAATAAATGTTATAATAAAGAAATTGAAGAGGGTGATTACTCCGATTAATTTAATAAGTTTGTAAAATATTTTGAATAAATAATGTAACTTTAAACCTAGTTCTGTCGATAACCTAATTAAAATTTTACACATTTTACATATAAAATAATTATTTTTTTTACTTGAAAAAATGTTAAATCAAAAGTGGAGAAAAGAAGTATTAATATAAAATTTGCTATATTAATATATTAAAAATAATAATAACAAAAAAAAATTATTTGATATATGTATCTGCTAGATACAACGCGACCAAATACATTAGAAATACCCGCGCGCCTAATAGAAGGTTAAGAGATCAATTATAGTCTTTATCGAATGATGTTCTCCAGTTTTTGTTTCATTACTGAAATCAATCATATGCTTATAAAGCTCTTCAAAATTACTAAATATTGATAAGAGAATACTGCAAACATGCATGTTGCAAATATCATTTTTGTATCTATTTAAGACATTACAAAAAATAATTTTCCATTTTCACATTATGAAGTATAACACGAGCAACAAAAAAAAAACAGTTCGCCATGATTTTAATGCCTAAAAAATCTACTTTGGCGATGAGTAATCCCAAGTAACACTCATGTTTTAACTGCTATTTGGTCTATGATATTTTGTGGTGCATCATTTCGTCTATGGTTCAAAAGTTGTCTGTTTTGATGGGGAAGAACTTCAAACACTCACACGATAGAGTTTGAGATTGTTACGGGCTGAATTGGTTGGTTCCAGTCCCAATAACGTAAGCTCAATGTTTAATACATAAAATTGCTAAAAGTATTTTGAGATACCATTTTGCTAAGCCTAGTATCAAGTGATTTTCACAAATTTTGATAAAATTGCATCTTGGAGTAGTGTTTAAGCTATATTAACATGTTAGCTTTTCAATTTTTTTTTTCATAGAGGTTTTTAGCAAAGTTACTTTATCCAGAATAAGGGACAGAAAAAAATATTGGGCCTAGGGCGTCAAAATACTAATACTAAGATTTGAACAAAGGTTCAACTTTCGGAGATCAAGAATTCTTGGAATCTCCACCCTTACAATGCACCCACTAACTTACGATGAAGTAGCTGAAGTACTCCCCATTGAAACCTACCAAAAAGTATATACTGTATGGAAATTTTTATGAAGAAGTGTACGCATGCAAGAGTGTCGTATTTCAAAGAATATTGATGAATCATTTCGATTTATAATTTTTTGAATCTAGGCTTTTACTTAAGCATTACTTTTCAAACATATTACACAACAAATAAATTGGAGTAATTGACGAAAAAACAGATATAACTGGTTAGAAACCTGTTAATTTACAATATATTCGTCAAAGATATTCTAATATTCTAATAAAATAGTAATTTTGTCAAAAATACTGATAAGAAGGAAAGATATGAATACAATTTGAACATAAATTCATTTAAACAATTCCATTATTGATTTTTTTCATATATTGGTACTAACCATTGTGCCACAATTATTCACAATCATTACACGAGCATCATCAGATTTCTGCTCAATTCTAGATAAAATCGTTAACACGAGCACAGTGGATATAGCAAACCGCCAAGCTCCTATAACAATATTTTTATATTGAGGAATTTTTGTTTATTAAGTTGTCCTTACATACTTCAAAAAAAAAATATTTGAAGAATCACGACCGTCCCGACGTGTTTCAAAAATGAGATTACTTTTTTCGCAATTAAGGCAGCTACCGCTTCTACCTATCGGCACGCTTGACAGATTTTAACTTTAACGACGAGGGAACGAAATTTAATGCAAATTCCCGAGAATTCATTGATCTAGAACATTGTAAACATGGCAAGGCGACGGTAGCAGCGGTTTCAACAGGACCAACACCAAATTATCAACGCAATTCCATCATCTGTGCAATATACACATTCGCCATGATCAAAGGACTTGTGCTTGCTGGTTTCGATTACCTTTCGGATATATCTAATCTTACGGTTTAAATATGTAGGTTTCTCTAACGATACCGATTCCAATAACGGTGATCAGCAAGCAAAAATGACGATAATTTACAGCGAGTTGGGAAACCTCAGGGGAAATAGAGCAAAATAATATTTTACCTCAGTCGAGTCTGGAAATCGAAATGTAATTGTGAGAACGTTTTTTTAAAGGTAATAAAATGGGATATATTTACTTAAAGCATCTAGTTACGTTTTATGAGAAAATGAGTTTGATTCAACCGATTTATACTCTTAATTGGGTATATCACTGAAATGGAGCTGATATATCACAATTTATCAATTCCAATACTCATATTTTGTTATATACTTTCATTAAATTATTTTTAACGGTTGTTAATTGATCTTTCTAATTCTAATTACGCAAATATACTGAAAATATTTTGTTTATACCTGAGTATAAAACTGATTACCAATAAATTTTCAGAACAAAGAATTTGATTTCATTTGAGGATGCGATATTGATAGTGTGAGGTTATTGTGACTTGCTCTTTTCTAAATAATATCTATACTTTTGGACATGTTTTTGCTATTAGGGGTGAAATGTCCAAGCTAATACAAGGAACACATATCCGGTATTGTTTGATTTATCTTTAAGATCTCAAGTCCACTGCTTTGAATCCCTTTGAAAGAAGACCAAAAACATTCTCTCAAACACCCTGAACCAGTATTCCTCTACCATCCAAGAACATTTACAGGAGAGAGGAAAAATAAGCAGGGCAGGTGTTTGGGTTGCTGATAATCTTTCAGAAGAAAATAAAGCCAACTGAACCATTACATGTAATGTATTACATTAATGGCGCCATATAGAAAAGTTTTTTGATCGCTTGATCACTGCAGAACTAAAATGAATGTTAATGATAATATAAAACGTGAGAGACAATGATTAATATTAAATGGTGACAGCTAGTCACATTTGTTTAATAATTTGTAGAAATGGATATCATGCTAGGTTATAAAACACTAAATTTGAGACATCACATTACATTTTTGGAAAATGTATGCAGACACTGTTTTTTGTCACTGTATTTATCATGAAGGTTTTATTGATCTTCAAGCACATTAGAAAATGTACGAAACACAATCTCAACGAAAATTTCATGAATATTCAAGTCCAGTTTTGGCAACAGAAGGTTATATAAAATGTTTTACACTAATGCAATTTTCCAATATTGAGATAACTTTCTGGGTTTAAATTGATAAATGCTTCATCAAGATTGAGAACATAATGAAAAAGACTGTAGGAAAATATTTCAATACAAATATATTTTTGATAACATAGTGACTTCAACATTTTTTTATTAGCTTTGTCTGTTTGTATCTATTTATGTAGCGGAATCTTTTTCCCTCAGGTCAGAACCTCGGATGAATTCGAAAGTGTACACCAATGAGGATATAAAAATATTATGTATTCCTGCCAGATGCACCTCAATATAATAATTTCCTAAATTGGTAAGATTATTCTTGCCAGATTCTTCGGTCTCGACTTTAATCCGCTATAAATTATCGAATATTTTAAAATCTTGCTCGTAGAGAATTTCCTCCTTCTTGTAAATACCTTGGCCTGAGCCTCAATAAACTTAGCTCTCAAGAATTTGTACGCGTACAATTCTTCAATGAGCTTAAGATGCTTTTGCTTTTTATTTCTCATTGTTCTACTGTTGTGGCTTTTTGACCAGGAGTCAATGACAACGATACCCCTAGCCTTTCCTGAGCAGGAAACCAGTTGTCAATAACCATCGACTATAAATGGGATAGGATATCCCGTCTGTTTTTACATGCTTCCTTTATATTGATGGAAAGGTTTTTATGATGACGCGCTCTCTGAATGTATCCTGCCTCATCGTGAAGAGGTGTATTCATTTATTTACTGGTACGCATGTTGCGACGTGGTTTCTTGCCCACTGCACTATCTCTGATATCAGATCTTCCGATTAATAATATTCTATTAAGAAATATCTGTAAACCACTCTGTATGTGAAGATTTTATATCAGTCTCTTTGATCCACACATTTTTTATCTCAACATTTATTTATGCTATTATCTGTTACTATTTCTAATTGGTTTGCTAAATTAATAGCAGCGGGAAGCGTTTCCTTATCTTCTGTAATTTGTGTTTCCAGCAATAACTTGACTACAAGGGGTGGCGTGTAAAATCGGCAGCAGTTTTTATTTTTTCATTCACGGAAATTATATTTCAACTGAAAGCAGTCGTCACTAAATCTACTGATTCGTACATGTCATTTATTCATGATTGAATCAATCTTAGTTCAGCAATATTTTCCAAGACAGTTTTCATTCAAAGTATGTGGGTCGTGGTTACTCAAAACCCAAAGAGTTCCATGAGATTGTTTTGAATCGACAACTTTTTGGAAAACTGCAATATTCCTAACGATCAATATCTAGTTTATTTATTCGAATTCACTATTTTGAAAAATCTCCGTATAGAGCTATTTTTAAAGCGTTGATTTACTGTACAACTAAAGACTTTCGTCAGAAGCTATCCCTAGACTCGGAGATATGAACTGTTGGTACCACACAACTATAAGGCTCTCTGCTTAGGTCAAATTTCGCTGCACATTGGTTATGTATGCGTGAAGATTGTTAACAAGAAACTAAATTCAAATTAAATAATTATCTTAGAATATTTGGATTGACAGCAATAGCTGCGAGTATTTTCTACCATCAGAAATGGAGAACTTGATTATACCACTATTGGTGGATAAAATGATGGTTTTGGAGAGTGCAATAGGGTGGCAAAGAATTTTCGCTTGAAACTCAGTGAAAATTAATTATTAATCATTTATTGTCGCTACCATGAACTATTTTAATCAAAAATAGAATGTGTAAACCAGGGGTGCTCAAACTTGAACTGCTGACGATTTAGCTCAATATTTTTAGACTACTTACGATCGACTCTGAGAGGCTGCAAGTATGTGTGATGCAGGGTTGTCGTACATACACGATACACCATACCTACCTAGGTAGGGTGTACCGTAGCATATATAGATATTAGCTTTCTGCACAATATAGGTACATTATTTTAGTCAAGGTTTGGGTTAGGTTTAGTTAGGTTCTTCTCTACAATATCAATATCATAGTTATTCAAAATTGCGAGTTTATTGGTTATTACAAAACAAAAGAGTTACATATGGTGTTAAACCTAACTAAAGAGTGGCTATGGATTATGAAGCGTGGTACTGCATGTCCTCAGCATACTTTTCATAAGATGGTACGTAACCACTGAGTGCTAATCGCAAGCATGATGACATATGATCGTCAGTTAGTCGATTGCGATATTCTGACTTAATTATCTTCATTTCAGAAAATGCAGACTCGCACAAGTAAGTTGACCCAAACAATACCGTCAGTTGAAGGGCGATTTGCCTTAGATTCGGATATTTATCTTCAGATATAAAAGACCAGAAATTTGTATCAGATGCTGTAGCTTTGAGATGTATATCTGATATAATCTGCACCAACTCATTTTCAACATGAGTTCATATTAAACTGACTTGCTATTTCAGTAGCTAATTCCTCAATGTTTTTACATGAAAAAGGATAACTCATAAATGATGCTATATTTTCCAATTTACTTCAATCATAAAAACGCATTTCGGATTGTCCCAAAATATTTGATAATTCAGCCTCATACGTATCATAATTAAACTGAGGAATCCTTGCTTTCAAAGACGGAAAATGATTCAGATCCTTTCTTTTCAGTTGATCTATCATAAGTTGCAATTTACTTTTGAATGCGTTTGCTGCGCTAATCATCTCAATAATAGTTTTTCCTTTACCTTGAAGCTCCAAGTTAACGATGTTTAAGTGCATTGTGATGTCAGTCAAAAATGCCAAATCAGTCAGCCATTTTTCGTTTTTCAAAATCTGAGTGTCATCACCTCTTTCGTCTAGAAAAGCTGTTATTTCGTTGCAAGCTACATGCACGGATGGAATTCACAATTTTTTTTGCAATGCCCATAATTTTTTCCGTGTTTAAAACTTTGGAACACAGAACTTGTTGATGTATAATGCAATGGAATGAAAAAAATGAAGGGAATTCTTCATTAGCTCGACACAATGCCACAAAACCGTTTTGTTTCCAGTCATTGCTGGTGCTCCATCGGTTGTAATGCACACAAATGTATATATTGGTAGCTCGTAGTTTTTTACAAAATTAAAGAAAACTTCATATATATCTTCGCCACGGGTCTTCCCCTTCAAAGGAATGATTGTCAAAAATTCTTCCTTATCCGACATGTCATTGAATACCATCCGAATAAAAATACACAGCTGGGCAGTGTCTGTCATATCGGTGGATTCGTCTAACTGTAAAGAAAAGTATATACATTCCTTGATATCATGTTTTAGTTTATCTGCGATGTCCTGACTCATGACTTCAATACGCCTTGTGACAGTCGGACGAGATAACTGAAGTTCTCTAATAGCAGACATGATTTCTGTTTTATTTTTAAAATCTCCAAATAAAGTCTCACCCGCTTCAATAAATGCTTCCTTCACCACCGATCCATCTTCGAATGGTTTCGCCAATATATGAGATATTTTAAATGACGCGTTCGTAGCAGCTTTTGTCTGGTCTTGTGAACATGGTTTGTTCTTTTTTCAAACAAGATATAAAATCACTTACTTTTCGTTTTCTTAATTCACTCTGTGGCGGAAAATCCTTTTGATAGTTTTTATGAACCGTTTTATGATGCCTCTCTAAGTTACCACGCTTAGGTATTGCAACTGACGCACGACAAATAACACAAATGCACTTATCCTTCACCATACAAAAGAAAAATTCTTCTTCCTCCCAATCCTCATTAAAATGATACGTTTTAGATTTCTTCACTGCACTCATTTTCCACTATTTAATAATAAACTTTGTATCGACGTAGTATTGCTATCAAGTTACAATTCAGAATGAATCCAATTCATGCAGGCGCAACATTTATATCGGCGTGAAAGAAAGTCTCGAATGTTCACGTCAAACGCGCCGCCCGAAACTAGACAGTACAGTCTAGTCTAGAAAAAACGCGGCTTTTCTTTGACAAGTGCCGCGCGTTCCTTTGATAAAGCCGCCTTTTGCCGCAAGCAGTGTTATTTTATTACATAATACATTTTTGTAGTTTAGTTGCCTACCTACTTATTAAAAATTTTCTTTTTCTTCTCGAGATCTACTCAAAAAGCACTCGCGATCGACCGTTTGAGCACCCCTGGTGTAAACCATATCATTTTAGGCCTTAATCCAAATAAAAATTGTTTTCCGAGTTTGCGGTTCCACTCATAAGCAAACTAATGAATTGCAAAGAATAGGAGCAAAAAAATCTTCTAAATTACGGTTTTTTTGCCATTTCAGACCAAGGTAACATGTTGAGTGAACTAGGACTCTTGGGTTCATTGAAAAAAAATATATTCCTCATTTTGAACATTCTATTTGTGTGAAACTGTTGGCTCCTACTAAAGTAAATTGGAGTTATCTGTATTCAGAGAAAACAAGGATACATAAACCTGAAACCATGGTATCATGTTATTCTCTACGCACAAATAATATTTTTTGTTGCTTCTTTAGTGAATCATCTGATTAGAATATAGTTGAAATTTATACTCATCTCTGGGTTGTATTAATGAGAGGAAGGTTACTTTTGAAATAACTTTTATTTGCCGACCAAAAGACGCATATTGATTAATGAGGTAAGTGAGGCAGACTTTTAGCTACCAAAATTTCATTTGCTTATGATTCCAAACAATAGCTCGACACACCACAGTTTTCAAAATTACTGTATTGTCATCAAAAGTTTTCTGTAAATAATTTTCACAACATAAACACTTCAAAATGATATTAAAGATATAAGAAATAGCAGGAGAGTGAAAGTACTTCACTTCATACATGAGTTAATAGGAAATACCTCGAGTACTTCTATGAGAAAATAATTATACTAATAATTCAATAATTCCAAGATTTGTACCCAATTTACTTTAATAATAAATCATCTTTATCATTTGATGATTTCTTTTGAAGTAAGCTCTCAAAAATATTAGTTATTTATTTAAGTCGAAAATTAATGTTAATAACAATAGTGTAACAAGTTATAACACTGGAAAATTATGACTTATAAAATCAACGCCTCCTTCTTTGCTGTCTCGTTCGCATATATCTACTAATTCAAATGAAATTTCTGAAATATTTGATTACATTCATACTAAACACTCTATTTACTAATACCACTGCAGCAACCTTCACAAGGCAAACTTCGGTTTCCAAAGACGATAATTTTGTTATCGAAACTCGCGCAAACTATGCAATTATGAATGTTGATGTGGTATTAAATAGTATGTTCATTAGTGTAGCTTCTAATGGGATGAAGCTTTTCTATCTATTATTCATACATAAATGATTTCCCTCGTTATCACCAACACAATTTTTTGTTGAGCGAAGTTAATTCCAATTATATTCTGTCCCTTCTGTTTCGACATTAAGCCATTTTTCATTCAATAAGTACCTATATTCACATAAAATTGTAATGGCACATTTTATAAATAATTATAACTGCATGGAGCGCACCTGGAAACTGTTGTGTTAACTTGATAACGGGTAGTTACCTTTTATGTTTCAATATTGAAGAAGAACATTAAACTCGTTCTCCAAGGTAATATCTTCATTTAATGCTAAGTTTATTTATATATTTATAAAGTTTGGCAAATATAAACTGGAAGCATTTATTACGGAAACTTGGATTCTCTCAAACAAATTAACGTTGTCGGTTTTTGAAGGATGAAATAAAACCAGTGGAATTGAAGTTTTCATAGCTAGATATATATATATATATATATATTCCATTTCAATTGGCATACTTTCAAAATTTTAGGACGGAAATATTTCAGAAGGAAAAATACTGTCCATAAATATGATAATCGCTGCTTATTTTCTATCAACCATCATACCAACAATTAAAATCTAGTTGAAAATTTATTTTGAAATAACAATACTATCATAAAATAT
The DNA here is from genome assembly GCA_026230145.1 of Diorhabda elongata. Lineage (NCBI taxonomy): Eukaryota > Metazoa > Arthropoda > Insecta > Coleoptera > Chrysomelidae > Diorhabda > Diorhabda elongata. Next base: position 46,259,670 of record CM047926.1, read on the forward strand.
AAAAATGCTTTAGCTTTGATAAAGAAAAGATTCACAAAGAATTGCGTTTAAAATGCTGTTTTTCAATTCTACTACTGATCTTGCAAGGGATGCGAGCACGTCCTTTATGATTTCAGAGAATAGAATCTCTGTGGGTGATAGGTCAGAGCTACTTGAGAGTCATAACATCTTCTTCTTCTTCTTCTTCTTACGTTAGGACTAGGTCCTGTATTTTGATCAAGGGTTTGCCAGGAGTAGTTGGGATGCTGAGGACCAGCTTTCATACCACCTTATAGGTGGTCGTCCAGGGAGTCGAGTTGTGTCTGGTTTCTTTTCCTTTGCAATTTTTGCTAACCGTTCATTTGGCTTTCTGTCAACATGGTCTCTCCATTCTCTTCTTCCGATCGAGTAACGTATGTCCTGTTATTGATTTCAGAGTCCGCATTTCTGTTGTTCTAAGGAGCCGTTTAGTGGTTCTGTTCTCCGCTCTAGTTTCTATTGCATATGTCATGACCGGCCTCACGCAAGTTTTATATATTCTAATTTTACATTTTGTGCTCATGTATTTATTTCGCCAAATTAAATCTCTAAGGTTTCCTGATATTAATGCTGCCTTCGTTGTTTGTGCTTTTACTTCTTTCTTTAGATTTCTATCGTTTATTATGTTTGTCCCTAGATATTTGAAGGACATCACTTATTCTACACTCTGATCGTAGATTGCTAGTTTACATTTTCTCGGTTCTTTAGATATTCTCAGAGCTTCTGTAGGTTATCTTCGACTTCCGAGATGATTACTGCGTCATCAGCATAGCATATTATTTTTATCTCTTTGTCTCCAATTCGGTATCCTCTCCCGGCTTGCTTTACTTCGTTGATGATTTCATCCATTATAATATTGAACAGGATTGGGTTTAGGCTGTCCCCTTGTCTGATACCAGTTGCCACAGGTATTCTATTGCCTAATTTGTTTGCCGTTCTCACAAAGGTATAATTATCGGTGTTAAGTTTTTCGATAACTCTTATTATATTGGGGTGAACGTTCCTTTTTTTTAGTAGAGTTATAATATCAGTTAAGCGTATCCTATCAAACGTTTGGGTGATATCAATGAAGCACATAAAGGCTGCTTTATTAAACTCTATGGCTTTTTCAGTTATTTGGCGCATTATAAATATAGCATCTATAGCAGATCTGTTGTTTCTGAAACCTTGTTGATCTTCACATATCCCGATAGACTTCTTCTGCTCAGATTTTAGTGAATAGTTTCGGAACCGTACTCATCAGGCTAATGCATCGATAATTTTGGGGATCGGTTTTTTCTCCCTTTTTGAAAATCGGTATCAGAATACTTTCTTTCCATTCAGATGGTACATTTTTGACCTCTAGTATTCTATTTAAGAGGGATTGTAGTTCATCATACAGTTTGACGCCTCCATATTTGATAATTTGGTTTGTTATTTCGTCGATGCCTTGGGCTTTTCTGTTCTTTATCTTGGCTATCATTACTTGTATTTTATGCAGGAAGAAAATCCTATTTTGTATTCCATTGATGTTTTCATCTTCGTAGGGTAATTCCTGTGCTGATACATTAGCTTGTGTTGAACTATAAAGTTTTTCAAAATGTCTTTCCCATTCGTCTGCCGTGATTTTTGTATTTTTTATGTATTCTTTTATTGGTTTTCTCCTATCCCTCAGAAGACTCCACATTTTTTTCTGTCCCCCATATAAGTCATATTCCATATCATTCGAAAACTTCTCCCAGTGATCTCTTTTAATTTTTCGAATATTTTCGTTGACTCTATTTCTTACAGCTTTTTTTATAGTCCTTCTTCCAAAGGCTTCTTCTGCTGCTTGTAGAATATTAGTTCTTAGTTTTGTCCATGCTGTTTCGATGTCATCTGTCTCTTGGATATTTCTCTGAGTCTTTGTTTGTTACAAGAACGTTGAATGGTTGTTCGCATTTTTGCCATTACAAGCTGGTGGTTTTTTCCTGCATTTGCAGAAGTTAGAGATCTAGTGTCCTGTATTCTTGGCGGATGGATATTTTTATTTGTAATTACGTAGTTCATCGCCAATTCTTGCATTTAAATCACCTAAGATTATTATTTCGTCATGATTGGGTATACCGTCTAAGACTGTTTGTAATGTCTGATAGAATATGTCTATATCCGCCTGTGTTTTGCTGCTGTTGGGTGCTTAGATACTTATTATATACGTTGGTCTTGATTTTCGTTTGTTGATCGTCGCTTGAAGTATTCTGTCGTTAACGTATATTATCTTGCTGATTTGGTTCTCGTAGCTTTCGTGTAGCAGTAAGCCAACTCCTGATGCTGCTCTTTCATTTTTATTCTTGACGCTGTATATTAGAATATAGTTTCCATATTTGCTGTTGCCTTTGCCCTTCTTTTTAGTCTTCGAAAGGGCACATATATCTAATTTGTGTCTTTTTATTTCGAGTAAGATTTCTTGGTCTCTATTATTAAATGATGTTACATTCCTGCATCCAATTCTAAGTGAAGTCGTTTTCCTTTTGCGCTTTATCATTTTTCTCGCCAGGCTGTCATTATTTAATCCAGTCACATCCGAGGCTAAACCGTTGGATCTCTGAGCACTTTGTTTTCTTTTTTACCCAAGCAGGTCGCTAGCCTCACTTGGAACCCTCCGGGCTTGGGACCGGCTATGAAACCACTGAGCTACTCAGTTCACGTAGTAACGTGAATCATTGTATTGTTATTTTGACGAACATTTCTTGAGAAGAATTTATTATTGACAGTTGTCAATCAACAAAGAATGACCGTACAAATTTTGTTGACATCATCCTTCACACAATAACAAATACCTTCTGAAAACTCAGCTTGTTGTGTCAGGCATTCCAGACAAAATGAAACATACTAGTAATATTATTTGCAAGAGGTTATATGAACTTCAGGAATTTTGAAAAACCACGTAACTAGAGCTAACAACACTGCATTGGCACACCACAATTTTTAAGCATTTAGCTCTAACTGTAGTAGAATCGCGGTTATCTTAGAGTAAATAGTGGTACATACGATTTGTCATCGTATAATTAATAACTTATGAAAACTAAGATCTATTATAATTTTAAGGTTGGTTTGAAGCAAGGATAAAGTCTTAAACTGATGAAACGCCTTCATTAGCAACAGTGGTTCATTGTTAGGCACGGTGCTTCAGGAGCTATTCTGAAACATTGAGAGAGCTAGACGATTGATAGAAGATCCAAATTGCATCTGTCAAGCGATTATGTAAACGAATAATTTCGGATTTTCCATGTGAAAAAAGTAAGGGTTACATACGCCTAGCTTTATTTGAAAGTTAGGATGAGTAAGCATCAATCGGGAAATGTTATACATGTTAGATTATCGTCATCACTAAATATTGTTCAATTTAGCCATTTTCGGTTATTTTTCAGCTTGAAGAAAAATTTACTTGATCGATTTCCCATAACTGTGTATGAGATCAATGGAACAATTTATCAATCTCTTAAGAGCATTTCAAATAAAATGACAAGATTCAAGCTCTTAAGTTGTAATATCTTCGTTTATAAGATTGTATTTAAACATGAATGAAGTCATTATCCTTGAAAAGTTGCTGTATATAGCATTACGTAAGTATTTATAGATTTGGCAACGTTCTAAATCCAAACACATTGCAGACGCTGCACCACCCAGCTCCATGCAAATTGGTCTTTATTGATAGGCGTGTTTTAATAGGTTATCCGCGGGACTGGAAGACATGTCCAGCTACGCCTGAAGTTATATCGAGTAATTTACTCAAAAATATTATATTTACATGAAATTAGGGATATATCACTCCAAATGATACTAAAGACACGTAAGATCACGTGTATTCCACTTTGAGACTGATTAACTTTGAGAGATCGCATCAGTTATCAATTATATTGTCTTCTATTATGAATCTATTTTCAGTACTTAATAATTGTTTACAACGGTATTCATTCTAGTGATGCCAAAAATATGCATAATTTGAGATTGAAAATTCCTTAATTCATCGGAGGCATCACATATAATTTCATATAACATATTTTATCACTTTTTTTATAATATCTTCCACTCTTCTCAATAATTGTTTATTATACATCTTTTTGATAGCTAAGTGATCGTAGTTATATATAGTTAAATATTCAATTTCTTCTGCTTGTATTTTGCAATTATGTCTTTTTGTGCATGCACAGGATTCACCTACATGAGTGAGAACTAATGGATAAATGGTATTATATACTTTAATCTTTTTTCCCTGGTTTTTATTTTTTCATGGTATTACAGAGCGAATTATAAAATTCGGACAAAGAGACAACTGTAATTATTTGGCGCCGCCAATCACAGCAAACTTTTCCCTGTACATAAAACTGGTTTTAAATGGAGAATTTCTCGTTCAAATGATGAAAAATTATGAATAGGTTAGTTTAGGTTCTTAAACTACAAAAAGTGCATTTTTCCCATGTTACTCGTGAACTGCTCTTCGAAAAAATTTCAAAATAATCGTTAAACGACTCAACGATACTTACAAAATACTAACTGGGCTAATATTCAGCAAACCCAGTTTTTGAAGGCGTAGGACCATTTAAACAAGTTTAATGCAAGTCACTTTATCTTTGTCGATGTAGCCTCTCAAACTACATTTTTTCATAAATAACTAAGAATCAATAACATTCGGAGCAAGAACCAGATAGAACTTTGTTCAAAATACTTTCGCCACATAACTCAATAAGAGGTTTTTGCGGTTTTCATTGAATCTGCAAGACTTTCATCGTGAACTTCACTTCTTTAAAGGGAATAAATATTATGTTTCACGAGAAACTCGACGTTTTCAAGATTGATTTCTAATTGAGATCAATTTTGTTCCATCTGCTCTTCCAATCTGTGGTTATTACTAAGAGTAGTTGACACAGAATCCTGGTGAAACTTTACAACTATTTTATTTTTGTTTGTTAGAAAGAAAAACACAAACAAGTTTCCACTTCTGTTTGTTGAGGAAAATATTGTAACAGGGAAGGTGAATAACGGGTCATTATGACATTATATTTTCCAATTACTCCAATTAAAAATTTAAATTATAACTTTCCATAATTGTGTCTCCAAAATCTTTCTTTTTAACGCCAATAGGACGGATTAAATGAGGGCGGAAGCTGATACGATGAATAAATTCTTTCAGTGCATTTGGTTGTTATTTGACGTACTGATGATTTCCTCTGTAAAATTTATTTTCGTTCTCTGGAAGGTATTATTTTATTACTAATTACTATCCAGAAATAAAAGTTTTGAATTTCCTGAAATACATATAATTTTCGACTTCAAAATTAATTCCAATCTCATCAGGAGGAATTCCAACGTAAAATTTATACGTAAAAAAGCAGTTCTGCCATACCTGCAAAATGTATGGGGAAGGAATTATAAACACGGGTGAAGTTTGTTTTAAATTAATATATGGAGCGTTAGATAATCCATTTAAAAGGAAACAAGGGTTATGCTTATACTGCCTCTAACCTAAGCAAATACCTTAGTTGTCTCAATATTTTAGCTCAGATGTAATCATTATGGGAATAAATTGTGACTGAAGTGTATGGTAATTAAATAACTCTTTGGATAGATTCAGTGAAATTGAAGAATTATGTGGAATTGATTATCAAGGCTGTCTAGTTATCATTATTATGGTATAATTTTCAAATGTGATATGAGAAAGTCATGATGCCAGATTGTCGTCATAAATTCTTTTGAATGTTTCAATATGAACACTTACTAGAAAATTAGAAGATATTTGCATAAACTGTTTCTATTTCTAGTTCTCCTACATGAAACTGAACATGATAAGAAGTAATTCTATCACATATCTCAAAAGATTCCAGAACATCTGGAATAGTTTGATGTCTGGAGTCACCTGATTTTGTCACTAAATCAATATGTTCAAATTGAGTCTTGATTTTGGACGTTTTTTTCATCGTTATGTGTCTCCATCTTTACATATGTTACAGCAGATATTTTTTTGCCTTTTTACATACGAATAACTTATGGTATACTTTGTTTCAACAGCTTGCTAATTGATGCCAATTCTCAATAATCACAAAGCATTTTTTTCCTTCGTGAATAATTGAATGTATTCATATTATGACGCATGCTAATTACATATGAATAAAATTTCAACTAACGATAGTTAGAAAAATGAAAGATTAACAGTTTCCAGGACAGTAACTGGCTGGTAGTTTTCTGGTTATTCATTCATCTATTACTTTCATCAATATAATATGATGATTAAACTCTGCTTTATTTATCCCCACTAATTTTTCTTGGGTTTTTATAACATTTAGAAGCCTTCTTGAACATTAGGGTATGATTTTTTTTCTACTATTCGCATTACTTATTGTTTTATCAGTTTAAGGCTTTTCTTCTTTATAAAGCCATTTATTTATTTTATTCATTTCTTTTTCTAGGTTATCTTAAAAAAAGTCAATATTTTTGCTAATACAAATTGACTTTGAATAGCTACTTATTGCCTATTTCACTTATTGAGAGTATAATCAAAACCATCCTAATTCCATATCGCAAAAAAGCTCCTGGACTTCTATTGCCTCAAGTAGACTAGTCTAGAGGCACGTAGGTTTGTCATAATAACTTCACAGTTGATGCGGTCTATGCCTTATGCATCTTCCTTATGTCAACATTACTATCTCTTGAAAATCAAAATCATCTTCTTCTTTATAATTGAATCGAAATCATAATAGTGTATTTTCAACTATAAATAATGGATTTTTTCACATTCAATCTCCCAGTTATTCATTTCTACCTGTCTTGATAATGTTTAATTATTCTTAGGTTCGTACATATACAAATATGACACCAGTAGTGAACTAATCCATTTTCACATCCTCTTGATTTGTTTCTGGATAATGAAATTTGAGAGCAAGAACCATAAGCAAAGATAAATACCTCGCAGAAATAAATTTCTGAAATGTATACGTTGCTCATAAATAATCATCTCTCCCTGTGCATATTCTTAGAACTTTCGAAGGTATTTAATACCGTAAACTATTCTTTATTACAGGAAACATTAGAGGACACAGGAGTGTGAGTAACTGCCTGGAAACTATTCAAAAGCAATTTGAATGATCTAAAAGAAGAATTATGAAAAATCCTGTTGAAAAAAAAGACGAATTATATTTCCAAAACATCATGAATTGCTTCCATCACAAATGTGTGAATATTTGGACGGGATGGTGAGGCCAAAAGTCAATTAAAAAACTTTTCTACAGGAATTATTTCTGCAAATCATTTACAAAAAAGAACGTATGTATCTGATAAAGAATTTTGGCGCCATGATCTTTGACAATTATTTTTCTACAATATAGTTATCACGGTATTCCACAACTGACATTAAATTTTCTTGAATATGAATATTCTACTAGACAAAAACAAATTCTAGCTGCTAGGACAAACCTGTTCACAAAAAACTGCTACTATAAAACCCAGAGCTACCAACTCACTGAATATGAGAATGGAAAACTTACTATTCTATTCAAGCTCAAAAAAACTTTGCAAATCTTGGAAGGCTACTTGACCAATTCACTTCGTTTAATTTAACGATTTATTGTTTCAATTGGTTAAATACCAAAGATAGACGTTAATCAAGTCGTTACGATACTATCACGCTAGCGAAGATATTTTTGAATCGCTCCTTATAAAAACAGTTCATGCACATATGGGATATTACGATGGGCCTAGTATAGGTCCAGACTTGGGCCAAGTATGTACAACTCTAGGCCTAGCTTGGAAGCCGTTATCCGCCCAGACTTGGTGGGACCCTAGAATGATAACTATGTCCCCCGCTCAAATTGCAACCCTGGACAAGGCCTGGTTGCCTAAATGAACCCAATACTGGTCTGCAACCCTGGGCCAGTTTGATTGCTTATAAAAATATATTTTTGATATATTCTTAATAAAATTATATATGACAAATTTCTATTAATGTACTCTATTAATTAATGTACATAAAAATATTGGTTAAATAATTAAACATATGAAGAAATGATACTATTTTCATTGTATTTTAAGCATAAAAGAATTTTATTCATAAAAAAAATATTACTTTTATTGTTAAAATATTTGTTATGCATTAGATATTAGAACAAAACTTTATATAGTTACTCAGAGTTCTGCCAAGCCTGGCTGACTTTAGGATGGCTTGGGTGATTATAGGATGGCCGAGGTCGGGTTACCAAGAGTTAAGACAGGCTTGTGTGAATATGAGATGGGCAAGGTAAGGTTACATAGAGATTAGCCAGTCTTGGATTACTATGGTTAAGTCTAAGTTATCTAGACTTTAAATAGGCTTGGGTCATTATTGCTTTGCCAAGGTTGGGTTTCCCAGTGTTGGCCCAAGCTAAGCACCGACGTTCAAGTCGGGGGACTCCTACATGGGCAGTTGTAGCTGGAAGAACTTGTAAGATGTGCATTGATAATAAACTTTATTTCTAATGTTAGAATAATAATTCCTCAATCACAATCCTCTGCTTACATCACATAGTATTGATTTATGTAGTCTATTCATAACAAGTTATAATTACTAATAAGTTTCCACCAGTGACTCAAATTCCTGGGAATGTTTTAAAAAGAAAAACTGTGCATATTAAATTCTTTTTTGCTAATATTGCCTATAATAAGATATAATAAGATAGCACAAACACTCCCAATACTCTAAATCGAGTTATAGCAAAAAAATTCTTCACAATTGACAAGAAATAAATAATGAAATACAATTTTTATACAACCATATTGAAATTCACCAAATTGTCAATTTACGAAAATAAAACAAAAATGATATTGAAATTATTCCAGAAATCAATCACTTCTTAGCGATATTTACAATAGATGAAAAATTATTTATAAAATTATAACACATGTTTCACCAATGAAGATTGAACTATAAATTTTGAAATTAAAGATATTCCAAACTACTTAGTATTAACAGTAGTCATGGAAACCAATAATCTTCACATTTCAAGTATTTGGACTATTCTTCTTTATACAGTGATAGTACCAACAATCATTTGGATACCATACAAGAAGCAAAGAAAAAACAAATACCCACAGACCCACAGAAGATGAAACCAGCTTCCGGGAGAAGGTTCCTTTGAAAGAGGGTGAATATTACCCTTAGGTGACCAGATTTTTGATTTAACACTTTTCACTTGATGAGTTGTTTATGGTACTAGTATAAATAGCAATATACTAATGATAAACTTTATTCTAGAATTGTAATTGTAACGACTATTTCGTTGTTAGTAATAAAGTCAGTTTTTAAAAATACGTTTACAGTAAATAAAAATATAAGTTATATATATATATTTCGAAATTGGAAATTACACTGAATAAACGAGAATTCCGGTATATTGTACGATATGACAGAGCTTCCAGACTTTATTGCGTCATTTCCGGATACAAATAATAGGAAAAACTTATATAACAGTATTTGGTTTTATGGATTCCAAGACTGGATTACCTGATCTTACCTTCCTCGATTTTTTCTATGCGGACAAAAGTCGGGACTACGTTAATCAGCAAGACAAAGAATTAATGGAAAGAATTAGACTAGGATAACTTCGCAAATGATAAAAAATTCTGTAGATTAGGTCTACCATCGCCTTGGTCTATGTCAGATAGTGAACGGGACAGTTTGAACAATAAACATAAACACAGTTATAGGAAGAACTAATAAAATTTTCCGACCTTGATAATTGAAGAAACATAACACGGTGGCTAGAACAAAATATTAATAAAATAGAAATATTCATTTGAGATTAATATTATAATTAATATAATTTATTTGAATTTACCTAAAACGTGATAATTTAATAAAGTTCCATCCACTATTTTGCTTTTAAATAAATAAACGTATTTACTTTATTATTTCCAAACTGATAAGCTTTTCTTTTATATTTGGTTATTTCCATCATGACTTTCGGTGTAATCTATGAAAACTGTTTTCCTTTCCTTGCTTTTCTCGACAGGTTCTCATTAAGTGGTTTCCCTTGGTTACGGTTGTCGACTAAAGCAATGGAAAGTCTGCGAAGCCCTCTAACAGAATCCAAAGGCGGCCGTAAGGGTGGATGGCAAAGAAAATAACCCGGTGTTTCCAATATATTTCACGTATATTATTACAAAGAAAATGTAATGTTAGTAAAATAGCATAAGTTACATTATAAGAGAAATACGTAACTGAGAGTTTCTGGTTATTTAATTAATTCTGAGGGTGTGGGAATGAGATGCTACAAAATCTAATTTTGTAGCTTCTGCGGAGAAACTTTTCGATATTTAAAGACGTAATCACGCAATATTTGGATTACTTGATGTCCCCTTCATCAAACAAACACTTAATTAGTTTTATCCCGTGATTCCGTCTTATATAATCCTCGATAGCTGAATGAAACTATAAAATTTTAAACGTACTATCAACTTCTTTGAAAAGGAAACATGAGATTCAACTTGTTAACTTAGTATCATAGCTACACAGAAATTTAGAATGTGTTCATCAAGTATCAATTAATCTTTGGTTTACTAAGAGGAAATTGAGAAGTAATGATAGTTCTTTCTTTTGTCAATTCAAAAATATTGACGATTTGATGAAAGGACAATTCAGCAGGAACCAAATATTAGAATATTTCATTGGTATTTTGGACAGATTGCATCAACTATGAGTTTAATAACAGCCTGTTGTAGTCACAACCTATTGAAGATTTAAAAAATTTAGACAGATATTTTATAAATCGAATATCATAAATAAATGTCACTTCGACTACCTCATAGCAGATTAAACTTTTCATATTCAAATAACCAGAATGGCAAATACACCTTAGAACAAGATGGCATAAATAAGTTGGCTGTTATCGTTGAAGAAATTAATATGTTTGCAAATATTCTGTGTTTCAAGGTTTATATGAGCAGGGGTAGTGACATCTCATCTCTGAAAAAACTATAAGGGCGAAAATGAACCGCAGTTGTCGAATGCTGCATCGACGACAACATAGATAACAAGTTAGAATAAAAAGGAAAACTAGCGGTATTCCAAAATTAATTTTGATAATTATAAATAAGAATAACTGTTTCGTATAAAATGTCAACAGTGTACAATTATCACACAAAAAAAATACTATACAGAATGTAACTGCTGAAGAAAAACCAACCTAATAACTGAAGCAATAATTATTATGTGGTAGGTGGAATGTAGTATTATTTTCACGTAAGTAATGACTATTGACTCATTCGATGGATGCAAACATAATTCTCATCAGTAATAGCTTTCATTATTCGTTTATTGAATTATGTAATATTATGCTTTTATTTAAGAGAATTATGAAAAATGTTAGAATACATCAACTGTGAAACTACAGTCTCAAATAGAAATTTATATATACAACTATTTCAGTTAGTGAAAATTTATTATTTTTAAAATGAAAAACGTGAAAACTTTATTCTAAATAATACTAAGCCAAACTAAACAAATCAATAGTCGTTTTGGAATACTTGATGTACTTGATTTAGATATCTTATATAATTCTTCTTGAAATGTGTTCAAAACTTTGGGACGAAATTACGCAAATTACCCTATTCATTCGTTTTTTATGGCAGGAATGCTAGTAAATTGTGCTCCAAATATTTTGTCTCTTTATTTAATCCCAGTCTATTAAAAAAAAAGAAAAACTTCGTCTGAATAAGTTTTCACAATTCAAGCAACATGAAGTATTATCGCGTCATACTGACACCAGATATTTTAGTTTGAGTTGTTTGAATCCACTGCGTTATAATATAGGTTAACCAACTAAAAAATAACTTGGTCTTTGATAATTCTCCAATAGTTTCCGTAGAGGTCACTATTATAAATATAGAACAAGTATCATGATGATCTAACATACATTTCGACTGGACTTAGAAAATAAATCAAGCGACCAAAGAGGTCAATATCTTTAGTTTTGTCGGTTGACTTCCATGTTTGAATTTACTTATAAGAAAAAATAAATATATTCACAGCTTTTCTATTTTCTGAGCATTAATTCGCAGTTACTTCTTGTACAGTTTTTTAGCACACATTTTAAGTGAACACACACATAATTAAAAGTTAACTTCTCTACGATACAGAATGTCTATTTCTTCTCTTCCGTGGTTTGATGTGTCCGCATTTTAGGATGATCATGAATTTCAAATACAATATTAGGCCACTCAGTAAACCATCGATGAATTGAGCTTGTCTTGTCATTTTCAAATTCCCAATCATCTCTATAACCGATCATTATTAAAATTAGGAAAGCTACAAGAATATTTAATTATAATTTTTGCAAGAAATCAGTTGGAATTGACAATGTTGTTAAATTATGGAATTTCCAATTTGCTGGAATCGGATTGTTGAATAAATTCCTGAAATATGAACTTTGGTGGATATTAGCGTTTAACACCTTAACACCATAAAGAAATTTAGATAAATCTTCGGCCTAACAATTTTTTGCTCCCTCATCTTCAATTACATTGTGATATGAATATATAAAAATATTTTTCTGTTCATATTGTATAAAAATACGTTCGATTCTTTTAGTTGCTTAAAATTTTTTGGAAATCATTTTTATTTGTTCCATCCATTGAAGTATGATTGCTAAATTTTGTTACATGAAATTGATCTAATTATAATCGTCAGTTAAATTCATATTCACTTGGATAAATAACATAATTGAAGATAATGTATGTCGAATTTATGCGCATTTATCAACTTGACTGTACATGGAAAAAGAAAACTAATTTTGCCGATACTACTTCCTTCTTTGAAGACCTGAACTATTATATGAATCAAAAGTATATGAATGTATAATAAGAATGTTTTACCATGGATTCAGCATCAAGAACTTTTTTTGTGATGTTTGCACCTCCTAAAAACAGTTTTTCGACGCTTTACCGAGTTTACGAGGATTTTATGGAAGATCTAGGCTGTAACTTATCTGTCATATTTACAGAGAATAAACATAGAAGATATTGCATAAGTTTACCACGCTAGCTGAAAAAAGCTTATGAATAAGGTTTCCGTGCCTAACAACGTACGCTCAAAAACTACAAAATATTTATTGATAATAAAACATTAGTTGGAAATGAATCATGGTGAGGAAACATAAATCTAATGGTATCATGCTCTATAGGATGTCCTTTAGAATTCATATTCAAACTAATAAGGGTCACTATAATGAAGGTATATCATTAGCATTCAGAATAGTAAGTAATGTGTCGTGAAGGCCGACCTTATCTAGCGTTAAAGGGAAATTGGGTCCAATAAACGGATCAGAACGCATTGTTTGAACTAGCATAGAAACAAATCTCTTTTCAAAACATTACAAAGAGACTCACGAAAGGATAAAATATTGCAATTGTCGAGCCTTCTCTGTATAGCTACAATGTACGAGGGGCAGTTAAAGTAAGACCTGATTGGACATCGTATCTTGCAACTTTTCAAGTTATATCAGTTCAGTGAAATTACATTTCACGTATCTACCGGTTTTGGTAGGAAAGTTCATACCACAGTATAGTAGAAAATGTTTTCAATGGAAAATAACAAACTGAAGATCGATGTAGACGTTCTAATATTATGAATACAAACTATAATAAAATATTCGATGTAGTATCATCTGTATCTCTCGAAGAATTAACTTGTGAAAAGCGCTAGAAAAATGATTATAATCTGAAAAAAACTGTTATAACTGGTTGATTGATCAGACGACAAAGTTTTTAGATGGAGAAGAATAGTTGCTGCCACGACTTGTCAAATGTGTCTGCTATTGAAAGTGTTTAAAGTGATTGTTTTTGTGGAAGGAAAATCTTTTAAGCAAATTGGAAATTGCCGAATGGAGACTGAAACGTGACTAGCGATAAAACTTATAGGTGAGCCTGGTGCCTCTTTTATTAACTACTCCACGTAAACGTACGAAAACTTCGGCTGGTCTCTGGACTTAAAATCGGACCCGGGCATTTAAGACTTCCTCTTCATACTGCAGGCATCACAGACGATCCAGAATGTCTTTGGTGTATGGAAGAGAAAGAAACAGAACTTACACTTGCGAGGTTCAAAGACATGGGTAAGCCTCGCAGCTTACCGAATGATGTTAAAAGCTTCAAACTAAGTGTTCTATAACATCACTGCTCAGTAGTTTCAAGTGAAGCACGACTTGCCTATCAGGAAGTCTTTGTGCGAAACGGTCACTAACCGTTTTTAAATGGATCAACTACTTAAATTGCAAATTAAAGTAAAGATACTTGACAATACCATAATGTCTGTTTGTCTACAGTGTTCCTAACAGTTCGTTTATGAATTTCTGTTGAGTCTAATTTCTTCTGAACAAACTCGATTTGAAGAGCAAATATTTCTCATGAATAATTTCTAATAATAATATTTACATCTAATGACTTCACTTCCTGCTACCTTGTATGCATTCGGAGTAAACAGGTTTTAATATCGTGCAGTATTTTCCTTCTATAAATTCATTCGAGAAAATAATTCTTCGGTATCAGGTTGAAAACATCGCTTATTTATGTTATTTAATATTGCTCAACAATATATCTGAAAAATACCGAAAAAAGAAACAAACGCATGAAATTTGACTTTCACAACAATCGTTCATTTTCCACATTGCGAGTTTATACATTTTGTGGAATGGGTGATTCCTTATATTTCTGCAATGCTCGTTTTGATAGCATTATTAGAATCGTTATTTTTCAGGAGAGAGCGAGATCCAAAAGTCCTGAGCGGTAGAGATAAGCCGCGTCCCTCCGCCCTGATGTTCCCTCGAGAGCTCAAAAATATGAATTACGCACTCAGACCTTTGCACATACATATTTCAATATCGGTTCTTATATTGATAAACGAGAACAATGGAGAGAACGAATGTTGGAATTAAAGTACCGTTGGGGAGAGTATTTGTTAGGTGGAGAAGGTGTTAATAGGAATTTATGGGAAAAAACGTGTAATTAAATTAGAATTTAGGGTATAGGGTGGTTGATTCCTAATTTTGGTGGATAATTCCAATAACTGAACCTGAAATCGGAGTTACAAACAAAAGTTTAATAAGCTTTAGTTTTATCCTGAAATTTAATTCACCTACTTATTAAAATGTTTAGCAGATATCCCTTTCAACTCAATTTAATATTAAATAGTTTATTCTCTTTATTCACATTGTTTTTGAGATCGTTCTTTCTCCTTAATTGACACATTTACACATGTTAATCGCCTGATCTTTAACGCTACTGCATGATCACTATGAAGAGATTCAAGGAGCTTATGGATCTCTCGCACTTTTGCTCTAGCTTAATTTCAACACGTTATTGAAGATCCTTTTTTCACTACAGCAGCTTTACTAGCAGACTTGAGAAACCAGAAAAAAATCCAAACTGTCACCACATATCTCAATAAATGAGAGTATCAGACATAGAAATCGTTTTTTTATATCCAAAGATAGGGAAAATGTGCATCCTTACGATCAGTGGTCATAGAACGACCGGTGTGTAGAGCTATAATACATTTGTACGACCCAATAAAACCCTAACTCTTGAGGCTAAACCTCTATATATCCTAGAGGCCCACAGAATAGCCCTTCTTCGCTCGGGATACCATTTGTATTGTAGTAATAATAGTAATAAGTTCCAACGACTGTAGTTGAAGAATATAATATGTACTCTACATTGTCCGTAGCTTGTCCGTATGCGAGACAAAAGATACTGTTCTTTGTTAAAACAGTACCTGTGTGAAGGCAGTAGAAGAATCAAGTTATAGTTCATATCTCCGTGAATTCTCTGTGCCCAGCCTTTCACATGTTGTAAGAAGCATACAGTCTGAGTTCCTCGTTGATCTGTATCACATCTCTACTACCAGTGGTTCATGGTCATCGCTCTTTTTCTTCGTTCGCGATTCTGGCTAGATCTAGAAATAGTTACGTTATAATTTATGCTTTAAAAATTGATTTTTCGCATATCAACACACCTTGATTATTATAGTGAGAATTTTTTATCAATTCATAATAAATCACCGAAATAATTCAATGAGATGAATATTTTCGTCAGGTAAAAATACATCTATCACCTTCACAAGAAAAGGAAACACCCTATACAACTTTCACATTATGAGATAAATCACAAAAATAGTTCTTGATATATAAGTAGAATTTCAGGCAGTGGGATAAACTGGTAAGAACACATCCATTAGATTCAAATAAAAAAAAACTTGATGTAAATGAACTTAATAATTGCATTAAAGATAACTTGGGACCCGATTCAAATATAATGTTGCTGTTCTATAGAAGTTTTATGTCATATATCATAGACAATACTCAATTACATATAAAATGCACGATTGATTGAGGAAGGTTAGCCTTAAATGACCGGGACTATTCAATCTTGAACTTGATTGACTGGACTTCTACACCTTGCCTCAAGTAGCCGGGTCTCTTCAACCCTATCTTGAGTTTACGGGACTCTTCAACCTTTCCAGAAATAACCGAAACTATTTGCTTTAATTGACTGATGAATGCTTATAAAGTCACTTATTCAATTCACCTACTCCATTAAAGAACGAGTGAGATTTTTAATAATCGTCTTAAGTTATAGAAACCCTTCCCTTGTGGTACCCTTCGACTTTACAGGTGTAGCTTTGGAAGGATTGAGACTTTCAATAAGCTTGCTTTGACTTATAAATGTGTCACATTTCAATTTTTTACCTGCCAGATGGTTTCCTTCTTTCTATTGAAATCTTATTTTATTCGTTTAATCTTTATTTATTCATTTTTATGTTTGTTTTTTAGTTTTTACAAGCTTTTGTCTACAAATTTTAACAATTTTTTGACAATTCAAACACTTCAAGGGTAGTTACGAGAGGTTTAGGAGGGTTCGGGGTTTCGTGTCCATTGGGATTTCTATTGAGCTTACTTAAAACTGTCATTGTGTGGAGTGTCAATTGGCCGAAACTATTTTCTACTCAAGGATAAGTTAACGTTATCCTTGAGGTACCTCACGAGATACACTGATATGATTTTTTACTATTTACATCTATTTTCAAAAAAAAAAATAATCGAATGGTTTCTGAGTATTTGTCATATTAGAACTGATTACGTCTCGTTACTAGTTAATGATTCGATTATTTTCATAGTTCTTGCGATATTATGACTGAGAAATTACCGAAGAAGCGCCATACTTGACGATTAATCACGGGGTAGAAATAAAAACTCACTGTCTAGCAATGCCTCAATAATTGTTAACGTAAAATCAAGAAATAGTCGGTTAGAAATTCCCATAACAATTACTAGCTATAATAGAGAGCTATTATATTATATTTCCACAAATTTAATGTCATTCTCATTTTCTCTATGAAAAAAATGAATATCCTTTGTTTCTGACGATCAATAAATGAGAAAAACTTCGTATATAGTTGATCCCAGAAGTCATCTTCATTTTAAATGCAGTACCTATGGGTGTTCATTCCATCACAGTAACTAAGACAAATAGATGACAGGCGGCCATGTTTGGAATTAAAGTGAAACGTGTCTTGTGGACCGCAAATGACCGCAAATGACGTCACGTCCCCACCGGACGTGCTGTTCGGGCCCACTAGATATTTGTTTTATCTTTCTTTCCATCCTCTACTCGATTTAACTAAATATCCGGACGATCACCCCCTACACGATCTCTAAATAATTGAGGGAGGACTTTCAAGGAATATAAATATTAGTCTCAGGAAGTTATGAAGTATGAGGATGATGCCCTTTGGGAAGGATTGCGGTGGGTTTACACAGAATTTTATCGGAAGACGCGTTATGTTTCGAGACCATTTTGATATACCGTTTGTAAAATTATATAGAAATTAATTAATACACCAAAAGGAACAAATTGGTCAAAATGGTATGAAGAGTATGCTGCGATCAAGCTTTTCCACTTTATTTTCAGCTGAAGTAGTTTACAAGGAAACCAAACTTTTTATAAAAAAGTGGAGGTTCGATGGAACTGGAAACAGATTTGGCAGAGATCGAGAATGGCCACAGAAACTAAAGTTTACTTTAACCATAAACTGTACTCAGTCAAGTTTTCTTTGAAAAAGATCAAAAGAATAAATTTTATAGAGCTTGTCTGGGTTAATGTTAATGTACTTCATTAAAACTTTGTCAATAAAAGTCGTTATCGAATTCTTGGCGCTCAATGTTTGTATTTATACAACCTTTACATAATTCGTTCGAAATTTATTACTATTATAATTTTTGTATTTATTTATAACGTTTTTTTCTACCTACGATGTTAAAAGAAATACTGATATTAATTATGTAGAATGGTTGTCTGAGTTGTCAAACCGCTGATTGAAATTTTCGTTACTACAATTGTGTTTTGATTGGAAATTAATATAAACATCAATTTATTACAAAGTGAAGGAAATAAAATGTCAAGGACTATTTATTTAAAAATACCGGCGGCTAGTGCTAAGATTCACACTTGGGCTTTCAAATTGTACGTGTGTACCACATATGTATTTTTGCACTGAGCCTAACTTTGTAAAATGTTTCGTTCACACAAGAAAATAATGTAAATCCATTTTTGTATTATTTGATTACAAATGGATCTAAATTGCCAAGAGTTTAAAAAGACGTTAGGAGAACGTTATAACTTGAGGGTGCATATGGAAAAATTTCACCTAGGTGATGAATATTTTCCTCTCACAACATAGACATATATTATTAACATAAGAAAGAAATTGGAAAAGCTAGTTAGTATTATTAATCTACGTTAGATTTTGATTTAATATTAGGCAGGTGAATCAGAAACTTAACCAAAAATTGTGAATATTTGAATATATATGATGTGTCTACTTGATAAATTCAGAACAATTACGTACTAATTCAATCGAACTTCACTCGTTCAAGCCCAGTTGAGTACCATTTCCCTAAATATGAAGAGTTTTAAATATTATCAATTCCACTCACTATAATAATATTCTGTATACTGATGCATCTAAATCTGAGGTCGGCGTAGGTTGGACTCTAGCCAAATCGAATCAAATAATCAAAGGTATCGTCTACCATCTACACCGGAGAATTATATGCAATTCTTCAAGCCTTGATCTCCTTACCACTCGACGACAAACAATCAACTGGCGCACATAAATATATCCGGTACACCCTATCATTGGGGCATTGACCGTTTTGCAAGCTCTGGTGTTACCACTACTTTAATCTGGGTACCGTCTCACACTGGCATATATGGGAATGAACTTGCAGATCAAAATGCAAAAGTAGCTTCGACTCGATACAAATTCACAATGATGTCATAATCAGCATAAGACGTTCTATACGTGACCAATGGGCAAACCACTGGGCAAGCTGCAACACTAACAATAAGACTGCAAGACTCAGTTGTTGTACGCAGACTACGCATCGGGAATATTCGACTAACTAAGGGACATTTTATGGCCGCTTCCCATACTCCAATAAGCGCCGTAGCCACCAGCTAAGAAGTTCGATCCTAGAAAGTTTAAATAACGAGGAACAGAAAATATAAATTCTTGATATATGCAATCCAAATAGTTAATGTTAAGGTGTCGTAATTATTTCATTAACCAATATTTCCATGTGATAAGCACAATTTAACAAATGAGAAAAACTTTAATATCCAGGAAGAAGGACCAATAATCTAGGTATAATATAAATCAAATCTCGATAGGAATGATAATTTTGTAAATGATAGACATAAAGTTAAACTTGAACTGATGGAAACTAAAATGTGTTTTGAAGAGCTGGAGATAATGAACACTTTGACAGCATTTAGGGCCTCAATAAATATATATGCTACTAAGCAAAATAATAATGTACTCCATAATAAGGAGATTGCCCAACAACAACAAAAAAATCGTGTAGGTACCAAAAAATAACTAAACCAGATGGCCAAGAAGCCAATAAAATTACATTAAAAATGTTACTTAGTATTTTATGAAATGTACGTTTTTCCAGGAAAAATTATGAAAAAACTTAACTAGTAATTTTCTTCACTCTTACCTAGGATAAAGAAACTCACCAGCTTGACATAACTGTCTTGACTTGCGTATCAGTTATAAACACAATATGCTTAACTGTGTGCTTGAAGTAAGCACTAGAAAAACTGAAGTTTCGCCGGTTAAATATTCGCTCGAAACGTTAAGGCGTGCGTTAAAGCTAAAGCTAAAGCTAAAGTGAATTCCTATGTGCTAGTTTTGGAATTTGAAAGTATGAAGATACTGAAAAAGGAGCCGATATACAATTGAAATCTTTTATGAAATTGATACGGTAATTATCAAGAATGATGTAGCCGAGAAAATATTTGTCTTGATGGAAGACGATTTTTATTGTTGCACTAGACACCAAGCATTTATTTTTATGTGTTTAGTGAAACAGCGTTCATCAGTGCAACCGTTACATTGGAAAAAAATGAAAATCACGATATTATGAGGAAGAATGTGGTGGATAGAAACCAGTCGTCAAGACCGGCGAGGCTTTGACGACTGTTTACGTTGAAAAGAGTATTAGAGTTAAGAACAATGTTCCAAACAACGTAGGAGTACAACCAGATGTCGCAATCTTATCAGTAAGGTCTATAAGTGGAGAAATTTTTATGTCCAAAATTCTAAAATTAATAACGAATTGAGCATCGTCTGGCTGAATAAGAAAACTGTTAGCCAATTATGTCCATTATTCATATCATCTGGTTTCCTAACCTTGCACGATATGACCATTTTTTTAATCAAAGGGCCTAATATTCTAAAAATATTCCAACATTGACCTTCATCAAATGGTCTATGCTTTTGTACGGTGTAGAAGAAGGATGGAATTAATAAATTAGATGCTGGAAATGTGGATATATCGCAGAATCCTAAAAACACCCAAGACAGATAGATTAACAATGAAGAGATACTGAGGCGTGTTAATAAACGAGAAGTTTTTGAAATTATTAGAAAGGAGGCATATTTAAGGCATATTGATACGGAATTTCAATTCATGCACAGTGGATAGAAGGCGAGATCGAAAGCCAGTAAAAAGAACAATGTCTTGGCTGCAAAAGATCAGATTATAGTCAAGCCTACACGATATACATGCCGCAAGATTGTATTAGAAGAATTTAAAAAATAATTCAACTGCCTATTTTATGATATTTAATGAATGTTATATATCTCTATCGCAAAATTTATAATCAATTCCAAATTCTCGCTTCACCACTTCATAAACATATATTAAAACTCCTTTAGAGAAATCAATGTACTTCAAATAATCAACATCATCGTCCCAATTTATCAAATCTCCACTGACCAAAGGGCAATAAAGCCGTATCCCTCCATCCTTTAAACAATATTACATAAAGGGTTCTTCCCTCTATTCTGTTCTCTACTCTACAAAGCGCTTTACGTTGCCAATAGATTAAGCTGGCTAGTATACGATGCCTTTGAAGGATTTTACCAGGGAGTTATTCTCTCTGCATAATGTACGATAACTCTTACAAAAATTCGACACTAGTTACAAGTGCAGCTTCAGTGTTATTTTGAATTACATATATATGAAAAAACCTCACCTTAAGAAGGTAACATATTTATTTTAATACAAAAATGATTTTTCTTATCCTGTATCCACTAGTTTATAATTATTTTTTCATAAATTGAACTGGCCTCTTGTTTCATTTACTATTTTCTGTCATTCCACCTCACTTTGCACTGTCTCAGTTCTATGTTAATAATTTTTTTTCTGTCAGATATCTCCTTATTTGTCACAGAAACACAAGAATGTGTATGGCGATAATTTTTTATTTAGTACTGAATAAGACTACCGCAAACGTATTTCTAATACTTTTTGAAGGGACTAACATTTAACTTGAATGGTCGATCAATTAAGTTATGTACGCCGGTGCTTATTTAAACGGGGGATGCGTCGAGCTTTTTCCAAAATCAAATGAATTACTAATTCAATCAACCACAACTTTAGAATAAATCGAAAACGGCCTCATGTCAAATTAGTCAACAAAATAAACGTTTTAAATGAATAGAAAATTTAAATTAAAACAATACCTACCATATAAAAATCAATTGACGAAGTAATAAAATGCTTTGTTCCTGCTTTTCTCAATTATCATTATAGTCCTTCCATAGCTAAATATTTGCAAGTGTCTATTCCGTTTTTATAACTGTTGATGGAGTAAATTTTCAGCGATATTCGCCAGACTAATCGGCGCACATGTGTGGATTAGCTTAAGAGACTGGAATTAGTTCCACTTTTATCCAGAATTTTTGATGAATATCAGAAAAAATTTTATTGCAGATGTTTTTTCTGTATTTCCGACTTAAAGCGATGTGTAGTTAATGTTGATGATAATAATGGTTAGTCAGACAAATTTCAGAACACATAACAAATAATAAATAGGATGTGTACCAGCATTCTTTGTTAATAGAGCTTAATAGCTTTTCCTAGAGGAAATATTTGAATATTTTCTTTTGAATTCTATTCAAAGACTTATGTAAGTACAGAAAATTGATGTTAATACTGGAGAATTGATAATATGCAAACCACAGATTTTACTTTTTGAATTCAATCACTTTCGTAACAAATTTTTTAATATTTTCAGTCTTACTACACTACACATTCCCATTCGAACCTAACATGATATAATCTAATCACTTCATTCTAAGATGCCATAAGATTCGTATCAGTTCACCCATCGATGAAAGGGCAGTGAGAGTTCTAGTTAGGATTGCTAGAATCGTTGGTGATTGCTGTAAAATACACCGTCTGCCGTTTCTATATCAAATTATTGTCTTCAGGGCTCAAATTGAGTTTTAATTATTTGGACCAAATCATTCGATCATCTCTCCAGATTATTCAATGTCATAACTAATTCATGAATACGAAGTTTCAGTACTTTTGCAACAATAACCAATGAACCTTGAAACACCTAACGATACCATTTCAACACAACAAAACAACACAAATATATTTGTTGTGCTGGAGATACAAAATATGGTGTCACGAAGGAATTCCGCAAGGTGTTATCAGTCCGTTACTATTTGATAACGCTAGACGTTTAGACTACCTTTTCCTTAACAAAAGTGTTTTCAATTTTAAAATAGGCTAAACTCTGAAAAAATCCTCAGAAATTGCTTACAGCGAGAATGTTGAGGTTTTGTGGAAAACGTACTCAACGTGCTCAACTTCGAGCACTATCTGAAATTAAAATATCGGAGAACAGAGAGTGGAAGAAATGATTGTTAATGATGAATCAGAAATTCTCGGTCCATCAGCTCAAAAAAAAAAACTACAGATCAGCAAAACCCTCGCAATAGAAATGTAAAGTTTTATATGGGATCAAAGCGACTTTCAACCAATTAAGAGAATTTCTCCTTCAGGTGACTCCAAAAAATACGACGTCTTTCTATGTAAATGTTAACGTTTTTTACAGATGATGATGTTTTATGTATGCTTGAGAGGACATCGGAATATGCGTTGTTTATAAGTTATCCTGGCCCCAAAGTTTCTATGGACGAAATGATGTATTATTGGGAAAGGGGTATTATTGGGTCAAAGAACGAGACATGAGAGAAATGAACTTGCAACCAATTCTATGGGCAGTTTTTTGGAAATTTCACGTTTTATTCACTCTACTATTAATTTAAAACCTTATTTATCAGGTATGAATAAAATAAAATAAAAATTTTTCTAACTTACTTCCAACCTGACCTATGCTATAACAAAAGTAAGATTAACTCTTGGAAAACATAGCAGTAAAGAATTTATTTTAGTTTCAAAATATGGTGATTGCAAACACCACTTCTAATAATGAGCGGCGTTTAGGTGCTGGGAAAGGTTGTTTGTCGTCAAGAATAACAATGTGTTAAAAGTGTCAAGTCGAACTCTATATAGTTTGTTTTTCTATTTTTCATACAAAATAAGATGTTTTCATTACTTGATTGTATTTACTTCAATTCTCTGCATTAAAATCAATAAACATAATATAAATAAGCAAGTAGCGTTTCCTGTTACCCTTCAATAACATCCTGTATTTAGATAAGTTAGGAATATAAAACAAAAAAAATGGAAATTCAAAGTTCTTTGCGATAATAATTTTGAAAAGTCCTACTAGGCAATAATGGTTCGATTCAGTATTGGAAAAAATTGAACACCTTGTTCTTGTTATGAATCATAAATAGTAATTGTTATTTTCTATATAAAAATATCGTCTTTCCACATCATTGGGTCACATAATTATCTCATTGATGTGAACATTTTGAACTCTATAACCTGTAACTACGTTACAGAGGTAATATAATTGATTAAAGCAAGAAATTTCCATTTGGTGACATATCGTCTAAACTAGGCGTGAAGGCATTTAGAGCGTTAGTAATCTTGGGCGAGGCATTATTCAACGATGGATGCCGGTGAGTGAGCGCGTGAAATAATTATGATTAGCTTGTGCTTGATTGAAATCCTATCACATACTATTCTGGATCTAGCGAACAAGTAGATCTCCCGTTTTGTAATAAAAATGAATCTACAAACAATTGCTATGAAATTGATTTAATTCTTATTTTTTCACCGCCTTATACGTTCCGAATATTGGCTATAAAGAAGGCTATTTTTATCTTGTTTACTGCGCTTCTAAATAGATCAACAGATGACACTCCAAACCACTGGCTTAGGTTGTGCAACTATGAATGCCGTCTTCTCCCTGGTTCCCCCTTAGTGTCCACTTTGCCATGGACAGTCAAGTGCAAAAAACGATATTTGTCATGTTTTAGTATGTGGTCAAAATACTCTAGTTTTCGTTTTTTTACTGCGAAGAAGACTTTCTTCTCTTTCTCTTGTCTCTTCATGTTGGTGGTTTGCTCCGTCCAGGATATTTTTCAAATACGCCGATATATCCACATTTCGAAAGGTTTCAGTCTTTTTAAAGCCTCGGTGGTGGTCCAAGCTTCTAAACAATAGAATGGAACAAAAAATAAGTAGTACATAACTAGTTTTGATTTTAGTTGCTGATATCTAGTTTCTTCATGTTGTTGAACGCAGCTCGAGCTCTTTCTATAAGTATTTCTGATACCTGGACACATTTTGCGTTTACCGTGGTTCCAGGATATGTGTACCTTTCCATCCGATCTATGTCTTGACCGTTTATCGTTAGACGCACTGGAGGATGTTGACTTCTGCTCATAATCTTTTTGTTTTCGATATATTCAAGAATAATCTATATCCTTAAGTTGTTGCGTATATTTTTGCATAATTTTTTGTAGCTCTTTATGGCTATTTGCTAAAATTATTGTGCCGTCGGCATATCAAATATTGTTGATTGCTTTTCCGTTGATTTCGATGCCACTTGATAGTTCTGTCAGTACTTTTTTAAATATTTCTAAAAGTAAATACTGAATAGGAGATTCAGAGAGAATTCAACCCTGTCTCACTCCGTTCTTGATAGCAATTTTTCCGCCGATCCATTTATTTTTGCAGTTTTTCTCCAGTACATATTAGCCATAAACTTTTCCGTTACTACTAATGTCTGAAGACAAATCGATAAAGCATAGATGTACGTCTTTGTTCATATCTCTACATCTCTGGATGAGAACCTGTAGACTAAAGTTGGGTTCTCTCGTACCTAGTGCGCTATCAATGCCTTTAGAGATGTTTGTTTCACATTTTTCATAATTTTGGTAAAAACCAAACTTATTAGGCAGAATTGTTTACAGTGCTTCGCATCTGTTTTTTTTAAGGAAAGGGTAGCCAATCTCCGGGAATTCAAGAATTGATTTACTATTCAAGGTAATTCAATAACATCTTGCTATACGTACAGGGTTGAGAATATTTTGATATCAATAGCTACAAGTAGTTGTTATGAAAATACTTTTCTACTCTATTATCACAAAATTCGAGAATGAGTAGAGGGATGTTGAGATAAGTATTGTGTTCCAGTGTGGCTTCTCTTTGGATCTTGCCGAATTTCTACACAAGGTACTTTTATGGAGAACAGTGTAAGACAACTATACAGGGTGTTCTGGGATTTAACGCAACTAATTTGAATGTGAGTAGATCACGTAAAGATAATGGTGTGACCAAAAAAAAATTATCATATGGGTTTCATTTATCAACGATTGTGCAGTGGCGTATAGTTTTGACAGTATTCATATTACTTCAACATTTTACCCCTAGTCTCTCATAATCTGCCAGTTTTAGGCCATCAGAACGTACCCCCTTTCCTTTTTCGAAAAGACATATTCTGTCGTCAAAAATAGTCCTGATTTGTTGCAGGCTGGTTTGAAGTAGTTTCTTCCATTCTCTGGTCTGTCTCAAGGAAAGATTCTACTGCGTCTAAGGGAAAGTTTAATAGCGTTGTTTACAAGAATCAAACGAATATACGTTGCCCGAATTAACTCAATACAAAGAAAAAGTATTGACCAATTCTTGATCTTTGTGGTTAATAAAATTGAGAAACGTTGTTCAACTTCGTGACATGAAAACCTTTGTAGACGGATATAGTAGATTTTCGTGTTTTTTTACTAATCTCCGGACCTGAATTTTATCAACATTATACACTAATTTTCAATTTATTCAAAGCAATTAACGCTGTATTTTGCGAAAATTGTATGACACTAATATGAGCTGTATGAGGAAACTATTGAGAGTCATTTGTGAATATATTAATCATTAAACCACAAATTGAATTGAATTGAAGATTTATTTTTTATTATCATACATAAATGACAGCACTGATGTGAATGACAAATCTGTCATTGCCATCATAAAGTTTAACATTTTTAATTGTACAACTTACTCAGAACGAGTTATCATACAAGTGCTATTTGAGTTGTTTACAGATACTTGGAACATTCATCTTGGTCTAAAAAATTGAATTAAACCGACATGGATTAAACCAAAAGCAGTGTGCCGATCAGCTCGCTTCGACTTTTGTGATGAAGCACATTCTCGAGCTACCATACTTCGCTGGTTTTCGCAATTCAATCGTTGTCGTACTTTGCTACAGGATGAATTTGTGAACTTGTGCAAAATCGGCTGTTGAGCGATGCTGTGCGTTAACTGTTATTGCAAGATGGTCATGTGACATAAATTGATATTGATGCATACTTGGGCACTAGTTTCACTCGCATACATTTTCTATCGCATCAAAATTTGACTATCAAAAAGATTGGTTCGCGTTGTATACAGTACAATATAATAATGCTGAAAATATTTTTTCGCGATGATTCAAAGGTGTCTATAAGATTGTGACAGACGACGAATCATGGATTTATGCCTTTAAACCTGAAACTAAACAAAAATCGACTGTATGGGTCTCTCATAACGAGCCAAATCTATCACCACAAAACTTGCTTGCCAGAAGACGAATAATTCTCCACCTCGATAAGGCGATCTCCCATACATCAAACAAAAATGTTTTTTAACAAATTATCCGCCTTAAAGTCCTTATTTGGCACCCAATGATTTCTTCTTATTCCCCTAGATCAAAAATAAATTGCGTGATCATCCAAAGAAGCGGTTGATGCGTTCAAAAGGCATGTTAGGGATGTACCTCAATGGAAATGGGAAAAATGCTTCGACAATTGGTTCAAATGCTCACAAAAGATATTAAAAACTATTAAGTTTTATCCAATTATAAATATTTGTTTTTATTTGTCAATCCCAAAAGTTGAGTAGCAACCCTCGTATAGTATATTTCTTTTTCTTTCTCGAATTTCACTGGAATTGGCTTTCTAGATTGATTCAAGAAAAGATAAAATATCCATCAGTTACTTATATCACTAATACCTCATTCATTGGATATTGACAGATATTGAACCAGTTTTATATTTGTTTTGTTATTAAAGGATTCTCTTCTACTTTGTAACAACGAAGTATATTTTCTTTTCTAAAATAACAAATGCAGGAAGGATCTGGAAAATTCATGAGATAATATTTGATCTCCGAGGAAATTTTTTGGCATGAAAATTTGGAAATATCTGCTATGGTCGCTTATTAGCAATTGAACTTTTTCTAATAAATTATGGGGATTGTATCAAAATAAATTTCAGTTTACGATACATGAAGATCGATAAAGAAAATAAAAAAAAAATGAATATAGGAAGGACAAGGCTTTAACTATAGAGATGTATGTTGAACAAAAACTGATGAGATTCGTATTCATCTCGAATTCAAATATCATAGAGTAATCGTATTTTGTGAAGGATTGCTTTCAAATTTCGCACCCAATTTTATTGATCTGTGACAGGATAATGGTAAAGCTAAAGAAATTTGCCTTTTCCATGTTGATTGAGTTATTCATTTAGTTGATCTAGTTGTTGATATAACTGGTAGCAAGCATCTTGGAGAGTGATATGTAGATCAACCACATCCTTTAGATAGCCATCTCGAGTTCTCATTTCAGCGCCATCTCTTGGTTGATTAGCAGCACTAAACGTACAAGGAATCAAATCGTTCTGCTTTTGGCGGCATATTATAAATTCAAATTTCAAATTCATATCTTTTTTTCGAAACAATTCAATGAAATTGTATGAACCAAAACGAGATATAATTACATTGAATCGAAAAATAACTTGATGGGTTGGTCTTAAATTTATTTTCATTCTTATTTTTGAAGAGTATGGATCTTCATAAATAAAACAAAACAATGAGACTAACGACATTTTTTAATGCATTCGAAAACTGAATATGAAGATATATATCGTATATGATTATTGGTAATTATATTTGAAAATGGAGAGGATGTCCGCTATTTCAATCAACTAGTTTTTGGCCTATGAAAACATTCCTGTAGTTCCTCAACCTTCTGAATGGCACAGCTGGAAAATATCCAATTATTCGAATTTCTGAACTGCTAAGGTTGGAGAAACTCTCTTTAACGGTGCGTATCTTACCAAAGGAATTACTTTAAGATAACAATGTTCCATTGTAAGTATCCTCGAAAGAAACCAAGTCAAATATCAGCATATCATTTAAATTTCCTTCATCCGAAATAATTTATTCATAATATGAATACAGTACTGTATCCGTGAACTTAATCGAATTCATACAGAACTGATGGCCTAAGTACTTTCAAAATACTATGACGCTGAGTATTCAACACACACGGTAGCCACCTTGTCATCTCATGATCCATTTTTTTTGTTGTGTTATGAGGCGATGTTCTATTTATTTTGAACTATACTTCATTTTCCAAAAAGGCATATTGCCTCACAGATAAATCCGAAGTAACATATACGTACTAACTTCCTATCAGTATCCGATTGGAACACGTCTCCAAAAATTAACAGTATCATTCTCATCACAGTAATTTCGAGCGCAATTTATTGAACTGATTTACAAATAAACCCATTTTCAACGGCTAGATGGTCAAGTTTGAGAGTGACTTAAGTAGAAACAGAATGTACGTTTTTGATGGAACGCTTTCACATAATATCTAAAGGACAGTCAAAATATTTTCTCTAGTAATAAATTAAGTCTGCATATCGGTAAGCAAAAGTTACAAAATTGTTGGAAAAGCCAGAGAATAAAAAATTATGATGGATATGAATGAAAATCTAAGAAACCCCAGCTCTTCCATAATTTCTTTTTACATCGATTGGTATATTTCAGTTAATCTACGGATATACGTTTCAGCCAAGGGTATAAAAGTATATATAAAAAGTCGATATCTTTTCTTAACTTTCAGCAACTTTTTCAACTTTTCCCATTCGATATAATATACTTATATCTTCTCTCCACATCTCGAAGCGAGATTGTGTACAGAGTGGGTAGAATTGAAGTATCTTTTCTTGATATATCTTTAAAACTTGACTAATTATTACATGATTTTTACATTTAAAAATTATCCTCACTTAGTATGACAATAATTGATTGAATATATTTCTTAACTTAATGGCATATGTCAAAATTTGACAATAAAGTAGTTTTCATACTCATATAAAGAAAAAGGTTTTTGTCATTAAATGAATATGGAAAAACAAATTTCCGAGGTAAATTCAACATTATTTTTGCTTGTCAGTTGTTCTTGCTCTCGAAGCTGGCCATATGAACATGGAAAATACTAAATGTAAGAGACCATAATTTACTATACTTGTAACTACTCCAAATGTATATAAGGAAATCTGTCTTTGTATTTAGCATTCGTTGAATAAAAATGTGTGAAGTTGCGATTATTTTGAACGAATAAATATTTATTATTTTACTTGGAACCTTACTTTTCAAAAAACTATCTACAAGAAGGCGATCTCGATTGCTTATTGCTGATCAAAAGCTCACTCGCTTTTCAAACGTTTAAATGTAATATAATGCTAGTTGATGTATCTGTTGATACTTCAAGACTATGATGAAATAATATTTAGATGAGATGAATACAAATTCAAGTTTTAACTTATGAATAAATAATCAATAAAAGATAAGAAACGTTTCAACTAATGATAAACAATCAACTAATTACTACTCCCAGTCATGTTTTCTCCTTTAACCGTAGGTCAATAGACCCGGTGGTCTCGAACCCTTTTGTTCAATTCCAGTTGACAACAAAGAAAAAATTGTCATACTGACAAGAAATTTCGAAAATGGGAAGTAAAAAAAATCACCCTAGCAACGATCATACTCGTATTATTCATTAAATAGGAGGCGGTCCAGTTCAACAATTACAACGATTACAAAATGATTTCGGGCGTTTTGTGCTAGAAGAACTGAAGAAGAAAACTTTGAACTTGATAAAGACAATTCTCCAAAATCACCCCTACTTGCATGCGAAGTTCGAACCCTCTAGTGAAACTTTTTCTGGCCAAAAAATAAGAAAATATAACAAAAACGACCATAAAATGGAGAGGGGTGGAGATGGAAAGTTTCGACCTTAGACAGGAAATCATCTCGCAACTAATTGAACCTCCATGTGAAATTTCATTTTTCAGTCGCTTTTCGTTTGACCTGCAGAGGTAAGCGAAGGTCAAAAACCACATTTTTTGCACTGAGACCCCTCGAAATATTCATTTGTTTTCAACCAAACTCTAATAACATCAATCCGCCGCCAAAAAAGCCATGTATGCTAATTTTGAACCAAATCGGACCCATAGCAATAGCTCGAGAGACGAAAATAAGAATTGTAGCTTAAACAGATATATAGATATATATTTATAAACTACATACATTCGAAAAACCATCATAATCTTGTCCTTGAAAAATTCGAATAACAATGTCAAATTTTCTCTCTTCAGAAAACTATAGAAGAAACTAATTCTAAATCAGAAGAGACGAATTTAAATTTGATTTGATGATGTTGGGTAATGTTAAAGGAAGAAAGCTCCTGGAGCGGAATGTAGAAATCTGTAATCTACAAGTTAAGACTCAATTAAGGATATATAAATGTCACCACATAGCAAGACAAAGGAATTTCTTAGTATCCAGAGTTTTCGAAATAATCGCTTAGAAACACTCCTAGCTATGAAATGAAGTGAAAACAATATCCGTCAGTGGATCGTAGAATGGAATCTGAAGTTGACGTTACACATAAATCGAATATAATGCAAAGTAAAAGTTTGAATACGGAGTTTCCAAGCACGAAAAAAGTAATAATCTTACAATCAAAAGAATCTAGGCAAATTTTGAGAAATAAACAGAAGATGTTAGCGATAAAGAAAACACTCAATTGACTATTATTAAACATTAAGTTTGTCTGTATAAAGTAGTACTGCTACTGTACCAACTTTTAAATTTGACACTTATCTGAATAAAGAAGAAAAATGTGAAGTCAAATATTTCAGCAGAGGACAATCTGAGAAGCGCAAAGTAAACCAATCAAAGACGTTTGTAACTTTTTATTTGTTTTTTAATCGTAAACGTAAGGATTTTTCATAAACTATTTGTGCATGAACGCTGAGAATATTGCAGTAGACCGATATCACCAAAAACTTCCTCAAAGATCACAGTTGTACTCAACATCATTGAAAAATATAATTGATGATAACTGATAATTCTATTGCGAATTTGAACAAATCAAATACGATTTTAGACAATTATTTGGACATCACGATATCTTGGGCCAATTTACTCATGAGCGTGTTTCAGCATCAACTTGAGATCGTTTAGCAAGAATTTATTTTCTTGAAAATTGTAATTTATTTCGAGTATAAATTGTTCATAAATCGCGGATGGTTGTAGCTAACTCAGAATAAATCAATGAGTAATATTATAAGTTCTACATTCGACTATGTATGAAACTATTAGTTCGTGAAACAAATTTTGAATGCCGCAAGACTGCAGCTAGTAGTGAAGGTAGTAAAATGAAGATATTCCACCATGTATTATTGAGTGAAAACGTGACCGATCTCCGATCTCCGGGGATTGCTCAGAGATTTCCCCCGACAAAACTACACACTTTTGTTGTAAACTTCGGTAATTCTTTTCTATCATCCATCATGGGAACAAATGCACATGATTCCAATCGGAATCGAACCGAATCATGCCTGTATATATTTCATAGTCTATATTCATAATCATATTCCCTGCACTTGTTATAACTCTGTAGTGTAAACAAAGTTATATCCAAACATTTTGATTCTTCTATTATAAATTCTTGATGTTTTCTATGTGCAACAATAAAATAATGTTCAAAAATTTGACTACCTAACTCGTAGTTATTTTCATTATCAGTATTTCAGTACATGGTATGATGAAAAAATGGCAATTTCAGTGTCTTCAGAAATGATTAACATGCTTTATATATCTCTAGTGTTCCAAAATATTTCAAAATCAAATATATACAGGAACAAATGCTTGTATTAATCAAATTTTCCATTTTATACATAGAAATTGAGTTGCTGCTTATCCATTCAAGTGCATAAATATTTTCATGTTTTACTTCATTTTTGTGAGACAATTCGTTTAGAAACAATTCGATTGAAAATAATGTTGGTAAGAACTTCCATTGTCTATGATAGAGCTATTTTTTTCGTCTCTTCTATTCATCTTCGTATCAAATTAAACAAGCGTTACTTCACACGGTCATTTATGACTATGTCAAATTATGTGCTTACCTGTAATGCAGATTTGGTTTGAAGCTAGGTTATAGCACTTTGTAGTCATGATCTCTTGTAGTTTTCTGACAATTTTGTCACAAAAAATCACGTATTGATATGTATACACACTTTTTTGATTATACTTCTAATTATGATCGACAAAATTGTTGATGAAGTTATTAAACATGTAGAATTCTAACTTTCGAGCAACGCGCTAGGCTTCAACAAAAAATAAGTAAAAAATCTGTCGCCCTTTCGCCGCATTTTTTACCATTAGCATTCAGTGAATATTAACAATTTTTTTAATTCATAAAAGGAAGTTTCCAGAAGCATTTGACGCTGTGACCTGTTGCGGTTTTAATCAAAACATAATAATACTTGACAATGAATACTTGCGAAAGTATATTGATTATTATATATGAATGCAACTACAAAAATAGTTTTTATTTATTTTTGAGATATAAATAAAAAAATAAAATAGTTATTTATGTATCAAGGCACTAAACTCACACTTTTTGCCACGAGGTTAGAGATCAGTTACTAACCAGAAGAGAGGCAAAAAGAGAATTCAGTGCCGCGTTACATATCATATTTTCGTCTAAATCTACCAGATTCAAAAATACTTGGAATCAAGGCGAGAAGGATAGGTTATGAGTTATACATCACACAGCTGAATAGTATGATTATTTTTCAGAAATCTTTCGTTCCATTTATTTCTATCAATGGTAATAGATTAGTTTCAAATTATTCGTAATGATAAAAGGTTGTAAGTTACTGCCGATTTAAAAAATGAATAATTGTGTGTGTCAGCTCCGACGCACGATCATTCATATTGGGTTGATTATCTTATTTTATTTGTTGTTTTCAAATATATATTGATATGAACTACATCGAAAATTATTAAAATATTAAATAAATACAAATTGCACATGCATATAATACATGAATTATAACGTACCTTGCAACCACGTGTTTGTTAGATGTTCCGGCAATATCATCTACACCTCTTTCTGCCATAGTTATTTGAAAATACTTTCAGTTCACTTTAGCGGAACACAATGATAAAAATTAAAACTTCACAATAACAATATTAATTATTGATATTTATAATAAAAACAGCCATATAAGTATGTCGACACTGACAAATTAGGAAGTTGCGCATCATAGGATGCGCACCAGAAACGTAACGAGGTCATTCGTCGATATATTTTACTCCTCACATTTCTCTCATACCGGGCCCCTTATATATGCAAATCGATTCTTAAGGAGTAAACTCCAAAAATATTGTGGTGAAAACAGATTTCTGTTTTGATATCCCAGTTGTAGATGATCTTTTAATCAATAATCTTCAAATATAGTTCAATATTCGATATTATTAACATTTGACTCAATTATTGCAGAGCTGGATTTGGAATAAAACTGAATCTAAATGGCAATTAATAATTGAGAATGGTAATTTGAATGGGAAATTTGATGACGGTTGGTGACTATTCCCACTAAGAATTTGAGTGTCGGGACATAACTTCATTAGTTGGAAAATGTTTTACTTTTGGCTGGAAATATAAAATTCAAAATGTTTTAAGTAATAATATACAATATACAGACATCATGCAACAGGAATGGCGAGATTTAACATATATGTTATGATTCCACCTAACCACTTCCAGTTGCTTATCTATGCAAAAGAACCTTAAACAGTCTCAACAATAAACTTATCAAATAATTACCAAAGACCAATAAAGATAAAGTTAGTTACATATTTGCTTATTAAACAAAATTGTTCTGTACTAAGATTTAAAAAAATGTATTCCACCATAAATAGATGTCGAATGTTTTAATACTTTCTTAAGAAAACACATAAAATGAAGGTTCGAAGACAAGGATTACTATCC
Organism: Diorhabda elongata; assembly: GCA_026230145.1. Classification (NCBI taxonomy): domain Eukaryota; kingdom Metazoa; phylum Arthropoda; class Insecta; order Coleoptera; family Chrysomelidae; genus Diorhabda; species Diorhabda elongata. The sequence goes on from CM047926.1 coordinate 46,294,626, forward strand.
ATTAGAATGTGAAATAGACAATACTAAAGATTCACAAGCTATAGAATATGTACAAATGCATTGCAATAATTATAACTGGGTTTAGGCGTATAAAGATGTCTGCACCAATGTACAAAATGAGGAATAGATGGATCGCAATTCTGTCATTATTGATGAAATCCTGGTGAAGGTTGGAAAGAAATGCTCAAACTATCGGTTGGGTTTTTAAAATGTGGATGAAGCTAACAAAATCTAACTGATTACGATACGTCGAAGAAGGCGATGTTTTTTAGGCCAGTTAGTGGAACGTGATGAAATACAGCTGTCCCACGTCACACTAGAAACAAAATAACAGTCATTGGAATGGCTAAGGAAAGTACAAGTGTACCGTATTTCGTGACATGAAGATGATGTTATTGTTGAATTTTTGTTTTAAGACATAGCTTGCCTTGCTATTCGTCGCATCATAAGTAAAAGCCAAAATCGGAATAGAGCATTTGGTTGCAAACAACTTTCATTCAAGTGTCCAGTGACTAACACATGTTCCTTCGATTGCAGAAACCCCTGGATGGTGAACTACATGACAACGACGATGTTATCAGAATAGCTGTGTTAGATTTGTTGTCAAGTCAAGCGGTAGAATTCTTTGATTACAAAATTTACACGATATTGTTGAGACAATTGCCAATGTCAAACATCCATTAGAGTACTTGTGCAGTCTTCCTTTTCCTTGGTATATGTATTACAAAGATGCCTTTTTGGAACATTCAAAAGACTTTGAACTATACTAGTTGACGACTTCTAGCGCTGCTGTATAGAGTGGAAAAACGAACTTGCCGGTGTGAGGATATCAACGCTGACTACTTTAGAACTTTGGTAAATAAAAATTTGGTTTAATTCTCTGTATGTATTCATAATTATTCATAAATACTGAACAATAGTAAATCAGTATGAATCATGGCGATGCGTATCAGAAGACAGGATTTGCGTGAGCTCATTATCAAATGTTCTATTCTTTAGATAAACTAATAAGAATTTTTCTAACTCGAAATTAATATTGAAATCTTTTCTCACACTAGAATCATATATACCAAAATTAACAATTTTCTATTCTTGTTGAGATGAATTATTTCTAGCGCCATTAGATAAATGCCTCAAGTTTTCCTCGTACTGCAAAACAACTAAAAAATAGATTAATCCGGAAAAGCCCCCCACATCTAATCCATCGATGTACTTTTCCAAGAGTATCGATAGAAAAAAAAGCCCAACAGCATGTTAACTTGTCTTGGTCACTGAACTGCCACCATAAGATGGATTGGCGCCATCAAATAATCACCAAATTAGACCTTCTACTGTTATTTCCTTTTATTTTCTTCCAGTGAAAAGTTGTTGAAACATTCACAACCAGCCGCTGTTTCTACGTGAAATTGAGTAGCTCTTACGAAGCTCATGATGGATGGCCAATCGATCGTTGAATGTAAATATCTTATTTCCAGTGTGTGACAGTTTAGGTTTATACAACTGAAATATAATCGCATACATCATCACAACTCTCGATAAATGCTGGAAAGTGTAATTCGTGAAAGTAATTAGAGAATTTTTAATAAAAAATTGATCGATTGACATTAATTGAAAGAGAAACTAACAAAACTTGGAGAGCTATTGCACAGATTAAGATTTATTATTTCGAGATTTCACAATTTCAATTGATTTTGGTAAAATACTGATGTGAACAAAATAGCCTTTAACATTCCACTATTTGATATAGAAAGTAATTTATGGAAGAACAATGCAGTCTAATACACATGATAAACTTTATATATTTTGAATGAAAATATTATTACAATAAAGGAAATACTCTGAGAAACTACCGTTTTGTCCTTCTACCCACGTGGATTTCCACTTTTAATTTAGTAGATTCAATTTCAAATGATCAAATTTGCAAATCACGGTATCATCTAAAATATCATGATTTATACGTCATGGATTCAGTTGATCTAGTAAAAAATATTTATTGATGATGTTGCCTTTGAAATGGACTCTTTCCCATAGTTGCTTCGCAGTAAAAAATCATGAAATGAAAAGCAAAAAACCTACTAATCCTTATTAAAAATTTTTTCTCAATGTGATATAATATGAAACTTTTACCGAATACGAAAAAGACAATATACAATGCAGAAATTCAGAAAATGGAGGAATTAACAGATGATATTCACCAAGTAAGTTTTTAAGACAGTTTTTCTCACAAGAACAATTTTGCACCATCTTCACGGAGATTGTTTTCTCAACTTCTATCTATCAAAAAGAACTGAAAGTGTAGATATCATATCATACTAATTATTCAAACCACAAAAGGTTATTAGTTGGTCCATCAGAACTAGTCATCAAATTCAGCTTTATTAATACCTGCATTTCGCATTACTCCATAGTTCTATTATATTAGCAGAATCCTGAGTAATTGGAGCACAACTATGGAGAGGTTGGAGGGCATCGCCATCTTACTCATCATCTAGAGATAGTTGCATAAAAACGAAGGGTTCTCAGTTCATAATTTCAGTATCAGAACCAGATATAGAGAATTTATATAATCGTTCAAAAATTATTGAGTTAATTGAGAATGAAAAATTAACTGAAATTGTTGCGAATAGAAGTTATAATTTGATTCAATTTCTATTATAGATATCTTGTTCAATGAATATTTGTAGGAACGAGATTCATTGATCGGTCACGGTTTTTTTGAAGAATAAGTTGGAAGAAATACCCAAGTTCGTACGATTTTTAATGGTTTACTATATTATATTTTGGATTGCTATTTCAATCGTAGATTGATGATTCTCCGACAAACTTCTTCGCAACTTTTTCAATTCATAGTTTAGTTTGATAATAATCCCCTCGCTATTTTTCTAATATTCTTTCGCTCGGAGCTAGAATGACCATTGATTGGTTGCCATAAAAGTCTTCAACTTGAAAGTTTGGTGAATCATATTTGGAATAAAGAATACATTCCACCATGGAAACAAGGAAAAATCTATAATATAAGTCGTTTGGACAAAATTATTTTATGATTTGATGATTGATTGAATAATTTAGAAAAAAGTTACAAATTTCTAGATGGATTTTTGTTGTTGAAATTTGGAAATACTTTCAGAAAATCGGGTTGGCAATCTTTAATAACAAATAACATAAGTTACGGAGTGTGATGTTATTATCAAAACATTAATTTTCGTCTTCTTCTTCATCGCACGTTAGGATTTAGTACTGTGTTTGTATCAACGGTGGCCTAGCTGCAGCTGATATAAAGTCCAGCTTTAATACCATCTTGGAGGTGGTCGTCCTGGTAATCGGGATGTATTCGGTTTTTCTTCCTTTGTTATATTTTTCCACGTAGTCTCTTCATTTCGTTCACCAATTTCTCACCCATCTCACTACATCCTGGATGTCACATATCTCCTTTATTTCATCATTTTTCTTGTGGTCAAGTAATGTGTATCTCGCTACTGATCTCAGCGTTCGCATTTCAGTAGTTCTTGAAAGCCGCTTAGTTATGGTGTTCTCCGGTATGGTCTCTATCGCGTATGTCATTACTGGTCTCACACAGCTCTTGTATATTCTGACTTTGCTCCTGGTTTCATATATACATTCCGCTATTACATCCCTCAGCTAGCCTCATAATAATGACGCCTTTGTTGTTTGAGCTTTCACTTCAGTTCTCTTCAGATTTGGTTTTCTTCGGGGATATTTGCATCTTAATAGCTTTCGCTATTTGTTCAAACATATACAGTAGCCTTTGTGAGTTATCTTCGTCTTCTGAGATGATCACTGCGTCATCAGCATAACATCCTATTTTTATTTCGTTGTTTCCCATCCGTTATCCTCTTCCAGTTTGCTTTACTCCGTTTATAATTTCATACATTATTATACTGGACAAGATCGGGCTGAAGCTGTGTCCTTGTCCAATACCAGCCGCCACAAATATTCTACTACTCCGTTTATTTTCCACTATAACATGTTTAATTATCGGTTTTCAGGTCTTCGATTACTTTTATTATGTTGGGGTCAATCTTCCTTATATTCATCTATTTTTGATGAAAAATATGTTATCATTTACTAATTATATGTACAGTATAGTGACTATTATGTGGTAATGGCTTCAGCTCAGCTAATAGTATGAAATCTAAGACTTTGTTGTTGCTATAGCATCCAAAAAACAACGAGAGGGAATATTCTGTGATATGAGATTTTCACCTTTCATCGATAAATTTGACACAAAGTCTAGAGTTTATTTGAATTTCAATGGAACTCTACCATTTGAAGGTTTTAAATAATAAAATTTGCTCATAAATTCAATGATTAAATTAAAGTAGTATAAGAAAATATTCAGACGCAACTAAAGCCAGGAACAATGCTTTTCATATATTTCTCTGGTAATTAAACCAAGTAATTTTGATAAATTACTTTGTAAATTTATTCGAAGATTGATCATAGGGCTACGTAAATATACTATGAATTGTTCTAGCAATATCATTTGATAAATTTGGAGCTAGTTCCAGGAACTCATCGCAAATTGAATGAAAATTTGGACATGAAAAAAATGTGCGCAAGATGGGCGGCTCCGCCGTTTGCTTACAATGGAACAAAAACTGATGAAGATGTTTCCATCGAGTTCTTCGCAATCTTACAGAGAAATAAAGCCAAATTTTTGCACTGTTTCATAACTATGGATAAAACGTGGGTTCATAACACCCGAAACAAGTCAACAATCAGAAGAATGTACTGGAAAGGGAAGGCCGGCTCCAAAAAAGGCAAAAACCGTTCCATCTGCAGGGAAGGTGATGGCGTCGGATTTTTGGGATGCTCGTGAGATAATTTTCAATGCCTATCTTGAAAATAACAACTATCGACGAAGAGTATTATACGAACTTATTGGAACGTTTGAGTGAAGAAATCAAGCAAAAACGGCCTCATTTTGTTAAGAAGAAAGTGTTGTTTTATCAAGACAATGCACCAACTCACACATCCGTTTTCGCAATCGCCAAATATAATGAATAAAAGTTTGAATTGTTACCTCATGCGCCGTATCTGCCAGATTAAGCCCCCTCGGATTATCATTTTCTCCCAGACTTGAAAAAAATGGCTCTTTGATCAAAGATTTTGCAACAATTGTGATATCGTCAGTTTATGGATATTTTGAAGAGTTTGAAGACTCTTATCATAAGAAGGGTATCGAACTTCGAGATTACTTGGAAAAATAATTATTTAGTGTTTTTGTTTTAATTTTTGTGTTTTCTTTGCTGAGCCGGGTACTTCTGGGACCATCCTCGTATATACGACTGTGAGTTTGAACAACTGTAACGTATTCGAGCAAAGACTGAACTCACCAAAAATAACTTTAATCACAGTTGATATGAATTAGTTTTTCATTTAATTCAAATATGAATCAGGGTATTTGAGTGAAAGATTAGTTTTTGAAATAATAGACTGTTACAAATTAAATGTAGGTATTCCAATTATATAGTTACAATTTACCCTTTCTATGATTCAGGTTTCTTATCAACAACACGCTTTGTGGCCATTAACGAATATTTTTCCTCTGAAACCATTTTAATCGTCTGCCAACAACAGCTTTTTGTTAATTCTGGCAATTATCAACCCTCCTAAATCTTAAAACCCAGAAAAACTCCACTGGCATGTGTTCGAACTTAAACTACATGTTCACCGTGCGCGCCAAAAACAAGTATATAGGTTCGTACGTGCTTAGCAAGTTATCCAGGGAATTGAGCAATGCATCATCGTACCTGGATATCGACATGCGAATAACAAATATTCATATGAACAAATCCAGTATAGCGAAGATACGAACAGAATTTATAACTTGCACGTCCATCTTGGTAAACACTTTTGTTTGCAGAAATGCTCACGATGTGAATTGTACACAAAGAGAGCAGGTTTATATATGAAGTAATGAACTTCCTGTTCGGAAAAAGCGTTCTGTTTGTTTTCCTATTATATAATATTGTAGTGAATTTGACCTACCGCCGAGGACAATTTTCTGATAAGAAATATTGACTTGCTCTCTAACAAATAAGTGAAGGTTTTTTGATTATCGAAAGTAGTTTCAATAATAAGAGTAAGAAAGCTAAGAAACAAAATTAACCAGATGACAACAAAATTAAAAGATCAGCACACCATCAGTTGTGGAGATGTTTTCAATTGAATAGATTGCATTGTTGCCTTGTATATTTTCTAATTTCTAATTCAAATTTTTATATGAGAATAATTATACTAGGTCTAATTCTATTGATCGAAATGTAGAAAAAGAAAATTGGGAAAATACGGTAATTCAGCCCTAGATGGATGAATATCTAGTAGAAAGGAATATTGAAATGACCACCTCAGCAAAATTTGTTTCACTCTAAAGCATATCAAACACTACTTCAAATTTAGTGCGAGAAACATTCAAATTGTACTCAAAAAAAGAAATCTTCCGCTACGAATTAAGAAAAATGTAGAATAGTGTATGTACAATTGGATTAAGAAAAACCCCAGACAATCCAATATTTATTATCTTGAATAGTGGAGCAGCTCTCTACATGTATCATTCTAGGCAGAAAAAATTAACGACGGAGGCTGTGTGACAAAGAAAAATACAAATTATTCGAAATTTGCCAATGTGGCGATGAAAATAATGGAGAAAAAAATGCTTCCTTTGGAGGTGCTACCACCACTGACAAACTTTTTTCTAGTATTTAATGGTAAGAAGACTAAATAAGATCAAATTGCTCCATTGAAACTATCATCTTAGAGTTGTACAGGTTAAGCATATGATTGAATAACCACTCCAATTGAAAATACATGTACTTGCATTGTTTCACTCAACCCCTTTCTTCTTTCATACTGTTTTTGTTATCCTTTGAGTCTATCTGCCACCTGCACTTTGTCCTTCATGTCTCGATTCCAAAGCTAATCGTGGATAACGTAATTCCTGCATTCTGCTCACCCACAGAGTTACATTTCTATTTTCAGTGTGGGGGTAATAACTTAGTATACATTGTTGGATTTCAGGTTGTGTCAGTTCCTCAATTTTCTTTCATTTTCCGCTTCTACAATTGAACCGAATATCATTCACTAGAGCATCATGATGACATCTGCAAAGAGTAAAGTGGCATGATCTAAAGTATATGCTAAGTGGTACAACGATAGGAAGACTACTTCATGTCAGTTTTCATTGATTTGCGTGATCGTCTTGATTTCATTTTTCCCTCTAGATTTGGAAGCGTCCTATTTTATATTCACGCAATATACCCAATAACAGTATATGCCAAGATAGTCAATGAATCTCAGATTTTTTAGCCACTAGCAGTAAGAAATCCAATTTACAAGTGAAGTTAAAACCTCAACCGTCAGTTTAAGCTAGAGATACCGTTTATCTCACGTTTTATAAATGGCGTTTACTGACAAACTTTAGTTTAAACGCTAACGGGGTAGTTTAAACTTCAGTTTAACATAAAGTGGAGGAACCGAAGCTAACTTTTTCACATTTCTTACATCTTTGGAATATTATAAATGGTTTGAATGATTGGAGATTTGCACTCTATATTTAATGAGCTCGACAATAATTGTCAATATTGTCGACGCGCGGATAAAAAAAGTTATTCATTCTAGATCGAATTAAATTGCTCCACGTTTTTCAAATCTCTTGTGGTTCTATCGAAAACACATTTCTATTATTTCCATTATTAAATTTATTTACGATCTCCACTCAATTTTTTTCCTTTTACTGCCATGTTACCGTATCACTTTTTTCGAATTCTATTGTTTCCTTGCATTTTTCCATAAGGTTAACAAAAAGCACGATTTTTGTGTTCTTTATACATTTTTCTATCAACAACTTTCTTAAACAATTAAACTTTAATACAAATATCGGAAAAATACTTTATACTATATTTGAGGCAACTGGCAGAAAAATGTGTGTTTAACTGTGACCTATTGAATGAAGCAATTTTGTACATTCTTGGTTTTAGCTTGAGTTCACACCATAGTTCAAACTTCAATGTCCATTTTCACCCTAGGGTTTATGATTGGCCCCAAATAGCGCTTTGAATCGTCCATGCTTGTTCCTCCCTATCGACAAATATCCAATCAAATATTATGAAAATCTAGCTCACTTTCTTAAGACTCTTGCTATTAAAAAAAGTGATATGGCACTGGTAGTATGGCGATTAGTAAGTGATTCGTAACCAAATTCTAACTAAAACCTGATTGTGAGGTATATACTTCTTTTTAAAATCATGCCATATTCTGAGAGTCAATATTTCCCCATTTTATGCTGATATGAACTTTTCCTGTGACAAACAGTAGGTCAATTGTATAGCTGAATTAAAAACTACCCAGATATGATATTCATATGGAATCCTCTATCTTATTTATTCTTCACTTCTTCGTATCAAGATACTTGTAGCACGATACGCGAAAGTTTGGTTCAATATGTGATTAAAGTTTGTAATAAAGTTGATTTCAGCCTTAAATGAATAATTAAAAAGAATAGTCTTATCTGAGTCCCACCAAACGGTAATCTATTTCTACATGCAAAGTGAAACTGTCTTAAATTCTCAACTGATAAGACTAACCTTATTATATCGTACAAGATATCTGGAAGACAAACTCCCCATACTCACGCTATGCATTAATTACGGTTACTTTCCTCTAAAAATAAAAAAAAACTGATCAGATAATTATTGCATTTTTGGGGCGAGAGAAAATTTCAGTTACTGGTCTTGAAGATTCTAAAAACTAATGGATTCGTGGGAGACCAGAGTATCAAACGAGAGTGGATTTTCTGATAAATATTCTGAAATTTGCCATATCGTAAACATGAGTTGAAAATGTGGTTAATGGTACTGAGATCAAAATTGAACATTGAGAAATTAAACTATAAACATATATAAGTATTGGTGTTCTTCATTATATTAGAACGATATGAAATATTCATGTTCTATAGATAAACTATTTGATTGTCAGATAATGTCCGTGGTTCAAATGAAGAAAATGATGTTGCCTTGTTAATGTACTGAAAATCCCTTCTTACATACCATATAGAAAGTTTTCCTACAATCTGATGGTAGTAATAATGATACTGTTAGGTAAAGTACCTATTATCTGATTGTAGATCCTCATCAGAACAATATTTTCATCGGAGGGTCCGAACATCACGTTCAAGTTTCTAAATTCCAAATTTAGAATCCAATCTACATAAACTTCTCATTTGTATTACTTATGTCATTTAGTTTCGTGTCTTACTTCAAAATTAAATATTTTTTCTGTAATTTTATACCTTCATTTAATTGTGTGATGAATTTTACTTTCTTTAAAAAGTGGTATCGAACTGCCATTAGAGATTTATCTACGCACATGTATTTTACAACAAATTTTCGGTATAATTATGATGAGAAACCAAAAAAGTACAAAAATTGCAGGCTAGTAATCTGTCAATTGAAAACCTTAATAATCCAATTGAGGGTTTTTATATCTTTCAGATCTGTTCAGCTTTATTCGTCCCAGTTCTTCTTGCTTTGATGATGAGGTATCAGGTATTTTTAATGGATTAAGGTTATTCTGCCAAAGCGACACATTTTTCTTCTTTTCAAAGTTCTACGCTTGGCTATTGAGTTTTGTGAGACGGGACTTCCTTTACGCAAATATATACCTACTAGTTAATAAGTTAATTCTCATTTTTCTTAGTCTCAACTAAATTCCTTACAATATATCATTGTTCAAGCATCACTTGAACTGAACGATTAGATTGGATTGTTCAAATTTAACCACTAAAAAACTGTTTGATTTTAAAAACATATTTTCTCTTTTCGTACTTACAATAACAAGGTCCTTGCAGTTGTCGGTAATTTTGGTATTTAACATATTTGAAAATTTATATATCACTTCTTATTCATGAATTTGAGTTGGTTGTGACGTAGAAAGTAAGTAAATAGATAATTGGTTGTTTACTGCGATTTATGTTTTCATAAAGAATTCAAAGACTATTCTAATTGATATGATGGCCGAAATATGATTTATCGAAGCAAGATCAGACAATCTACCTAAGGTAGATGCATTCATGGTTGCTACGTTCTCAATCAATTATTCGCTTCGGCTGAAATATATGAAGAAAAAGCAGATACGTAAGTTCTACTAATTAGACTTTCTTATTGTAACGTCATTATCACATTGGTTTACTAGAACTTCATTAAAATGTAGCTATCATTTTTATGATAGCTTTGAAGGTTATGTTTTGATTAAAGCTTTCGATGGAGCTGACTCCACAGTTTTAAACTTATACGGTGTCAACTTTTACAAATCATTTTGGTAGATGTTTGTATATATTTACTCCGAAAACCTGCCATAACTGCCTTATCACTTGTAATTTTTGAGGATGTATTTTTTATTAATTCTAAAACGGGCGATGATGAAAAAATATTTGATGGAGAATCCTTTTTTGCAACTTCTGTAATGTTGGTAACCATTGATCTTTCCACATCTTTTGATCAGCCAGTTGAAGTTGAGGTACTAAGAAGTTCATCGATAATGTCGATTTTTTGTCGTTTTTATACCATTTTTTTCAGAATTTTTCTGCATTGTATTAGTTTCCACATCATATAATTTTCCAAATCTGTTTCAAGGTTTAGTAAAAAATAACAATAAGTTAACATTTTTCATAGATAGAACATTGAAATGGTCTTCATAAACATATACTGGGCTGTTAGGTTTGACGCTCGCATAATCACTTCTTATAGCTTAAAACCATTGTCTTTATCGCTTTTCCTCTCGATAGACCAGCACGAAAACTTCATTTGGTGTTTTTATACTAGAGTTTGTACATTCTGGTACAATGCACCAACGATATGTCATCTTGTATTCTAAAAAATTGAATACTCACAGCCGTACGAATGTTTTTTAAAGAATCCTAACAACTTTGCTTAAACTGTACTTATTTCTAACCTCACTTAAGTCTGTTTAGTTACTTTCTACGTCACACAACGCCACACTCATCCATGTGTGAACAAATACGTTTTGGCGTGTCATTTAGGTATTTAAATTTATTTATTTATTCTTATGAAATAATATACTGTTTAAAACAAATTGAAAAATAGTATGTGATTAAGAACGATATACAAGGACCCTAACATAACCCTATTGCGTAGCAGGGTTTCTCATTATTCACATTTGTTTATAGGTGGAACAAAAACTGCCTATACAGAGACAAAATCACATTCCACTTAATTAAAAGGACCTTAATACAGTTTCCCAGTGTACTTCGTGGGCTACTAAAATTTTATAAGTTCTAAAAGATGCATATTAAGCTGACACATAGTTTCTTCTTCACCAATTATTTCCAATTTTAAATAAAAACATATGCAACTTATGAAACATGTAAATTTATCCAAAGAGGGTGATATTTTGTAAAATGAAAGTAATATCTCGCTGAAAATCAATATGCTATCGCTTGAAATAGTTTCTTTCTTTCTTTAAATTGTTAAATAATTGTTAAGTCAGAGCTTGATTCCATCAATAGCAGCTGTACTATTTCCATTAACCACGTTTATCCTCTGAAATTCTTTTTATGTAATTGACGATGGCAGGGTATTTGTTCTAGCTTCAGGCTAGAGGATATCCGATTGATTGCGGCTTGAAATATGTGGCTTTGGGTTTGTGAACTTGGGATTCAAATTTGCTATGATGAAATTTCAAATAGCATTTTCAACTGTAAGTGACTATAAGTACATATGCGTATAATTATAATACAAAATGCTCACTAGATGCATATTTGCCTTGAAAGTTTTAGTGGAGATGGCCAGGAAATACTAAACAATTTTGATTGAAGTTGTGACTTTTTGAGAGAGAGACAAAATATAACATGGATCTAACTATAAAGGATGTTCTACATTTTATTCTCAAAATATAAAGTAGTAAAAATGTTTATTTCAGCATATCACCTCAATGACTGCTATAGTAATCACCCGACATTATTGTCGAATAGCATTGTTGTAGAGTAGATTCAATGTATTGAAATCTATTTTTAATTGAGTCAAACAATGTGAATCGGAGGGGGCTGAGGTAATTTTTCAATTATCAGGCTTCAATGATTGAGTATATCCATCCGTCATATATTTATCATTTATTGATTTCACATTAAAAATGAAAAGTTTCTATTCCATTAGGGTAGTAATCATATAGTAATATATTATAATTGCCTAATTCATTAATATCGAAATGAAGTAATTAAAGACGAACAAAAATTTGTCTATGTTTGTATTTTTTTTAAATTATCATAACATCAAAAGTATCGTCCATAACGATGTTCCCGATTAAATCATAGAATGCAATACTAAATATGAAATAATAAGTTTTTCAGAATCATCAGTCAAATCACATAGAAATCTACTACCTCTCATGTTATCAACAAATCACTTTCGTTAATTAAACGATCGATAGTTTTAAAAATAAACTATAAATAAATTTCACACATTGTCTTTTTGAATAAAAAAAGATCTAGGGAAAATATAATATTTTCTGTATTTTCCACATCGCTATTAGGAATGGTATATAAAATTGATTGACTGACATCCTATTTTTTATACCACAGAATATTAAAAGTATTCAATAAGCACTTCGTGGAGTCACTGACTTAAAGACTTACACAAAACCAGTTGTTTTGGTATCTGATTATCTGCTGATAGTTGTCACATGGATGTCAATAAAGTCACACAAGGGTCGAAGTATTAAGATTCCCCTCATTCTACTATTATGAAGGGGCTTTTATCCCTATAAGCATTCATGCACTTTTTTAATGTGATGCATTTTAGTGCTCTGATTTAATTGATTTGAAAGTTTGGTGCATTGGATTCGACCGTAACGAATGGCAATTTTAGTGGTACATTGGTGTTTGAAACAGATACGACACGTAATATGACAATTTTAATGTGAACAAAATGGAACAAAACTGAGAAGAGAGAATAATGAAAAGACAAAATATTTGTATCTTATCACAACAAATATATTTGAGATTAATCTTAAAGCAGAAAAAAGAGAATCTCATAATTTCCACTATGTCAAGAAATCATTAATTGAAATGATACACTGCTGCTATGGGTGATATATCTATCGAAACGTATCATGAAGCCTTCTTTTGGGAATATACAATACGCGCATACATAGTTTAAACCTATCTCTTCCAAAATGCTTCCTTTACAGATGCATTCATTCTTTCAATTCATCTGAAGGTCTTATCTTATTCACTGCTTGGTCTTCATCAAATGACCAGCTGTTAACTTCAGGGTACTGCCTCTTCCCTTCCTTTTTTCTGCTTCCGATTTTTTCGTTGGGCATCCATCTTTCGCAGCTTCTAGAAAAGCAAAATATTGTCAATTTACGGATGGACAGACTCTCCTATGGGTGATCTCTCTTTCCATTCGTTACTTTCCTTGTTTTTTCTTGATTCCTGCTCAAGATTCAAATGTTTTCTCAGCTATGGATGTCTAGCGCGGTCTTTCTATCTACTCCATCAGATGATTTTTGAAGTGAGTTGTCAGCTCTTGACATATATAAGTTAGCGCTTTTCTACTTATATTTTCTATCAACTGTAAATTTGTAATTTGAATTTTGAGTATATAAAATACAGTAACTGTTTATCAAAATTTTAGCTAGAATTATTTTCACAAGTATTTATGCAAAATAGTGTGTCATAATGGGGTTAAAACAATTAATTAGTAGAACAATATGTAAGCTTTTTCATTACTACACATCAGATGACATGAAAACTTTTACAATAAAATAAATTTCTTGATCTTTAGCTACACCAGTAAAAGTGGGGAAACCACAACATAGTGTTAATTCGTAACAATTTGCAGAACTTATTCAGCACTTGATGCTCGCTTTTCGGCAAATACAAAATATAATCCACCAAATTTTAACGTCTTTTCATTTCCATTTAGGCATTCTCATAATCAAAAATATTTTGAAAATGTGAGATAGCAGCATGATATATTTGACTAAGGTAGTATTTCTGGTATAATAATGAAATTTTTCGAATTCTGTGGATCGGACGCCACCTGATGAGAAGCATTACGAAGCAAACTAGAGAAACCAATGTACCTCACTAGTACCGTACAATATGCTTTAACATACCAAAGTTCCGTTCTTATTACATTTTCGAATTCTCATGAAATTCCCTAGCTTCCCAATTAACCCAATGATTTAGTCAAACAAAACACGAAATATTGCAAAATATATGATACATTATACTTTACTTAAATGGACCTGCAGCCATCGTTTGTGTAATTAGAAAATTTATCATGTATAAAACAGAAAAATTGTATATACGACCCTTCCAAATAAATTTGAGAAGGGTAGGAAACGGCAGCCCGTGGAAACAAATAAGTGAAGGGAGTTGTCAGCCATCCCTTCAGAATAAGGTATTCGAAAAACATCAATAACTAGGGCGAAATTAGAGCAGGGAATCCCTTGAAAAAAGGGCGGCGTGTGCTGTCCGTTCGACTGAGCATTTGATCACACGTTGGGGTGTTAGGGGTGATTGACCTATAAAGAACTTATGCTAGGACACAATTTTTTTGTAGGTCAGAATTCATGAGTAATACATCTGATTCTATTGTTATCAAATTCCAAAATTATATTCAAAAAATTTTCTGTACTGTATTCCTTCATCTATAACTTTCTTTTCTGGTATTTCATATTTACAGGGTGTCCAGGAGCCTTAAAAATCGGGAAAATCGGGAAAAAGTCGGGAAAAATCTCGAGTCTGCCAACCAGGTATAACAAATTAGTGTTGGTACGGCACAAAAATCTTCCGACTGATCTCGAAACCATCGAAACAAGTTGAACCTCCCTCTTATCTGCTTTCTTACCGGCTCACGTATCTGTTTCTCAAAAAATTCAGTTACTACATCCGCATATGAAAGAATTCATATATTCTCTGCGAAACACGAATCAGAAGCCATCGTGTGAAGACATCTGATTTCTTTGCTTCATATCCAACGTTATTTCTTTTAAGAAACTTCGGAAACTGGCTATGCGTACATCATTTCTTACTCCACAGAGTAGAAGGTTCAACGATTCATATTTTTCATGCCAAATAAGTTGAAATTACATCCTCCGTAATAGTTCTGCATTTATTTGGATCCATTAACTTTGATTTTCTGGGTAGTAATTGTGTTGAGGTAGCAGTTGCCGTAATTTCGTCACGTCCGCTTTCTCTGCTACTTTCCATTATTTATTGCAGTAATCGCAACCAAAAACTAACTTGAATTTTTTAATAGAAAAACTCAATTATTATGATGTCCAATTAGTAAGTCGGTATGTCGTTGCTATGGTAATGATGAACTGCATTCTTCTAATGGCTACCGAGATTTCCATAATACTTAACTACTATGTACATACAGCGTACTTCACTTTTCGTTCTAGTCCATTATTTGAGCCGAAAAAGCTATAATTTTCGGGCAATAAACAATTCCTTTTGAAAAGTGTTGTCACCATTTCTACAATCGTCGCAAATAATATTATATTCATTAAATTGTAATGAAAGTTGTATAGAATTACCCACTCCGCTTCGCAATCTGTTTTCTTTCTAATATTTTATTGAAATAATTTGCAAGTAATTTTGAACGCCATCTATTCTACAAAGAAAATCTTGAACGTTTGGTTATGACTTCAAGTATCGAAATCTCGAAAATAAACGAAACAAAAATTTTGCCATACCAATCATGAGATTGCGGCACCACGGAAATTATACTGTCCCTTAATTTGGATTTCAAACCGCATAATTTGAACTTTAGTTTGCAAAGATAATTAACAGAAATATTAAATGAAAAAATCAACAAATTACATAAAGCCCCTTATGTTATTAAAATATAAACTCTCTCATTCAAATAATAATAACGTGGCTTTGCATATGTTTGAATTTTATGTAAGGACCGAAATACAATAGAATTGTCCCTCTTTATAAGAATGGTTGTCCTGTAACTTTTTTGCAGCTTTGTATATAGAGTTATAGTCTTTAGAGAAAATATTATTGAGCTCTATTTTATGTGAAAATATAGAAAACTCCTATGTCTATAATCTCACTTTTCATGCCAATGGAAACACCTGCTTTCTAGTTCTATACGTCAGGTACATACTCAGGACTGATAATTATAATTAGACCTCAAAATATGATGATTCTGCTCAACAAGCCTTATGCAAATATTGCTAGTTTCCGAGATACGGGATGTTCAAAGTTTAAATTTAAATTTTGATTTTCTCAACAATTTCTCTATGAAAATTTGTGTTAATTAAATCAAAGTGAACTTCTTTTGGGTCGTGGGTACCCAGTAACCATGACCCAGTTAAAGACCTAAGAAGCCAGATTAACAGAGCATCCGCACTATCAGGATACCTACGAGATATAGTCTGGCCCAACCCGTACATGCACAAAGATAGCAGAATTAGAATCTAAAAGACGAGGACACTAACAAGACGAAACAAATGCTGAGAGTGGCCGAGATGAAAACACTGAGAACAATAGTGGGGAAAACAAGAAGAGACAGAGTAAGAAATGTCAAAGAGTAATGCGGGATACAAGACATTGTGAGATGGGGAAGACAACGTAAGAGGCAGTAGTACAACCATGTAAGACGGATGGACGAGAACAGACTTCCGAGCTCAAGGCCTCCCGGGAGACCACCTAAAAGGTGGAAAGATAGTTGGCAATCCACCTCTCAGGAAAAGATGTAGAGGCAGCTTCAGAATTAACAGATCGACAGATCTCCAAGAAGTAAAAGAAGAAGAACTTCTTTTGGGCTAAACTTACAATTGAAATATTAGAAAAATATCAAAAAGCGTTAAATTCTACAAAAAAAGTTACTCTTCTATGATTCGTGTAAATCAATCGGTTATTGAGTTATTTGCTTTTAACTAGCACTTCTAGAACTTCTAAGTTCAATAAACTAGCAATATTTGCATAAGGTATGTTGAGCAAAATCATCTTATTTTGAGGTCTAGAATCCACAGTGCAGAGATTGGACATTCTTAATGAATCATCCTGTATATAATCTTGAATCATATCTATTCTTTACCTGCGAGAAATCTTTCGTTTTTTTTTTTTTTTGATATATGTGTTTTATACATGCGATAGTGATACTCAAGATCAAATTTTTGTACGAAATTAGACAATTCATTGATTGGAAATTACAGTGAATTATTAAAAGTGTTTAGAGATGGTTTTTTAAGCACTTCCGCAGAACTTCCTTACCATTATCATTAGCTTAATAGTCAGGCACAATTTACGTTAAAATTTCGAGATGAAAAAGGTGAGGTGGTACACAAAAAGTTTAATTCACCCGGACAGATCGTAAATCAAGTAGTGTATCACATAGTACTTGATATACTTCGCAAAAGGATAAACAGAATGCGCTTCAAGAAAAATTGGTTGCCTCTTTACAACAATGCACCCATCCAATGCACATTGAATTATACGAAGTTTCACAGAAAGATAATAGTGTCACTACAGCGACTCTATTTACTGGATTTATTCTCTTGCGACTTGTTGAAGTTGTCCTAGGAACCAGTCATAGATTTGCTTCAACATGTGGATAAATCTGTGGAGTCGGAATCTCAATACCGAAGAGAGTTACTGTGCAGGAATCATGTTGTCACTGGATAATTTTATAGCATCCGTATCATTACTCCATTGCCAAACCTCGTATATTCACTTTTCCAGAAGAATTGTTATCATTCAATATTTCAATAACAATTATTTGATAAAAATAACACCATAGATAGACATCTGCGAACGTAGGTAAGTATAAAATTGCAACAATATTCAAAGTGAGTCTGAAGGATTCTGAAACAATTTGTAGTCTTTATGTTATCTTAATAATATTTTGTATAAATCATGTAATTTTCGGGATTCGCAAATGTGTTTTTTAAATATAATATTGATTATGTTAAACTGGTTGCGAAATCACTTTGAAAGATAATTTGGGAGTCGTGCCATTCATAGAAACCAGAAAAGATAATTTACCTAAGGTGTTTCCCTACGTATTATTATTCCTATGAGTCACCAAATAAAAGTATTCAGAGAATCATATTATCTAGCGATCGCATTAAAATTTCATGTGTATTTAACAAAAAACTAACTAAACTTAACTATTTTAATCATATTTTCAATATAAGTTCATTAATAGAAATAGTTGTTATGAATAAATAAATTTAAATAATGTTCTATGAACATTTTTGATAATTATATTTTCTTTCTAAACACCTGTTAGAAATCTGCGGACAACATAAACGATTTGAATTTCCATACATTTCTCAAAATCGATTCTCGAGCAAAAAGTAAGTCATGTATATATATCTGATGGACTGCTAACAGACTTCGACTCCTATGACGACGATACCCTTTGAAAATGAAGTGTAGGGAGAGTCTGGTCTCCGATTCTCTATCATACTCGCAAATTCTCCATCTCGCGATCGATCTTGCTACACGCGACGCGTTCATAACGGCCATAAAGAGTGCGTGAGAAGAACGCACTCGATTGGTTGCGTTTCGTCGATACGTTTCGAGCGCGACACGAATCCAACCGAAAGTTGCGTATGTACGTCTGAACCTCTTGTTACCCATAGTTACGCGTGCTAGTTATACCTCGTACAGCACACTGCGATACTCTCCCAACTCTCCGAAACTCGTACCGACTCTTTCATAATCAAAGCGTGCCGCGCTCTTGTTGCTGCTGATAACGGAAAGCGGTTGGTTGTGGCAGACTGTGACCAGTTCGGCACGCGAACAGTTTTGTTATTGGGTTTTTTTGTGGGATTTTAAAAACGGTTTTCCATATGGTGCAAGTTCTTGAGGTGGTCAGGTCGAATCCGTTCGACTTGTCCAATTTTGTAAGTACATTTTGTTATTATTAAATGATGCGCGTAAATATAATACTGATATTGTTATTTAAAACTTTATGTCTTCATTATTCAATTCAAAAACAATTAGAAAGTAATCATATCTAGAAATAAAAGTTGGAATTTATTGGATTAAATAATTTATCGTCATTCTCAATTCTTAACAAACCATAAAAATCCGTTTCAATTACATTTATTTCAACTCCACATTGGAAAATTGATTTCCATTTTCGAAATATTCCAATGTTTTTGGAAAATGTTCACGCATACAATATTAGTATGAGAACTATTCTATTCTATAATCGGGAAATTATAGAAATAGATATCTCAATGAAAAATACATGTGTGTTTATGTTCCCACCCTAAATTGATATTCTTCCATTAAAAATTGTTTTTGATTAGTTAACAAAAAGTGGTAACAGAAGTGGTAATAGTGAGAAACATTTGCTGCTCTTTGGATTTTAAGAACAAATTTACACACCACTTAATGCTCATAAATGAATTGTGAACTTGTACAAAAACCTTTAAGCAAAAAATGTCATTGTAAAACATTTCAAACCACAACGTTTTAGATTTCAATATAAGGTTAGAAGGAAAACCCGCGTTTGGAAATTAAAAATTTTCTCATTCGTGACCAAATTAAATTTCTTCTGAATATCAAAGCAGTTCGCTATGTCATCTATTTTTTGTGCCTAATCATTCAAAAAATAATTCAGGAACGACGTTTGCTGTACAATATATAAAAAAATTAGAGAGTTTCGAACGTGCAACTATAACTGAAGTTGTATAAATTAAAATTCGTTTTCAAAACTCATTCCATTTGTTTCAATCCAGGACCTCTTTTCACGTATGAATTACATCCAGAAATATGATAACATTTTTTCGTTGTAAAGTACTTTTATACTCCTATTTAACAAAATACAAATCCAAACCAAAATTTTCCCTTCTGTGAAAGTTAAGGACTTTATATAGTATTAGCTACAGACAAATTGTCCTGTGAGATTCAGTTGAACTGTTTTTCCTTAACTCAAGATTTATTATTAATGTTCTTTAGTCTATTTGCTACAGTCTGGAAACTTTTCTCAATAGTTTTGTCAAAAATGTTTTCACTTCATCAGTTACTAGGTTGGAGGTAATCAATTCGATATTTTTTTTTCTTTCTTCTTTCTTTTTCCTGCTTTTTTTTTCTCTTATACTAACTATTTCTAGCAAAGAAATATTTTCTTATTATTCTTAATCCATCATTACTTTATTTACTCATATTTCTAGTTGCCTTGCCACTCAGAAATTAACGTTTTTGTCAATGTATATGTTAGACGAGACCTAAAACTGTGCGCATTTTGTTTCTTAGATATCACAGATAATTATTCTTAATCGTTTTTTTTTTCTGTTTGTCTATACAAAATTCCGGACTAACATAAGAAAAAACGGCCACAAACTGTTTATTTCAACAAAATATTATCGCCAAAAAATTGTTTTCATTACGTTGAAGTCCATCAACCATCACCATGTTTTATTCATTACACAATTTAATAATCATTTATTGATTGTTCTCGTGGTAACTATTACTAGGTATTAGCATTGAGTTATGATAATGATAATATAATTAAATAAACCCATAGATATACAATGATTTTCAAGATAATTGTATAGAGCTGATTCCAAATTATGTTTGATTTCACTCCACCTCGTAATTCAAATAGGATTTGCGTATTACATAAAATATTCGGTTATTTCCTAAAATACGTGATTTTATTCATTTTATATTTTTTAACTATATATTTTTGCTGAATGCGAATAAATCAAATTTTGCGTAATTTTTATATTCAAATTTCAATATTATGTAAATGGATTTACGTTTAGTCCGGCGATACTTTGAAAGAGATTTGTTTTGTGGAAATAAATTTTAATGAAATTTGTTGTTCAACGTGTGCATAAAATGTGAGTGAATTTTGAAATTCGAATAAGTTAAAAAGCTTATCATGTTAATCCGGTTCAATAAATACAATGAAGTTGAAATATAAGTTATAACAAACAAATTATTCACAGAAAAATTCTTTGAGTGAACTATTAAATATATGTTTGAAACTGAAATAATTCATTTTACGGTAACTTACGAGGAGTGATAATGTGATAAACAAGATAATAATAAAACTTGAATCAATCTCCTTCCAAGTACTTTCCTCAACTAGTAATATAATCATCTAAACTTTCAATCTATGAGTCGACATAATTCAGTCATCTCAATCCTGAGAATATTTCCGATGCGTTTGCCTTCTAACACATTACTTTTTTAAATGAATCAGAAATCGCTTGATACTAAATCTGGTTTATGAGGTGGATTTGGGCAAAGGGGAAAGCGTTAAACTATCATCAATTTACGAAATAGAAGTAACTTGTGGCACCGTGAGTAATGATTATGAAGAAATTCCATAGTCTTTTTTTAGCTGTTTTTCAATAGACATAGTTTCGAAAACAATCAAGTACCACGATTACTTATTTTGATGTCTTATTTCGTACAGTTTCGTATAGTTCCTCCCACATTTCCATTTCTAAATTGCTCAGACCATTTGAAAGCTACCAAAGACACATTCCAACATTTCTGAGGTTTGTCAAACTTTTTCACATGAAACTCAATGTTAAGTAGCGAATTGAGAAGTGTTTTAACTCCAAGTCCTGTTATAACATACAAATGTATGGAACATACAAATTAAAATAGAATCAGCACTCGTATTGTATCCGTAGAATTAATAGTTGAAGAGAATTCACGAGTCAGTTCATACTGTCTGTTGCGAAACTTAACATATTATAATATTCACTCATATCAATAACAGCAAAAGTGATCGTCAACTATGGAACATCCCTCCATAGTTTTTAGCTAAATGAATCCGTCATTTCATATGCAAAAACTCTCTTTGAAATGTCTTTTCAACAAGGCTGTTACTTACTATGCGTTCTTGTTAAGATTTTGCCAAATTTCCTGTAATGTATATAATTGTTTAGGGTAACTCCAGGTGAGATTCTAATTTGGCTGAAAATGAGCAGATATCTCGCAGTTTGTCACAGAAGTGTTTACAGTCCTAGTTTTAGGTCTACGTTAAAAACTATCAGTTCTTTGGTCAACATGAAAATAATTCGAGGAATTATCAATCAATACCGAATGAGTACGAGGACAGATGATGAAGATGTAAGAGAATTTGGAGGTGAATATTTTTTTCTTTCCTTCATCAAAATTCATCATTTATTTTAAGCAAAGTTCTTATATTTTACAACCGTAAAAAGTCGATGTAGTTGGATTCTAAGTGATTCAAAGAGCCAATAGGAATAGTACAAGAATTATTAACTGAGCTACCCAACATTTAAACTTTTCCCGGACTACAATAAAGCAAAGCATATGTCACCCTACCCATATAACACAATATCTTCGTTCACATTGCCTGCAAAATGTCTGATATGTTGTATGAAAAATATCTACACTGTCGTTTGGACGGTTATTCCAAAATAGACTTGTCGTAATAAAGAGTAAAATAGCACGTACATATTAGAAAGAATTGTCACACAACGCAACCACGAAGGAACGTAGTCAAGATAAAAATAGAAGCGTTTCAAAAAAAGAAGAATCGGACATCGAAGAACTCATACTACTGCAACATCTGTGGCAGGTTCCAGTCTTATGACTTCTAATGTTATCTTACCATCTCCACCTCATGCTTATATCCGAGTTAATTTTTTTTTATTTTCGTAATAATCTGAGCTCAATCAATTTTGTTACAATTGTGTCAAGCCATCAACTGTTGGTAAATTAAATCAAATGTTTCCCGTACTTTTCATTACTTTGAAATTGGTAAATCAATCTTTCAATGGAATTATAAATTTTCCTTGTTTTTTTGTAGCGTCATTCCAAAGTTTAATTTGAAAGTTTTATAACATGTTTCATAAGAAAATGGATAGATAGTATAAAATATTATATTAATTTTTGTATTGGAATCATGTATTATAGTCAAGGGTAACAAAGTATGCGAAATTAATTGATTTATTTAATGTGAGTGAGAATTTGATTAGAACATTCCAAGTAAACAACAAAACTGATGGGGTAAGAAGGATAAAATATAAAATATATAACAAATATTTGGGTCAAATTTTAAATGAGCAAAAAGCCACCGTGTTTATGTTTCTGACGGCTAATACGTAATACTGTCAATATTATTTCAATTAACTGTATGAGGAATGGAAATTTCTCCATATAAAACATAATAGTACTGATGTTCATTGGAGATTATTTTGTGTTCACTGCTTACAAAAAAAAAAATTGTACCACAACAATGCGATATTTCGGATTTATGTAGTGAATAATCGTAGAATCCGTTTTCCACCTTTTTAGCATTTACAGCTTCAATAACTTGTGCAGGAATGTCTTCAAGATCGAAGTTTTTTGTCTAGCATCCGTTTCAATTCCGACTAAACAAATTTATGGGATTCACAATGATTGGTTGGTAGTCTAATAATGTTAATGTTTCTATTTCTGGTCACATCAACAACACATCAAAATATATAAGCCATATTCCGAGCAGCTTTTGGGCGAGAAGATACGAAACAGGGAAACTTTATGTATATAGTTAAACAAAATTTCAATACAAATTGAAAGCTAACACTCAGACGATTAATGCGAGTGAATTTAGTTGCCCAAAACTATTTCAAATCATCGCACAACATAATTACGTGATGAGTGATGAGTTATAATGATATGTATGGAATAATGTATTGAAATGATAGTTATTTGAGAAGATATTAATGTTTTTCATAGAAATTGAAACGAGTTGTGTGTAAAAACATATCCAAGTCAAGTTTTCTGTGAAAATTTGTATTGTGGATTAAAAAAATCTCGTTAATAGAAATATTTATAACCTGTTATAATGATGGGCTAAACATAAACTTGTTTTAATGGAGTTGATAAGATTTTATAAAAGAAAAATTGATATATATATATAAAGAAATGTATTATTAAATTTGTTTTATTGAGCTGAAATTTGCAAACCAATATTAAACATAATTAATTTATTCTTTAATAAAAGGTCATTTGCTACGGTAAAAAATCAATTTCTTGTAATGGCATTATGAATTTTGCTCAGAAAATTTCATTATTTCATAAATTGTAATTGGGACTTTCACGTAAAAATTATGAGCACTTAAAATGAGCGTTTTTAATAACAAGTGACACTATCAGAGAACGATCAATAGACGTAATAAAGACCCTCAATTTAAAAAGGATGACTAGCGCTTTTTATTCTGTTACACACTGAGTTCTCTTGATGAAAGGGGAATAAGTTTACAAATCGTGACTCACAATGGGGTTCTAAGGAATTTTTTTTGCTACCTACAATGTCTCGTCGTTCGACTATCGATGATGATGATAACTTAATAAAATTATAAGGGGGTTAAATCAACTGATTATTAGAAAAATATAGTTTGAAGTTTAATATCTATTCAAATAAAAAAATTTATCTACAATTTTGGATTGTCAAATAAAGCAGTTTTTCGAAATTAAAGTAGAAAACATATCTATCTATTCAGTTTAAAATTGTTTTTGATGTTGTATTTGAAGTGGAATTCTTCCAACAAAAATTATAGAAATTCGTATTAATTAAGGATGTGAAAATAAGTAATAAAATGAAATGCCTCGTTATCAACATATCTTTTAGAAATAATATTTAACAAGAAATCTATGTATGCTGTAATATATACACCCCACAAAAATTATCGCATCACTCATTCTTTTTTTAAATGTGTTGCCTGTTTTTTCCAAATTTTATTATTATGATACGCCTTTTGCAAAATTTATTTTAAGTTTAATTTACAGAGGACAAAAAGTTTGATTTACCAGAACATGGTGCTTAAACTAAAACCAGCCAATGAATTTCTAATAGCGTGTGTTGCCGCCCCTCGCTTTCATTCGTCTTGTAAGGTTTCTGAACAGGTTCTAGATGTATCCTTGCAGCATGTTTTCCTAAAAGTTGAAAAGAACATTTTGAAGATCTAGTGTTCTTATTGGTGCCGGATGTTGCTGAATTTACCATCCTAGATGGTCCCATACATGCTCTATTGGGTTAAGGTCTGGGCTACGTGCAGGCCAATTCGGGGTGGGTATCTCGACCTCTTCTAAGTACTGCCGAACCACTCTACCAGCGTTTGGACGAGCATTATGGTGCATTAGCACAGAGTTGTCACCGATATGAGGCATATAAGGCACTACATGGGGTTCTAGGATATTGGTTATGTATCTGTCAGCATTTAGTCTTCCATCATTCACTGGTACTAACTTTGTGCGACCCTCGAAAGAAATTCCTCTCCATACCATGATAGAGCCACCACCAAACCTTTCAGTTTGACAAAAATTATCCTGATCGCTTCGCCACGTCGCCTATATACTGGTACACGCCTATCTGATGCATACAGACAAAATCTTGATTCATCCGTGAATAAAATATTGGAGCAATCTTGAATATTCCAATTTGTGTGCTCTCGAAGAAAATTCCAATCTTGCTACTCGATGTTCTCTGGCACTCTGGCTAATATACCTGCTTCTCTCAGCCTATTTCGAACTCTTTGTAGGCTTATTCGGACAATTAGAGCAGGCAACAGGTCTGTTTGCAGTCTTCGAGTGGTGGTATGCCTAATTCTTAACGCCGTTAACCTCAAATAACGATCATCTACTGCCGAAGTTACCCTCCCGCGGCCTTGTCCGGGTCTTCTGGTTAACTGCCCTGTTTCTTGGTAGCGAATAACAACTCTGGATATAGTGCTTTGTTGAACTCCAATTACCCCGGCGACGTATCTTTGACTTTAAATTTAAATTTTCAGTATAAAATAACGCAATTTGCTTCCAAAAAAATTTGTTAGAAATTCTGATATTTTTTTGCCTATGATAAGAAACCGGAAATATTTATAGTTGATACATATAGAGATTGTCCCAAAAAAGTAAAATTGAGTATCCTAAAATACTAGTGATGCGATAATTTTTGTGGCGTGTATATTAAGGACCAAACTGATTATGAACTTATTGGAAACAGTACAGATTCCTATAGTTTGTTATTATTGAGAACGAAAGTAGTACGGAGTACGAAGAAAACTTCTAAAATAGAACCAGAAGAAGCCAATCATGTGCATTACGTCGAATATATATCGATTTCCAGCTTTGAAAAAGATTCACATGCAACTTTAAAAGGATTATTAGTACCGAGTTAATGAGCTATGGCTTAAAAACCAACTAACATTTTGGAATTTTGCTTTAGAAAAATATCTAGCGGTTGAAAAAATACAGTAAGACATCTGATATTGAAAAAGGTATTCGGCAAAAAGAAAAAAAATTCTTACGTTGTTCACAACGAGGGAATCTACCTATCAGTTGATGAGGAATACCTTGAGTTGAAATGACGGAAGGCTTATTAATATCATTTTCAAAAGGACCAAATATTGGAATATAGACTGCAACTAATGGGCTTTGATTTTTCGGTAGGTCATATTTGCAAAGAGCCATAAACGCAATAAGGTTTCAATAAATTTTCTTAAAGAAGGAGGCTAGACGAAGTTTTTGATAGAGTGTTTGGTATATATGAACAATGGAAAGATCATTCCATTGGCGCAGTATTTCAAAAAGTTAACATTAATTAACCCAAATATGATTCAGATAGTGACGATTGTTTATATAAAATAGATTCTGACAATAGCAATGATTGGAAAGATTGCTTCTCAAGTTCTGAAATGGACAAATAAAAACAAATATCTATAATTGGATACGATTCATTGTTCCTCAAAATATAATCCACTGAGATCAATACACTTTTGCATGCATTTGAATAAATTATTGAAGCATTTTTTCTATTCCGATTGAGGTACCTCCAAAATATGTGATATGAACATATCTACCGGATCTTCAAGTGTAGAAAAACGTTGACCATGTAATTTATTTCTGATCTGCGAAAATAATAAGAAATCATTGGGTGCCGGACAAGGACTGAATGGCGGATGACTTACCAATCCGATATTTCGATTTGTCTTTGTTTGAATTGATATTTGAGAGCTCGCATTGTCTTTTGCGATTGGTTCTCCTGGTTTTTTCCTTGTGCTATTATTAGGGAAAAACAGACGACCATTTGCTTGGACGTGCTTCGTGCGCGAACAACTTCTGTTGGATTTGGCTCGTCTTGAAAGACCCATACAGTCGATTATATTACAGTTGCGGGTTTATATGCATAGATTCATGAATCTTCGCGTCTCGTGATCATATAGACTTTTTCGATGTATGCCTCAATCTCACGGTATGTCACATGATGATCTTGCGATATCAGTTTTCGCACAGCATTGATGTTCTCTGGCGCAACAGCCGATTTTGGACGACGAAAAACCAGCGAAACACGGTTGATCGTTATGGTGTTTCATTATCAAATTTCGAAGAAAATTGATCAGCACGCTGCTCTTAGTTTAATCCACGTCGAAGTAGGCTCGCCATTTATTTCCATTTATGTACCAAGACAAATGCTCCACGAACCTGTAAACATCTCAAATAGCACTGTTATGACAACACGTTCAGAGTACGATCATCATTTTGAATGTCACTTTTTATGATGGTTTATCAGATTTGACATATTCACATTGGTGTTTCCATATTTCAAAAATTGAGTAGACACAAATTAGGGTCCATATTAAAATCATTTGTTTATAATGCAGTTTAGAAAAAAAATACTCAACCATTTTCACAAATTTCCATCCATTTCATCCCATTTTGTTTGACAAGTCTCACAAACTGATATCTATACATTCCTGATAGGCAACTTCATAATATTCTCTCTTCTTTATAAATACTATACATTTCGAGGTTATACTTAGATATTTTTGTCACATAGTACACTCCTAGTATTATGTGAATATTACCATGGAAAAATATTGATTCAAATCCAACAGAACATCATGAATAATATTAGAAAAGTATTTACAGAACTTTTTAATTCATAGAAAGACACGAGCTGAAATCATTCCAATAAGAAAAAAGCCCAACTAACGTTCTACGTTCGAATTCACATATTGTTCAATTTGTCTTTAGTTTTCTTTGTTGTTCGATTCAATTTTATCGAGTTCTTTCGGTAATAACTTTCGCAGTTAGTTTTCCCTTGTTTTCACACTAGATTCGTTTATATTGCACTTTCATAAATATAAATTGATATAAATACGCAAATCGTCAGTGCCAATATCATATTTTGATTAAGACTAAAAGAAATCAAACGTCAAATTCTCATCTGTCTTCAAAATTTTCAAACTTATACAATTTCTCAACTTTAGTTTCAAATATATTGATACCTTTGTGTATCAATTAAAAACGTTTCCATTCACTACAACCATATTTTCTCTGCATATATTTTGCAGAGCTTCGTGCTTTATCTTTGTTATAGCCTTAATGAGTTTTTTCTCTTTACGGTTTCCTTCGCATCGATAATTTCCTTGTTTCCTAAATGAAATTTTGACAGTTTTTTCATCTTATTATTAGACGGGATTTTATTTTTATCGATCATCCCATAATGATAATTTTTTTCAATATTGCTAGAGCTTAAGTTTCAATTAAGCGCAAATATACTCACTTCATAAAAGTATATATAAAATAATATTTTACATAAAAGTTTTTTTTGAAGTACCTCGTATGTTTCGTACAGACAAGAGCCGTTTTTTATAAATGATTTCTTGTTGCTTTATTCCGCTGCAAACGAATCAAGGTCCTCACTCAAAGCACTCGACTGTGTAACAAACAACTTCAAAGTGAACAATAAAGACGAACTTTGTGGCTAAAATCTTCCACCACGAAAAATATGGAAATAATATTTTTTGTTGCGTTTTTGTTCGGAAACGGGAGACTCGTATATGAGATTCTTTCTTTGTTTTCTGCTAATTCAATTTTCTTTTGCATTCTTGTTTGTTTCGAAATGTTGATATATAACCAGATTAGGATTGTTGAAAATACTGTTTAAAAGGTTGATAAAAGGATGACTTTTTCTTCTTACCGCAGTCAAGATGATTTTAGGTTAGTTTAGCTTTGAGGTTTTCAAAACATAACATTTTTTTTTATAATAAATAAACTTTGAATCCCTTGATATTCTTCTGTAAAGAAAAGTTTTCATGGACATAATGATTTTCAATAATCCTCAACTTACTTCCGTAAGTTGTTGTTATGTCTACACCAATCTACAAAAATTCTTTCCTTTCTCAAAGAAATGGTTAACGCTGGTTTTTGAAGCATGTAGTTTAGAGAATAATTCGATTAAAGCTATAGCACGTACAATTTGGTTATGAGTATTTTATCAACTGAATTGAATTGAATTGAATACGATAAATTGGTACCACTTTTATCCGAGGTAAAATATAACTTTTTGGGATAACAAGTAGTCACCCATTGTTGCTGATTCCAAATCAAATTCATATCCAGTCTCAATTTCTCGACAGTAAAACTAACAACTCAATAAGTCGTGTTACTAACTAAGAAAAACAAATTTTTCACCAATAATCGATTTTATTCATCGACGTAATCTGCTTCAATACCAATATAATCATTCCGATGCTTCCTTAATTTCTCGATGTCGTGATTGTAAAAGGATTTGTGTTTTACCCGAAAAAAGGCTTCAGTTTCAGTAATTGCTGCTTCATTTGAGATGAATTTCTTACCGGCGAGCATTTTTTTGATATCATAAACTAGCCAGTATTCACTAGGAGCCAGATCTCGACTGTACCGTGGATGAGCAAGAAATTCGAATGTAATTCGACCAATTCAATCATCGTTGCCATCGACTTGTGAATCGGTGCATTGTCTTGGTGAAACAGTGGTTTTTTCTTCGACATATGACGCAGCTTTCATTTTATTTTTTCATTCAAACGATCCAATAACTCCCTGTGTCTCCCTTTTGGACTTAGTCGATGGACAATATTTCATGCGCATCCCAAAATACTGAAGCCATAACTTTCCCAGCTGACTATTGTGCCTTTGGACGCTTCGGACGTGGTTCACTGGCTGCAGTCCACTCAGATGATCATGGAATTGATACGGGAATTAAGTCATGTGAATAAGTCAGTAAATAACATGAGCCTCATTGCCTTCCAACTAATAAAAAATAGCACTTAGCACAGCACTCGATAGTAGCCCAATAACTAACAATTTCAAATGTTTGATATCAATTATTGAAAGCACAATCACAACTCAAAAAAGAACTTTTCTTTTCTAGAAAGACGAAAATAACAAAATCCCTTTGAAAAAAACAATTGGACTGCAATTAAGTAGCTTTAAGCAAGTCCAAGTTATAGCTTCATCACAATCCAGAAAATAACAGAAGATTAGCACCATAGAATGTTATTTCTAATACATATCATGATATAGTGGAACTAACGATTATGGTATAATATGTAAATCCTTATTTAGATTTCTTTCAATAATTAGATATAAGGAAATATGAGGAGATGCTACAGATAGAACAAAATGGTGGTTATCTTAAGATCATGACATAAGATTAGGGATAGCAAAAGTAGAATGTTTGCTTCATTAGACAATGACTGGTAAGGATGTCGAATGAGAAATTCATGACAAAAAGTGTTTCCAATATTCAAAGAAATTACTCATAAGTATACTAAAATATTATAAATATAAATATATATTACAAACTTCAGAAGAAGAGAATACGATAAAGTTGGGCTTTTAAAGGCACAACAACAGAAATATATCCATAATATGACTATCACTCTCTACAAAATAAGGCTGAAAGTTATTTTAGAACCAATATCCCATTTGTTCAAAGTCATTGTTTTAACATTGCATTGACAAGGTTAGAATGAGAAAGGTTAAGAAATGGTTATTTTAATATTTATTGATATGTATTTCAGAAAGAAGTCTTTGTAGTACAAAACATCGTGGCAAATCTCCATGCAGTAGCAGGAAAATATTAACATTCTTCTACTCCGTTCTCGATAGGAGGATTATAAGTTTCCGCCAAGTGTACATCGATATGACAGATCAATTTTTATACTCATATGAAGAAGAAGGGTTACATAACTGAATAAATATTTTTATTCAAAATTTGAGGAAAAGTTATGTAAAAATTACTTTAGATCTGCTGTCCCATAATATTATTTTTAAGAGGATCCCACACTTTTATGAGTTTTAACGACCATATCAGTCACGGTACTTGGTATATTAAAAAAAGGTTGGAAAAATGTGTATAGAAGTATATAGGTGCATCATGCAGGAGGTACAAGTGAGATAGTATTTTCCATAGAGCCACGACTGTGTTAAATGATACAGGTAGTAGTCAGAATTTCAAACAATTAAGTGGTACTCATCCTAAATTAATGCGATAACCCAGAAAAACAGTAGCAGAGATTCTACACCTTTCTTTATAGACGCTAATTTCAATTTATCACAGTTTTGTTGGAAAATAAAATAGTTTTTGCAGTAGTAAATACAGTTTATAATAATTTCAAGTAGTTTTAGTGGAATTGCTGTCGCTCGAAATTACTTGAATGAGATTTTCCAAGACAAATATTCTGGAAGGGAGTGGCCAGCCAGATCTTACGATGATTACCTTTGGATAATTTTTTTGGTGTATAGAAAAACATTCTTTACTAGATGAAACATCGGGATTAACTGAGTAATAGAACGCTGAAAACACATCAGCAAAGGCGAACTATGTTTTTATAACAGACTCGAGTACTGTCAAATTAGAAAGAATAATTTGCTGTATTCAATTATTTGCGTCTGTAAAGAACCTTCCAATGAATAATTTTTTCATCAACGATTGTAGAATCATGTGGTCTTGTTATTTGCACTTAGAAGGTTATGAAATTCTGAAATTATAAACATACAAGCTTTTAATTGACAATATTGATACGATAGTTTGGAAAAAAGTTGCGCCTCATTTATTAATTATGAACTTATGTTTGGAACAACATGGAAGATTTGTTTGTAATAATAGAAGTCGGAATATGAGCAAGCTAGATTATTTTATGAATAGACTGTATAAATTTGTACTGCTCAAGATTAACTTAGTTTCTCAACAATATGGAATACAAACTATTCCAGTAAATGGATGAATATGTAATTATAAAATGTAAAAATCAGAGATTACCAATATTAAGTAATGTTATGAATATTTTATCTTACAAACAAACATCTTTCAATGAATGTAACAAAAAAACAAACCTGGTGAACAATAAAAAGTTTTGTGTTATGTTAGGAAGGTGTGTGATTTGAAAACAGACTGTAAGTAGTTCATGTTCTCAATAATAATAATTCTATCAATTGGAACAATGAATACTTCAATTTAGATTAATACATTGAGAACAATATATTTCCTAAAAGTAGTAATTTTGTAATGAATAATTCACTATTACCTCAATATTTGTTAAACTCAATTTCTATCCGGCTTCATTTAATTGCACTGAGAAACCAAATCAATAATTTCAATAGATTGTTCAATTAAAACTTGTTTGTGGCTCAAATTTCGGGGTTGTTTGTTCACGTTTCCTGGCCAATATTTTCCACGAATTCGTGCTTGTGAAACTATAGATGATGAAATGTTGTTATGACTTCACTTTTGATGTGGATTCATTGTCGTTTTTTACGAGGCGTAAACATATTTTAATTTCCTATTGCTAACAAAAATATCACATCATTTAATGTTAAGAATGCTAAATTTATTGATGTTCCATAGTTAGTAATCAAAGGAAAAAGAACTTTCATATATTTCACAAATAATATTTTATTGTATCACATGAAACTGTATGAGAAAACCAAAAATATGACGATAGATGGCATTTTTTCCTACACCAAGCAGTATCCCTGAGGAGTTATGAGGCTCCAAATTTAACCTATTAATTTCTTTGCAGCGATTTAACTTGAAAATATTAAATTTGGTACATTGCATGAAACTATTGAGGGTACTAAGTAATGAAAAGTAGACGGCGATCCAACAATTGTGGGCGGTTACTTAGGGGTGACCTAATCTTTAAATTTATGAGAAGTTTAAATCTGTCAGTTGATTTAGAAAAAAATTTATTTAAAATATGGACAATTCAAGTCGAATAACCAGAAATGTTTTCAACAATGTTATTTAAAATGTTACAGAAATGTCAAAACAAATTTCAATCAGTTTTTGTATTAATTAAATTGTCATAATTTTGTTTTCTGCTTGTGAGTCTAGTCTGGCCAGTATCTGATGATCTCTTTTTATTACAATTAATTTGTCTGTAATGCGATTCCACAATTTTTTTAATTATTCTGTAGAAGAATGAACAGACTCCTTTAACGCCGTACAAGGGAAGAAACCACATCTAGTGAGGTCCGTTGGACGGAGAGGCCAATTTTGAGGACGATTATTTCCTCGTACAATTGAGTTATTTATATATTGAAGTTTTCATAAGTCTCTTATCGTGACAATAAAATAAGATGCTGCTCCGTTATACATAAACCAATGTTCCAATATCAATCATGATGTCTTGCCGACAATTTTATTTGATCTATCTACCATAGGCTTAGAAATATAATTTGTAAATTCTTTTAAAAATATGTATGCCAGAAAGTATTCGTTAATAGGCAATCGAATCATTATAAATTGAACGGCATTACACGCCGTTATTTAGACAGATGCAATTTATTGTAGTCCTACTTGGAGCTTAAAAAAATCATTATTTCACCTCGTTAACTTGCTACAACTGAATATCAAATTGTAAAACGTGAAGAGACGAATAAAATGTACTTGCCTTTCAGGGAGATGAGTTTGAACAGGATACCAAACGCTCCTTTTGTACCCCATTCGTCTATTAGAACTTCGGTAGTCTTTTATCTGACGCAAATAATCTTGTCGCCATCGAACTGTCCTTGACAATTCGGTTATTGCCCCCTGTATTCAGTTAATCAAACATTAATCTTGAACACACGTTGAAAATGTCAAGGAGTTATTATATGACGGACTATACATCTTTGAGTTATGACACAAAAATAGATTCTTATTGAATGTTGTCAGATTGTTGTCATCACCTCCTTATAAAGTCAGAATGCGCTACTGGTATATTCCCCAATTTAAATTAAAATGAGAGGTCTCTCTAGGGGCAAAACTACTAAATATCGCTGAAGAACGTTTTCCTAATACGTCTGATTCTCTGTTTGAATCGGCTCAAAATATGATATAATAATTTTGTTACAACGATAGAACTTCCTTCGCTTCCAATCTTATCATTTCAGAAACCATATTTAATATTCTATTTGCCCAATATCCTAATCGACCCATGTCAAAAACAACACCCTCCAGAAGATATCCATCATTTAGCTAAAGTAGAACATCAGTTGGGACCAAACTAATATCCAGCAGAGACCCAAAGACTAAGTAACATTTTCAGTGGGTCTGTAAAGGTCGGCTGCCCTTCCGCATTTCAACAACATCTGCGGCCTCCTCTCCCCAACGCTAATTGAACTCTTTTTGGTAAATGGATGCTATATTGGAAAGCTATTCAGTAATACAGTATATTCAGATAAAACGTGGTTGAATAAGTATTCCTTTATATATGTTTTAGTAACAACTTAAAAATTTGTTATTCACTTATTAGTGAAATATGTTCACGGGATATTAGATATACAAACCAATTCTAATTCGAGTAATCAAATATATTCAAAAATAAGATGGATATGGAACGCATCTATTTATAATCACAATTACGAAAATTGTAATTTCACCTATTCACAGAACGTATAATTTGATTTATGGTTTCATATATAGTGCTACTCAAAGGTTATATTGTGTCTTCTTCTCTTGCTGTGACACTGAGTATAATCGATGTTTATAATTGACTGGTTAATTCTACTACTATCAGAAAGTTCAAGATGTGAGATGGCTCTAGCTGCCAAAGAACCTCATCTTCTATTCTATACAATGCCATGTATAATGCTATAAATTTCCGTATTCTCTCACACCTCAAGATAATGAGGGAAGATGTTCCGTCATATGCGTAGCAAAATCTTCACGTTGCTTCCTATACTAAATCCAGTCATATTCAGTTCTCTTTTGAGTACATCTTATTTGGTTTTAAGTTCCTACGAGTATCTTCAACTATCTCATCTCCTGAAGATTTTCCAGAAACTGATTTTTTTCCTATTTATTTCAGATTGCCATTGCCCTGAAATCGATTCCACACAAGATTTATTGATTAAATTGATTGATTAAAAGTATTATTTTTTGACTTGTCACGACAACAACTCGTAATTTAAGTGAGATGCAACTGGTAGACCTGATATTCCAAGAGCACCTGTTAATGTTTCCCATGGAACATGTTTCCTTTGTCAACTTTGTTGTTCAAACTATAGATGAACATAGGTATCAAGTATTTCTAAAAAAGTTTTGATTTCCAAAAATTATTAGTGAGTAAATTACTGGCTGATTAGGATTTGTCTTCAAACTTTAAGTAACCTCACCAAAACCATGGTCTTTAAAATCATTTCAGTCTAACATAAATTCAAGCAACGCTACAAGCGGAAAATTCAAAGATATCAATAGAAAAATATTCCTCTATTCTTCACTCCTATTTGTTGGAGAGACTTGTTCAAAATTGGTATCTGAATCAAACATAGATTCATCAGAATTCACTTCGATCTTAATAGGACGACAGTTGACAGCTGTTGGCCTGTAATTCTTAAATAATAAATATTGGCTTAGAGAATTGACTAAAGACTAAACTTATAAATGCAGTTGTACAGGTTTTTTCACTATTTTCTTATAAAATACTTTTGGTTTTTTAACACTAATGATTTTATTCTCAACTGTGGACTGTAAATTGCAATAAACAGTTTTTGCAGTGTTTGTTTTTTTTTCTACTAAATTGACAATAATATGTGTATAAAACCGAAAGAGCTCATTGGAGAAATATCCAGTACTGTATGCAAAGACTAACAAGCAATAGCGAAACGCCAACTACAAAGACATAATCTGGAAAATAGTTGAAAAAGATTGAAATGCCGAAGGTACATCTCAGTAAATATTATCTACGTCTACAAGCTGAATGAAACTATAATCACCTATCTATATCCGTCAACATCAGCCCACACATCCTCTGCATCAACCCCTGCGCTCATCAGATCATCAGAAGAAATTGAACCTCATGTAGATGTATATGAACCACCTTTTCCAAACCATGTCTGCCCACCAAACGCGCCAGTTATCACTGGAGAAGAAGACGCCCCCTTTCATGTTTCAATTTATCATAAGGTTTTCTTTCTTCAAAACACAATATAATGTTCCATTTTTTTGTTCCCCTTCTTATATATAAAAAATTATTGAAAGTGAGAAAAGAAAATTTGCTTAACGGTCTAAAATATTTGTCTTACTTAGATAAATGTTCTCGGAGTTTAAATTCCAACAGATTAAAGACCGCCATCGACATTCTAAAATAATTTTGTCTAATCATTCAACAGATTAGTTAAAAGTGTAGAATATACTCCTTCTACGTATCTTCTTTTCGAAGCAGAATGTACCCAAAATCTGCGTTTTCCTCTGTTCTCCACGTAATCTTTCCGGTTTTCTTCATATTCTTTTCTTAACAAAATGCCATCATAGCTAAATCGCAGATGCTAAAATTTTTGAATATTTTGTGCACAGAACCATTCGCGATTTCAATTTAATCGAGGCTGGCGAATGTATTGAACCGGAGCTGGAATTTCGATCTCGCACTGATCATGCAACGATTCGTTCTCTGAAGCAAAATCGGACCGGTAACGGATCGAATTGGTGTATGACAAGTGTGTACCGGCCTTTATACGTAAATCACTGTCTTTTCACATCTACCCAGGACTCATTTGAGTTTACGCTTTCTGTTCGTTCATAGTTTAAATTTATAAGAAATTGACAGTACTGACGGTGTATTGAAGTTCAAAATAAGGCCAGTAAACCTAAAAATAAAAATAGAACACATTGAACAAATATATAATGATTCGTTATAATCCAAACCTAAAACAGAGGCCAAAATAAATATTTTATCTATCAATGTGTTTAAAAAGTAGCATCAGTGTGAATTCATGAATCCACTATTTTATTAACACCCAATAGTGACACAAAATCAACGAGGTAGAGTAAGAAGCCCGTTGAGTTTGTTGTTTTCGGTTTCGGAAGGAATTTTTGATATTGGATTGGATTGATTTCAAATGACCTCGATATAGAATTTGTGTCCTCTGAAGGACTTGGGTTGGGATGCTTAAAAATGGGAAAGTTTCGCATGTATGTGTCTATTCCCACGAGAAAAGTATGTATGGGTATTTTTATTTAGGAGTGACGTGAAAATGACATGCTGAATAATTAGGCTGTATTTGGCTGATAAAAGAATTCACAGGGCAGCCATAAAAATTCTATAGATCCATTGATGAAATTAAGAATTATTCTAATTGGGTAATAGACCAAATTATCAATAGTTTGAAAAATAAGATATTACAATTCATGATAACAGTATTATGACGAACCCAAATTAATTGCCAACTAAATTATTAAAATAAACTATGACGGGCTTATCTGCAAAAGTTCAAATTGGATACGTACAAATATTAGAATATTTCGTAAAAATGTGATTGTGATACAATTTGAATTTGTAGATGGAATACTCTCAAAAAAATTATAGACCTCACCAAAACTTATTTGGTTCGTGGAAACCAATAAAAAAGACAACAACATGTGCGACACACAACCGGCACACGTATGCCTGTGATTATTACATAAACAAAACAGAAACAAGTGAACATATGTGAACCGGATGGGGCACATCGCAATCACATCCATGAACGGAGTTGGAGGATTCAACTTAAGTTTTCTATTTAATTGTGAATATTGCCAGAAATATAAGTACGTGTACGAATATATAATATATTTACTCAGTTTTTTAAACATTTTCTTATATCTGTCATTCTATTACGTTAAGTGCCAGCCTGGTAGGATTGAGAATGTAATTTCTAAACTATTTTGTAATTTCGAAACAATTTT
This sequence comes from Diorhabda elongata, assembly GCA_026230145.1. Taxonomy (NCBI): domain Eukaryota; kingdom Metazoa; phylum Arthropoda; class Insecta; order Coleoptera; family Chrysomelidae; genus Diorhabda; species Diorhabda elongata. Next base: position 46,332,584 of record CM047926.1, read on the forward strand.
GTAATTGACTATCGACGGTGTTACAGATTTTTTGTGGTTTCTTCTCAATCTGAGAACTTTGTTATCACAGAACTTGTGGACTATAAGGAATAATGAAGCAGAATCTGTACTCGACCATCTATCTACTTCTTATATAGTTTGATTCCATATACAATACGATGTTAATTAATCGTGTAAATTTTATGACTGTATGTTCATTGATAGATACGGCAGACACGAAAAAAGAAAATTAACGCATGGAATTATGATCTAATCCCATCTGGAATAGGAGAATTATCGAAATCAGATAAAGGAGATAATCATGGTGTAATATTTTGCAAAGGAGACAACATAACTAGAGATATGTTGTAGTGAAGTAGTGATTGTTACCAAATAAGCTGTCGACTGATAAAGGATAAAGTTGGAATTTTTGGAACCGTTGATAACGTTCATACTAAACACACTGTTTACACTAGCACTACACGAGCACTTACAATTTCACTGTTTGACGCGATAACTTGGTTATAAAACGAGCGTCAGACAGTGTTGGTGTAGTGGTAGTGTAAACAGCGTGTTCAGTATGATAAAGGATTTTATAATGGTACATTATTGAGCAGTTGAACATAAAAAACAGGTTGATAGATTTTTTGGAGGGACGCGACTAATTAGAACCCTCAATTATATTTATTTCGAATATTGTATGAAATCTTAATTGAAATCCTTCAACAGTACTTGGTTGCCTTCGATTTAATTCAAAGAAGCTCAAAATGCTCGATGAGAGGTATGGTTACCCTTCGTACACTTTTTGGACTTTGTTTCTCTGTAATTAATTGAAGAATTTATTTAGTTTATGTACTAAAGTGTAACAAATATACTGTACTATTATACCAAAAGGTTGAAGGGTTATAGCCATTTTTCTACGATAAGATCTTCATACGTTCGTACACTAGGTTTCGTTCGCCATGGGGTAGATTCATACGAGGTAATGAAAAAGCCAATTGAAGTCGTTAAATTTTTATTAATAATTACAAAAAAAATATTTAACAAAGAACTAACTTAATAATAATGTATGTGTGTATAAAAATAAAATCCTTCATCCTAAATGACATATTTACAATTATTTTTATATGACATTGTTGTACAATCTTTGACAATTGAAACTTGAAGTAGGTGATTAATTACTTGCGAAATTATTGCACATTATAATTAATTAAATAAAGTGCAAAAGTCTTGTCATTCTAGTTTTACAGTACTTCATTCGTGGTTAAGAATCAGGGGTGATAACAGCGACATCGATGATATACAGAGTGTTTATGTCGTCTATATCTGGGAAAAAGAATGACCATGATTCTTCCGAAGATAAGATATGTTCATCTATGTATTCGAATAATAACTACGAACTATTCCGACGTAATAAAAAACAATTTTTTTTTTCAAACAACTATCTTCAATAATTGATACTACGATCATCAACTAAATCAACTGGAGATATTGAACTCTTCCGCTGACTAAATTGCGATCCTTCAGATTCCTCTGAATCTCTATCGCTTTCGATTTTCTGTTTTGAATTGACCTCCTTCAAACTACGTTTTACTGTTTTGGGTCGGGCTTTCCTCTCATGTTCTATTTTTTTCTATTCCTTGCGTCTATATCTCTCTTTTAATTCAATTTCTTCAGGTTTATCATTATATACACGTGATTTACCCGTTTTCTTCCTCTAATAGTTTTTGAATATCAATAATCAGGTTAAATTGATGAAAATATTAAAAGTAGAATACGTCATAAAAGAAAGAATATGTTATTGTGCATTTTATTCCATAAATAAATAGTTTTGATATAATAGCGGTTAATAAAATATAAGACGGCGAACGAATGTGCCACGTGTCTAACTGTCCAAATGCCTCCTTGCCCTTGCACAAAATCAAAATACAATTATATACAAATTATAAATTAGTTTGAGAATTATAACAATTGAAGCTCAAAATAAACAATGTAAATGTTTGCACAAGCAAATGCTTGCTTGTGTTTCGTTTATTTTCTGTTATACTAACTGTACGAATGAGCCTCGCGTTAGAATGATGACTACTTCCCCCTACTGAAAAATAATTGCAGTGTGACTAAACATTTTAGATACAAACAAGTACTTAAACTGTCACTAACGTAGGGTCTTAAATATACTGATAATTACCCTTTAGTTAGTGTTGAAATGCAAAAAATACTCAAGTGAGAAATTCAATTGGTCATTTGATATATTTGTCATATTTGTAGAGACAATTTTTCGTACAGACGTGTAATTTTATAAATTCTAAAATCGTTATAATTCTATTCTATTGGAATGACCTGTTTTTCACGTTTGGCCTGATATGAAGTGAAGGCTTCTAAACTGTCTTTATCTAATAGAATGATGTAGTTATTCAAATTTCGTCCATTGCGCGTGAATTTTCAGAATTAAATTTCCGACTGGGTAGTTCATTTCAGTATTATACTAAACTTCATCGCGAGCGTGGTATGAAAATTGATGAGTAGATTAAGAAACTATATCATGCGTTCAAATTTATTCCATTCATCAGCTTGAATTGTGAATAAATTTGAAAAAAATCTGTTTCGACTAAAACTTTAGATTTTTAATCAGTCTATTTGATACAAACAAGGGTTAGTAGACGCAATTACCCTGCATTTTAATTTGAATCATTAGAAAAAGTGAAGATTCAACTACTACTACTAGTCATCAAAAAACAAAACATTGAAAAATCATCGATGAAAATTAGTACGAATTAGTGATTGGAAAAGTCTAGGCTATGATTTAATTATAGAAAATGAGCAACTTAACTCGCACATACAGAGAAGAATAATTCTAATTTCTACTGCTTCCAGATAGCTAATACATATATGTATCTCATAAATAATATAAACCTATGAATTGAAATGCTCGAGAACAATATTGGTTTCTAAAAAGTTAGGCAAAAGATGAGTTGTGTAACAGCATATGCAGTAAATCCTAAAGTTCAAGGAGTTATAAATAAAGATACATATTACTGAGTATACTTGACTCATTTGATTAGGATTAATTACAAGCGATGAGCAAATTGTGTCTCAAAAGAAAGAACAATCGATTAACTTACGATAAATGCAAAGAAAATTAATGAAAATCAGAAAACTTTCACGGTAGGAATGAATAGAATGGAAAGAACAAAAGGTAAAAAGTTTCAATAATTGCTAGTGCTTGTATGATAATGAATTATTTTGAAGTTACTTTTTATGCAAGTGATTTGTAGAATGTTTCACTAATTTGTTAATACAATCTGCATCAAACCAACGGATATCCAATATTAATACGCATAGAGTAATCAACTCTATTCATACCACTCATTGAAACAAAATGTAACAACTAAAACTAGTAATAAGTATTTTGGAAGTGTTTTACGAGAAAAAAGAAGTTTGGGAACTAGAATAACTACGTTGGAAAAACCTGATTTATTCATCTCACGTATGATCACAGTAATTAATCTAACGGAGGAATAAATGGTGGAAACAGTTTTGTCCGATGTGACTATTTCATATAATTTCATATCCAAATATTGTATTAATTTATTTCGTAACCTACCGCCCTTTATAAATTATGATTATAATACACAAAATTGTATATTTGTTCTATTTTATCGACAATTTTATGTAGCGCTACTGTTTGGAACGCCTGGGAACTAAACATGTGTCGACAAGCACCACGGGGCGGCAAAAACCAAAGAGATACACACACCTCTACAACGGAAATGACAAAGTGTGAAACATATTTATTGCTCAAATGAACGATTTTTTGCACACCCCATCGGCTATTATGGTGAGCTTTTTTGTCCATGGAAATTTCGGTAATTAGGTTAAGTGGTACATAGTAATTGAAAATTGAAAATATTAACAATATTGTTATATATTCCATTTTATTTCGGACTCAGCTTTTATAATGATTTCGTGATGGATTCATCTAATTTGATATTTTGTTGAAAAAACATATTTCGATTATGTAAACGGTCCATATAAAAATAAATATTATCCTAATAATATACGGCTCCTTAGTGAGTAACATAATGTTTTACACAACCTGTTCCGAGACCTGATAAGATAACTCACTATACTTTGCAGGAAGTGTACGCTTCTTATGTTGAATGAACCTTTCTGGTTGCAGCAGGAGGCGAACTATAGGGGCAAGTAATTGGTTGATCATACACAACTGACAGGATTGTATGTATGAGTGTTGTGCCATCTTTTCTTGCTGTAGCATTGGATATGATCAATGATTACAACCGACTATCATTCCTACTCCTTTCAGATACGTTCCCAGGTGGAATGCCTTGGATTTCCGTTGTCTAACGTCTCTCACACAATACAAAGTGAATAGAGTTTTCGTCTACAGAATGTATACATTGTATTCTTCGTTGAACCTTACCTTACGAAGGATTTACCTGTGCTTACTAAGATGATCTTATGTTTGTTATACTCCTTTTTTCTTGATGGAATTGGATCTTCCACAGTATTTGATTTTTAACCCAAAACTTTTATTCCGATTCTCTCTGCTTTTTTAAAGTCATTTTTATATATTTTGATATATCATATTTTCATAAGCGAATTTTTAAATAAAACACACCCTAACTCAGGTAGACGTCATGTTTTATTAAATAATTTGGGGTGAATATTAATGTTTTCAGCTCAAAATTCAGCTTTTTTTTTTATTTAATATTGTGCACTTTCTGGATTCAGCCACTTAACCGAAAAGCTCATCGAGTTGGTTGATTGAATGATAAACAAGTTCATCACACGAAATTCTCAATGCATAATTTTTTGGTGGTTCCTAATACATTTTTTTTTCAATCAACAGATTTTTAATCATATGAATGTAATTATTATGTATTGATATTGTGGCCTTTACTTTTACATGATACCTTACAATGGAAACAAAGATCATTAACATATAAAATGCTCTTCGGCAAAATTTTTCTGCCTCGATTTATTTTTCAGAAATTCGACAAAAGAGGGCCAAGGCTAATTTTACATCTCATTAATGCCCTTGCTATTGACTGTCTAATTAAACTGCTGTGGTTTCCCCAATCATTGTCCATTAATGAAAAACTTTTTTACTTTGTTGGCGATGTGCTTGACATACAAAAGACGTACTTCGAATTTTGTTGAGATTTGAGAAGGCGGTGTCTCCAACAGAAAAGGGATTAAAAAGCCACTTACACTTTTTTTCTACAATCATTTAGGTTGACATAACGATCTACTCTGTACGCATAGAGACTGGGCGAGATTATTTCTATTAAAATAATGCTGGGGAAATGTGTCCTTTTTATTACCTTACTGTTTAGTATGTTCGTTACAGCATTTATCCCTACCAATATAGCAATCACTGTCCATTTGTGGTTTCAAACTTTGGATGTTAAAATAGTCAAATTCTCATACTAACGATTTTCATTAATTTTCCGCATAAAAATAAGAAAGATTTATCTGAAGTCTTGTTAATTTTGATGTTTTCTCAACAACTATCGATAATTTCAAATAATTATGTCACTTGGAAGTTTACTATGTGCTTTGTGTAGTACGGAAAGGATAAATTATCATTGATATAACAAATTTACGATGACAAGCGTTTCCTCACGTAGTTGTGAATATACCAGAATGCATTAGCCACCGATCCAAGTACTTTTTATTAAGAAAGCTGTATTCGTCTTGCTTGCAGAGCCATAAAGATGCGACCACACAGGCTTCATCATGATTTTGTATACAGGCACCTTCTTCATCTGGGTAATATTTTCTGCTCACTCCAGGCTAGGTGCCTGCCTAGAAAGATAAGTCTATTTTGGACAACATTGGACAGATTTGGAGGTGTTCCGCTTTATTGCGCCTGACAATTATACATTTACCGCTGTATCATCTGCAAATGTAGCTAGGATAGTGACGCTTGTTCTAAGGAGATCATCTGTATAAAGCAAATATAAAATTGGTCCTAGCACCCTGCCTTGATTTTAAGGGTACCAAATGTGGGTGTGTTTTCTCATATCTTACTTGAACGTGTGTTTCTGTCCAATAAGACTTCAGTATTTCAAAGGTAATTTCATTTTTATTCTGTACAGCAGTCCAGAAACCTTGACTACATAAACGAAAGGTGCAGAGCAATATATTCTATGTTTAACAACACACTGTATTTTCATCATGACTGTATGTACCAGTACCATGGTTCTGAAAGTCAATTTGGTAATTGGGGATGAGTATTTTTGCATCTAGAATTGGTTTCAGTCTTCGAAAGGACAACTTCCCGAACACTATAATAGTATAAAATGGAAAGGAAGTTGATTTGACATTAGTCATATTTATTTTTTTTGTTTTTGGGTGAGAATTATCTAGTTTACTCTCCACAAAAAGGTGAGAAATAATCCAAGGTAGGAAAGAAATTAGTCTGATGCCTTCTATCTTTCACTTAACTGACTCAATTTTTATAGGATTGATTTGGCGCGCGTGGTAAAGAGGAGACGGCTTCTGGTGAGGAAATAGGTAAAAAAATTGTCAGAAATACCTCTCCCAGTTCTACGAAACTATCAAGACATAACACGGAATTTTTGATGTATCTGATAGGATCTTTTCTCAATTTTTATCAGAGTTTAATGTGATATATTTTCTAAATATAAATTTCACCAATGGAAGTCGTAAATCTAAGTGCTGCTAACTTAACTTGTTGCTCAATTTCAAGTCCAGTGCCTTTATTATCAAATCATATGAACATGGATAGTTGCTCAAATCTGTTCGGTCATTGCAGCAAGTATAAATTCTACGCTTTTTTCGTACATAAGTACACTTCAAAAATGCAGTTACGTCATTTGTATTGAACAGTTTCCAATTCTCCATTTCGATAGATTCTCATCATATCATACAGTGAAAAATCTATGAGCTTTTTATGGCATCATATTATTCAACTAAAATTTTAAACATAGCGCACTTCATATCTCTAAGCTAGTATTCTTGCATTATATGCTCCATCGGGAGTGGTTTCTTAAAGACAATGAGCGTGTCCTTCATTCCGCAAATTTTGATCCACATGTTCATTCTCTAAATTGAATTGATATGTTCCAATATGCAGTTCTTTTGCTGTCAAATGTCTTCTTCCATTTTTGCGGTTTATTTTCAACATCAAATACAAAAATTGTATCTGGACTAGTAGATTCTCTAAATATTCATACGACGTAGTTGAGAGACCTCAAACAACTAATACTTTGACATACACAGATCGACAAGTAGATGTTTATAAAAAATTATGTATTGCAAATATTGTGACTGAATTTTTTAATTAACCTGCTTGAATATCAGATGGTTGAAATGTGAAATTCCAATCATAATCATGACAGATACATTTTTGAGATCAAATGTGAAAGATTGTCTTCAATTTCTGATAAACATTATCGATAAATTTGTAGGTATTGTTACTGGAATAAATTTGATTCGGAAAATGTGATTAACAAGTATTTTTCTCTTTTGCTGACATAAAGCAAATACATTTTCAATATGTGCCCATTTTCAGAATTATACTGAATTCATAATCAGAGAGTATATAGTTTATAATCCACTCAACCATTTTGTATTTCTGATTAAAAGATATTTCGGGAACAGCTCAAAAATATGAAAACAAACAAAATCGAACACAAAATTTGCATTTGCCAGTTTTTACACTCGCAGTAAATAAACATGTACCTACGTGTAGTGCTATGTTAAATATTGTCTATATGCATTCAATTAATAGAGAAACGCGAATAAAGGGTAGTAAATACAATCTGTTACGTAACCGTCAACCATGACAGATACGGAGTTGTCTCAACTGTTGCCGTAAAATAATAAACACACACAAAAATTTATCGAATAAACAAACGAATTAAAACTCATCCAAAACGATATTTATTTATTTTTAGAGAAGAAGTATACATTGACTTTACTGTACAGTGCAGTGAGAAAGAATGATAACGCTATTTGTATCCTCTCTGTGAATGTGAATTGAAATGAGTTATTTTTCAACAAAATAACTTTGGAATCTCTTTGTCCGATTAATTCATTGATTCTAACCAATTATTTTTCATATCCAAAAATAAAACTTGATCGATGTTCAAATAATAAGTTGAGATCGAAAAATATGTATTTTTTGTTAGAAGAATATATTTCAAGGAATACCTAAGTTTCTAAATTTTTGGAATAAACTTAGTAGAAATTGTAATATGATGATTTTTTTCGCGTTTTTGATTAGAATTATCATCACTTTAAAAACAGTGAACAACTAGTACATAATATTTGCAACCTGTAAAATAAAAATAGCAGAGAAAACTAATGAACTTGCAAGTAAAACGAATCAAAAGCATAAGAAAAAAATCAAAAAAACCAGCAGGAAGAAGTCTACTTGAAAGAACACCTAGAAGATAGATTGCGAATCCACTTGGAGAGAAATGATGGATTGGCAACCGAGTCTTACAGATACGAGGATGTATTGATATCCAGTTAGCCTAGACCAGTTCCATGTATAAACAAAATATTGCGTTATCATAGCAACCAACAATAAATTATTAAAAGTGTCAGTGTAAAGTTTGACGTCAAAAAAGTAAACCAGAGTAACGCGATAAATTAAAAGAAAAAAGATGTCCACCGAAATTGTGAAAATCGAAAAATTGGAGTATAGAGCCATCATCAAGTACCTGAATTTAAAAAGGTTAAGAGGTAAGCAGATTAAGATATGCTTAATACCCTTAGTGATCAATATCCTTCGTATGCGACCGTGAAAAATTGGACTGCAAGCTTCAAAAGAGGTAAATTTTCGATTGAAGATGATGACCGATCAGGAAGGCCAGATGTGTCAGTCCCCGAAAATATCGATGCAGTTCATGACATGATTTTATCAGACCGTCGAATCGGGATAAAACGGATATCTGAAGCACTGAATCTTTCATACGAACGAGTTCATCACATAGTTCACGTCAATTTGGACATGGGAAAAATTGCTGCAAAGTGTGCTAGATTTGAAAATGATATAGACTTTTTATACAGAATTTTTTCTGTGGATGAGACTTGGGTACATGTTTACGATACAGAAACAAAGCAACAATCGATGAAATGGCGACACTCTAGTTCTCCAAGAACTAAGAAGTTTCGTGCCCAAAAATCCGCTGGAAAAGTTCTTACTTCAGTTTTTTGGGATTACCATGGAGTAATGATAATTGATTTTTTGGATAAGGGTAGAACAATAACTGGAGATACTATTCGACAATACTGACCACTCTAAACGAAAAAATTGAAGAGAAAAGACGCGGAAAGCTATCCAAAGGTGTTTTGTTATTGCAGGACAACGCCCTTGCGTACAAATCTGATGTAGCCATGCACAAAATTCATGATCTAGGTATTGAATTACTAGAACAACCTCCTTATTCACCAGATTTGGCTCCGTCGACAATCATCTCTTTCCTCAATTGAAAAAAGTTCAGAAGGTCGTAAATTTTCTTTCAACGAGGAGAGGTGGTAAAACTGTGGAGGTCTGGTTTGCAGAGCAAGAAGAAACATTTTTTTGAAAGGTCTAAAGACGTTGCAGGTTCGCTGGGATAAATGTATCAAATTAAGAGGAGAATATATTGAGTAATAAAATATTTTGACATTGGAATTTTGTTTGGTTCTACAGTAGGCTAAAAATTTTTCAATATATGCTCGTATATGTATCGGCAATTGATGCACAACTAAAGAAATCAAAGTTGTGTGTCATTCTATTCATACCGAATCAACAGATGTGATGTCACCTTCCTCGAATTTTGCTTATTACGTCTATTATTTTAAATTGTTCATTTTTCTGGTTTATACCAAATAATTAGAAGTGAACATTATAGTTGTGTGTTGGTATTAATCAAGAAATAATAAGCAGCTTATACTGATTCGGAATGATTTTCAAGATGCACATTCATCTACAAATACTTGGATGTATAATTGATTCTGTACAAAAATTGGGAAACCATACACATGGAAAAATGTTGATAAATAAGTAAACAGAATGGAGTTTATTCGGGATAAATTTAAAGGGAAAGATGATCATAGGGCTCAATAACGAGGAATGGATAAACAGTATCAACAACTGAAAATTATACATACGTTCCAGTTACATTCAAGAATAAGTCGGGTTCAGTTAACAAACAACACAAATTCAACAGAAAAATCTCGTGATATTATTCAAGATAGCTTTCTTTGAAACTGGTACAATTTCAGATGAACTTTCTATGTCATCGTTATAAAAATATTTATATTTCGATTCTATTGGCAATGGCTTCCTGATTTGATTGATATTTCTTTTTATAAGGCATTTTTTCAGGTATAAAAATAGCCTGTAGAGCGTCGGAGGTCAGCTATGAAGAATATGATGAGTACGGCACTAATTAATTGAATTTGAACATCTTTTTACTACACTGGTTACCTGTAGTTTCATGTTGAAAGAAATAATTTCCAATGCATATGAAACCATTTCTTCACTATTTTGGTTTCAAATATATATAATAACGTACGGCAATAAACTTCCCAGCTCCTAATTGCGTTTTTGAGAAAATACGGCACTCATTTAGAACTAAGCATTTGCATGATAAAATTTCCATGTAAAATGATGTCTACATCTCTTTTAATTTGATTTTACTGTTTTCTAACACAATTTTAACCCTTTTCAAACTACTCAAACATAACTTTGTAAGCTAGTCAATGCCTTCGCATTAACCGTTGGACAATAATGACTATTAAACACACGAAATCATGTTTTCTTCGAATGAATCATCAGAGGTTGTATTCTCTGAAAAATGTAGGACATTGATTATTCCAAAATTACATTATAAAATCCAAGAAGATAGTCTGCACACTCATGACACATGTAGTAGACAAGTATAAGAAGACTTCACAACAACGACATTCTAAGTCAGAAAAAGATTTGATAGCTTCGCAGCCGTTGGAGATGTGTGATCCTACGACATGCGCTAATATTTGAAAGAGCTGGGAGTACATGCGCATAGGTAGAAAACAAAATCGCCATGAGAATCGAATATAAGATACTTCCTAATCGAATATCGTTCAAGGAACTACCACCAAACTCCCAATGATGTTTTCCAATAACATTCTAAAAACCATCATACTTCTAATCTTCTAATCTAGTTAACCTTCGGTTCATTTTCCACGTAGCTAACAGTAAGAACTGTAGCCACAAAGTAAATCTACTACCACGTACTATTTGTAACAACCACAAGTCAAACAATCATGAAATAGAAAATCTGCCGTGCACATCTGCTGACAAACACTTTACTTGGTACATCAAAATACTGAACTAAGAAACTAATTCTCATAACTAATAAATCTAAGTATAAATATTTGTTCGATTTCTTTTATGTCTACGTTGGTGTGGTTGTGGGAAAATTAAAAAATTGAAAAGAAATTCTTGAATGTCTCCTACTCGCACAATGTCAATTTGTGAAAGTAACAGATTTCTGATTGTAAATTGTGCGTCTTCTAAGTTACTCATCACAGTAATAGCTGTAGATTTTCTCGAAAACTCAATTTATAGAAATCGAGGTTCGGAAAGGATCTTATCAAATACCAATGGAATTCAATCGATAATTTTTTAATTGCTCGATTCCAAATATTGAATTTAACTAGTATATTTTGTTGACAAGCACGATTTACATAAATTTCGTCGATTTCTTAAAAACAAAAACACCTACAACAATTAATGTATATTCAATATTTAGCATTATAACATATACGAATAGTATGAAATTACTTATCAATTTTTTTATCTTATTGGTCAAGGACACCTGTTCCGAAAATAATAGATCTATGAAAATGTTGTCAAATGTTGGATTCCCTCACATACTAGAGTAAAAGGGAACGAAGAGGCAGACCTGGTGCTGATGAAGTGTCAATAGTGATAGTGCGAATTGCGTGAACTTTCTAACTAGTGTCGATATCAAATGAAACCAAGACATAAAGTGGTCAATAAATGGGAGAACAAATAGTCAACATACTTATTCGATGCTAGAGCTAAACTTGAATATGACAACTGCAATTGCAAACTGATATTATAAAAAGTATGATCGCAGAGTGTCCATCTATTAACGCAAAAAGATCATCATTCAATCTACCACTCGGAACAATATCTGGAGTTTTAGGACCTAAACATAATATAAAAAACCTCAAAAATTACTTCAGACAGATCTCGGCCATAAACCCAATTCAGCCAAGACCTGTGAATAAAATTCAACTTGTAGATACTGTTAAAAAAATACGATCACTAATAACCAGTAAATGATTCATGCAAATTTCCGAAAAGTTTATGATTACTAAATAAGCAAAAGTGACGTTTATCTTTACATGATAAACTACAAAAGAGAGATATTTACTCGAACTAAACGGCAGAGCTCACTGCAGGGACTTCTTTGAATGATTAAAAATTCTGACTCTTACTACCTTATTCATCTTTGAATCCGTTTGTTTAATTCGTAAGCACGCTTCTCCAATTTCATAAAAGTCGTTGCCCGGCTGTCCACTTAGAAACGCGAAGCACGACCTTTACCTACCTACTCCACGTCCAGAATTCGTTTAATGGCTCACTATTTTTCAATGCAAAAAATGCACAATCATTTGCCAATTGAAATCATATCTATATCATCTTTTTCCACATTCCGTAATAATTTGAGGACTTCTATTCTAATAATAATATTCAATTCCGGGCATGCTGTATACTGGTTTAATTATTTATTACCTATTACTATTAACTATAATTTTGTTACTCATTGTGGTTTTCGTCTGTATATAGAAATTTTATTATGTTTGTTTTTTAGTTTTTACAAGCTTGTGTCTACAAACTGTAACAATTTTTATTACACTACCAGCACTCGTGGCAATGAGCCTCGCCTCGTGAATAATAACCTTCATTATACACTCATCAATAATATATCTATTATTGGTAGGCTATTAACAGTTCTTGAATAATTTTCTACTTCACAAATTAAAATTACTCAGAAAATTTTGGAAATTAATATTTAATTTTGTTGCCAATCTTTAATAGAATATAGTCACATTCTGCCTTATGTCGTTAGCTATTCTATCTATTATTTCTTGTTCTATACAGTTTATATATTTTATTAATAAATTTATCTACCAAAAGATTCATCATCGCACGAAGAACTGTTAACAAATATTAATATACGGTCCTGGTAACAAAATCCCAAAATTTAATTAATTAATTTCGTCCAATGCAACGCCAGCCCTAGGTAAATACTCCAAAATGGGAAATATATAAATGAAGTTTACTCAGTAAAGCAAATTGAAATATCCTTTAATCTCCGAAATGTGTCAGTACCAAATCATGAATTCAATAGTGTGGTAGGAAAAATGTTTGGATTACTTGTCACCCACGGTCAAACTGAATTTCATTTTATGGAGTGTCGTGATAAAAAACGCATTTATTTTCTTTTGCTCTTCGTTTCACTGTGAATTTTACATGTGATATGATTTATAGCACTCCAATTAAAAATATCATGATTATCCCCATGAGCCATTAGTTACATTGTTATAACAATACCATGGTTTTTTTGGTGAAAAATCTGATGATCAAGTATCACTAAAGTTTTGTAGATCATCCCAGTCACAGCATAAATCTTGAATAATTTCAAACACTTCCTAAACGTGATAACGACTCATCAAATAAGTGCTTCCGTTTCTCTCTATCTTTCAATGGAATCACACATCATTTCGCTATTCTTCCGAAGCATACCAAGGTCCATTTAAATATTTACTTCGTTTAAATTGTGATTTTAGAAACGGAAGAAAACATAATCGTATACTATCACGTCAGTACTATATAACGAATGGTCAAATATTTTCCATATTCTTCAAAATTTAAATTAGCCTAATAAAATACGCTTTGTTGGTATGGATATAGCACAAGCACCTAGAAGATCTCAGCCTCAACGCTGTTAATAACTGTGACAGCCAAACTTAGGTATACCATCTAGCAAAAGATTAGCCACTAAATGTATTTTTCGGACCACTAAGATGATTATGCGCTTTTCAGCTGACGTGATCTTCATCCTCAAATGTACATACTGCTATGTGGTTTTGTTGATTCATCTAAATAATATGATCTTTAAGACTTTAAATGAATCGAAAGCTTCAGGGTGTCGTTAATTGTTTATGAGTGATCCGTTAATTTTCAATTGGGTCTTCTCTCCCAAGTTTTTCCTCTTACTAGTTCTGTCAGAGATCGTCTGCTACATTAAGTAGCTCACGCTGAAAATTTATAAACTATCTCCTAGTGGTTCTTAAGGAGGAAGTTTCTTGATGTAGTACATGCTTCATTTCCTCTTTACATTGTTGTAGAGTGTAGAAATTAGCACGATAACTAATAATTGAAAACGAAATCAATAGAGAGGGGTTTGAAAAATCATATATTGGACTGTGTCAATCCTAGAGAGGAAAAGAAGAATGGACGCGTACTGACTAGTATATTCTGATACCAACAGGGGGAATTGGAGGCTGTTCAATTCTAATTTTTTTCAAAACTTTTTATGTGGAAATAAATGAATTCGAACAAATATAGGTGAATATATTGCAATTGAAAATATCGGATAAATTATTTTATACCAGTTTTCCAGCTCTATGTATTCTATTATACATGAATCAAAAATAGACTTAATATTAATAATGATAAGTATACTTCCTTAAGGACAAAAATTAACTGAATAGAAAACAGTGAAATAAAATATCCATAATATGAGCAGTTAAATAGCTGGTATTAAAGTGAAACTTCATTGGCCCTTGAAAAAAAAATGAAATTGTGTTCTAGTGACTAGCAGATGATTGTGGTGATGGTGTCATTCTGGTGGCTATGCTTTTTTTTGTAGATAAATTCACTACACACTACGGTTATGTTGAATTTTGCTATGTTCAATTGTTCACGAATATTGTTAGAACTGCACTTTTCATTATTTTTACTCTGGAATTGATGACAGAAATATTTTACAACAAAATGACAATAACTTAATTTCAATACAAAAGTTACTACTTAAGTTTTGAGATGCTGATTTGAATACGTCACCTCCGACATTGTTATCACGAATCTTAACATTTTAAATGGTGAACGTGTTGTGATACGAATGCTATTCTTTGCAGATACTTGAAACGTTCATCTTGGACAAAAAATTGAATCAAATCGTAAACATTTCATGCGATTTTTTTTATGTTTTTCGACGTGGATTGAATCAACCGCAGTATACCTATCAACTCTGTTTTTCAAATTCAATCGAGGTCTAATTGGCTACAGGATGAATTTCGTGAAAGTAATTCAAAATCGGCTAATGTGCAAGAAAACATCAATGCTGTGCATAAACTGATCATCATGTGACATACCGCGAGATTGAAGCATACTGGGGCATTAGTTCTGCTCGCATACATCCAATATTGCATTAACATTTGGTTGTTAACAATATTTGTTCGCGTTGGATGCCGCAACGTATAATGGTTAATTCTGAACGATAGACTAGCATATCATTGCCGGAAGTTTTCCAAAAAATCACAATAACCAATCGGAAAAGATGAATTATCATCTACCACGACAATGCGTTCTCTCATACATCAGTTCATACAAAAATATTTTTGAGTAGTCGAAACATCGAATTGATGGTTTATCTGCCGTACAGTCCTTGTTTGTTGTCCCATAGATCAGAAATAAATTGCGAGGTTAACGTTTATCTACACCTAAAGAAGCTGTTTATGGTGGTACCTCAATCGGAATGAACTAAATGCTTCGACAATTGGTTCAAACGCAAAAGTATACTTTTCTATATTTCTGTTTACAAAACCATAAACAACACAATGCACCAGTGTTCACAAACTCAACAAGTTCAAAATAAGTTCTACTTAAATTTCGTGAAAATAACTTAACAAGTACAGGATCCAATATTACGTGTCCATTAGTCTTTTCTTGGTTAAGGTTTATATCTTGTACCAAGACGAAACACAGAGACAGATTTCTTTGTAATAACTTGAAAAATCGACGCAGTTTTATGTTCAAAGTTATCATAAGAAAACTTATAGCAAAACCTACGTGGTGACAAGATCAAGTAAAAACTATTATGAACCAATAATAATTGCATTTAAAGATACTAAATCAAACTGATAGTCATTATATACATAAGAATTCCACATAGTGACGTTGAATGGAAAATGTATGAAACGATTGTAGCCATATCATTCATTCCGGTTCTCACATATACAAACAATAATCACCTCAATAATAAAGATCTCACCTCAAATTTTTTTTGGCTTCTCATTGAGTGAATAATCATTCAACAGTACATATATTTCATGTAACATTAACATAGAAATCGACAAATTTATCATAGGAACACCTTTTATGTTGATTATTAAAAAGAAGTTAGTTTCCAGATCTCTGAATATACTATCAACATATTTTATCCTATACAGGACATAAACATAGTAATCTTTACGATTCACATTCCATCAATTTACTTCGCCAATTTCCCGTGTTATGTTTGTATATAAAGTGGAAATAGCCTACGGAGAACTGAGCTAAATAATTACTTCTTTATATTCTCGTAAATAATGTTTACTACTGAACTATCAAATGCAAGTTAAGGCATAAATTGTAGAGATCTCTTACTATCTTACATATTCAATTAACCCAGTTCCAATATAAAGTCAAGCAATTACAGATAAAAAGTTGAAATTATATCATTTGAATCATAACAAAGAGTCCAATATAATTGAAGACTCAATTCAAGTTTTTTATTTCATTATTAATAGAGCTTAAGGGTCTTCTGAGGTGTTTTGTCTTTTACAATTTCCTATTAAAATGTATTTGGCTCTCTGTACAGCAGGATAAGAATCGCGCTTATTTTGGAATGTCGTAAAGACTCCGAATTTATTAAAAGTGGTAAATGAATGATATAATATTTTTTCAAATTACCTGTTAAATGGCTGAAAGTATGTTACCAATCTAAGTGTCATTATAAGAAGTACTTATTGTTACAACAAATCGATTTAACTTCTAATATGTCTATTAATTTTTGTTTCAACTGAAATAATCGTAATAACAATAATACGACTTTTTTCGATAATATTTTTTGAAAAAGATACTTAAAGCTAGTGAAATGATAATTATGCAAAGCTGGCAAAAAATTCTTGTAAAGCCGATACTACACGGTATCCAATGTTTGCCCCAACATCCGCCTTCTTATATTGGCTGAACATTGGACGAAGTCTGTAACCTTTCCTAAACTCAGCTAAAGAAATGAAAACTTGGTAAAAAAGTGATGAACAGCATACAACAAATATAAATTCTCCTAATATAAACAGGTTGATAGTGCAAACTTATCTCTCTTAACTCTCTTATCCGCAATCAATAATTTAATTAATTTTTTGTTAGTCATTCTGACTTCTAAAAAGAATCCTACATCTGACACCATTCTGTAATTCACCGGGGGTTCCTATTTATTTTTTAACAAAATAAGGATTTGATTTGCTTCAATAGCCTAGAAGATTATTTGATAACTACATATTCATATTTAGATGAAGAGTGTACGAAAAAAAAGTATAATGTTGCTAACTTCACCAAAACTGGTCGAAACTAACTGATCAGCAGTTACCATTTCATATAGTTTGGTATCCAATTGTCGTACATAAAATCATAATATTTTCGTTAAAATAAATCCTCAGTTAAGGTGTATTCTGAGAAATACGTTTTTTATAAAAAAGATTATTGACTCCTTTTATTTCCTCAAATATAGCGTTGATTGTTCTTCATATTTTCTATGTATAATCCCTATATGAGTATCAAGCCATGGATTTTTACGGGTATATTTTGGAAACTGAAATAATGGAAACAAAAGACAATCCATGAAGTTCCAAATAATCATGATACTCAATATATGTTATAACATTGGTACAATCAAAGTTCTGGAATATTTCATAATTTTATCCATGACTATATAAATTTCAGATATTTGGATTCAACCCGTACCTACTCAAATGCACCGGTCAGTTGTAGTTACACTGAACACGATTCTAATTTACTCTGATGACAGGAAATTAAAGTCGAGCTTCTGTCCATTATGACAGGAATGTTGTTATCGGCTATCGCCATAGTTACAGCTGGCCTCTGCATTCCACCGAACAACACCATCGCCATAGTTCCCCTTTGAATCGCTATTATTGAGGGAGACGACTCACGAATTCAATTCAAGATGGACCATAGGATATGTCGCTATGATCCATTGTAACCAATCACAAAAGAATTCAATTACCCATTCTGATGTCGATTAACATCAAGTTACCTGTAATTAATATTGTGTAGCAATTATTTCTGGTACCTAATATATGTACGCACAGATTTTGGCGTAAATAATATTACCTTGGTTAGTACAGTACAAATCGGTCGTATTTAACGTGGTATATACTATCGTTTAGGAAATCACGCCACTATATTGCTGTTTATAAAATTCCACATTTCTTCTTTAGTTGTCACATTTTCGATTTCTCAATTACCGCAAACAATCTATTTTTTCACCAAATTGTAGAAAATGGTTATTAGCATACGGTAAATCGGTATAAAAATTAGGATATTGAAAATTTTATTATCCATATTTCGAAAAACCTTTTTTTCTAAGTCCGTTATAATATTCACGTTATTTTTTTCATTCATGTGTATTAGGGTGGCCCTTATTTATAGAGGTGATTTTTTTTGAGTTTTTTCAAGATACTACCCCCTAAAATGGTTCTGTGTCACGAAAAAATGATCATCTAAAAATTTCAGCCAAATTGATGAAGTCTAACCCGTGCCGAAAACGCAAAGAAAATTGTAGAAATTAAGTAGCGCGCGGTGTCACTTGAGAAGCCGCGAAGCGCCGCGAGAAATGTTACCACGTTTTGTTAGTGCAGGCAACATTACGTATGAGGTCATATATCAGTAGTTAAGTACTGTAATCATGTCATACTGAAGGAACAAAAAATCTACTGAATACAGAATGCAGTCTGACTTGAAAAAACCTTAAACAAATCTTTTATTGCAACATGAAGAACAAAATCAGAATCATTAATACTTACCTACAATACAATACACACTACGCACGAATATCTTTGAATAATGAAATATGTACGATTATAGTCTTTATTATCCCGATCTACTGGTCTGACGAAGAACTCTGGCCATCTTCAAATCGCGCAACTAAAGTCGATTTTTTGGAATCCGGATACTTCTTTCGATGGTCCGATACTATTTTCACAATGAACTGTTTCTGCTCGTCATTAGTGCTTAATTTATCGTTGTAATCTTCAATCAACTTCACTCCCCTCTCTGCTGTATCGTTTGTGACTCGAATTCTGCTTACAATAGCCTTTGCCTGTTGATATCCTTCATCGGTGTCCCACTTGGAAGGGGGTCGTTCAAGAAAAGATGCGTCAATACAAAAACGAGTAAAAAATATTTTTGTCTTGAGCGAAATAAATTCATCGAGTTCTCCAATTCCTTCGAAAAAGAGAAGGCGACGGCCTCTGGACTGGTACCAGAAATGTCTTAAAAATTTATTCAATGCATCCGCATCAACTTTTCGATATTCATGTAATTCTTTCAGTAAATTCAAATCAGACCGCGGCGCCTTCGTCGCTAGCGAACTTGAAAACCACATTTTAACGTAAATTTTAACTATGAAACTGCTGATGTCGCTAATACTTTCTTTAGTAGCAATATTCATTTTAAACTGATGCTGAAACATGAAAATCTTCAAGGTGTAAATCGCTTTAGACATCCACCGGGCGTGGTGCATAGCGCCGGGGAAATGGAATCGCACATTTTCAGGAGAAAAGCGTCCTAAAAAATTAGACATAAATCAGCCAGTTCCTTGTAATCTCCTCTTGCAAAATTCGTTAGACTTTTCAAGTACTCAATCAAAGCAGATTTGTCATGTTCGAAAATTTGGATCACTTCTCTCTCCTCCATGCCTGTCTAAAATCACGTTGCTTTATTTGCGGCCAAAAATCCTGGAACCTTTTAAAACTTGCAACGTTCGGACCTGACGTTCCCGGTAATTTCTTCTCAAAAACCGCTCTTAAAATTATTTCTAAAATATCATGTCTGCACGGGAGATACAGCAATTTCCTCTCTAACAACCTCTCCAGAAGAACGCAGGCACCATTCTCTTGCCCGGTGTTCGAGGCAGTCGTATCGAAAGAACACGCTTTCACTACTCCTTCCAAGCCCCAGTCGCATAATTCGTGATAAATCGCTTCAGCCTGCGATTTCCCGGTACCGCTGTCTAATGCTGGAATGTGAAGGATTTGTTCGACCTCACCATTGCTGATGATTACAGGTAGTCGATCAACAATTTCATGGCCAGTCAACTAAGGTAAGCACTTCCCATCCCAGTGGACTACAGCTGCATTCAAATCGATATTTTTAAATTCATTTTTGAGTTTTTCGACTTTCTTTGCTCGTAGTTCACGACGTGATCGTTGCAGGGACGAAATGCCACGGCTGAAATGAGATGAATTGCATCACGATCACTGACCTTACACCTATCGAGGGTAGAAACTAAACGCTCGGTGATGATTTTCTGATGGCCTCGTTTTTGCGTCTCACGCGCTACATATGGAACTGGCACTTGTACACCTTCATTATCACCAATTTCTTCTTCACTCCCGCTCGTACTGTCGACTACGATACGTTTAGCATTCTACAAAAAGAAATCATTGACCGGCGTCTGGTTTCTCATATACAATTATTATATTAAGTAGATTATTTATCAATCCAATCTACTTCTCTCTTTATGTGATTAAAGGTGAAATCATTTTTAGTTCATTTCCATGCATTCTTCAAATAAGCTGTACACTCTTACTCTTTTGGAAGGAAATAGACAAATGTTGAATCGTTATAAAGCCCAAACAAAGAAGATCTATAATTTTGGAATTTTTTTTTAAAAGCTGTATCTAATCTTTTCTGGTGCTGCTAAACCATTTATTTGTTGTGATATTTCTATATGTTCCATGAATATGATAACAAAGTCTTTCTACCACAGATTAAGCAGGAATAAATACTTCCTGTGGGTTATATGAAAAATAGAGTTGATTATTTTCATATTTATTATTAGGTATATGCTATCAAAAGTTGCATCTACTCCTGAAGGCTCCAAGCCATGAAGATAACACTTTTAAAATTACAGTTAATTATTCAAATCGTATCAGTGCTAATTTAGCAGCTTTCCCTGTCATTCGTTGTTCCAGGATCACTTAAATTAGTTTTTTTTTGTTTCCAGCAAGTTCCAAAAGACAAAAATTATTTTGTCTACGAAATCAGCAGACCTAATATCTCTTTCCCTACTATAATTTTCAGAAATCATTCTATATTAGTGCCATTGAAAAATATTTACCATTTACCATTAAATATGCACATCCGATTATATAGAGAATATTTTTTGGACTTTCCACAAGGTTTTACTCCTACACAATACATTCTCCATAGCCAATGTCTTCCAATTACGTTAATTATCTTATCTTCACCTATTCAAACCGCTTTTTTTGTATCAGAAACCTCGCCATCTGTTGTATAATTTTTTGAAGCACTCACTTCTTCGAACATGTACATGAGTCTTGCTCCTCTCTTCTGTAATCCGATTCTATAATTCAGTTAAATATCTGAAGAATTTTCGTGAATAAACCAAATTGCATATGCAAATATCAGCTTTCTGTTCTCACTAATTAATATTCGAATAAGTATTTTCGGTGAAAATAAAATGAAATTTGACCAATAGTTAAATACCAATACTTTAATACTCGTTCTTCATAGTTATAGGTTAATATTCAACGACATAGAAAAATATTACAACACCCCCTGTCATTTCGACAAGTCCTCATCCTCTTTCGCGTCGCAGTTTCGCACGTAGACTCCCCTGAGTTCTATGGGAGATTCTGGGAGGTCTTATCTTATTTTTAAGAGCTAGCCCGTTGGCTATACAGACATCGTGCCTGAAATGAATTGGAACAACTTTTGCTTCACCAGCAACTAAAAATCACGGTAAAAATAAGTGAGGTTAATATTTCCAGATATATCGTTATAAATTGGAAGTAGTTGACCTGTTTAACATCTTTGAATGATAATTTTGCACCCCTTTCCTATAACAAAATTTCCTCAGTCCACTTTTTTCCGAGTTATCATCTTTAAAAGGAGATGACCACAATTGAATTTTAATTTTATTTTTCAAAACTTTGAGTAGTTAGAAACTCAGGATTCTGTAATTTTCGTTCACTCACAAAGGACTAACCACGGGGGTCTTTTTAAACATTCCTGTTACATTATATGGAGGTATTATTGGCAACCCTCACTTCATTTCATATCAAAACTTTTTTTCGAGATGAAGTTTCTTGACATAAAATTATACTAATCTTGTCAGATGAATTTAGAAACACATTGTATATAATTTTCATACAATCCTTGAATTTTTTTCAAATCTTTTCCAATTATAAAATTCTGAGAGCTGAGGATCTGTAACATGTTTAGAAAATAGACAAAAAAAATGATGTATCATATCTAAATGTGAAGTGGAGGTGATCTACAAGTACATTATTATTCATTAATCCGCATTAAAACGTCATAAATTTCGCTTTTAATCAGTTTAAATTTGTTTTTTGTGACAACCAATGCCCATGTTCTGATTAAAGACTATTTCTGAATATTCAACCCATCATCACCTAATTAGGGACTACCTACCCGTAGACTGAATTATGTAACTTTTGTTTTATATAAGGCAGTTGCCCATAGCTTTCTAAAATATATATACCAATATATACTATCTTCGGTTTTATTAATTAGTTGGCCAGCAAACAATAAATAACTTGATGAATTGGGTAGACATTTACTAGTCGTATAACCTATATCTAACATATAGAGTTATGCGTTAAGAATTTTTTTTCTCCAAAATAGAATGTGATATGATAAAGTGACTGATCATAAAGATTTCCAAGTTAATTTTCTCATTTCATGGAGAGAAGTTTGAAAAAATAACCCTAGAAAAGAAAAACACTTTGAAAGGTTGTAAGGTGACCAAGAGTGCAATTCCATAAATCGCCTTACCTCGGAGATCAGTGGTCTTCTACTCTGAAGACTCGAAAATGGAAAAGTCTCTATTCCAATGGACTAAGAAATTTCCATTTTTCAGGCGGAAATATACGCCATTCTTACATGAGCAATGAGCACTTAAGCGCCGCAATGTAATGATATTTATATATTTCATACAGCACAGCAGAGATCCAAATACCTGACTCTTATACAATTGAGTTGAAATCTAGTATGGAAATGCACGCAGTCTTATACAGAATAAACAAAAAAATTACTGTGACGTGGGTATGCAGGTATACTGGGGTGCATGGCAATGAACAAGCTGAACACCTAGAGATTGCTTTTGTTAAACAAAGACGAGTTACTAGTACACTTAATGGACATTGTTGAGTGAATAATCACCTAAAGAACATTAAAAAAACTTTCCACAATTCTTGTCGTTCCCGCAAGGAAGCAAAAGAAACAGTTTCAAAGGATATGTCACGCGACGACCTTTGCCAAACAAAACAATTGGATGTCGATTGAGTTTTTGGATATAAATCTGAAAATTTGTCCTCCTGCCACGGAGCAAAGTTTTGATGAATTTGTTGTAAAAAGAAATTATAATGTTCGTTAATTGTGATTCTATTTTCTCATAATTTCAAAGTCACACGTAAATTGCACAGATTATTCACCTAAGTGAAGATGTATGATTCTTTTTGTAGAACACCATTGTGACACACCATTGGGACAACCAGGTCCCAATTGTTTGCTTCTGTATGATCAATCAAATCTGTTATTTTCAACGTTTTGTAAACTCTCTAGAGGCCACTTGACATGATGCAAGACGCGATATTCCTTGATCAAAAGTATATGCAGATGAAGCTCATCTAAAAGGCCGCTTGACATGTTTCAGTGCAATATTTCTTCATAAGAGGCATGCGCAGATGAATTACATTTGATTGTTCCATGCAATATCTCGCACATCAGTTTGGGCTCATTTTTATTGCGTGTAAGCTGCAATTCGAGGGAAAAATCTAATTACTTTTGGCTTAACACCCAGTCTGTGCATCAGGCACCAAAAGTAAGACAGCATCAGAAATGATTATTGAATATCAAACTATGTACAACTATGTGCAATGTTCATATAGCATGAAATTACATGCAATTTCTTGCATATTGTCTTGCACCATGTCAAGCGGTCTTATAGGAACCTGCCGATGTAATCATGATTTAGTTTCTTTAAACTGTAAGACAAAATTTTATTTTACTATAAATCTATTTTTATTTTGTCTACTGTAAACATGAATATGAGTTAACAGAAAGTTCTTAATTCCAACAAACGGTAATATCTACTTTAATTATGATTTGTTTGGCGTTATTACAGGAGGAATATTAAATGCATGTTTCATTAAACATTAGTTTTCATTTCGTTCTAATGGAAAATCATTAAAGCGGTTGGTGAATTCTTTATTAAGTTTGTACCTACCTCCCACTGATCTAGCAGTGGCGCAGACGTTTATTATCATATATGTGTTTTCAATTAAATTATTTTCAAATGAATATTCTACGATTCATAGTGCAATGCTATTATTATGAGATTGTAACAGAATTTGCTGCTATTGCATTTAAAACTGTCATAAAAATTCATAAGTATGTCAAGAAATTTTGGATATTGTACCTATGACAACTGTCGGATAATAGATACACACATATTTTCTTGTGTGTCATGTCAAGATCGACCAAGGACCTTAAGACTCCATACTAAACACTATATACTGTTGTTGCTTGGCTATAGCCTTCTGAAAGGTACCTGAACTTCAATTTTTCTCTCTTGTTAAGGAACTTATTTGAACAATCCATCTTGGTTAACAGAACGGAGCACCATTACAACACGACGAAGACAAACTTAGACATACAGACTCCAACATAATTACAACTAATATGATATAGAACAAGAGCTTAAGGTCACACAGAGAATAAAAACAGGACAAGATATGGGAACGTGTAAGAGAAGTGAGAACAAAAACAAATCTTAGTGGCTTGGAAGTTATATAGTACGTAGAAAGCTGTAACAACATCGCGGTGTATGGATTGATTAGAATATATTGGTGAAATGTTTATGAACGATAAGCAATGAATTATTATATACTTGCGTGGATAGAAATAGGCTTTCTGTAAACTTATTTCGACTTCCTCTATTGAACTTAGTGAAATTAATGCATTAAGCAAATTAAGCTTTCTCATTATTAACATAAATGTGGTTATTGACAATTTAAAATTTAATACGTAATTTCTTAATAATGGGTATGACCTCCTCTTGCTCTAATAACATCGATACTCTCATACGATTAGGTATTGATCAAATCATGTTAGGTATTGTTTCTTGTAGGATGTTAAGCCACTATTCTGCTCTGTGGTTGAATTTGGGGTGAGAAGTCTAGCTCGAATTCTTTATTTTTAGCTTATGCCATAAATATTATATTTATGCAATATAATTTGCACGATTCTGACGGTGTTCAAGCTCCCATTCTCATACATGAAAGTACGTTCCTCTCCAATGTAGTTGACGTAAGGTACCACATAAATTGCTAAAATATCTTCGGTATATCTATCAGCACTTAAACCTCCTCTTCCGTGAACACAGCCGCCCCTACGAATGAACACAGACTCTTGATTTTCGGTTCTCATCGGCTTGCCGATGAGCCGCAGTAGGTTTTGGACCAATCGTAGATGTTTGAGGAATAAGGTCTAATAGTCACTCTTCGCACTTCACGGAGCTTCGTTGTTCTTAATGTTGTTGACACAATAAAGTGGACATCACTAGCTGTAAATTACCTTCTACTTGTTCCGGGTCCCCTATGAAAGAATCCCGTCTCCTCATAACGCTGCCACACTGCTGCGTGGGTCATATCCAATTGTGTAACAAAAGCATGCAAACAAAGTACATTTTAGATTGAAACAATAATTGGGGCGGCTTATTGTGGTGTAGTATCCATTAAACTAACACACTTGAACACTATTGAAATTATAAAAAATTTGCGAATTTTCGTTGCAAACGCAATAATCTCATTATTTGACAAAATTTCTTATTTTTGTTACAATCACCCCATTTGTTTGATAAATTCATACACACATAAGCATATTAAATGGGCTTCTAAAAATATGGTTGAAGACAGAACTTTACGGTGGGCCGATTTCTATGCATTTAAGTTTACAAGATCGGTGGGCTGAAACTAAATTTTCAATATAAGTAGAAAAACTTTTTTACAAAGAGTGCAAGATCTCAATTACAAACTCTGCGAAATATATCATCACTCTTAATTAGTAATATAATTTATCTCAATTAAGTCTTTCTATATGTTTTGTGCTATTGATTTATTGAGAAAAGCTTTTGCATTCCTATGATTTTAAAGAGGCTACAAAGATGCTGCACTGCAATTTAATATGGAATCCCAATCTATCTCAGTTTGTTTCCCTTCTCGAATTTCTTTAATTATGGAAACCTTTCCCCGCGGGCTGTCACTGTCGCTCCAACCCTTCAAAGATAAAGAGAAATGATCAATTACGGCTGCGGTCGTGCCTCGGGAAAGGGTGCGTTCTGTTTAATTGAATCCGAGTTGAATATACTTTAAAAAATCTTAATTCAACCTGTTTGACTGATTGATAGTAGGGATTATTCAGGTATTTTAAATCAGTGATAGGCAGCGATTCAAT
Organism: Diorhabda elongata; assembly: GCA_026230145.1. Lineage (NCBI taxonomy): Eukaryota > Metazoa > Arthropoda > Insecta > Coleoptera > Chrysomelidae > Diorhabda > Diorhabda elongata. The sequence goes on from CM047926.1 coordinate 46,359,417, forward strand.
GCGTCTAATTGAGAATTTGCCATAAAGAATAGGGTAAACTGTAGTAAACATTTCTGAAATTATATGTATCATTTAAAAATAGATAAAAATATGTGTGAGTGACATTTCAGCTATAGAAAAGATTAGTTATAAGAGTTTGTGGTTTTTGACTATTTCAGTACACAAGTAAGGTTCTTTTGATTTACTACGCTATATCTGATCGCTCTATTACAAGTGCATCCATATCAAGTATTATAGCACAATTAGTGATGGGTGATTTTGATGAAACTGCTCAACGTAAATTAAATAAATCCTGGATTGTGATGTCCAACTACTCAAGAGCAAAAACTGCATCAATAGAAAATAATTATGCAATGAAAGTTATGAAAATCGTATTTTAAAGAAGAATAGATATAAATTATTCATAGGTGTAAAAATTAAAAAGTAAACCATCTCTTTTTGTCACATTTACAAGAGCAATCTCTAATTATTTTAGTGGTAATGATAGCAGAGCTCAAAACTATTGAAATGTTCCAGAATTTGGAAGCTGAAAAAACAAAAAGCCGTGAGCAGCAGCGCTCCATCACGAAAGTCGAATTTTTCGTCGAATGAAGAATTTGACTAATACACAAACAAATCTTTCCATAAAATGAATTTCTTGGAAATGATATCAATTCCCAATCTTATTTCTTTATATGGAAAATTTGCTATTCCTCAATAACTTTTCATTTCACAAGACCCGGTGGTCTCGAACCCTCTTGTTCAATTCCAATTGACAACAAAGAAAAAATTGTCATAATGACAAAAAATTTCGAAAATGGGAAGTAAAAAAAATCACCCTAGCAACGATCATACTCGTATTATTAATTAAATAGGAGGCGGTCCAGTTCAAAAATTAGATTGATCAAAATGATTTCTGGCGTTTTGTGCTAGAAGAACTGAAGAAGAAAACTTTGAACTTGAGAAAGACAATTCTTCAACATCACCCCTACTTGCATGCGAAGTTCGAACCCTCTAGTTAAACTTTTTCTGGCCAAAAAATAAGAAAATATAACAAAAATGACCATAAAATGTGGAGGGGTGGAGATGGAAAGTTTCGTCCTAGACAGGAAATCATCTCGCAACTAATTGAACCTACATGTGAAATTTCATTTTTCAGTCGCTTTTCGTTTGACCTGCAGAGGTGAGCAAAGGTCAAAACCCACTTTTTTTGCACTGCGACCCCTCGAAATATTCATTTGTTTTCAACCAAACTCTAATAACATCAATTCGCCGCCTAAAAAGGCATGTATGCTAATTTTGAACCAAATCGGACCCATAGCAATTGCTCGAGAGACGAAAATAAGAATTGTAGCTTAAACAGATTTTTTCTTGAAAAATTAGACTAAAAACTGGATTTCATTCTAACTCTATACATATAAGTAGAAATTGGTGGGAAATTCATCAAAATTTATCAAATTCGATATAAATAATTTGAATTGTTTTTTTTGTATTTCGATTTTCATGTGATAGTTTTTTCCATCAGTTCATATATAGATATCAATACCACGATATATTTTGATAAATATTTGATAAATAAATTTCACCACCAAAAAATTTATTCATCGATATATCAATAATTATTCAGGAAAATATATTTAAGTATATAAGAATAAAATAAGAATTATTCCTCCAGATATATGAGCATAGAAAGAAAAATTGTTTCAGCATCTCGTGTATTTTCATTTGAACAGGTTTGTACCGACTTTTTCCAAACAAAATTTGAATGACATCATTTTGGTAAAAAAATCCTACATATAATATCACAATTCACAACATTTGAACCTATCCTATCGAACAACCTTTGGCAGTCAGCAAGACTGTTGTTATTATCATGTACTTCCTGAATCCACATGAATGTGCTTATAACAAGTTGGGATCGTGCATTTTGGAGGTGCTTGGAAGTATATGAACCTTCAACAAAATCTTGCCGGCTGTTTCAAAATTAAAGACATTTTGAATTATTAGCCTTCCCTGAATTCGCTTCAATAATTAAATAGTAAATTGTATCTTAACTGGTTGTGTGTGAGTACTTTCAGCCAGTAGGGACATGATGATTAGATTATTAAATTAACAAGAATAAATCATGGATCAGCGATTTTGTATTATACAATATTCAAAATACTTTGAGTCTATATGTCAGATGACATTAACAACATCAATATAATAATAACAGAACTATCATTTTCACAATGGATTTATCCTACTGTTACTGTTACTACTTGTTTTGTTTTTATTATTCACATTGTCTCTTTTGAATAATTTCTAGAAAGGTCTATTTATTGATTTGTTTCGGTTCTTTCTTTTCTAGAAGTTTTCAATATTGAAATATAGCCGTTGAGTTCGCCTATTATAAATAATCGTATTGAATTAGCAAAGTAATCGAAGAATTCGAATAAAAGTTCGTTAAGTGCTAGTAAAAAGTGGATTATTACAAGTTGGTTGAGTATAGTGTATAGTATTTAAATAAATTAATAAGAGACGTGTTTATTAATTAACCCTACGAATAGAAATCGTATAAATAGATAAGAAATTCATTACATTACCATTACGAGGATAATTGACAAAGCATACACGGGTATAAATCATTTTTCAATACTTTAATAAAACCAATGTTATTATGCTAAAAAGGGTATTACGTTTCATAGCAAATGTATACCATAATGCTGTAAACCAAGTGTTACCATAATGGATGGATTTATATTTGTTTATATAAAACATTAAATACGTGCATTACATAAATTATTACTAATTCGAGAAGCATTTGTTTTGAAAAACTGAAGTAATATCGATATTGTTTCCAGGAAGATAAATTAAATATATTATTATAGTATCATATATTTCACTGATGTGTGAATTTTCATTATTTTGTTAACTGGAAATTAAAAAATATACCAAAAAATGCATCGATTAAACATCTTATAATGACGTTGAAAGATTTTTTAATGTAAACTCTAAATAGCGACGAAACAAATATTCAGTTTCAGATTTTTTTACCTTCGGTCTCTGAGGACGATAATGTCAAAAAATGCAAGTGTTGTGTAGTAGTAATACACAGTGTGTTATATATGAATTCATCATAACAAAATTCCAGAAAATTCATTCAAGTAGAAATAAAAATATCGAGATCCAGTGCAGCTCAAATTTGAAAGCAAAATTTATTTAATTATGTTGATTTAAATTTTTGAGATTCGTGGTGGGATTGTAAGACTATTTTATATAACAAGTAGGAAGCTAACATAACATTTGAATTCATTCAATCCAAAGTACTGTTTTTGGCTAGCAAAACATTCATTTCAGCTTTGAATCCACTGTTGTAGATTTGTCATTGTCAAAGAATTGTATCAAAATGCATGAATCCGAATTTGTTAAGAAACTAGAATATGAAAATAATTTGTAAATAAGGGCCAAGATATTCGTGTTTGATATTGATTTTATAGGCCTTTTTACTACAAGTGTTTCATTGAGAAGTTCGAATATTTGTTTCAGGATCAGAGTCATAGTCGAGCTCTAAACTCCAAAAATAATTTCTGCAGTAAAATTTCAAGCTCACACTTTTTGCTGCTAAAAATCTTACAAATTCTGCAATTACTCACCTTGTTTACAAATCATTTGTTCAAATTAATATCTCTGAGATAAACCGTAGAGATCCCAAGGCAAATTTTTATATATTTTTAAATCAGGACGCGTTTATCGTTGTTCTTCCTTAACTCACTCAATTCCACTTCACAAATGCTCCATTTCACTCCAAAGTTACCATATTGCAATAGACATATTTTAATGCATGTGTGAGCTTCTTAGCTATTTTACCCAATTTTAAACATGGTATAACGATAATTTATATATACAGAGTGAGTTTAGTGTATGGAACGTCTCAATTATCTCGGAACCGGCTTGTAAGAATTTTATAAATTTTTGTGCGCAAGTGTCTTGTGATACGACCTGTATTACTACCACATTGTTGTCAGATCTTTCTTTTTACAGGAAAAATAATAACTTTTTTATTTCAAATGGATTATTCGATATATTTTTCACTTTTCGAAATTCTTAAGAAATAAGGGGTTTTCCAATAAGAGGTGTTATTTTGATATTCAAAGAAAAATGCCAATTTTTGAGATAAATGATCGGATGTTTATTTCATTATAAAGAGGAAGGTATGCCGTTAATAATGGAACACAACATCAGCCAAATGGCCGCAACGACTGCGTTTACAGGACCATATCCTTTTCATGAAATTTTCCGTAACCAAATTGCAAAGCGGCTGCCCTATGTCCTCGATAGCCTCACGAATTCCATCTTTGAGGTCTTGTATCGCTGCTGCACTGTTGGCGTAGACCTTATCTTTCACGTGGCCCCAAAGGAAAAAGTCGCAAGGTGTTAAATCACAAGTTCTCGGTGGCCAATTGTGATCACCTCTTCGAGAGATAACACGGTCCGGATATTTTTCCCGTAAAAGATCGATGGTTTCGTTGCTTGTGTGGCACGTAGCGCCGTCTTGTTGAAAATAAACGTTGTCCAAATCAATACCATCCAATTCCGGCCATAGAAAATTATTAATCATCTCTCGATAGCGCAATCCATTCACCGTAACTGTTGCTCCAGCCTCATTTTCGAAAAAGTAAGCTCCAATGACACCGCCAGACCATAAACCGCACCAAACAGTCACGCGTTGGGGATGGAGAGGATTTTCAACAATAACGCTTGGGTTTTCCGAGCCCCACATTCGACAATTTTGTTTATTGACGTAACCACCAAGGTGGCAATGAGCCTCATCAGATAAGATGATTTTTCGATGAAATTCCGGATCATTTTCATGCATTTCAAGGGCCCAATCAGCAAAGACACGACGTTATTGATGATCGGCTGGCTTGAGTTCTTGTGTTAACTGAACTTTATAGGCCTTAAGACCCAAGTCATTACGCAAAATACGATGTCATGACGTTTATGGAATCGCTAATTCCAAAGAACGACGAGGAATGGACAAACCTGGGTTTTCTTCAACACTTTGGGCTACAGCAGCAATATTCTCAGTTGTTCTTGAGCGACGTACACGAGTTTTATTCTTCACATCACTAACTTGTCCCAACAGCTCAAATTTTTCCAACAATTTCTGTATTGCGGTCCGCGAAAGTGCTTCACGTCGACCCAAAAATGTTTCAGTTTTACGAACCGTCTCTGCCAAACTTTTACCATTTTTATAGTGAATTTTAATAATTTCATTGCGTTGTTGAAGCGTGTATCGTTGCATTTTCATCAATGGCGTAGTTTCTACTTGTCAAATGTCAAAAAATGACAGCTTCAAAAGTGACATTTCCCGAAATAGCGGGCTGTTCAAAATAACACCTCTTATTGGAAAACCCTTTAAGCTCATATATAGTATATACAATACAATAATTATTTTCCATCTGATGTTTCATATACCTAAATACCATAATTTCGGATGAAAAATAAATAGTATTTCTTAAGGATGATCTATTTGACATAACAAAGTTTATTACTTTTATGTAATTTTCAATCAACGGAATATTCTGAAATTTATTTTCTTACATACCTTGGATAGATCACATTGTACTGTACATTGCAAGTTTAGTATTTGTGGACATTAATTGTAAGCTCTTCAAACTTCAGTGAACCTTATTCAGTATTTATGCTCGATGATGTACTATGTTTCCTTATTTAAGGAAGTAATAAAACGTAAGTTTGCAATGACAGTAATCATTAATCAGACTAGACAGCTGAATTGTTATGATAGGCACACCTCGAATCGATCCTAAATTCCTTATATATTCACAATAGAAACATTAGTTTGGTGACTTGAAGTATTATGACAGCGGCTAAACTACAGGTAGTTTATTAGAATAATGCTTATAATCATTATTCTCCATGATTATAAATGTATATAAGAAGTCAGATAATGAAGACAGTAATCATTTCGATACTAAATTAAGGAAATCTAGAAAGTGAAAATTGATGATGTACTGAGACTATCATTTTTCGTTCACAAGTCTTTTATTTCCTAAACGTTAAACAGGAATTGATTCTCAATTGTAGTCACCACGTTATTAGTAATAACTTGAAGTATCCTCATCAAGTTTGATTGAAATATCTATGTAATATTCATTTTCACTTTTCTTTAATATATCAGTCACTGTTTGTGACTCTTTTTTTCTACGATCTCAGAAAGAGTGGTGTTTTTTTGTGAAATTTGATTCATATTTACTTGGAGTGTTTTGAATTGCATTCAGCATTCATTAGTTTTTCAAATATACGATGAAGTCAGTGACCAAATAGCTAAGGTTGGACCTGACAACTTTTTGAATGTCTTCATTTGAAGTGAAGTATTGTCCACCCATCCACACCCCGTCATTTCTTCAATATCTCAAAACTTCGTGAATATTCTTGTGGTAGCTCAAGGATACGACATGATCCTATAATAACCTTTCAGTTATAAATTTTTTTATGCTTAAACTAAACTTTATTTGAACGCACCGTGTCTATAAACATTTATCAAGTCATAATAAGGGAACTCACGAAGTTTGTTTTAAATCTTTCCACTGGTGGCTTTAAATTGGCTGTATAAAAGACATACTTTATTCGCCATATTATATCTTTTATTGCTAGATGCTAGATCGGGACTGAATGCTAATATATTTCTTCGGATGTTTTGTATCGCACTTCGGAGGGTAGGTAGAATCTTACAATGAACCCCCTTTGTTATTTTTGTTCCCTGTTCCATATAATCAATGTGACATACGCTTTTTCATGCCAAAATATAGTCGCCATCGTTTTTCTTTTGCTCTAACATGAATTTTTTCCAGAGAAATTTGACTCTTCTTAAACTGATGTCTGAGCTTCAGGTTTTATAGACTCTAAGAAACTGTTTCTCTCGTTATTGTATCGTATTAGAAACGTTGGGGCTCATGTCGCTTCCTTATTTTTGTACCTTTGGCTTAACATTTTTGGGATGCAATGGGCACAAAGTTTCCGGTATCCTGCCCCGTGAAATTTCTGAAAACTCTGAGGAGCTGGAGCAAGCACTAGCCTTTAGTTGTGGCGTGATTCACTTCTAGCCACTAGACAATTTATTTCTTAAAACAAATTTTATGCCTTGTATATTGATTGTATAACTTTGACTTTATCATACAAAAAAATGAGGAATTATTTGTAGAAATCATTTTCTCGAGATTTAATTCCTGCACCATACAAATACTACTTCTACAATTCCTTGTTTTCGATTTTTTTCCAAGAGTAACTACTATCCGATAGTAGTTAGAGACGAAAGAAATTCAACATTTTTTTTTTTAAATTGGTAGGATACGTTCTTCGTTATAAAATAGTTATTTATGTAACAAGAGTGTAAATTAACCTTTTTTCGACGAATGTGAATATTGTCACATCTGCCACAAGTGAACAAAGGCTACTTTACACACAAATTGCGTAAAATATTTTTTCTACTGACGAAAATTTTATCAAAATAATGTTTAATGGTAATTCTCTTCACGCAGTAGTGCGTAAATTAGGTTCCTTTACGGACTAGTGCGTAAAGTAAGTTCAATTTTTCATTAGGTGAAACTATAACGCTTTAATTGATTTCTAATAATATATGTTTCATATTTTTAATTATCTTGAACATTTAAATCAAGATTAGAACAAATTAACAAAACAACAGACGAATTCAATCAGTAAAAATATCAATTTTAAAGGTTAGTTATCAAATTTGTCGACTTTTCTCTGCAACATGCATAAATTCCACCTAAAAATGATTATTACTATAGAAATAGAAAGGAAAATAGGAATAGGACTTGAACCTGGGACCCTCCCGCATCTGATTAAATCCATTGTAAATAAATAGGTTTTAAATTATGTTGTAAGGAACGACATAAATATTATTTTGATTGAATATTTATTATATTGATTTATTTAGAATATTGAAAACATCATTGATTCATGAAACATAATTTCTGTGAATGAAATACGCAAAATATCATGAAGCCTATTCAAATTGAACAATTGAACAAATGAACCACAACGACAGAAACCTTGGATTAAGGTCGTAATCATTGAAACAACATGAAAATCTTTTCACCTCATATATATTTCAATAACCTTGATACTCTGAATTATTATCATCATCTTCAATAGAAAGCTCCAAATAAGAAAAGTAGAAAAGAAAACTGGATTCAGCGCGAATTGAACCTAGGACCTCTCGCATGTGAGCCTTATAGCCACTACTCTACGGAGACCTTGATAATAATTTTCTTTACGCACTACTGCTTAAAGTATGTTTATTTATGCACTAGTGCGTGGATTTAAATTTTACGCACTCTAAAGTTTATCTAAAGTACGTACTTTACGCACGATACCAGAAAAAAATCTTTTACTTTGATTTTTCTCAACAAGATAATTTTGAAGTACTAAACAGTAACCTTTCAACAACGGAACAGCTTTCTCTATCCATTTAAAATATTTTTTGTAGGAGATTTCCATTTTTGAAATGATCTCAATTAATTACAGCTTCTTTTCTCCCCTATTTCAAAAGTGATTTCGTCTACACTTAAAAAATGATGTATGATTATTTGTCTTTGAAAAAAAATAGTAAACTCATTTTTTTAATACTTCAGTTTTTATTAATTCGTTTTTGATGTTCTGTCTAAAAATCCGAATTGTATATAATGAATTAAAGCAAGAAATTTCCGTGATGGAACTGGTGAGAAGAATGTAATATGAAATGAACCACTTCAAATGGAATAACATTTTGATATCAACTTTCGTTGCTTTATGAATTAAATAGTGCAAAAAGTTTTCCTAATTTCAATTTGCTAAGAAAACACGAGGAACTAGAGAAACCGAGATAGCGGCAGACGGTAAAAAGAACACGTTGAAACGGGTTAAACTCGTTCTACTTCAAAGAACTAGTTTAGACATGATTTATAATTCATTTGTTGTCTTTAGGATGACAGCAGTGCTAAGCATGCTGAGGTTTTAATATTTAAGGGAGAAATGCCGCCATCTCGGCTATGTAAGGGTTTAGTTTAATATATTATGAATATTGATGAGACGAAGGAAAGTTTTTCCGATGCAGAGGATTTAGAAAATTAGCAGCGAAAAAGGATTAAAGCTGGCATCTGAATAACAAGTAATGGTTTCAATACAACAGATTCAACAACATCCATAATTTTTAATAAGAAAAATTTCCGAATTCAAGTTTATCCTCTTAATTCCAATTAATATATCAAGAATAGGATGAACAAATAATTCAATCAATTAAAAAACAGAACAGAAACGAAACATCTTTTTACCTTATTTACAAGGACTTTCCCAACAACTATCGCATTATTTCAATATGTATGATATTAGTATCATAATACATTAACATGAACCAAATACTCCAATAAATTGAAATCTAAAACACCAAAAAACAAAAGAAGTAATATTATATATCGAGTGCCTTGTACTAATTGTGATGCTGTCTACATAGGGCAGACATCTCAGTATTTAGAAAATAGACTAAAAGGTCATCAATACGATAAAAAATACGATAATTAATGATAAATACGTAAATATACGTAAATTGTCAGTGTTAATATTATATATTGATAAATACTAAAAAAGTCGAAACGTCAAAATTTTTATCTGTCTTTCAAAAATTTGAAAATAAGCTAATTTTATAACAGAAGAGACCTGGAATCATGAACATTAAAAAACATCACATTTACAGCATTTAATAACTCAATTGTGAACAATTTTCATCTATTTCTTCTTAATTGTAGCAACCTTTTTAGCTTCGTTCCATGGCTTCTCAAGAACTTTCCTTATCACGTCGGCCCATGTTTGTTTTGGTCTTTCTTTGTTTCGTTTTGTTGTCCTTTACTTGTCTTAATTTAGTCATTCTCTTTAAATGTACCAACCAGCTCAACTGCCGCCTTTCAATGAATTCTGTGACAGGTATTTTCTAATATTATGATTTTTAATTTTGTCCTTTCTTCTCACACCTTTCATTCTCCTCAAATATTTCATCTCTGTAGATGTAGTTTACTTTGTTGTTGCTCATTTAGCACCCATGATTCTTAGCCATATTTTAGTATTGTTATAGTTCAAAATACTCCCATTTTGGTTTTTTGACACTTCTCTTTTATTAATGAACCCATTGACCAGAGCATAGTATACTGTTGGCATTTCCAATTATTTTATTTAGTTCCGTCTTCAGGTTTCCATCTTATTCTAGATCAGCTGCTAGATATTGATCTACGTTCACCATTTCTTCGCCTTTTATATGTATGTACATTTTGTAAACTCCGTTGAGTATTGTTGAGTATTATCTTCGGTTTCTTTCTAGTCATTTTCACTTAATTTTCTTTTACTACATCTTTCTGTATAATTAAGTTTTGTTGTGATTCTTTTTCAATCCGTTATCAATGCTACATCATCAGTAAATGTACAATCTGAAATTTCTATGTTCCAACTGAAATTATACAAATAACAATTAACTAGTTTCAAAGTTGTTGAAATACATATTCCTTGACTATTGGGAAGGTATAATTTTTACTTGGACATTGCTCAATTTCTTTATCTCTCATTTTAGATGTTCTCTAAATTACAATGTTTTTTAAAGGATTGATTGTTGAATTGCTACTTTATTATAAAGGAGCAAAAATTTCAGTACAAATGAGTTGGGTCCAAAAGAATGATTATATCTACTGTTTCGAGAATAATTATATCCCATATATCCTTGCTTGAAGAGTAATTTTTGATTTAAAATATATAACATATATAATAAAAAAGTCATTATTTTGAATTCTACACACAAAAATTTCGGATATTGAAAAAAAGGATAAATGAGGTTCTCAAACAAGAATTTCAATTCCTTTTCCGGCAATTTCCATTAATAAGTTTCAAGAGTTATTTTTTGCCGCATGCAAACTTATTAACAAAATAAATAAACAAATTAGTTAATTCCATTCTAATTTGTTAATGATTCTCCGTTCATTAACACTGTAATAAATCCGACGATACAATAAACAAGAACAAGTGAAATATTCGTTACAAAGTGTAGTTTACTTTCTTAATTATCTCAAAAAGTCATCAAAGCTAAGATGAATTACCTAAGAAGTAGGCACATCTTTCGTAAATTTTGCTAAAGCAATTTATAAAAGTACTTTTAAAATATTTGTGAATAAACTAAGCAGTATGCTAAAACAGACAGAACAAACTTTATAACTTTTCAGAGAGAAAATGTTTTCCCAATTTTCTCGAAGATATAACGAGACCCGTTGCAGACTTATGTAAAGATTAGTTGTTTAGTCAAGCATTTATCTTTCCATTTTAGTTAAATCTCATCAACAATTTTTTTATCATTACCGGGAAATAGTTCACGAGCAGATACTTCTGATTAAATCCGTTTTAAATAAATCGGTTTTAAATTATGTTGTAAGACATAGATATTATTTGGATCGACTATTTATTAAATTGATTTATTCAAAATATTGAGAACAACATCACTGATTCATAAAACATAATTTCTTTCATATCACATATTAACATAAAGTCATAAATTCTCTCTCATAGTTTACAGTACCTCGATTTGCCATACACATTTTTATTTATTATAATAATCATGGTACTCCAAATTATTTACGGAAATTTGATGAACATGTGAGTTACCAGTATCATCATCTTTAATTGAAAGTCCCAAATGAAATGAAGGAAGAATGTGGAAAAGAGGAGAGATCTACAACATCAGTAATTCAAAGCAGCATACTGATGAAATTTATGACTCTTCTTGCTAAAGGCCTTGTAATTTCTCTCCACTTCTTTCTGTCCCTTCCTTTTTCTCTCCAGCTCTGGATGTTTCTCCCTCTAAGGTCTTCCTCCACCGCTTCCCTAAACCGTTTTTTTGTCTAGTTCTTTTCTTCTCGCCCTCTGGTATCTTCCATACAACTCGTTTCAAAACTCTGTCTTCGTCCATTCGTTCCAAGTGACCTAGCCATTGAAATCTTCTTGTCTTTATAAACGCGCTGATTGGTGCCTCTTTGGAAAGTGTATAAATTTCATGGTTTGATCTTATTTTCTATACTAACTTTGTCTGATTTCCTCCAAACATTCTTTTCAATATTTTTCTCTCCCAGATTTCCAATTTTTGTTTAGTTTCACAGGCGTATGTCAAGTTGGGTCTCAACATTGTCATAAATTATTCCATAGATTTGGATATCTCTTTCGATGTTGATATTTTTCCAAGACTATCTGCGCCACTGTTATTTTTAGCAATTCTTAGTTCATTTCCTTTTCTTCTTGGCGTTTATTATCTAGTAGTACACCTAATTACATGAAATTTTCTAGTTCCTAGAATTCTATTAACGTCTATGTTCCATGAAATTATTTTTTGTCTTGCTGCTACTTTTCTCTTTATTTCTATAAACTTTGTATTGTCATTATCGAAGTGTAGGCCTATATCTTCTGCTTCTATTACTTCTGTTACATTACATATCATGCTCTTTCTGTTGTTATTGGTTCTTCTTTCTATGCCTTCCGAAGCTATATTAAATTGTACCGTTGCTAAGAGGTCGCCTTGTTTTAATCCTTGGAGTGTTTTGATTGAAAGGTTCACTTTTTTGTTATTAATTTTTATTGTATTGGTTGTTTCCTCTAATGCCATTTTAACTATCATATGCTCTTTTGAAATCAACAAAAAGGATCTGTGTTGGTATGTCATATTCATAACAACCAATAATCAGCTGTTTTATTATAAAAATTTGCTCGAATGCTCCTCTTCCTTTTCCAAATATTCCTTGGTAATATTCTAAAAATTTGTCTGCGTATATTCACAATATTTTCAAAATTGATGCGAATATTTTATATGTAACGTCTAGCAAGGTTAGCCTTCTTGTAAATGGGTAATATAATGGCTTTTATCCACCCTTCTGGCATTTTCGATGTTTTACAAATCTGACAAAATAAATTGAAAATTTCTTCTTTAAGCTGTCCACCGCCATGTTTTATTTGTTTTTTTTTGCTACTCCATTATCTCCGTGACTTTTATTGTTTTCCATTTTATTGATCACTTCTTCAACTTCTTCTCTGTTAGATAGGATTGTAAACTGTTTTTCGAGGTTTTCTCCATTCGCTATTTCTTCGAGTGCATTTTCATTTCTATCATTTTTAACCTCAAGTATTTTTTCGAGATAGTGTTTTTGTTCATCGTAACCTACAACGTTTCCTTCTTCATCTTTTATATAAAGAGCCTATACCACGTAAATTTTGGAACACTAAAATCAACGAGTTGAACTTAAACTATTACTAACATTGGTATTAGATTATTCAAATAAAACATCTTAATAAAACAATTTATGGGAAAAGATAAGATAAGTTATTAAGGTCAAACCCGTTTTCTCCATATCGAAATGAAATTTTTCTCTTAACACCTGATAAATTGTTATGTTTGAAGATTCTTCTCCCCCTAACATTTGAAATGATCTTTAGATATTAATGACTTATTTAGACGTATTTACCAATAGTCCGGAATCCAGCAACAAAAATACTTGACCAAGCTCCTCTTAAGAGATAATTAGTAGAATCTATCAGAAAGTTTTATAATAAAACCTTCAGTTGGTGCCATAAAACAAAAATTCATATGTTCAGTGATTTCCTTTCAAATAAATATTATCAGTCAGATGGAAAAATTTGTTACGTTATTACGTAAGAGTTAAACGGAAGGATCTATTGCATCAGCTGACCAGGTTTTCCTCGACTCACTGCTAGCTGATTTTTTTTTATATATCACAACATGATATCAACAATCTGCTTATAAATTTTCAGCTGGAAGGAAATGACAGAATTTCTGTTTTTTGGCGGGAAGTGGGAGACTACTGCCACTTATCCCACCTACCGAGCCGCAGCTGATTTTCACTAGGCTTTATTACATAACTCTCTGATGCATATCACCAATTATCTTTCGAAAGGAAATAATTAACCAAATTTTCACCTGGTTTCCGGAGAGTCATTAAGGCTCGAATTAGAAATGTTTTTGGAGCGAAAGAAGTGGTAAATAATGACATAGTGCAAGTGCAAGTGCAAGAGAAGTGATTTTATTGTAGAATACTAACATTTCCAAACAAAATCATTTTTTCATTTAGTCGCCAATAAATATTCAAAGCCTGGATATTTCTACCGTGAAAACTTTATTATGTTATTTTTGAAATGACGCCGAATTTTTGAATATACAATTCTATGAAAATCATTACAAATATGTCGTTATTTTATAACAATGAGTGTATATTTAATCATGATCTTTCATATTTATAACCAAGCTTTGTACATGAATTATTTCATATTAGATTCTCAACGAATGAAAGTTTGATTGTAAAATATGTAATTGTGGTTTTGTTTTTTTTTCCAGATGAACCGCCCCATCCAAGTGAAACCAGCGGACAGTGAAAACCGCGGAGGTAACTCTTATGTTTAATTTTGTTTTAAAAATTTTGTGAAATGAAAAAAGTTTGTCTTAAAAACGGATATCCAAGAATAAGATTCCAAAAAGCATTGTTTTTTAAATAGAAATTCTAGCAGTATTTTGATTATATTAAATCGATATAATTAAATGGATATGAAGGAAATTTTCAATAGAATTAAGAATTCATAGCTCCTTATTCAATGTATTATTACCATCTTTTTTATTATTATAAAAAATGATTATTTCACATATTAGAATCAAGTATACTCCAAAAGAATATTTCTAAGGCTGGGGGAAAGGTCCCGTGCGTGCCATTAGCCAAATTAACTAGTCGAATCGAGGAAATAACGCACTAAACTTAGATGCAACAAAGAGCTCTCGATTAGAGAAAGCCTCTGAAAACTTTTCGAACAAAAATTATGAAAAAGAAATGGAAAATGCATTTTTCTAGGAAAAATTACATTTTAAAACATGCATCTCGAAAAGATTTGAAATTTATGATGTAGAAAATATGGCCGGAAATGAAAAATTTCACCATTTTCAAGGTCGCTGAAAACGAATGTAACGATAGCGATGATCGGGTACCTGATGTGGCAAGTTTTTATGTCTTCTCCTGAAGCCCCGTGGAAATTCGTTCAGAAATCGGTCCAAATTTATACATCCTGGGGATTTTTTAGGACTCTAAACATTGTTGAATAACTAGTTGATGTTCATTTTACACTATGAAAATTCATTTATTTCTTACAAAAAAAAAATAATTCATTATTAATGTTTTTGCTGTATTATTCTTCTCTTCCTCCACTTTCTCTTGTTTCCTATTCCATTTGTTTAGATTTCAGGCAATTGTGTTAAATTTCAGAGGGCCTAAATAGTATTTTTCCAGTTCCTATCCTCATTCATTGGGATTCAGCTGCATTGATACCCATAAAGCCACATTTGCACTTGTAAGTAAGCTGGCTTTCTTCTTCTTCTTCTTCTTATTTTAAGACTATGTTTTGTGTTTTCAAAGAGGCAGCCTAAGTTGTGACTCCGAGGACCAGCTCTCATACCAGCGCCGCTTTGGTGGTCTTCCAGGCGGTCTACTTGTATTGGGTCTGTCTTCCTTTGCGATTTTCGCCAGTCGATCGTCGTCCATTCTATTGACATGATCTCTCCATGCTCTTCTTCTAGTCCTGGCCCATCTCACTATATCCGGAACGTCACACATTCTTCTATTGCTCCTTATTCTGTCTCTTAGTGTTTTCCCTGTGATTGAGCGTAATGTCTTCATCTCGGTCGTTCTAAGAATCCGCTTAGTAGTTGCAGTCTCCGCCCTCGTTTCTATGGCGTTTGTCATTACTGGTCTGACACAAGTTTTATATATCCGTGTTTTGCTTTCGATACTTAAAAATTTATTCCTCCATATAACGGTTCGAAGGAATCCTGATATCCTAGATGCTGCTGTTGTTTGCGTTTTGACTTCTTGTTTCAAGTTCCTATTGCTCTTGATGTTAACCCCTAAATATTTAATAGACATAACCTGCTCTACACTTTTATTATAAATTGCCAGTTTGCATCTTCCTGGTTCTCTCGCTATTGTCAAGGATTGTATCTTTTGTGTCGATATGATCATATTGAATTTTCCTGCAACTTTTTCAAATCTGTGTAGCAGTTTTTGCAGATTATCCTCATCTTCGGATATCACAACCGCGTCATTAGCGTAGCAAACTATCTTAAACTCATGTTTTCCCATTCTGTATCCTCTGCCTGCCGTTTTGACTTCTTTTATGATTTCGTCCATTATAATGTTGAAGAGTATTGGGCTGAGACTATCTCCTTGTCTGATCCCTGTTGATACTGGCATTTTACTGGAGAGTTCGTTGTTTGCTCTTACATATGTGCTATTGTTCATGTTCCGAATGATGTCTATTGTCCTTTGGTTTACGCCTCGTTCTTTTAGTAGCTCAATGGTGTCATGTAATCACATTTGCACTTGTAAGTAAGCTGGCTTTAAGTTTATTAAAACTATATCGGTACCTGGTAGATCATTGCCGCCGAGATATTTGTTTTCAGCGATCTTGGAGCCCCCAGAGATGACGTCGAATATGTCGGCCATCCTGGGTATCAGGTACCTCTTAGACCTTTTATGTCAGATCAGTATAATAGTGTTCAACTTTTTCGAAATAAATTATTCATTTTTTGAATATTCGCGATGGGGTATTCAAAATGAATTTTTCCCTGCACAACTACAATTTCTATTTCTTATTAACAGTTTTCGTTCAGAAAGTTCAATGAGGTCTTGCTTTATTTCTACGGTCTGACGATTTTAAGAATACTATCATAAAACTGTAACTACCTTACAAGATCAGGACGAATTACGAGCAATAAGCTTAACGGAAGTGTTATGAAAGTGTAGTAAACTATTACACAATATCATCTTATTAATTTCTGTTATTTTGATGTATAATGTGATAACCTACCGACATTAATAATTAAAAAAAAAACATAAATTGAAGCAAATAAGTTTTGTTATGGTAAACTAATGTAATATCACCTGTGCGGCTTTTATATTAAAAATTTTAGAATTTTTCCATAACCTTTTAGAAAGTACACTTCAATATAATTATACTTGATATTTGTACTTTTAGATTGTAAGGACAAATCTATGAATTTAATATAAACTAAACTATAATTTCAACTTGATAAATATCAACGTTTGTTTTGGCGTTTAAACGTATCTACTTGTCCTAAATGTTACACGAAAGTACATGTAAGCCCGATAAAAGATAAAAAATAACAGCTGTACAATAATCGATGATTTGAAGTGGTATTTGCGTTGTATAATGTGTGAACAGAACGATGTATCTGACACATACATAATATTTAGCTTTATCATTTAATTTTTTCATGACAGAATCGATGTAGACAATTAAAAGTGGACAAAAATATTCTATTTCATAAGTAATAGTATGTTTTTGATAATTTCTAATGATTAAGTTTTTCAAATTTCATTATTTATATCTATTTTTTTGTTAGTCATGACTATACAAAATGTGTAATAAAAAGTTACGAGGACCATTTAAGAATCTCCAGAATCCATGCGGCATTAACAAATGAGAAGCCAATAATAAATCACCCAAAATAGAGACTAGAAATGTGTATAGAAGCTCTAAGTAGTGGTACTTTGAAGGAGATCCAAATAAAATATGAATAATTCAAAAGGCATTTTTTAAGCAGTGAATGAAATGAATTATTAATATTGATCCTGTAGCTGCTATAAATTTGTAGTTGAGTTCACAAAAAATTTGATAATGTAACGCTTCCTACGATGTAAAAGCATTTTTAATAATTATTTCTTTGTAAACAAGTTATTGTTTCCACTAAATTTATCACTACATTAACAAAAGTTGGATGTCCCGAAAGTCACTGTATGACACACTGACAGAACACTTTTCAAAGGAAAGTTATTTGCTATAAGAAAATATCTAACTTTTTGATATAATCTCCTTTGCATTCTATACCGATAGTTCAGTGAGTTTTCAATTATTCCAAACCATTCGAAAAATCATTTTTCGGTTTCACTGCCATCACCTCTTCATTTGTATGAAATCGCTTCTCATCAAGTTGGTTTTTTGAGTTAGTAGTAATCCGAGGGAGCAAAATCAGATGTACATCATGGATAAAACAATAAATCGCAGTGGATTGAAGCTATTTTAATTGCGATAATTTCAGATGAATGGCAGGCGTATTGTTGTGATGAAACAAAACTAATTTCTTTAGAAAATGTGAAAGGATTTTCTCAAGTTCGGTATTAAAACATCAGAAATAATAGATCAATCAAGAATAATATTGGAGAGTCATCATTTTCACCGCCTCTTTGGTGGAGAAAACAATTTTTGCTTTATTGGAAGCACGTCTCTTAAATGAAGTGCATTGTGTCGACTGTATTTCTACTTTAAATCACTTGGATCATGATTATAGATATTGATTATTTATACAAATGATCATTTGATCGGCGGTAACTAATCGCCGCACCCAGCTTCCACTTCCACAACGAAGAATGGCAAACGGCCATATCCCAGGAACGGTTCATATTACAGCTACAAGGATAAAAAATTATAACAAAATTGGAAATCAGTTTCAGAATTTTATGTCCACCATTAGAAGGCGTATTTGAAAATTTGGAATTATAATAATAATATCTAAACATCTCTAATGGGGTTGCTCAAACATGCTTTCGTTGGGATGGATCAGCCCCCATAGTCTATGTCTACACCTTGTCGCTTATTTTCTGCCACTACTCCCTATTTCCTGTCTTTTCTTGCCAGTTTCTAATCAATACCCTGTTTAGAGGTCATCTACCACCTGTTTTAACCATTTTCCTAGGCTTGTCGCGTCCGGCAAACCTTTAGATTTTGTTCCTTTTCTCCATTCATGCCCAAACTATTTAACTAGCCTAGCTTTGATGTTTTTCACAATATCTTCGCCGCTCAGCTCCACTCCTTTTTCCTGGTCCAATTATTGTTCTCATTATCTATCATTCCGTTCTTCTCATTGTTTCTTCATAATTTCTTGTTAGTGTCATTGTTTCAGCAGAGTACATCATTTCTAGTCTAATCATCTCTAATGCTCTATTTAATTATAGTACTCCTGTTTGCTCTATCATTGATCATAACGCCAAGGTACTTAAATTGTTCTACTTCCATAATCTCATACTCGCCAACTTTCACTCTAGACATTGATTTCCAAATCTCATTATTTTTGTTTTGTTTTCATTGATTTTTAAACTTATCCGTGTTCCGTCTGTAACTATCTTGTTTAACATTGTCTCCATTATAGATCTTTATTTGGTGAGTCGATTCGCTTTACTCCTTTATTGATAGAAACTTATCAGCTTTTGATCGGTATTTACCAATCTCGGCACTCACCTTCCACTTTTGGAAAAGGTCAGTCGCCAATAAATTACATCGATATCTCGGGAAAGGATTATTTTACAGCTACAAGGATAAAAAATTATAACTAAAGTGGCCCCAAGAAACACGGTATTCTACTAGTGGCGTATTAGAAATGTAAAATTGGAAAATCAAAACTTTTTCTAATACCATACTCGAATTTTTCAACAAATTCTGTTCATCTTTGAATAAGATGTGGGGGAGAGTGAAAATCTTGTTATGAAATAAGACCGGTAAGTGCGAAATCTATCAATTCTGGGTAATTCAAATGGCAATGTGAATACTATAGGACGTTGTTTCGATAGGAGCATCAACACTTATGTGGGTATTTCGAAAGTGGATTAAATAGTAAAAACCTAGAAGATATCTGTGTGTCCCGCCAAATCTTAGGAAATCTGTCTTCTAAGACGACCGGTCTTAGTTACTCAACCTCTCTCCAATTCGATCACTTCCTCAGAAAAAACTTTCCTAGTTAACAGAATTAACATAATCGAAAGCTTGATAATCCTTTGTGTATTGCATAAAATGTAGCAAATATTATAACTTCAAATATGCTCAACGAGACATTGCGGAATTTTTATGTTTTGTTCTGAATCATCTTCATTCCGATTCCCTCAACTATTTTTTCACTAAATGTTTAAACCTTGACATAGGACGACAGCAATTTCCCACTGCTATACGAGCGTCGTTCGTACCAAATTATTCGACCACTTTTCCCAAACTGCTTTATGTTTATGAACCGAACATATAGTAAGACACATTCAACAAAGGTATTTAACTTCCCTATTTACTTGGCATTCACACATTGTCACTTGAGATATGAGCATACTTAATTAACGTAAATAGCAGTCAGTTGTCATTCCCATTCCTTCTCGCTCATGAACATATTCTCGTAATTTGCGTAAGAAATACGACGCGTGTATCCGACTTAATAAAATCGTTTAGAAATATCCTCACTCCAATCTTACATTCCACTAGGACATTATGCACATTCTTCTCTACTCACGTGTAATTGATTATGTACTTAGTTATGGGGACGTTGTGTTGTTCTATGACGACAATATAAAAGAAAATTTATTATCTCATGTGTATTAATGAATTTCATTGCGAATCGACATATCAACAATTCCGTTTTTCACTTCTACCATAGATGAGAAGAGAAAAGAATGCTTCATTGTCAAAATATTGTTAACAATTTGTAGACAAGCGCTTGTTAAAAACTACAAAACACACAAATAAAAACTATAGAAAAACTAAATAAAAAAATACAATAAGTAACGACATTTCCTTCTAAAATGTACACTAGCGGTCAAAATTTATTGCCCACTCTATAGTTTGCGTGATACACAACAAATAAGATCAATCCGATCGATTGTTTCATTGATTAATTTAACATCCTCTTATTATTTCAGTGCACGATTTTGACATTCTTTGTAATAATTAAAACACATAATCATCGTCTATTTGGTTTAATTCGTTTTTCAGGATATTCATTCACATAAGATGTGAAGTGGAAGTGGAACTTCCGACTATACTGTCCAATTTGTCTCACAACAACTCAACTGAGTTGAGATTGAGCGACTGCGACTACCAAATTATTACTTTCAGTATATTCTTCTTTTCTAATTCTTTTAAATACTCTTTGGACAGCTTAGAAGAATTCTAGAAGATATATGTTCTGCCGATCAGGAGCTGGTTAGAACGTACTAAATTTCCTTTTAGTATTTTTCATAGCCTTCTTTTTGCAAAATGTCTTCAACTTTTACCAAGTCTCCAACCGCCCTTCCTCCAAAACATCACTTAGCCATGCCCCAGCCAGTTTACACATGGATTTAACCTTCCATTAGTCGCGCGTGTATCTACGAGATACATGGCTAACTTTTTGCTAAATATTTATTTATGTAATAGCTCTAGTAAATGGAGATTTGCAGTAGTTCTCGGCAGATGTATCTCGAAGCCTTTCCTAGAAGTACAATCGGCTGATTTCACTTTTACAACCCCTGGCCACCCTAAACCCGTCCGACCGCCGGATTTGTATCTGCTAGATACAGCGCGACCAAAAGCGGCAGTTTATATTCAGATTTAGTTGGGATAAGTTCTCGTTCATTTCGACGTTTTGTAATTATTCAAACGTAAATTGTATTGTTTATTAGTGTTTATTTGTTTTTTTTTGGATATACAAAAAATGAAACGTTAGTTTCATATGTCCTGAAAAACCTTAGTCCTTATTTCCAGTTTGCATGTGGCGTCGAATGAAGTGAAAGAAGATGCTTCAAAAAAGTCAGAAATGATATCATTTTATAACAACACAAAATCCGACGTTGATGTTGTCGACAAGCTTTGCGCTACTAATAATGTTGCTAGATCAACTAAGAAGTGGCCTATGGTAATTTTTTACCATCAACTGAACGTAGCTGGAATCAACTCGCGGGTGATATTTCTTGGAAACAAAAATACGTTTGTCACAAGAAGAGAATTTTTGAAAAAATTAGGATTAGCCTTGCTAGACGAACAACTAAAAGTGAGGGCACAAATAAAAAGTTTTCCACGACAAACCAAAGATTTGCTCAAAAATTACAAAACCTTGGAAGCACAACAAGAAGTTCAAGAGGCAACACCTGGACCAAGTAAAAGAAAGCGATGCGAACCATGCTATGTAGAAAATAAGAAAAATGTGGAATTCATTTATGTATAAAACTCCATACAAATATGATTTGTAATAAATGTTATAATAAAGAAATTGAAGAGGGTGATTACTCCGATTAATTTTATAAATTTTATAAATATGTTGAATAAATAATGTAACTTTAAACCTAGTTCTGTCGATAACCTAATTGAAATTTTACACATTCTACATATGAAATAATTATTTTTTTTACTTGAAAAAATGTTAAATTAAAAGTGGAGAAAAGAAGTATTCATATAAAATTTGCTGTATTAATATATTAAAAATAATAATAACAAAAACAAATGTATTTGATATATGTATCTGCTAGAAGGTTAACATCCTTTCTTCCTTTGACATGCGCATAAACACTCTTAGACCTTAAAACCTCAAATTTTGATTCATTACTACTTAAAACTTTCCCACTCTAAAAGCGTTCAATTTTCATGTTGTTCAGCCGACTGCAACCTCTCAATCCCCTTCACTGTTACTATACAATAGGTTTATCTTCAGCGATTGTGGTCCTTCGAGGCCACCCCTAAAGGTTTTTTTGCCAAAGCTCCTGAGGGATGCACATTTTTTCAAGTTGGAGACATGAATCAATTCACGAATTTCAGCCGATAGTTCATTCCTTACTTCCACCCATTTTCACTCCTACAAGCCTGAATTTACGAGAACGAAAACAATTTGTGAACAAACTTTACAAAAAGATATTTGTCCAAATAGTATAAATCACAGCGTCTCATAAGGCTATCTGAGAATAAACTACTAAACACCTGAGAAATAATTTATAATTGAAGAAAAATTCAGAACAGTACAGTTTCAAACTTGTCGTACTCATGATAATGAACACCATTATTTTTGGTTTGTAAGACACCGTTTTGGCCTCCACTTAATAATATGGAAAAGAAATTTGTTCAAGGGTATTATTTTGAAATTTGATAAATGGATTTTGGGAGGGGCAAATCTTTAGATCAGTATCGATCATCTGCCAAGATAATGTTAGAAAGTTGTTTTGCATTTATTATTGGAATGTCGAGATTTTGAAGATACCAAACTTTTCAAATTATTTTTTCCCTACTTCCTTCGTAACCTACATTGTTTGCACTAGTATTCGCTGCAAAATCCTGTAGCAACTTTCCTCTCAACAAATGAGTTACGTTAGTAATATACACGTGTATAAATTCACCACTTCGTTTATAAAACTGTTTTAAGAATTAGGAAGAGCATTACAATATTGTGTTTATACTGCTGATTGCTTAACTTGATCAATGTTCGGATTCAAAACTGACAATAAGTTCTGAAATAATTATTCTCAAACGTCATTTTAGCATTCTCGATTATAACTAATGTGACATTATATACCATTTCTACACAATACCAACTGTACCATCTGTAGATGAATGTTGCATCTTAGCAAGATCGTACCCTTTTCACGTAAACATTTTCCTAAAACAAATTCAATCGAGTCGCTCCCTTCGTATTATGCTTGTCGATGACAGGTACACTTCGTCGCTTTTCAAATCCACGCGAGGGACTGAAAATTATATTTTTGTTCGTTCTTTTGTATGTTGCCAACGCCGAATTACTTGTCGGCACGACCAGGCGACGTTAGTAAACACTACTGGAGAAATAAATCATTTACGAATGCTCTCATCTTAACAAAAAAGTACATAAAATATCTTTAAGGCTAAGAAATAGAAAGTCTAAATGATTTTTATGTGAAATAAGTTCATTGATTTAAAATAATTGATATTGACAAAATCTCTTGTTATTTGAACAAAGTATCAGTTTTCTTATCTTAAATTATTTTCCAGAATTCTGATTACTTTATTTATGATATGCATCGAACGTCCAGAAGAATTCGAATTAATTTTCTTGCTCATTTCTTTAGTTGTTGAATCCATTTCTCTCAATCAATTTTCAGATAAGGTTATTTTTTCAAAAACCACACAACACCTACAATGATCTGCTTCAACCACCAAACTAGCTCCAAAAATTTAATCCTTCTCATTATTCGTGATGGTCCAACACTCTTGAGCATTATGATGCTTGTGAAATAGTTTTCCGCATGTTTCTTTGTAAAACATTATGCTTCGTCTTCAACCACTTCCAAATGTCTTCTTCGTCTTCTTTTGCTATCCATCAATGGATGTTTGCGATTACTTCTGACCATTTTATTTGGTTTTGGTGGTATGAATTAATTTTCCTGTGGTTCTTATGGTTCTTATCCCTATCCAATTTTTGATATTTGTGTCCACCATATCCTTTTTCTGCCCAATCTCCTTCTTCCCTGTATCTTTTTTTATCACATGTCCCAAGTATGTTGGGACATCACACATCTCAAATGGCTCCAATCAGAACATGGTGGTAACTTTTAGTGTCCAGCCTTTCATACCTTACAATAGCACGGACCTAAGCTTAAGGTTAGTGAACTCGTGTTCGAATTTCATGAATGAACTCCTCTACGTCTGATTACCAGTCTTCATATGTTCCCAGATAGTTGAATTTTGTTACCCGTTCAATCGCTTCGCCATAGTATGATAGTTTTACAGTCTGGAACTCATCTAATTTGCGAGTGATTACTAGGATTTTGTCTTTTCATATGTTGATATTGATTCCTATAAGCCGATTGTATATTCCAATAATCTACAGGAGCCTTTGGAGGTCACTCATGTTGTCTGCTATCAGGATTGTGTCATAAGCACATTATATATTGTTTATCCATCTGCATTTACTTTGATGACTAATTGTTGTCCCTTCAGGGCTTCTTGAATAATGTTTTCCGATTAAACGTTAAACAGGAGTAGGGAGAGGACACATCCCTCCATAATACGTCTAGGGTTTTCCGTGCCTTTGAAAGTTGGTTATCGACTATAACTGCAGTTGATTGCTTCCAATACAAGTTTTCAATGTAGCGTATATCTTTCTGGTCTGTGTCAAGTCGCCTCAGTATTTGAACGAGTTTATAGTATTGCACACTGTCAAAAACTTTTTCGTTATCTATAAAATACACAACTTCATCTTTTCTTCGATTATAGCAGTAGTGTAGCATTCGCATGGAAATTCTGTAGTGAGTAATTTTCAAAAATATTCTCATAATATCAAGCTAATTAATCTGTGGTCTTCGCATCTTGTTGCGTTGTTCTTTTTTGGCATTGAGAGGAAAAGAGATGCAAGCTATTTGGTTGGGAAGCTTCTACTATTGTAAATTGGGTTAAAAAGCCTCTAAAGCCTCGTGGTACCTTCGTTATCTAATAGATTCAGCAGTTCAATAGGCACTAAATCCAGCTAAACTGGGGTCAGTGGGTCTATTTATACTAAGGAGCAAGACGATTTTCTCCAATACTCAGACCTGGCATCTTCGTTCACATTGATACAGGAATAGAAATAATACAGCAAGATATATTATCAAATAAAGGTGATTGACTGACTCACTGATTGAGTGAGTTTAGTTTGCATAGGAGAATTTCTGTTTAATTTAGATCTTTGTTTTGTTAGGTATTTGCTTAGAAAGAGCATCATTTATGAACTTTCGTTGATTCTAATAACACAAGCGACTGTCTACACGATATCTAGAGCAATTTAGTCAGGGATCGATGTATATAGTTCAAGAAGATAATGAGATTTCCCCAACACTCAATCTAGAAAACTATTAGAGTGATCACTGTACACGGTATCCTCAACACAAGCGACAGACAACTGGTCCAAGAAGTGCAACGGAGAAGATGATATGATCGAGTATCTGTTCTGCCGATGCCCTTTCATGCGGAGAAAATGCAAGTTGCCTTGATGAAATAGGACATGGATAAAGTACAAAATATCATTTTGACTTAAAATGCTTAAAAATAAGCTATAGAAGGAAAAAAGACGGGAAGTGGTTAAGGATAATAATTAATTTTTCAAATTGTGGAAAGTAAACGGTAACATAGTATGCATCCGAGCGAACCACAACGAATCTAATTTGCTGGTTCTAACCTAACCTATAGGTGATTAGGCAATGAAGTATATTGTAATGCCTTTACTCAATGTTTTTAGTTTTTATCTTTATTTTAGAAAAAGTTTTTTAGTTATAAAGTGAGAGTTACTTCCCAATTATCTAAAAAATAAATTTAATTGTGAATAACCTTATTTTTTTCGTCATAGTCAGGAAAATAGAAGTAACTAATTACTGAGAGAGATGTTTTGAAATATATTTGAATCGAGTATCAAGTTTTATTCAGTTTCCACGCTACAATAGGCTTTCATACACATTCTCGCATGAAACCTGTTAGAGCAAGAAAACCATCTGGATTTCCGTCAAACTAGAAACTTCTAAAGAGCGAACGGAAGCTCTTAGTAAGTGATGAGCGATCTAGCGGAATGTGAAATTGCAATTACTTAATTAGACTCAGTGGCAATGAGAGAAAATTTACTTAATGGCCAAAGTCGACGAACAGTTTTCGACAAAATACTGATTTTAATGTGATTTCTTCATTAAAAGAGTAAGAGATTTTGTTGATTATCTATAATTAAGAGCTTCTGTTGAAATTTCGAGCAATTGTTTTAAATCACTCTATTACGTACAAAAACTATGTTAAAATATGTTGTTCATCATCATTTTTTTTGTGAATTTCCATTGATAATATTATAAAAAATATATTTGATTAGACAAAGAGTGAGATGGTTTAATTCCTGATTTCATGCGAATAAATTAATGTCAATTGAATTATAGTAGACTGACAAGTAGGGAGGTGATTCGGTCGAAGATAATGCACCTAATGAATTGTTATAATATGTATAATTAACAATAAGCAACTAAAATTGATAAACAAGTAAACAAGAAAGTATAGCGTATATTCAATAAAGTCATAATTGGTGAACATGTTGTCCATACAAACAGATAATATTTTCATAGTGAAAGATTATACAAAGGTTATAGAATTCTGAACGCAAGCTGAAGCATTTCACAATGTAAGACTATGGGCGTATATATCTACTCAAATATAACTCGCCCCTAATCTGACGAGGAAATGAAAACGTCAACGTGAATCTGACAAGGAGACTTCCCAAACCATTCACTATCCAATATTATAATGGAAGAAATGAGAAACCATCTCAAGAGTATCAATCATATTGATCGAATTAAAAGGATTTTTTATTAGTTGTAAGTTAAAAGAGCAGAAATTTTGAACTTGTTGTATTATTTGACTTTTAAGGTATGTGGATCAGCTCATTTTGAAGTAGAATCCATGAAGCAAGAAAATCGTTTACAAGCGCATTTCATGACATTGGAATAAGCTATAGGGACAAGCAGTGACAACAAAAGAATGAGAAAATGATTAAGATGAAAGGAATCAGGAACATCTGAAGATACGGTTATGGAGAAAGCAAAAAGAATACAGAAAAACACATTGGAAACCAACGAAAAGGGGGTTGGAAAGAGCGTGTGAATCTATGGCTAGAGAGAAACTAGCAGAAGTTGATGGAGATGTAAACCGCAGACAGAAGGTTGTTTAAATATTACATTGAAAAGGTGGATAGAGTACAAACTTGTAATGGGCGTAAATATTGTGTTTAGTCTAGAAGAAAAGCCAGGGATATCCTTCATGAAAATACAGCATACAGGAAATGTGTCTCGTGGTTCATTAGTTAAGTTAATTGAGAAATCCCATTGGTAGCTTTTTTTGAATTATTTCAACCTCTCAATTTTTATTTTCAAATGGCATTTAGACATAAAATATTCCATGTCATTTTATGAATTAAATTATGATATATACTGGATATTTATTTCATTGATACAAAAAAAAATTCTCATTCTGTGTCTTTACCCACTTTACCTACAACCATGTTTTTATAAATTGAGTAAAAGTAGAATGTTTTTTCGGCTAGAACCAAAAGATTACTTTTAGTTATTCCATTAATAATTTAGGAACGGTAACTAGTGTACTTGATGAATTAATTGTTTGTTATTTGAGAAATAATTAATAATGTTTCAAATTTCTACAATTCCTACATTCAATTCAGAGAATATGTCGACATGCTTCTAGTTTATCATGAATTCCCCACATTCTTAGGTAGATTATATGGTGTTATTTGATTTTTGTATTTGGGTATGTTGGTGTTAACCTCATTTCCCCTATAAAAACTGTTTTAAAGTTCATGTAGGTCAAGTAGCAGCTTCCTATCCCTAATTAATATTATGAGAGTCGATAATACCTTGCTTTTAAATGAATTATCTTTCAATAGTAAAAACCACTTTCATTAGAATGGTGTTTTGAATACATATAATACTCGTTACATTACGAACGAAGATACACACTGGGTTCGTTCATTTGGTTTCCAAACAGTTAGAGGTATAAATTAGTGTTGTGGCTTCTTCATTCGATATTTTCTTTCCCCGTAATTCCTAGAGAGAACATTTTCTTGTACACGAATGAACTAAACTTGAAGAAAACGGTCCTTTGGTATAACTGAATACGATATATAAGGGGTATTATTAAGATGAACTGGGAGCAAATTTTTTTCTACTGAGTTAGTATTGATAAATTGACAGCTTAGCCTTCCTATTCAATGTCTAACCTCACTTTACTACTGTACCATCAATTTGGGTTTTTGAGTAACAAATACACATCTGCCTCCTTAGTAATGTTTATTCTAGCCTAAACAGCCATAACTCCTCAGCAACAACTTTTTGTGATTTTTCGATTGTGTTAATCATAATATTTTAATCAACAAATTGCAGTACAACGGTTTCAGGGGAACACCTCTCGCATGGTTCAAGTAATACCTTATCAACAGAAGTCAGCTTGTAAGGGTCGATACAACGATGTCTTTTTGCAAGCCAATAGAATGTAGAGTGCCCCACGGCTCAGTGCTAGGCCCTATTGTTTTTCTTCTGTTTATGAACGACATCGCCTATCTAGACATCAGTGATAAAATATGTCCATTCGCAGACAACACTAGTTTCTCTTGGAGCAACTCTGATCTCACGCACACACTTCGTAGGACCATATCTAGTAACCTAATTACCCTTAAATCTAATCATCTTTATCTCAACGTTTATAAAACCAAAGTTTTTTCATATAAAAATAAATAGCAGCCTTTTTCTATTAAATAACACCACCATTGACGTCGTTGAATCTGTAAAATTCCTAACTGCTTGTTGTGGACAATTCCTTGAGTTACTCCTGTTTTGTGCTGAGATCAGTGTCCAATGAACAGAGCTTACCAATTTCGTCAACAGTCTATTATGCCCTTATTGAGTCGCATTTTCGATATGCTCTTCCCCTTTTGGGGTACATGTAGTGTCACTTAATTTGAGCAAATCATCAAACTACAAAAGAGAACTGCTAGATATTACTGACTAAACAGTAGGGCTCAAAGAGCAGCTGGGCTAAAAGATTCTGACTCTTCCTTTCTTATTCATTTTTGAATCCGTTTGGCCAATTCGTAAACACGCTTCTCCAATTTCTGAAAGGAAGTTTCACGGATATCCACTTAGGAACGCGGAGCACGAGCTTCGCCTACCTACTCCACGTTCAAAATCAGTTAAGGGCTCAATAGTTTACAATGAAAAAAAAATGCGCAATCACTTGCCAATTGAAATGAAATAGATATAATCTTTTCCCGCATCAATTTAGGGCAAATTTACTGGAAAGTTTCTTTTACTCTGTAAACGACTTCGATTACAATAATTACATTTAGTTCCGTGTATGCTGCATACTTGAAATTATATTATATTTCTTTATCTCTATTTAGTTATTTTTTTCTCTTGTTTTTTAGTTTTTACAAGCTTTTGACCTCAAATTGTAACAATTTCTTGACAATAAAGCATTTCACTTTCTTTCTATTTTGTGGTAGGGTTAACTTAAATCAATCCTGATGCATGTCGTAGCGTTTGTCCAAGATCATGATTTCAGATTCGCCTTAATTCCGAGGGAAATAATATTTTTGCAAAATGTAATGCAAATTTGGAATTCGTACTCCATATATCAATAATATTTGTATTTTAATTGTTTGGAAGTACCTTGTATCTATAATTGCAATTGTAAATTTGAAGATTTGAGATGTAGCTACAACAGGCTCTCAAAGAAAATAGTTTTTTTCATATATAATTGGGAAGGTACTTCAAAGTCATACATCGTCGGTGTTGCAGGTTTTCTGCGGTTTATCTATATCCTGGTGAACCGGTTTATCAACTGAATGTAAGATTGCCGAAGATAGGTAATAATGAAGTCGCAGCTGTACCCGCCGTTCTCCACTTACCCGTTTCCCCATTAAAAAATAATGAAAAAATGTTTCCACTGGCGCCGAAGCTCTCTTTTCGTCTTCTTCGATTCACTTTTCCTCTGTGTTTTCTTTCTTTTGCTAGCCTTAACAGCAGAATCCAAACCAATCACCAAAACCCCAGCCCTGCTGAGACAGAACTCCCTTATCAGAGTCTACTCCAAAAAACCTTCCTCCTTTAAAAAATTTTTTTATCCCACCCAAAAATAGTAGCTTCCTTCTCTATCAATTATCTTAACAAATGAGTTCTATAGGAATGTTTGTTGTAGTTTCAAGTTAGACCTAGGCAATTATTAAATTGGATGTATTTGGACCATATGTTTAGTAGTATTAAATAAGATATACAATGCGCTCCATAAGTATGGAGTGAATTCAAGTCTAGTGTTATTACGTACTATGTGTAAAAAACTTCGAACAATTCGATTTTTATTCCTAAATGGACTACTTACAGTATGAAAATATTACTCCCCTCCAATACCACCTTAATTTCTAAGTGCTTACATTACAAAGTCATTTTTCTGATGTCAATCATCTAAATGAGATAGATCAATCTATTTACTAGCAACGAGATGAAGATCCGCCGCATTTTGCACGTACAGTTAGAGATTATTTGAACGAGGTTTATCTCAATGAATTGGAAGACGTGGAACGATGGAATGGCCGGCTAGTTTTCCCGAATTGCCTCCTCTTGATTACTTCTTATGGGCTTATTTGATTATATTCCTAATTTGAGAGCTAGGATAGCGGAATAAATTAACAAAATAACCCCTGAGGTCAAACAAAATGTACGAGAATTCGGTTATTGTCAATAAGTGAATGGTGGATATTTTGAACATTCAATTTAATTGAAAAATACATCATGTGACATCATATTTCTACCTTTTGTGATAGAGACATTATCAAAATTCGAAAAAACTAATTTTCTCAGTTATTATTGCACCAAATTTAGATAAAAATTGAATTGTTCAACAGAGGACTAAGATCCCTTTCCAACAAGGTACCAAAAACCCCCTTTCTTATTTCAAATTTTCGAGGGGGTGCTTATAAATCAGTGAGGGTGCTGGAGGGGTATAATATTTTCATACTTCAATCATTTTTTAAGAATGAAAATCGACTTACTTCAGGTTTTTTTTTACTCAGTATATAATAACGCTAAAATTGAATTTATTCCATAAATATGGACCATATGTTATACCATTGTATAATACCTTAAGTACCGATAATCAAAATCATCCTTTCCACTTCATCATCCTGTATAAATCCTGGAGGTTCGATGGATTTTTTTTCTTCTCAATTCAACAACAAATCCATTTTGCACGGCTCTAGTGAATCGCAAATATTTACACCCGAATATTTCACGCATATACGAGTTATTATTCATTGGTCTGTTTCCATCAATATTCGATTTTTCAATAAATATAAACAATACTCACCAAATAACAAGCGTATAATGGATTTGTTGAATACAAGGATGATCCATTTTGATGTAGATAGAATTAATAACAAGTGATCATTCGTAGCCTGTGTAGGCATTAATAAAATTTTTATATAATTTTTATCCAATTAGAGAGAAAACTCGGAAACGTTTGTTGTTAGGTATTTGAAATTAAACGTGTAGTTGCTATGAAATGAAATTTATATCAGAATATTGTTATCTCCTATTGGTATTGACTGAAAATAATTGGATGATTTTTTTTTATTACCACAATTATTTGATGTTATCAAGACTATTATATCATGTAGGTTCGCAATAAACTAAATCCTTGATGTATATTCTACAATCCATCTTCCATTCATTTGCTATAAGTTAATACTTCGTGTTTCTTATCATGTCATAGAAATCGGTAGTTTTCTCTTCTATCAGCATGTTTACTTCTTGGTTCATTTCTATTCTTTTCAAAATAAGCTCACTTGAGAATCTGTAAGTCATTGCCATCTCTGAGATCTGTGAATAGAATAATATCTTGATTCCTTTATACGCCATCAATTGTTCAGCCTCGGGTTTATGTCTTTATGAAGTTATTTCTGAATTTGCAGATGAAGATAGTATCAAACTATAGAGGGAAAAACAGGAATATGTAATTGAAGATCCAGTTTCAACGAAAAAAAGACGACCACCGATATCACCAACTCAGAACAGAAAAGCTCAGTATTATCAAGTATTAATCAAAAACGGAGGCAAGACAAAATAAAAGACAATGATTCCAGAGAGTAACAAAAGTTAAGAAGTGATAGAATGGGATTTAAACAATAAAAATAATATATTGTGAGTAGATGACCAAGAGAGAATTAAATATTCTGAACAACTTAGATTATGCCTGTAGAGATAAGAGGAAATATTGTAATAATGTGCTGAATCAATGAAGAGACAAAAAAGTACAATACCTAATACTAAAAATAGTTGAAAGGGAACGTCAGAACAAAAATGAATAGAAAAAAAACAAAGTAGAACGCAAATGAAAGTATTTCTAATTATACACTGTTATTAAGACACATTTTTAAAGTATAAAAACTACATTCCATCTATCTGCTATAGTGAGAAATAATAGCGCGGCAAGCAATTAATTTGATAATCTCATAAAAAGTACCATATGGAAATAAAGCCTGGAATTTCAATTTAAAAAAGAAGGACGATGACCCGTATACACTTGAACAAGTTCAGCTCATTTTTGTGTGGATCCATATCCTATGAAACACCACAGCCACTCACTCAAATATGTTAATTGAATTGGGGTTTTTCCCTTCCGATTCCACAACAGCTGTTAACAAACCACATCACAAAAACACTTTATAGAACACGTCTTCTAATTATAAGCCAATATCTTTAATTGAAAATTTCACAATTCTTTCCGAAAACGCTGATGGAATTATAATCAATTATATTTATTTCCCACAAATAATCTCCTATAAATATACTATTTGAAATATGAATTATCGAAAAGAAAATTTTGTATTGGTTGTCAATGTAGATATTGATTGAATGCATATCTCTTAAAATGTGCTAGAAATAAATGAAATGTCGTTCTGTTTTCCATATTTTGAAAACTACTGCGTTCCTAAATATTTAACGGAATAGAAAAATAAGAAAATATCTGAACTCATTTTTTATGTTGTTGCTTCAAAAGCCACTGGTAAAATGTTGTCTAAATAAGTTTCTAATATATCAGTTGCGAATGGTATGAAACAAAAAGAAAACATTCGCTCGATCTTGACAGAAATAATCAATATTAATGTCCCGAGTGCATGTAAAATTGTCGATAATTTAATTTTCTCGAGTGCGCAAATGCGCACGAGAGGAAATTATGAGACAATTTGACATGCACGAGAGGGCATTTTGGCAGACTATTTCCTGAGAAAAATTTAATTTAAAATAAACAATAATTGTTCCTTTTCTTAAAATATAAAATTAAAACCAAATGATGTTTATTAATCCTAGACGAAAATTTGGCACTAGTGCAAATTATCGATAATTTGCACTAGTGCAGTATTATCGCTGAAATTTGATCGTTGCTAGGTAAACATAAAATATTACAGCTTTTTGGTTGGCTTAAATTTTTCGAAGGAAATAGTCACTGTAATTATGTGTTACTCTCACACTGTTCTTATAGATTAAAATAAGGATGATCTACAACAGATAATGGCATGAAAATTCGAAATAATAGCAAAGATATTCAATATAAAAATACTCTTACACATTGAATTCATCATATTATCATATTATATGATATGATAATATCAGCGGCAAAGACAAAATCAATGGTTACTTCCAAGACACCGATCAGATGTAAGCTTGTGGTGGATAACAAAATAATACACGGACGTGGAGACGGAAGTAAGAAACCAAGCTACAAGAGCCTCAAGAGCAGCAGCATACCTAAATAACACAATCTGGCGAAATAAATACATTCGAACTGAAGCAAAAGCCCGCATATACAAGACCGCAATCAGACCTATATTATCCTATGCAGCAGAGACCCGACCTGAGACCTCTAAAACGAAACGGATATTGGAGACTACAGAAATGAAAATAGTTCGAAGAATAGCGGGAAGAACACTAATGGATAGAGAAAGAAGTGAAAACATAAGACGGACATGCGGGATAGATAACTTCAATGACTGGGTACTGTATAGAAAGATCAAATGGAATGAGCACATTGACCGCATGACGGAAGCCTTGGAGGACCTAGGAAAAGATGGAGTGAAAACCTCCCAGGTGACTAAGCAGAGGCAATGATGTGAAGAAAAACAGGCAGTGATGCCTATACACAGCAGGAAGAAGAAAATATTGAATCCCTCATAATATCTGAGGTACCAGAACTCTTCGAATTGTTTATATATAAATATGAGACATTGAATCAGGTTATGAGGAAATACAATTGCATCAGAATTATCAGTAGCAGAAAATTAACAGACCCAGCCAAATGTGACATCATCTGAATGCATAATCATGTGTCAAACAAAAGCAAACTTAGAACTAACAAAATTTGTTCCGACATATGTGGACTTGAGCCGAAGACTTGAGACCCAAACAACAATTGAAAAAAACATACCACACGTAGCTGAGATGAGAATACTACTCACAAAAAAGCCATATACTGGGATACCAGCAACAAATCAACGATTATAAGATAAATGTTCGAAGTAGAAGACGTTGTCATATGAGTCAGAGGTAGAAATAATAAAAAGGATAGATCCTGTGGATATAATGATTGATGATTGGATAATTAACATTTTTAACACTAAATGAAAGGCCTCTATGTAGACCAACCAAGGTATGATTCGAGAAATGAACCTCAGCATTTCAGTAATTTGGTCGAATGGAAGCTACAAAACCTATATCATGGCCAGAAATAGCCAGAAGGGGTGTTGGTGTGGAATAGAGATAGAGGGCCTATGCGCGGCGTTGTATGTTTACTCCTGTTACAAGTTTGAGAACTTTACAATACGAGGGTTGCTACTTACGTTTTGAGATAGAGAAAAATTGATAATTGGATGTGGCTTTGTTTTTCAAAATATTATTTCCCAATTGTAAAAGCATTTTCTCCATTCCGATTAGAGTAGCTTCAAAACAGATGATTTGAATGCATCAAACGCTTTTTGAAGTGTAGAAAAACATTCAACAATTTATTCAAGCAAAAATCATTAGGTGTAAACAAACACAGTATGGCTAAAGAATTATCTATTCGATGTTTTGATTGTTCAAAAACGTTTTAGTTTGAACTGATGTATGAGAGCATTGTCAAATGCCAATGTCAAAACCAGGATTACAATGTGTGCTTGAGCTAGCATTGTCGAGGTGAAGACTGATTCGTCTTCTGCGATGGTTTCACAAATTTGTTCGAACACTTGTGGCAACAAATGCTAGTGTATTAGTCAGAATTAACCGTTATACGTTGCTCTTATCGGTGATACATCTAAAAAACAAGCCACAATTTGTTTGGAATTGTTTAGTGCGCAAACAACTTTAGTTGGATTTGGCTCATCTTGAAAGACCCATCCCTTCAATTTTTTTTGTTCAATTACAGTTTCATATGCATAGATCCATGATTCATCGACTATCACGATCTTATAGACGTCTTTTGAAGTATCGCGGCTAAAGTTTTTCAGATTTTCTTCGCATCATTCGACATGAGCTCTTTTTTTGAACGATTATCTAATTATGCAGCAATCAAGGCAAATAAATCTTTTTTACAGCCAAATGTTTATGCGATATTGAATGTATGCGAGTGGAACTAATGCCCAAGTATACCTCAATATCATGGTATGTCACATGACGCACTGCATCGATTTTTTATAACACCATATCCGATTTTACGCGACCTTCACGATATTTATCCTGTATCGAAGGACGACCACAATTACATTAGGAAAACCAACTCAACATAGTTGCTTGAGATAGTGCTGCATCACCAAAACTCGAAGTGAGTTGATCGGCACACTGCTGTTGGGGTTGAATCCACGTCGAAAGTCGTAAAAAATGATCGCAAGATTTACTTCCAGTTTTTGACCAAGATGATTGTTTCAAATATCTGTAAACAACCCAAATAGCAATCGTATGACAACACGATCTGAGTACGTTCACTATTAAAAATGTCAAACTCTATGATTGCAAATTTCGACATCAAAACCTAAAATTTCGAGATAAACATCGCCAAATGTGTAAAACATCCCATATAATTTGGTAAAAATGTATATTCAAAGAACGAGGATTACAGAAGAAATATGAATAAGGGAAAATATTTAAAAAAACGTGAGGGTGCTGGATACACATTTTCCTGGTAATCTGAATAAAAATTGTGTGTGTGTGTGTGTGTCAGCTCCGACGCACGACTGGAGTTTACTCCTTAAGTTCGATGGTCTAACCAGACGCAAAAAGAGTTTATTTAACTTAAAAAAAATTTGGTAGATTGCCAGAATATTTTGGGCTTCCTTCATTAATTTTTTTTTAATCTGTAAGTTCGCTGTCTCTCGGCTGGAGTTTTTGGTGGTTTAGATTTTTTCCTAGTCAAAAAATATAAAAAAAAAAAATTAGAAAATTTGTGAATGCATAATTATAAAAATTTTAACCGACTTTAAGAAAATTGATTAAAAAAGGTTTTCATAAACATTTTTTTCAAATTATTATAATTAATTTTTTATTTAAAATATAATATTATTTTAATAATTAACAAAAATGCTTATAAAAAGAATTATGTCACTAAATCTTTTACATACAATAATAAATAGTACATGAAAATTATTTAAATAAGCTAAAAAATAACTTTTCGAAAGAAAATTATATAAAAATATTATTATAATGGAAAAGTATTGTCGATTTTTCTGATAATATTATCGAATTATTGACTGCAGTTGTTAATATTTAAAAATTATTTATGAAATAAATCATAATAACGTGGAAGAATTTATAGACATCGACAAAAAAATTAATTTTTGATGAGGTTAGAAATTTTCTATTTTATGTGGATGCGCTCGATAATTCATATTGGGTTGATTATCTAATTTTATGTGTTGTTTTCAAATATATATTTATATGAACTACATAGATAATTATTAAAATATTTAATAAATACAAATTGCACATGCTCATACATATAATACATGAATTATAACGTACCTTGCAACCACGTGTTTGTTAGATGTTCCGGCAATATCATCTACACCTCTTTCTGCCATAGTTATTTGAAAATACTTTCAGTTCACTTTAGCGGAACACAATGATAATAAAATTTCACAATGACAGCAATATAAGTATGTTGACACTGACAAATCATAGGATGCGCACCAAAAACGTAACGAGGTCATTCATGGATAGATTTTACTCCTCACATTTTTGTCATACCGGGCCCCTTATATATGCAAATCGATTCTTAAGGAGTAAACTCCAATAACTACTGTTGATACACTTGAATCAGTTAGATACAAAAATCGACAACAGAGGGAGTTAGAATTCTTTTATAATTAGAAATTTATTTGTTATTCAATTATGTTTGATTCAATTTTAAAATTACCAAACTATTTTCTTATTGTTTTCTCAAATTTTCCCCTTATTGCTTAGCTGTGTGATAATTATAAATATAAAGATGGCTTTTATATGAAAATAAATCGTTTAATAAAAAAATACTTTCCCACTCCTTTCTTATGCCGGCGGCATCGGTTATCAACTCACAGAACCGGAAGATATAGAAGGCTCATAAACTTCAACGAGTAGCATGAGTTAGTTATATATATATATATAAAGCCGAAAATATATTTACCTTAAAGTTTAAATCTGAAATCTGTGTGAGAAATAAATACACTTTTCTTCCGCCTAGATCAGGCGGATAGAATTTCATTTTTGGTATTTACGTTTATATATTGCTTAATTTCCAGAGATAAAACGTTCAGTGAAATTACAAATTAATGCAATTTATAGTTTTGTGAATAATTGAATAAATTGATTTTGTTATAATCTCGTGAATCTCGGTTATGAAATAAGATTCAATTATTCATTAACTTGTTTGTATTGAATTCTTGGTTAATTGGAATTGTAGTTTATCGGAACTTACGAACATTACGAAATTTTGCCTAAATATTTATTACGACCGTGTTAAATATATAAACTTGAGAGAATTGAAATAAATGTTTTTCCACTATTTTCGAAATTTTGTTGTAGTCTATTTAATAGAGAAAAATAATCGAAAAAAGTTTCATTTATACTGAGGGCTAAAAAACATTTTAATGTTTATAACTGCCGCACTTCATTGTATTACTACTACGGTCATTTACTTTAAATTTTTCACGCATTACAACCATTTCTAAATAATTTTGACTCTATCAGAATATGAATTTTGTCTTTACTAAATAGAGGACTTTTTAGCTAATGATTTTGCTCCACATTTCTGTACATAAATGTTTATCATCATCAGTGTTTACTATTTGAATAATTCTCTGAAATCAATGGTACAAAAGATTTTTGCTGATTTATTAGAACGCATTAAATAAAATGGAATTAAAAAAATCTACTTTTGCTTCACCCTTTTGAGTTCTAGAGTTTTAGATTGCAAATTTTTTACAAGATTAATTAACTATTTTATACACGTCCTAAATAAAACCAATACCAAGAATCATAGGATTGTAAATGGCATTTTCGAATAATTGAGTCGAAGCTATTTTATATTTGAAATCTCATTTGGCTGAAGGCTTATATAAATTAATTATTTCAGAAAAAATTGTAGAATTGAGCTGAATTGCTTCAAATTAAAATATTACAATTAAATAATAAGAATTCAAAATTGCACAAACCCCAGTTAAACATCAACCCGAATCCATTTGACTACAAGGCGACGACCTAACCACGCAACCACAAATATCCGTATATGGATCCATACTTAAGTCAACTTGTATTCTTCAGTACAATTTCATTCTCTCTATTAATATCACGTTAAAATTATTACTGTCATATTAAAATTATCCTTCATTTCCCGTAGAGCTTTCTATTAGTGAGATTTTTAAGAGCGAGAAAGTGTGCGTAATTTCAAGTGAATAGGTTGGAATAAAGTGTAATAAAAACGAGAAATCTGAAATATTGTTAGAAGTGGATTGAGTAGATAATTGATCCATCGTAATATTAGAATTCAATTCTTGGATATCCGTTCAAGTTATTATCTTCTGAAATTGGTCACATAAGACGCTGACTTATGTTAAATTTACTGTTTAATTATAAAATTCTTCACAAGGATTGATTGAAGAAATGAAATTTTCCTATTATGTGTGTGGATATAATGTAGACTAAGATATTGCAATGTTTAATATGTTTTTATTTTCAAACAACTGCAATGAAGGAACTTTGTGATTTGGATAAAGAGGAAACAATTTTGACGCTTGTTGAGAAGAGTGTTTTGTTAGTTTAAAAAAATTAGTGAAATTACTTATAAGTACTAACGCTATTTAAAGCATAAGTAAATAGGGTGACCAAACTTAATGCATGAAATATATTATTTCGGTTGATATACATAATTATATGTACGTGAAATTCATGGTAATGTTATACTTCCGCGGTCCCCTCGTTTTTGGCTTAAGAAAATCGAGAAATCATCTGATTTCGATGAATTTTTCTAAAAATCTTCGTTTTCACGGCCGTTTTAAGGAGAAATATATGGGAAATGTGTCACATGGAGATTTCATATAGTTTTATGACTTTAAATGTGATCATAAAGGCACTTCGCATTTAATCGTTCATAACTTTTGTGCCAAGCAACAAACGAAGTTCATATGTATTTTTTTGTTACTCTCCCAAAAAAACGAATATATTGAAAAATGAAAATCACATAATAATGTTTATTTATTATTTTTTCACAAAATCAACCTTTATCGTTATTAATGTACATAGTCGAATAATACTCGTACATTTTCTTTGGTCTACACAATAAAATTAATATTCACAAAAAAAAATTATGTTTAACTGATGATTCCTGAATGTTAAGTAACTTCAAATAATATTTTTGAATGCAAAATTTGATATTTTCATGTTTAATGGCAAAAAATTCATTTGTGTTTTGAACAAAAAAGAGACAAAATTTTCAAAGACAATAATTTTAAAACGAACTTGTAAATAGAGGGAATTAGGAGTGGGGCGGTGGGGGTGTGCTAAAAATTCAGTCTGCTTTTCAAACACCATCCCCCACCCCTCGCCACACTCCAAATTCTCTTAAAAGTTCAACCTTAGTAAGATACCATTTCTTTAATGGTGAAAATTCCCAATTTTTCGAAGTTAACTTTCAATATAGTACACTTGATTAAAATAAATGATTTTAAGAATGTTTTTGTTCATATAACTTCAATGATTACTTATTAAAAAAGATACAAACGGTTATATCTGAGAAAAGGTCAATTTTAAGAGGAATTATTATTTTTAATTGTAAAAAACATGATAAATCAACATTTTTCTATAATTTGTTTTCAATTTTTTCGTTTCAAACAATTATACACGAATGAGTGCATTTTCTTGAACATTTAAAGCCCTGAAATCAAAATAAGTTTTCATTTTTTTATTCCCATAATTTTTCTCGTAAATCTGCCGTAAAACGAAAATTAAAAAAAAATCCATTGAAATCAGATGATTTTTCGATTTTCTAGAGCCATAAAACGAGGAGACCGCGAAAGTATAAAATTACCAAATTCATATCTGATCTCCACCTGCAATTTTAAAGGGAAGGACGAGCTTGAGCTATGTCTAGCTGGTTTGAGAAATGTTATTTGTTTCAAGCTTATTACAGAAAATAACCTAGAAAAATGGAAATATATGATTCGCTACGATTCACCCAAAAAGGTACCTAATTTATTCAAAACGATGGAACACTTATTTATCGATTTTCACTCCCTAAATAATTTACTGGTGATAAAAAATTAATAAGCTGTAGTAGGGAACGAAACGGTTACAAAAAGTACATTTGGGGAAAATGTACCAACAAAAAATCAATTAAATTGTGATTTAACTTTCGCTGCTTAGTAGTAAACAGTTAATAGTAGTAGGGAAAAATATTATTTGAAGATATTTGCCAAAGAGTGAAACATAAAAATTTCAGTTATTTCGTATAAATTCACTTTGAAAAATTTCTAAAAATTATTTTGATTCTTTTATACGTTAAAATGTATATCTATGCATTGATATTCGATATACCCGTACGAACTTGATAATATAATCATTCATATATCACTAATTCTCTCAATCAACAAACTTCTCCATTCAACAAGTGTCAATTGTATGAAATAATCTTCAGTAGATCACACGGTGTTGTTAAAAAACGAATCACAGCCGCTATACTTCACAAAAATTAGCTCATGCAAAGAAACATGTATTAAAATATCACCCTTAAAACGCACATTGCCTCATTAATTCAAGACATCAGAAATGTTAGCTAATGATTTGTTTTAACTTTCATTTGGTGTCATTTACCTTACATACTTTTATTTGGATTTCTGAAATAATGTTACATGTCTTTCAAAAAATTTCGTTAAAAATATACGTCTATGTTTTCATTTGAATCTATAACTTTCACTTCAAAATATACATTTCTTAAAATTAGATCCACATTTTGATAGTTAATTATTAATATTTCAATCACCAACACTCACAATTACAGTATCTGACGTACCTTTCGATAACCAAGTTATCGTCTTCAGGGACTAAAGGTAAACTAAAACCTATTAACTGTACCTAGTTTATATTAAATTCTCCCTCCCGCGTAAAATCATTCCAGGGGTAAAACCACTTCGGCGGGAAATTTCACACGTCAATTAACGTGTTCCTACATTTAAAAATCGCAATGCTTCTAAATGAATCTAATAATTTATCATTGGATACACTTTGCAACAATTTAACATTATTTATATTTATTTCATAATTATGACTGTCTCCAGAGCAAATTTGCACTGGAACTTACCTTAGGCAGACTAAGAGGTTCGTTAATGTCCAGTTTAAAGAGCAATATCTCATTTAAATTATGGACTGAACGAAAAATCTTGAAATATATATAAATATTGTCAATATCCAATAATAAATTATTGCATGCGCTTGAAAGCATTGAGATGATTAAATGTGAGAACAGTTTAAATAAGGTGAAGGGGCTATTCCTTACAGACCTCTCTGAAGACGACAACTTGGTCATCGAAACGCGTGTCAGTATTGGTGTTGTGGTAGTGTAAACAGAGTGCTCATTATAACAGTTCCAGAAATTCCAACTTAATTGCAATCTGATATTCGCACTTTTTCGTTTACATTCACATTTTTTCCTAATATTACTACCGAAATTCTGATAATTGAAGTTACAGAATCTGGTATTGCGCCTTATATACTAATTCTGTTTTAGTTATTCACACACCAGGCTAAAAACGCCAAAGAAAACTTATGAATCGGTGGTGTGATAGATTAATACGTAACCACGTATCATGGAGAATATGGGAACTATTCTCACAGCTGTAATGAGAATTTTGCTGAATCTACCACTACTAAATATAATCATACAAAATTGTGTTATTAGTGCAGCTGATATAGAATGATGTGATGATATATTGATAAAACTATCCCAAAATATAGTTTCAACAATTGTCTCATATATTTCGAAAGGTCTAATAGTGAAAATAGGGGCGCTAAAAAAATAATAGTACCTAACAAAGGACGTAAAATTGTTCAAGCAGAAATAACGGTGATCTACCACTATGCAAGAAACTAGAAGATAAAAATTAAAATATCGAATTGTTTTATAGATAAACAAGTAGCTCTAAAAACAATGTAGTGCTGAACTATGCGCTAATTTGGGATTTTGTGTGGACGAAACTCACTGGGTGACTGTAGTAAAGACACGGTGGCCTGGGTACCCAAGCAT
Organism: Diorhabda elongata; assembly: GCA_026230145.1. Lineage (NCBI taxonomy): Eukaryota > Metazoa > Arthropoda > Insecta > Coleoptera > Chrysomelidae > Diorhabda > Diorhabda elongata. Next base: position 46,402,608 of record CM047926.1, read on the forward strand.
CATTTTGATAAATGTTCAAAACAGCTATGTCAATACTATTCGTTGGACTACCACATGCTTTCAGAGCAGCTCGAGTTTATGGTGGGAGAGTTCATGGTATCAAAGGTGAACAGAATAGTTTATATTGCATTAAAACACCAAATAAGGTTTTGTAAGCTTAATGAACACCTAGAATTGATGGGGCTCTAAGTCTAATCTACTTGGAGGCTCTACCAATCACAGGAAGAAACTACGGAATACAATATACATATTAGTGGAGCTAGCGACTGGAGAGAAACTACTTGAAAGTTGCTGATAACCATCATAAGAACAATAAAGATGGAAAATTGATTATGTGTTCAGATAACCACCATAAATCACTCCATTGTATAGTTTGATTAAAACTTTATTTTTGTGAGAATGTCCAGTCTATGGAATAATTAGAACTCAATATGCGGTCGAATTGAAATTTGGGAAGCTCATCAATCAAATTTACTCTCTAAATACTCCAGAAATCGAATATTATTATACCAAAAAAACAACTCTACTTGACCAAACCACGTTGAAGAATTTTTCTCAATCTTAACCTTCATGAAGTTGTATAAACCAAGAGTATCAATCGATCAATAAACCTCCAATCTAGTGAAGTTGTTTTGACGAGATTTCTGAATGAATCGAGAGTAACGCGATCAGCCCTACAAATTTCGAATCTCTATATGTCGGCTTATATGTTGGGTATGATTCATTTATTATATTCTTTGTGTATTGTTTCCGGGTTGGGAACAGTCGGTAATCGTTGGGAGACAGATCTGAAGAATGTGGTGGATATAAAAGCTCAATTCATTGACAATTATTTCCACTGTAATATGTTTCCCTTTTGTCAAAAATGAGCAATATCCCGTGTGTATTCGAAGATACAGGGTTCATAACCTTGGCAGTGGATAGTCTAAGTTCGCTTAGGATGACTAGTCGATGAATCAAGTCGACTCAGATGTCTAGGTTTCTTTCATGGTCACGGCATAAGAAACAGCCCCATAAATCATTAAACGTTTTTCTTGTTTATGTAATACGTAAATGTTATACGAATATTTCATGGTGAAACCACTTGTTCTGAATGTCTTGATCATTGAGATTATCGGTTCTTTTAAGGTTGCGTTTGAACCTGTCAACGTCCTGCTACTTCCCAAGTCAATCCTCCAGCTTGACAGTATTTTTTGTGACTAAAAAACAATCATTTATTCATGATTATTATGATTTTTAACAAATTTAAGTTTTTTTTTTTCAAACGTATTATATATTTTATGATATCAGAATAACATTTATATAGTCCATGTAATTGAAATTGTGGAATTTCCGTTTCAAAATAATTGAGAAAATTTGCAATGTATGAATCTAGACAAAAATTATCATACATTATTGTGATTTGTATAGTTTTAACGTTTTTGGGTGATATTTTAAAGTATAAAATATCTGGTATCCATAAATTGGGCTCAGACAGTACCTGACATACACCCAAAAATTGACGCCGCTGCTAGATCTGTTCTGATTACAGAGTTCGATATGCCACACACGACCAGTGGCGGCGTCTGCCTGAAGTAGGGGCGTTATAGCGGCAAGGTAACGAGAAGATAGCTAGCTATTGGTCAAGTAAGACCTTTGGTCCTCTGTCCTTGTTTGTGGCGTTGTGACAGTGTTGTGCGTATTAGAAAAATGTTGTAGTGCGGGGTGGTATACTGTATTCCTAAGATAAGAAAGAACAAATAATAAAATAAATAGATAACCTTGAATCACTGAACTAAGTTTGGACGTAGGAACCAAATCGACCAAAAATTTCTCTCATTTTCTTTACCAATAAGAGAATAAAATCCCCTTACTTATATCTTATACTTCAACACCAACATATTGAGTCTTCACAACATGACTAGCTAAATTTCTAGTAACTCCTTCAATATTATAACATAGGAAAATTGACTATTTCACTTAGAAGGGGTATTACAAATTCAGTTGAATCTCCTAAAATTGTTTATGACAAACAGTTTAACTCAAAAATGTGCAGTTCAAAGTTCAATGGCTGCTTTCTCTCAGTTCTCGTAAGCAATAAATGAAGATACTAATTTTAATATCAGATTTACTTAGTTATCTGTAGATTTGTACAGATATATTAATTTTTCTACAGTTCACCTTAAAGACGAGGCATTCATGAGTCCAAGAGATCATCTGCATTCAACTCAAATAGATATTTTCAGCGTCTTGCAGCTCGTGTTTTGTAATGAAGTGCTGCTACCGAGCTAGCTACAATTTCTTGAAAGTGATAGTCACTAAGTGCTAATTTAGGTTGTAGCTTGGATAATTGAACATATCTTCCTTGAGATTCTTCTGTTACATCGGCACAATGCGGACATACAATCTTATGAAGCAAAATCACTCCAGATAAGAGCATAGTATACTTCCTATGTTATATTCGTTCTTTGTTTCATGAAAGCAACAAGAAGTACGCATATTTTTTTCCAAAATACCACATTCCTTGTTATCCTTTTCCTTCTCTTCTCCGGCCCTGTAGATAGCTTTGTCTAAAAATTCACATAGTTTCCCTATCCGCCCAGCAGCAAATCACAACGGGCGTCCCTCTCTCTTTCTGATCTTTAAACTTTGTTCAAACTTTTGGAAGTGTATGTGCTTCTACTACTTCTGCTATTCCTTCTTGTCTGAATTATTAGCCAGGATCTAATAACATCTCCAGTCTAAATAGTATGTGGGTGACTTTTGCAATGTTATACCATGTGGGACACTGTCTAATTTCATTCGCTTCATTCTATGGTTGAAATTCAAGTTTTGAATATTTGAAGAACGTGATATTTCTAGAAATTGTTCAATAATCGTGTAACTTCGTGTCGTCAATTAACGATTTTTCAACAGCGACAATCTTTTGTTCTTAATCACCATAATGGAGCTGTTTGACTTTCCGTCAACTTCCTACACACTACCGATGTCATTCACTTATTATATTATAATTATAGTTTATAGTTAGGTAGTGGTGCAATCGTACAACGTACACTCTACAGAGGAAAACAGTACTTGTACATGAACAAGTTGATGGTGGTTCGAAACATACTTATATGTTTATTAAATAATTTAAATGACATAAAGGGTTGAAAGAATATGATCTAATTGCACCTCAGTATGATAATATTGAAAATGGAGAAATTTTAGGTTGAAAATGATGCCACCAAACCTAGCTAAGTACTTTCATATTAGTAATTGAAATAGCTTATGAGATAATTTTCACTTAGGAGAACAGTTTCTATTTTTCAGGTTCATACGAAATAAGAATATGAAATTATTACAACAAATGTACTCTACAGAAGTTTATTTTTATGATGGATGGAATAAAATGTTCCTGAAAATTAGTTACGCCCTGTAGTGCGTTGTTTCCTGCAGCAATGGTCGTTCGATGTATGTCTAGACGTTGTGTAACTCTGAATGTATAGTGCAAAGTTTAATGTTTTCAATCAGCCATGTACAGCTCAATGTCATAAATGATTGAGTATATATTCTCACTAAAATAAGTTTTGTTATCAGTTAAAATCATATTTGAATATATAATATAATAAAAAACCAAGAAACAATTCAAACCTATATTTAGAAGCATTTTGCATAAATGCTCTAAATGAATTTTAATTCTCAAATTATAAAAAACAAATGCGGATAATCAAATGATAAAACAATCAATTATTGATGATTCTTTTTCTCAAATGTTCAAGCTCAACATTTTATGGTGATTGCAAACGTTTTTTATATTTTTCCAAATAATTTTAGACATAATGAACGAATCTTTTCTTTACACTCTAGAACGTTTTTTGTTCAAGCATTCTTTCACGGTCAGGCTCAGTTTTGAATGAATCATAATACGATATGTTCAAATAAAAATTTAAAATATTTCGCAAGCATTCAATTTCGTCATTTTTATTGTCCAAGTATACACCAAGATTAACCTGAAAACTGGGAGAGTCGATAAAAAGTATTTGTTCAGTTTATTTATTACTTCATATTTTGCTTCGTTGAAGAATGTAATCAGAAATTTGAGTGGTTAAAATGATTTCTCTTATTGAAGATAAACAAAGTGAGATAAATGGCAAGTTAAATAGCTGTTAATCAGCAGTGCATATACCGTAGTTAGCTACGAAGAAGCTGGACATTATGCAAGACAATCTGTAGCATGCCACTATTCCTACTGACGCAAGTTTTGTGAAACAGGCTTTGCATCAAACTAACATGACAATTATGAGATTTAGTCGAAGTTTCAAATTCTACTACCCCTATACTGAAGAGCTACTGCCGTACAGTCTAAGATTTCCAAGAGAACGTGTCCACTGAAGTAACAAAATAGAAAGTAGTTTTTGTTTATTCAGTTGTAATCGCAGAACACCATTTGATGGACATTGACAAATTTTGTTATGGGCTCTATTATAGTTTGACAGAAATATCCTTAAAGGGTTATACTAGAGACGGTTCAAATCTTATTTGGAAAAAGATAGAATACCAAAATGTGTAAAACATACAACAACAGCTGGGAACAAATTGGGATAATTTGGATCAATATTTTTGCAAACATCCATTGAAAGTATGCAACTATTATGTATCAGTATTCATTTTTTCGGTTTAATTATGATCGTTAATTGGATTCTAATTTACAGATTTGATTGAATATATTTCTCATATGCTTTGCACTTTTTTGTCAATATCTATTGATACATTTTAAAAAAATTATAAATATAGAATTATCTGTGTCTTTGTTATGGTAATTGTTAGGATTTAAATATTTATACAGGGAAAAGAAGCAAATATCAATTTAATTTTTAGATTGATGGATTTTTCTTATACTATACAGATATTTTTCTGGATATGGACTTTCAATTTTCCAATTTTATAAGCTATTATCAAGAATTAGGAATGTCATTCGCTTGTTATTCTAAGAAGTGATTTTCCTCTGTGCTTAAATGTCCTGAATCCGAAAGCTCATTTCTCCGTTTTATTTTTTCTTGGTACCCTTCCTCGATAGTCAAATAGTCAGAACAGAATGCTCTCGATTGGAGTTTAAATATCTTGAGAACCAAGTTGGTAGATATACCAATCTGTTACTGTTGATTTTAAAGTGTGGCAATGAAAAATCTAATTTTATTTTTTCCTTCAATCTCCGCTAAATTTTTCAATGACTATATAGAATATTTGGGGTTTATTTTGAGTTTATATATATAATAAGTTTTTTATGATACGAAATAGGACAAAATAATGAAATCGATTTTCTTGACGTCACATTATATGGAATTAACAATAACAGAACAAAAAAGAATGGTATATGAAACCAACTTGGTCATCAAGATATTTGAACTGCAATTCATAACATCCTATGTCACAAAAAAGATTAGTGATATTAAGTTTGGCTGATAGATCTATCCAACTATCAGATCCTGAATTTAGATGCCTCGCTATTCAAAAATCGAAAACTGCATCGAAAGAAAATAATTATCCCAAACAAATGATAAACAACTTATTCAAGAAAAGGATAAACAGTTATAATCAATTAGGAAACAAAACATCAAAACATGAAACAGTTCTTACTATATGTACAAGGACTTTCCCAACAACTATTAAATTATTTCGATGAATTTGATATTAGTATATGTCATAAAGGACATAGTACATTATCCAAATATTTCACTAAACTGAAATATAGATGACCAAAACACAAGAAAAGTAATATTATATATCTCAGTATTTAGAAAATAGACTAATAGTTCATCAATACATAAATTCAATTATAAAGATTGGAAAATTATTGGAACATATACAAAAAAGAGAATTTTTAGAAATAGTTTACATTCATAAGAACGAAAAAGTATAAATGATAAAAAAGAACCAAATAATTTAATTGAAATTTACAGCTCTATTTTGTAAATTCTAATACAAATAATTTAATTTATGACGTACATATTTGAGATGTAAAAACTAAGGAAAAATTAATCTTTCGATTCAGTCATATTTTATTTCTAGATGAAACATGAAAAATACATTCATTCTTGCATTTATGTTCACAAAATCCTCCAAAGAAACAAGTTATTGCTGAATTTCTCCATACATGCCTATCAATACTCTGATGGTATAGAGTAATAATCCATATCCACTTTACTGCAAAAGAATGACTATGTCCCAAACTAGGTAGAGTATATAGTTATTAACCTCTATATCCGAAAAAAACCTAACCTGAATCTTTAATTGCCGTTTTAGTTTCTGGAAACACTGTTCATTATATTGGTCAGCATGTTCTTATCCTATTGTTTAAAAAAATGTTTGTCAACTATTCACATCTACAGTCAGTTCTATTGAGGTCGAAACAAAATTATTCATCTGTGCAATTGTTCAGTTAACACGCGTTGAAACAATTTATACCTTTCGAGACCTCCGCTTTACTCCGTTTACATTTGTAGTATTAAACTTAATTCTCACTTTGCTATTTCTATTCCTTAATTATCAATGCTTCGCAGCTCCTTTAAATTGTTTGCACTATAAGCAAAGTACAAAGTGACCTTCCCTAATAAGTAATAGTGTATAATGAATGTTTTCAGTATGGGAATATATTTACAGAATCAATACCAATGTACGAGGATTGTACCAGAAGTACCTGACTCAACAAAGAAAACAGAAGAAATTTGTAAGAAGATACACAGTTAAAAATCGTAAATCCGGACTTCTAATACGCGGAATATCTAAAATCCGGACTAATTCGTTCGTATTGTAATTTTTAGCTTCTGTGTTTGCCACTAGATGGCGCCGCCATACATAACGATAGCAAGAATAATAAGCTTATAAAGTATTTGATCTCCTTATTATTATAATTATTCTATAAATGTGTTTTAGTGCGGTATTAAACGCGATTTTATGCATACCTCTCCCTTTATTTGCATTATTATGTAATGCGACATGATTAGTCGTTAGCGCGTTAGATGGCGCTACCATAAATGTATTCAAATGTTCCTATGATTCAAAATACAGAAATACGTATTTACGATGTTGTACTATATTTTACAACGTAATCTCCATACACATTTCCCAGCTATGTTCGATAAGTTCAATACCTTTTTTATAATAAGAATCTTCAAGCTCCTTGAACTAGTCATTAACTGCCTACATCACCTCTCCATTGCTGGAAAATCTTTGACCACCGAGCCATTAATTCAAGTTTGGAAACAGAAAATAATCTGAGGGGCTAAATATAGCGAATAGAGTGTATGAGGTAGCAACTTAAACTTTAGTTCATTTATTTTGGCCAATGCAATAACAGATGTGTAAGCTGGTTGCATTATAGTGTTGAAAGAAACTTTTTTCTTAGCCAAATGCGAACGTTTTGCTTGATTTCTTTGCAATAAGTTTCCATAATACTCACCGTTGATAGATTTTTGCTTATTCAAGATAGTCAATGGAAATAATCCCACGTGCATTCTAAAAAACTGACGCTTGCAGATGGAACGATCTTCGCCTTTTTTGGAGCCGGCTCTCTCTTCTCAATCCATTGTCTTGATTGTTTCTTTGCTTCGGGTGTGAAGCGATGTACCCACGTTTTATCCATAGTTATGAAACTGCGCCAAATATTCTGCTTAATTTCTATGAAATATTGCTAAACACTCGATGGAAACATCAGCCAACGCGGCAACCATTTTGCGCACAGCTTCCTCATGTCAAAATTTTCGATTAATTTGCGATGTACTGCACGTTTTGAAATGCCTATAATTTCTACTAGCTCGCACAATTGCAGTCGACGATCACCCAGTACCGCTTTGTGTATATTCTTCAACATTTCTGGAGTCGTCATCTCATTTGGTCGTCCACTGCGATGCTGGTCTTTGCAGGTCGTATGGCATCGTTTAAACTCTACTACCCAATATTTTACTTTTGATAACGAAGGGCAGTCTTGCCCACAGTAGAATTTAGTTCAGCTTTTATATTGGTTGGGTGAACGCATTTGAAATAGATGTTTTGTATCACATAACAATAACCAATTGTTTCCATGTTTACAAATTCACTGAAATTCACTATTGATGGCTGCCACACAAATACTAAACAACGTTGCGTCTTCAAACTTTTTCAAGCAACTACCGTCATCTCTAGGTCAGGCCAGGTACTTCTGGGACCTCGTACGTTACTTTTAATTGAATGAATATACAACGTACTGCTGAATTTCCACATACTTTTCTAGGATTTGAAAGTTTTTCCTGATTTTTGAATATAATTATAATTAAAAGTGAATTTACTTGGAGAATATTTATATTTTGACAAATATTCTCATAATTATGTGAGGACAACGGTGATAATAGATCAATTTTTGTTTTTAACTGTTAACAAAAGATATTTGAGTGTTAATATCTAAATTGGGTTGTACATTTAGGCGTTTTAGTAAAATTAGGCGCCACCGCCTGGTAAGTACTATCTTTAATGTAATGCCGCGTATGTTACAACGCAACTACTGAGCACTGCCATTTACCTTTCTCCTATTCCCTCACCTTTGTATATACAATAAATACACGATAAAACATACAAATGTTATTTACACATAAATGTTACGTAAAAGTCGGAGAATTATTAGTGTAAGAAGCAGACACGCAAAATGATATCATTTTATGTTGGATGTATGGACATAGGTATTCGTTATCAATTGAAAAAAGTTTTCTGTTTAACATCTTAATTGCAGCCTACTGAATTTCTTTTCCCAATGTGAAGCGAAGTTGTGTGTGATGTGGCATATATTTTCTTTTATTTAGTAGAGGGAAATAAGACAATGTCTGAAATATTAGAAAGTATGGTATTTTGTGAAAATTCAATGCATCTCCAACATTGCAGACATACTAAAGTACAGATTGATTGATATAACATAAAGAGTATTGTTTTAATTGTTCCACCTCTTTCGATTTTTCATTGTATGCTAGTCGATAAAACTAAAATGGAGTCATTCTAAATTTTATGATTTCTTATTAGGTGTTGACGAAATTTGAATTTAAGACTAGAGATTGTTCGGAAAACATTGAAAATACTCCTGATTTCTAATATAAAATGTCATGATACGAATATCACAAGAACTGTCATCATTTTTCAGTTTTAACCATATTAAGCGAGCTATTCGCAATTGCAAACTGCATTACTGTTATTCCATTATCAGAAAATAACAATGAAAATCCATTATGAACTGAAAACGATCCAATGTGATTCTGGGACGCGAAAGTAACTGCAGAGAATCAAATAACGAATAATATAATTTGAGGATAATAGTTGCAGAATTGGTTGAAATAAAGTAATTCTTAATTCAATCTTCAGTGAAATAATGATCTATTAAGAAAACTGAACACATTTGGAATCAATAAAATGCCTCTAGAATGAAAATATAAAACTCTCCGATTCGATACGTTTGATACATCATAAATTTATGTTATTTGAAATGGAAATTATACTGAACGATAGACTGTAACAATCAACATAGATGGTTGAGAGAAAAGGAATTGTTGAGATTCAGAATATTGTGTATCCTCAATATTTCAGCCTTTGTCTGTGACTGAAAAAAAAACATTAGAGCTGGAAGTCGTTACAGGGTTGCTGAAACTTCCATTGGTCAAGCTATACGGTATTATAACATATAGAATTATAAATTTATAGTAGATATGTTTTTGCTCTCATCCTCTGTCTTTTCTATCGTTATTGTTTCACCGACTCATATTTGTTCAAAAAGATCCGCACATAGACGACTAACTGACAAAAATCTCATTAGATTCGTAATTTGACAATGATACAAATTAGGTATCAAATTAGATTGATAATTCGAGATATTTATCTTCAGAATTGTTTGTATGCTGCATTTCAAGTTTCTAAAGGCATTTCATCAAGGTCCATGTTATGCCAGTATAAGGAGTCGCTTCTTTTTCATACTTTTATTGAATAATTGGCAAATTGTTGACTATGAAACCTCAACAATTATCGATAGTTTGATTTTGATATTTGACACAGAAATCCTGAAATGGATCTCTTATTATCACATTCAATCTATGAGATTAATAAACAGGCACCTGGAAATAATCAAATAAGTTTGTTCGCCTTTCCTTAATTCGATGAGAATAGAGTTGAAATGAGATGAGAGTAAATTAACTAGGAAAACGCATCTTTTACACCTTGAAGAAGGAATTTAACTACATTAAAGACAATGGTAGATCCAAATTTTGCGAATTGATAGTCTAAAAAACAGAACATAAAGCAATCTTTATACTAAGATCACTTTTCTGCTCTATATCACGGGTCTTCAGTTTAAACAATGTGATAACACGATAGAAATATCAGAAAATATGTATTTGTCGACCATATCCAAGCAAGAGACCAAAGATGCAAAGAAAACTTCCAACGAGTGGCTTGTAAGGTAGAAAGCGATTCGTCATTATATGTAGTTTATGAAAATCGAATTTTCTCCAAAAATATGAAGTGGGATGCAGGTTTTAATATGTCGAGGAGTTTGATAACCTGATTATACTGAGCCACGTAAGGCATCAATTTGCAATATTACAGTATCCGGTATAGAACTGATACTCAAATGGAACGAACAATCAATTGCACCACTAGCTCTTGACAAATCTAGATCTCAAATCGAAGAGATGAATAAGCGGACTAAAAATTTGATTCATCCAATTTTCCAATTTTATGTAAATTGCTAAAATATGCAATAATATATTTATTCAATAAAATAGAAGATAACAAAATGCAAGAGTTTTCTAGTTTAAAATGAATTTTCTACCTTTATATCCGCTGTAGATCAAACTTATCTTGAGAATGCTGGGATTTAAATCATGTCTAGTGGTTGGTCTCTGCTGTGGGGATCTAGCGGTGGGTTAACATTTTGTTTTATTTCGGCCCCGTCGTCTAGCAGCTGTAGAGTCACAGGAAAAATTGAATAATAAAACGGATATCCGGATGTGAACAACTAAGGAAATAACTATGGGCTGAAGCTTATCTTTGTAAATAGGAGCTATATTTTAATACATATAAAAACTGAACTCATATCTCTGAACTGAAAACTGACAAAAATTTTATTTATACTGTTCTTCAAAGACACATAAAAGAGAAATATCCTCAAAAATAATAGATGATTCAACTCGAAATTTTCCACAAATAAATAAGAAATAGAAGATATATTGTCATTATATTTACATCTAGAAAAATCTGGATGATGTTAAAACTAAAAAGAAAACAGATATATTCTGCAAACACTCAATGAGCTTTAATATTGATATTAATAAGGGTTGATGAGGAATACCAATCAATGAGTTTTGTGAATTCAATCATTGAGACTGATTAAATTCATTCAATATGTTTTAAATTGGTATTTGTGAAAGTTGTGTTTTTTTGTGAATAAAGTTTTTCAAAAACAGCTTTTCCAGATAGATTTACATAATAGGAAATATTTTTTCATTTATTCATTATACTTTTTATTGTTTCAATAATTATAATCCAATTACTTCGACTAGCTTATAATATTGATGCGTCGCATCGGTAAATAGACTATAGTTGCTCAATAATTTTAAATAATATTTATTGAGAAAGAATTAACTGATTTTGGTATAGGAATTATTTATATTCAAAGGGTTACATAATATTTTCATAATCAACCTAACCATATAATACTAACAACAAACAAAATCAAAATTGTTTAATCAAATTTTTGATGTATATCTCTACAAAGAAATATAATTGCTCTTTTATTGGTACCAATAAATCAAATTCAGTTATCTTGGGTTTATAATTGATGCTTCATATAGAATTTCCAAATTTCGTTCCTAATGGTACCAGAAAACTGCATCACTACATATAAATCCAATCTCAGGAACAACTTGCTGAATTTTGTATGCCAATACTCAAATAAATTCCTATTAAACTATCTCTCTTTATATTTTTTCATAAATTTTCTCAATTTCCTCGAAATTCATGAGAAAGTTTCCGTAAAAAGATAACTGTTGTCAATCAATTCCCAACTGCTTCCAAACATTATTTTTCAGATATCACAGATGTTCTATATGGACATATATTGACATAACTATTAATAATTACAAAACTTTTTTTATTAATTGTCTCTCAATAAGGAATTAACTTATTTTCCAGTTTTTCACCAGTTCACTTGATGCAAATTGTCACTTTTTTATTGATTTATATTCTTTGATAGGACTTCATATTCCAATAGAAAAATGTCTACAACATAATTTCTAAATTCCATATATGTCTCTACTGATGACAACTAGAGATTTATCCATAATCAGTAGTTAAAATGGAAATAATGCTGCCATATAAGAAGAGATTTCTCATATGACACCTCGTTTCTGAGTTATGGGCGTTTAAAGTCGCAAAATCATAACTTATTTTTAAGTATATGTCCTAAATTATACATCCATTATTTTTACAGGGACATTCTGTACAATATAAATATAGCAAAAATTAATTTTTCTGCATTGAACTGCATACTGTTAAACATCGAGTCACTTACATAAAGAAAAAATTGAAAATTCAGTCCAATCTACAATTTATCAAATAAGAACAAATGAAAACTATGAAAAATGTTCGAAGTGGGCACTTTGCACTTCGACACACTTCCGGAGTCTACGGAAGATATTTCTAGGAAGAGCCTTCCAAGATCCTACCTTATAGGCATCACAATGGAGGTTTATTCTATCGGTCATTAGGGTGTTGCATATACAAAGCTTCTAAGATCCCCAAAAGGAGGAGGTTTTGAAATACAATGAGCCGCCCCCGGCCTTCAGATAGTAGTATGGAATTATTTACTCCGTCAAACACACTACATGGATATACGTAATCATCAATTGAAAATTCATAATGATTGGTTGTATAATTTAAACAAAATATTTAAATATAAGTTCTGATTTCGCAAATTTAATAGCCTCAGAAGCGAGGGTTTATATGCGAAAATTTTTGTTATGTCACAGCATTATTTTCTCGTCATATACTCACTCCCGAATTTTTTCCCGAAACACTCTGTATTATACCAATATAGGAATCAATTGCAATGTCAATTTTTGAAAAAAAAAAAATAACAAAACTGACTGTAAAAGAATGTAAATTATGGATATTATATAATTTGTCTACCATAATATTATATAAAAGATTTATTGACGTTTATGCATTATTCAGATCTATTCTCTAGATTATTATGGCTATAACGTTTAGAAGTAATGTATTGTGAATTTATAAAAGCAGGGACCCGTTAAGTGATCAGTATTATTCGACTCCCTAACGTAAACGAGTCTGCTGAAACGAAAACATAAATATAAATATTGAAAAACAGGAAGAAAGTAGAGGAAAAACATGAAACATACAGAGCCGAATTGACTTTGTCGATTAAAGTGAAATTTGATTCACACCTGAGCTAAAAATTGAATAATAATGTACTTAACTCACAACTCAACAATTAAATTCACCACTTTTTTGAAATTTCGTTTTTAGAAATAGCAAAAGCAAATAGCAAAAAACTTTCCTCAGACTCATCACTGAAGATAACAATCCTCACAATGTACTAATCGATGAAAAAAGTGAGAAAAAGAAAGGGAGTTGGATCCGCTCTGGCATATAGGAAGTTCAAGCGAACTCAATTGATTATTGATTGATAAGATTAATAATTAGTCAGAGCTTGAACAACTACTATTAACTGCATCTTCTTATATATTTTGCACTACAGCCTGCTCACGTATTGTTCATTCTCTCTCTACTTTATTTATGTACAAAGCAAGCACAAGAGGGTAAACCCTTTCACACTCGAGTAGCTCGAGTGGTGCCTACCGTGTGGAGATGCCTGTGGATATTGATCTTGAACTTCTATATGTTGTAACTTTTGGAATCACGTACCTTCGTAGCTGATTTCAGAGACTTGCATTTCTCTAATGGAAGGATAAATTGACGCTCTGGGCATCCGCAGGATTACTCTATATTAAAAAAGCCTCGTCTGTATGTCTTGAAGATCTTTAGATATCCATGAATTTGCCAACCTTCATCAACTGTAATACACTGTTCAACGTTGGATGTTCAAGTTAGCTTAGAGCTCTAAAAAGGTGAAATTTATTATTAGTTTTCTCTGAGTATCCGACTGTGGAAAGGTTGGACTACCCTTAAAGGATCAATGGCAATAAAGACTTCAAATTGGAAATGATAATCTCTAGATACCTTATGAAGCTCACAAAAAAAATCTGATTTCAAAAATATGTACAAGAAACAAAATAAACTAAATGCTAGAATTTTTCGCAATTCTTAGCGTATTTTCAAAAATTAGTAGTAGTAGTAGTAGCATGTCGACAAGAATAAATTATAAAACATGTTTCATGAATGTAAATTTAAAGAAGCATTGGTAAGTCAAGCCAAGTCTTATCTTTTCTATCTTGGAGTGGTATAGGCCAATATCCAATAAACACGAATGAACGAATGTCCATATAAACTTGTTATTTGCGTAAAATACCAAACCAGGTTAATATCAATCTATAAGAGTCTGAATTTTCATCTTATTTTAACATATTTCTACATCTTTCTAGCACCCGAGTTGTCTTCTGATAGATATTAGGCAACCATAAAGAAAAATTTATGGTGTATCAAAAAGTAGTTTTCAACTCACTATCGAAAAATATGAACTTGATCCTCATAATATTACAATGATTCAGAGTCACTTCTTATTGATGAGAATTTGACTGGTTACAAATACTTGAACTAGTTAAAAGACCTTTAATAACCCAAATACTGAAAGATGCGAAGACCTACATTTTTCAATAGGATGGACTGACTGCCTCGAAGCTACTCGTATTGCATACGAATCTGGATCTTTTTAGATGCTTATTTTCCTTTAGATGTTCCAACGAATGGTCAAATAGAACGCAAAATTTTGTATTTTTTTGTCACCAAATTTATTTATAATATGTGTTTAGGCATGTTTTCTTTCTTTAAAAATAGATCTACCACAATTGGTGAAGCTAATTGAACGATATCAGTTATCATACAGTACATCTTTTATTGTACTTTTCACTGGTCACTTTAATTGCTTCTTCAACCGAGAGAACTTGTAAATCCATTGAAATGATGCTGCAATTGGATACAAACATGGAGGTTTTGTTATAATCTGTAGATCTTTCAGTTGAAAAGTCTCAATAATATTTTCATTGTATGGGCCTCACAGCCGGATTCCATCTGACCAAAAAAGCTTATGTAATGTCTTATCAACCGATATCTTCTTCTCGATGAATGGTTTCGATTTTACTCCAATTATCCAATATAGTTGAGTCAAATTATGCCGTTTTCTTCCAAGAAAGTCATTTGAATCCCACTATATTTGTCTTCTTCCCTCTTTGGATTTCCATGCACGTATATTACGTATATGTCTGTTTGTGAAGGACATATGGGAATAATTACTCTCGTTAACTTTAATTTACTATATTTTCAAACATTGCTGTAGTCTGTCGAGATTTATTTGAAGGATTTGTGATATAGTTTAAGGACGTCGATGTGAAGCTGGAAAAGCAGTGTCATCTGCATATGTTGCACCATGTTTATTATATGATGTGGTCTATCCAGTGTGAAGATCATAGGCTAATTAGCCTTATGAGCCACTCCCTAAAAATATTCCTAAAACTAATACATCAGAGATTATATAGAAAATGTGATAATAATATAAGCGACTCGCAATTTGGATTTAGACAGGGGTTAGGTACAAGAGAGGCAATAGTCGCAACACAGGTCCTTGTACAGAACTGCTATGACCAAAGAAAAAATGTTTGTCTATGCTTCATAGACTACGAAAAAGCTTTCGATAAAGTTCAACACCACAAACTTATGAAGCTCCTTAAAAAATTGGATTTGGACGAAAAAGACATTCGTTGTATCGAAAATATGTACTGGCACCAAAAAGCGCAAGTCAAAGTGAATCATGGTCTAGCTGAGCAAGTTCGGATTCGCAGAGGAGTACGTCAAGGTTGTATATTGTCGCCGCACCTGTTTAATATATACTCTGAAGCCATCTTTCGAGAGTCACTTGAAGATAGAGACATTGGGATCAAAGTCAATGGAGTCTGGGTCAACAACATAAGTTACGCCGATGACACAGTACTGATTACAGATAATATAGATGACCTACAACAACTAATTAATATAGTAGGCGGACATAGCCAAAAACATGGGATTAAACATCAACATCAAAAAAACTAAATTCATGATTATCACTAGGGAAGCGAATACGTTCAGAAAATCCAGAGTAACATATAATGGAAAACCTATAGAACGGGTAGAAAAATTTAAATATCTAGGAACATGGCTCTATGAAGAATGGTCGTCGGACGGTGAAATAAAATGCCGAATTGAACAAGCTCGAAGTACATTCATAAAATTTAAAAATGTATTTACATGTACCGACTTTGATCTTGATCTTAGACTGAGACTTGTGCGGTGCTACGTTTGGTCAGTGCTTCTTTACGGGATGGAGGATTGGACCCTTAAGGTGAAAAACATCAACAAATTAGAGGCATTCGAAATGTGGGAATATCGTAGAATCCTGAAGATACCATGGACTGCCAAAGTGAGGAATGAGGATATTCTCAGGCGTATCAATAAAGACCGTGAACTCTTTAACATCGTGAAGAAACGAAAGATTGCATATCTTGTCCATATAATGCGAGGCCATAAATATCAATTCCTTCAGCTGATAGTCGTGGACAAGATTGAAGGTAAGAGAGGATTGGGACGGAAGAGGATGTCATGGTTACGGAACG
Source organism: Diorhabda elongata (assembly GCA_026230145.1). Lineage (NCBI taxonomy): Eukaryota > Metazoa > Arthropoda > Insecta > Coleoptera > Chrysomelidae > Diorhabda > Diorhabda elongata. The sequence goes on from CM047926.1 coordinate 46,419,419, forward strand.
TGAGGCAGTGGACGGGTATACAAGATATTCAGACATTGATCCATACCGCTAGAGATGGAGAAGCCATGAAAAATGTGGTCGCGAACATCCATTAATGGATAAGCATTAAAAGAAGAGGAAGTAGTGGTCTAACCGGCTCTTTATAGGAGATAGCTGACCCGAGATGTTACCTTGTGGTACACCTGCGTTTATTGGAAGTATTGTTGAGTATTTTTCTCAGTAAATAACCATGAAATCCTATATTCGTGGTGAAATTTGACTTTGATTTCTATGCGAGGGCTCACCGTTTATAATAATCATAATAACTTGAACAAACAGTTCTGATAGGATAAAAATTCCAATACATTTAGCAACAGAATGCATACTGAATTAAAGCTGGAGGTGAGAATTTTGCTCAGTATATTTATAGAAATAAAATTGTTTTGAAAATAAATTAAGCAGTGTTGTTAGTTGGAAATGAGTAAAACAAGGCTGCATAAACAATGGAAGGAGCCTCAAAATAAAGTGTTCGATTGTCCACTTATCATTTGAGGTTTTTGAAGGAATGGTTTCAGGTGTGCGAGGGGTGAAATAAAAATTAAAATATTGTTACTATTAAAGTTAAGCATTCACTACGTTAAAATTCACCTTTTCCCAAGATGAACTCGATATTTATTTTAGTTGACGTACCAATCTAAAGCATTTCAAGCAATTACAATATATTACTGTGGATACAACAGTGAGTTGTTATTTAGTATTTTTATACTGTTCCTATAAATATCAGAGATTATTACCGACTGAAACCTAGTTCCCCCTGGTTTTTTCCATAGGATGGAAACATATCATTTCATACCGTGACCAAATGAGTGTGAGTAGTCTATTATCATAATTCTTAAAGCAGCTTTATACTGAACACACTGTTTACAATACCACTACACCAACACTCACAATAATTGTGATTATTATTGTGTAATTATCACACTGTCTGACTCGTATTTCGATAACCAAATTATTGTCTTCAGAATTTACCTTCCGTCTTTGAAGACGATAATTTGGTTATCGAAATACGAGTCAGACAGTGTAATTGTGAGTGTTGGTGTAGTGGTAGTGTAAACAGTGTGTTCAGTATATAATTATATATAACACGAAATTTTCGTAAAAACATTTAAAAATGCAAATTTTTATTTATTTTATTTCTTACTAAATGTACACGACTATGTTGGGGATTATGTAATTCATTTTTCGTACATATTTTATAAGATGGGAACAAACATAATAACATGCTCATCTCTGTTCATCCGGTTCAGGAACATGTAATCAAATCTATTTCAATGTATTTGTAGCCCGCGGGAATTATAAGATTGTCGAACATTGCGAACGTATAATGTTCTCGATACATCCGTTTGTTTACGTTGTAAAAACATCTAATCGACTTTATTCTGGAAATTATTCAGATAATAAAACGTTTCGTATATCAAAAGTTCAAGTAAACTTATTTTATATCCAATTTTTGCATTCGATCTCGACCTGTTGCTGCTAGTAGTGAATTTATTTCTTATCTTCTGCATATATAATGATAGTATGAACGTTTTATTGTGAATGCAGAGAGAATCCAAATCTCACTCATCTCAGGGCATATTTTTTCAACATTGTTTTATTTTTTTCAATACAAGAATATAGACAATTTGGATGTCTATAGGTATCATTATAAGTTGGAAAATATATCTACGCATTGAGATTCTCTCTTTTGGACGCTTAGCTTCTGATTGGTAATCATATAAGTGAGTCGTTGTGAAGATTTACCATTTGAAATATTTGTATTTGAGAGACAATAAATATACGGAAGTGGAGTGGAAGATATTGTACGCAACATAATTTACGACAGTAAAATTTTTGACAGCTAAATTCAAATGTGGCCATATCAGATTGAATAACGACAATTGTTCGGGACGACCAGAAACTGCGACAACCAGTGAAAACAACAAACATTTCACGGAAAGGTATTGGACTATAGTTATACTGAATTTAGAGCCCTTAGGTATAGATTAAGTAAAAGGAGTCCAATTTTTCGCATGATGTATCCTGAATCCACTACCATACTCCTGAAATTACAAAATTGGATTGCAAAAATCGAACCTGCTCCAAAAAAGGCAAAGATAGTTTCGTCGACCAGAAACGTGATGGCGATGGTTTTTTGGGATTGTTATGGAATTGTGTGCATCTACTAATTTTGAAATAATGAATTAATAACATGAGAGTGTTGTGCATCCTTACTTATAACGTAAAGCAATAAAATGAGAAGAAACCTAGTGCGTTGTAAGAAAACGTAAGTGCTTTTCATCAGAACTTCTCACACTTCAGTCATCCCCATGGCTAAAATTGAGGTTGATGACTCATCGTATTCACCAAATCTAGCCCCCAGCATTTCTTATTTTGCCCTAACTGAAAATTTGACTAACAGGAGAGATATTCTCGTCAGACCAGGATGTTATTGTGAACGCCAATTTTAACGAGAAGTAACGGCAACTATTATTTGGCAGAGTATCATTTTCTGGACTAAACGTATTGCCTATAGAACAAAAAAAAATGATTAATAAATAAAATATCCTGTTTATTTGTTGATTGGAAACTTTTCAACCCTCGTACATAATGCATAAATGAATTAATGAATAAAAGAACTTCTTCGCTAATATAGAATATAACATAACATAACAATAATGACGAATTTTTTACAAGAAATATCTATGTTAGTAGAATCTAAGGTACTTATTCAAATGAAAAACTATGATATTTGTAGTGGATTTGACGATATTATTAATGCTTTTGTATAACAGATTAATACTCTTCAACTGCAGTATAACGAGTTTTGAAACTTGTAGTTATCTATAACATATTGTACTGTATAGTTCCTCTTACTGAAACAATATTTTCAAAATTTTATATCGGATAATTTGAATGGAATTGCAATTTGACTTCCCATATGTACACCATATCGGTAGTAAATAACTCAAATGGGACAGACATATAAATCCGACAAACACATAACCTACCCACTGGAATCTTTATTTTTTCCCGATAAAACATCTAATAAAAAGTTTGCACTGTTAAGCTCGATCCACTGATTTCTAACATAACCCTACGTCTCATGAATTTTTCCGTTCTATGTAAAAAATATTTCGGTTCAGATAATAGGGAGGCAATTTTATAGATGTTCGTAAAGTTTACTACAGACTACGAAACCCAGTGGCGAAGCAAGAGAAGATGTTTAATACTGCGTACATATTTAGTTAATAGTTAATACTTAAACCACATCTTTCATTAATTTGGTATTTATTATCATACTTTTATCTCCATTGGAATCTAATTCTATTTTTTATCTAGATCTTGTCGAAAGTCATTAAAACTCTTTATGAATGAAAGTTTCAGCTAGATATTTTTCAACAAGTATAATATTTGTACTCAATCACTTCTTGAAATGTATGTTTCTTCTCGTATTCTCCATTTTATGTGCTTCATAATATACAGAGAGTTATCTAAAACTATCTCTTAGTTTGATGCCTTTCTGCAGAAAAGAAAATCTACTTGTTATCTCCATTTCATTATCACACATTCACTTGCTTCCACTTCCAGTAATTTATCATCCATCCATTGTTTGGACAGTCACTCCCTTTTTATTTCAATTAGAGCTGTTTCTGTTTCCCGTACTTCTACTCTTTAGAATACTGCTGTTACATAAGATTTAGATCATTCTCTTATTTTGTACATTAACCAATTATTTTTATTAAAAAAATAAATGTTATAGTGGAATAATTCGACATGGGAATCCTTAACTGAGCTTGACAAACAGCTTCAGCATTGGACAAATAAAATAATAATAATAAACTAATTTCACAATACACCGAATCCCAATAAACCGTCACTACTCAAGAAACTCAGAAACAAAATAAACCGACAACAGGAGGACGAATTCTCATCCAACATTCTTGGCCAAAATCGCAATCCCCTGCCCGTGTCAACAACTATCATCTTCAAAGTATCTTATTATTGCAATTCTCGTTAAATTATCGAATAACTTTCAAGATATTTGGAATTTGACTTCGTTAATATCTATGCAATGATAGAATCCTCTTGCCAATAATTACCATCTTCCATGGTATTAAAAATACTTCTTTGTGCTGTGTATTATATGGAATTGCAAAGAAAAAATTATATTTTGGAGTTTCGACATCAAATTACTTTTGATTCAAAGAATATAGAAAACAAATTAATTCAAATTATGGCGTCAATACCAACGAAAATGTAATACATCTTTCATTTGTAAAAAATAGCAATCGTTAAGCTTATACAATATAGATAAGCTGAGACGATCGTCAAATATTCAATATTATCTACCTGTTGCAATTTCAGTTGAAAAAATAATAGAAAATGAAGCTATGGAGGCGGCGGTATTGGGTCATATCGAAAGAAGAATCGACAGTCCACCACACAATTAAATCGAGCATCTAGTTCTCATAAAACTGAGAAATCTCATAAATACCACCTCATAAAATAAGAGAAATGTAATGAAAATAATTTTGAAGATCAAGTTGTGAAAAATTTGGCGATATAAATAAATATCTAAAAACATAAACTGTATCCAATTGAAAGATGGTTAATTTAGATCAAAATTCATAGTTACTGAAATGACACTCAGTGGTTAAATGACGCAGACATCGTTCGTTTTCTACGAAAGTACGTTTATGATGAATAGTGGAGTCAACAGGAATAATTGTCATTATATCTCAATAATTTAACCCTCATGAAATAAGAGGAATTGAAGAGAATCATCTTGATAGTGAACTTCAAGTATTGAATGTGTTTTTCACGACAAATATACCGATAAATGTCTTATTATTTAGTAGTTACTGTCTTCACTGATGTAAGGCTTTTCATTTATCCATATTTATATTTATTTATCCATTTTTTATTTTTCATTTATCCATAGATACATGTCCATTTCAGGAATTGAATGTATAGGTAGATACTTTTCAACCATCATTAATTTGTTAACAGGGATTGGAAACTATTCATTCAAATTAGGCGTTATTGATTCAATGATTGCCAAAACATTGAATATTAATAATTTTTAGATGAGCAGCTTACTTTACAAAATAATAAAGTATCCTTAATATATAATAGCAAAACAGCGTCTGCATTAACGTTTTACCGGGTTTTGAATTGGCAGAAGTGGTACAATCGAGCTGCTGTCCAGATCAACGGATCTCTCGCTCTTTTGTGGGGAAAACTGAAGTCAAAAATATACGCCATTTCATCTATTGGTCTTACCGATTACTGACCCCGGAGGGATCTGCAAATGTGAGAACATTTGAAAATGTGTAGTCGTTAATTCTTGGGGGCTTGATGTAGAGGATTTCCATTTTTTAGAAATGAATTTTTAATGGAAATTCGCGTTTTATTGAAATTTGACATGCTCTTTTACAAGGTGAAGAAATTCTTGGTAGATGAGTTTGTGAGGAAAGTTTAGTCTTAGCTGAAAAACTGACTGTGCAACGTTCCCCATCAATTATTGCTCGGAAATATTTGAATAATCAATTAGTTAATTGGAAATGTTCAAAAATTGAATTTGTTATTCTCCAATAAACGGAGTATACCTATGTCGACCTCCAAGTGATACTGAATCTATTAATGTGGATTTCTAATTATGTTAAGAAAATTTGACTTCATATGATGTTATTTTTCACTTTATTTGGTAGAATACAAGACGGCACTTCCTTATATAACGAAGGAATGTCCGCCACTGTTCCGAGACTTGCGGATCTGATACGGTAGGCTTTTGGGGGTGATTTATTAAGATTGTTCCAGAAGACTGTACAGATCAAATCCAGATAAAATTTAAAATGCCCCTGGATGATAGTTTAGATTAGTTTTGCGAAGTAGATTTAACCCTAGGATCTGTCGATAGATGTAAACGGGGAGAGTCAACAAAAAGGTGTTTTTCTTTTCATTTCATTTGCCGACTGATTTTGAAACTCTGGTTCGCAGATCGTTGGGAAAATAAAATGAATCACAGCATAATCTGCTAGTTTATTTAGCAGAAAATTGAATTTGACAAGGAAAAGGAGTGAATGGATATCTAGACATGAGGAAAAAGTAGGATATAATTCAAGCTGAGACTAGGAGATTTTCGAGGCCAATTGATTCTAATACGTAAATCTTGAAGGTAAAAGGTCGATTATATGGTTTATTTAGACAAGTAAAAGATAAATATCAAACTGAGGATCATGAATTCGTATAGAAATATAAGAAAACATGAGAATTAAAGTACTTCGATTACTATATTCTACATCTAGAGCTAAAGGAGCTAAACTAAGAATCAATTTGAAAACGTTTCATGTTTTATATTTGAGACGAAAAACTTATAGGCTGGTTCCCAATTAAGTCAAATAAGCCCTGTTGAAAATAAGGTCACATTCACTCACATATTAAATGAAGGGGGTTGAATAAAATGTTGTTGAATAAAATTGTAGAATTTACAAAAAAAATATAATGGGTATTTCCAATTGACTCCCTGTATACATAGGGAAATTTTATTGAATAATTCAATATTTTCTCCAATTAAAATATAAGAAAATAATTATTTCACCACAAATTCCAAAACGTGAGAGCAAAATATTATAATATAAAAGAAATATAAAAGAAAATATTCTGAGGGTTAAATTTTTTCCATAAAATTAAGTGGAACTCCTATCATATGATCGTGAATTTTTTTGTCCATAAAGTCATTATTTTACTTTTGATATAAATGGAAAATTCCGGTAAAGAAAAATGTCAATTGATCAATTTCCAATAAACAATATATGCTTCATATTTTATGGTGAACATTGTGAATTAGTCTCTCAACAATTTTTTGGGATTTACTATTCAATTGTACAATATATTAGAAAATTGGAAATACTGGAGGAATGAGAAGGCCACTCTGTATTTTTTACCTTATGCTTGATTGAATGTCAAGCCATTACTAATATTATATTCGATATTTGGTCACGTCTTCTGCTTAGCTATTTATTGGTCTCTTCTGGGTAGAATCCTCCGCCATAAATGTTTCCATAAACGTATTATGCACTTGTTGCTGAGGGTGGTGCCCATTTTTGGAAGTAAATCATGTCACAATCTCGATAGTTGTTGCCTCGTGCTTCTCGTGGAATATCTTGCCCTCAAATGTAACAATTTATGCTTCCATTTTGAGCTGACGCATTTTCCCACATAACAACTTATTTCCTCTATGACTATGACATATTTAAGTTTCATCTAGATTCTCATTTTTGACAAGATCGCGTCATTTTCTTTAAGCACTGTTCAATTTTTGTAAGATTTCTAGCCAGTTCCTAGAAAATAATATTCTTGGTAACATATTTATAGGGCTTTCTGTTTCAATTAAATTTTGTCCTAATTCCATAGTATCCTTAGGATTACGTACTCCAAGATGTTCATTTCTTGTAGTATTTATTCATTATACATAATAATTGACGCGTCAATGTAATTCTTTCAGGAATTGATGAAAATGTCATTTTAAATCTCTTCAGGTCTAGTTTTTGTAATATCACGATATAACTATCATGAGAGTTTTGATATTTGGTGATATTCTACAGAAAAAACTTGATGATTTTCAAAGTTATAAAACTCTGTTATCGAATTTATATGAAAACAGATATAAGGAATAATGGAGAGTAGTAAATGATTGATATTCAAAGATTCAGTAGGAAATGTCCAACTCTACCAATACCAGTGAAATTGTCATTAACAGATCTCCTTATAATTCGACTGTAATGACTAGAAGAAAAATAGTTTTCCAGTCTACTTCTACGTATTATTCGTAGTGTTGAGAGATCTTTTTGTTAAAGTTTCAAATAATTTCCGTCATTTGAGGTGGGTTCCAGAAAATGAGGTTCTCTTTGATGTATCCTAATAAACCCCTTCCGCGTGTTAATTCTCATATTTGCATTAGAATTTTTTATTTTTATTTTAAGAAAAATAACATACTCAATTTTCAACCAAATACCGGATCTCTATCAAAATATCTTCAAAATCACAATTTCCAAATAACTTTATAGTGACAGAGAGGACTTCTAGGCTGAAAAATGCGGACCTACTTGCAAAAGAAACAATTACTAATAGTTCACCTGCTTTTCTTCTTTACAAATAGAGAGAATTATACTCTTTTCTCTCCTCTATCAATCAAAACCTAATTCAAAATGAATTCTTGGTATCACATTGCAGAAACAAATAATTCTAGATTAAGACCACCCTCCACTTCGATGATCTTCCCGAAGACAACGCTAAGTTGGTTACGGTTGCCAGTCGTTCCTCCTCAGAAATTCCTTTTTTCGTAGTATAGAAAAATATGATATAAAGTTCCTTTATTTCATTTCCGCCAAGAGACCTTTCCAATATTTTAAAGAAATAATAAATACGACAAATCTTAAACACTCTTTAAGAATGAAATATATAAGTGCTCAATGACTTCTATGTACATTGCTGTCTGAATATTCCTTTCCTTTCGATTTATCAGTTTCTAAAAACTTTGCATCGACCAACCCTATGTATCAAAATTAGAAGAACTCCAAACGATAGTTAGAGTCCTTCGTCATATTTCTCGCAATTACAGATCCAAGAAAATTTGAAAGCTATATATTTTTGATATCTTCTAAAAATATTATCTTATGAATGTTTCATTCCCTCTCTCATGAAGCAAAACATCAGTTGACTCAAAAAAATTATTATAAAATAGTTTCAATGCTGGGTATAATTGTTAATGAAAGAACTTTTCTGTGTCCACTTTCCGAAGGCTGCCAAAGAAACGCGAAATTATTAGTTCTTCTACCGAAACCACAACAGCCTTTTTGCACGAATAATTGAAGGCTTTTTCATTAAATATTCCAAAATTATACCAATGAATAGAAATTAGATGAAGTTCATGTAAACGTGATCGATTTACATATGTATATTTGGAAACGAGGGCGAATTAAATTATTCATGATAAAATATACTATGGACAAGTGTTTAGGACTTCCTGAATTAGGTTTAATTTAAGAAAAATCGAACCCCAGCAATATATTTCTATAACTGTATGATTGGATTATAGGATTTTATTTCTAGTTATGTTTTAGTAGAATTCAAAATTTGCAAACTGTATGTGTTGTGAGGCTCAGTATTATCGGTTCCCTAAGATTATTTATTGATATTTACAAATACTGGGGTCGAAAGATCAATTTTCTTTGTGAAATTTCCTCATTTGGTTTTGATATTCACATATTTAGTTGAATGTAGTATGAACAATTTGGACCAATGGTTTGAAATTATATAAAAGTTTTTCAAAAAACGTATAAATATATTGATTATTATATTCATAACCCCTGATAATTTTGTTCCGCAATGTGATGGTTAATTATTTGTGTGAATTAAAAACCTCAATTGCGACGATTGATTCAAAAGAGTTAAAATGTTTTCCACAAAACTTTACGTCGCGACGCCGTGATTTTATAGAGTAGTCTGAGTGTAAGTTGCCATAAAACGAGTAATTTCGTTTAATGCGGCCCAACTACGTTGTGCCAGATTTTGTTAATAGGATCTACCCATAAGAGGGCGTCTCAATTTTGATTTTTATTGGTAATAAATGCAGGGTTATCTTGACAAAATTGCAGGCTTCTGAATTCTTCGTCTTTTTTGTAATAATCGTTTTTATGGATAATTTTTTTAACGGTTACCAAATAAATTTGATAGGAAAACGGCTGAAAAACAAATATATTTTTCTCCATTCCCAAATAAATCTCGGAAAGATTTCCAGCGATTTGTTAATATTTTGTCAACTACATTGATCACAGTGCGTTATACAAAAAAATTCTTATATGTATATCAGCAATTTGAAGTGACAGTAGACTGAAATACGAATTAATGTATTAAAATAATTATTGGTTAATCCCAAGGATAAAGTACAGAATTTGGAAAAGAGTGGTATTCATAAAATTAGCTGTAATGATTGTGACAAGAACTGTGTTGGACAGATTAAGGGGTTCGTTATTGTCCGGTTTAAAGAGCACCTAGCTCCGTGTTTCCCAACGTGGGGCCGGGGAGCGGTTTGATTTTAAAGAGGTACAATTCGAACATGAACACGACACGAGATTAACCCTTTTGATCTGTGCTATTTAAATACAATGCTTGATTTCGATGCCAAAATTTGAAGAAAAAGTAAGTTTTCAAATAATTGCAATGATTATTATAAATTCGTTTGACGAAACCAAAGTATCAACCTGGTTTTTGGCGTCGTCAAGTTAACTTCTCTGCGACAGGCTCCACGTTAACCGCCGGACGCTTCAAAATATCCCTAACCAACGCATTTATTCGCATCTAAATCAAAGAGGAGAGATGACTTGTGAAGAATCTGTAGTCCGATGATGCTTAGCAAGAAAAGAAGTTCACAGTTATATTGCAGCCAACATTCGTAGATTTCTTGGATATACCAAATATGCAGAATCAAGAATAACTCGCAGAAATACAAAATAATGAAACATTATTATAAAAGGAGCGAAGGAATGGCTTTGTGAGAAAACAGATATCACAAACTACTGTTACCGTTCTTCGTATTGAGCTGAATGTAGATTTAATGCTTCAAATTATTCACTGGAAAAAAATATTCGTCGAGGTGACTTAGGACTGAAGCTAACCAAATTGGAACCTAACATAAAATCTTTGTACATCAAGCGCAAGGATTTTACTAAATTTTAAATATTAGATTCTTATAGAAAAAATGGAGATTATTTCGAAATCAAGTTTTATTTTTTCACTATATATTTTCAAAATTTATTTCTTACAATATCCTAGTGACTTATTTCTAAAAGCTACCATTTAAGTTTCTTCTTGAACAATTTAATTTTATGATTTCAAAAATTATATATATATATATATATATATATATATATATATGTGTGACATGGGGCGGCAAAAGAATTTAAGAAGGGCATGGCATAAAAAAGGGTGGAAATCACTGATCTAGCTAATTTAAATAAGGCTTGGAAGAAAAAATGGAGCTTTACATAGTCCAATGTTAGTCATAATCATGACATAGATATTAATAATGTGAAATTGGTACAAATTGTATCCAATAATAAATTTTTGAGCGTATTCAATATAAGATGGTTTCAAGCTACTTCCACTTATTCTCAACTTGAAATGAAATTAGTGGATTAGCGGAATTTGTAGAAAAAAACGTTACAAAGTTAAATATTATAGCTTAAAATAAAATGTATCATTCAATAGCCGAACCCGAAATATAATATATATGAAAACCACCCCACACCCTAGTTTTCGCTAGTTCACTGACGTACATACTTTCAGAAAAATTCTGATAACAGTCAGTTTATTTCTCATGAATATTAGATAACCATATCAAGGAACATTCTCGATTAATAGTTGTATCCTGTATATTCAAGTCAACAATATAATCATCGAAAAATTATTGATGTACTATTTCATGTAATAAGAAATGTTTTGACTGTAAGAGTCATTCGGCGAAAAACAAGCCACAAAACTACAATATTATTAAAATGAAAATCAATGAAAATACATCCCAAAAGCACCAATCAAATCATGGAATCGATCTCTAGAGGTTGATTGGCTCGTCCGTTTTCAATCACTTTTCATTAATTTGTTCCTTTGGTTCGTTTTTCTGATGTCAGCATTTTCACCGAACGGCAAGCATCCATGACTATGTCTAACATTACAATAAAGTTTCTAAGAAATTGACAGGGCTCATTTGTAAGCCAATTCATAGATATTGAAAAGAAAGCGATGCTCAGCATTTCTTTTTCAATTTTGAATAGAAAAGTCACGAAGTTTTGTATAAATTCAATTCAACTTATTTCAAACAAATAATTGGAAATAGTAGTAGAAATACACAATATACGCGCAATGAATGAATTCATTCATGATAAAATAATTGAATTTCCATGGAAAATTTTTATAAATAAATAATAGGCTTTAATGTATATAAATAGATCCATAAGAAAGATAATATCATCAACTTTATCTTCAAAAGCGTCCATGAACCAGTAATCAAAAGAGATCTGTCACAATTTTGGAACTATCCTATGAGATTACACGCAGATGAAGCAAAGACCGATTTGAAAATAATAGAAAATGAGCCGAATTTTTTAAATAATTCCATTCCACATGAAAACCTGTACTTCAAGTTAGGTTTCAATATAATTTCCAACAAAAGTGAGAAATACTTTACATCGTCCAATATCTCTTGAATTCTATTTTCTAAGAACTTGCCATTTGTTTTGATAACCGCACCATAACAGCTATCCTCATCATTGTTTTGGCACTTGGCAGTGTTCTTTCCAATCAAGGTTTTTCTTTGGTGCTAGATCAGAACTAAGGGAAAATTATGTAGTTATTCGCAACCAAATAATTAGGAGCATGTGAAAACTATCACTTTGTATTTTGCAACTAACGTTTCATTTATTATAATGACTATAATAATGACGAATTTATCAAACTTTGATATTTTGATTAATTTTTCAACCTCCGTCAGTAATGACAGAAAAGAGACCACTACATTCTTGGTTTGCAGAATTGTGGGGTTATCTTTTAGGAACTCGGGATTATGGCTTTCAAATTTTTCACATATGGAAAACTGATATCAGACATAACAACCTCACAATGGAAAATGCCATTCTGGCGTCTGTGCGTTACTTGTAGATTTGTGTGGAAAACACTGCAACGAGGAAATGTGTAATTCAATCTTGCGTAAACTACGTGGATAGAATTCTCAACCTGAACTATGTAGGGACTGATCGTCATTCTTTCTATCCATAGGTAGTATATTTATTATTGTTTTTGGACTATAACACAATAAAAATGAGATGAATTTGTTGGTTATTGGGAATAGTTTGAATGCTCTTGGGCATTGTAAAACTTACACTCAAAAAGACAATGTCCTTTGTAGTCTAAGAGCTAGAGCCATATTTCACAATGATCACTGATATGGAATCTCTCTATCTTAAAACAGTCATTTGGTGTCATTGCTCTAGGTAGTGAGACGTTTGACCCCGCATAACAGCCATCTGTATCCATCAGGGTGTCAGACCTTTTGGATTTTGACTACTACGGGATCAACCATTCCGTAGTAAAAAATGCTGAAATATCACTGATTGTTTTTATCCCAAAATTTCACCATTTTCACTCAGCCCTTTGGTATTCTATTTAGTTATGTCAAGTACTACTTGTTGACAAATTTTCAGGCATGTTATCGATCGTGTATTTTTCCCAAAAAATTGACCACTTTCACCCCTCGGAACTACTCCCTGTATCCACTGGGGTGTCAGCTCTCCCACTATTGGCTTACCCCAAGAAACCAATAAACACTTGCCGCCTTACATTCGACGTCCTAGTGAAATGAAAAGCAAACATGTAATAGAAATAACTAACTATAATTAGTTGAAATAATTATAATGGTTACAGAAGAAATGAGCATATTAGTATTCCATATCGCTTTGCAAGCGCACTTAGTGATTCGATCTCATCTGCTGCCGTATTCCGAACATCCGTAACTTGGTTTGCAGAAGTCTTTGTGGTTTCTGGAATATTCAATCAAAACCATTCCCAAATAATGTATAAATTTTCTTCCACTGTTAGTTTTTCGTGATTAAATGTTTTTTTTTGAAAATAACTAACAACACAGTATTAATAGCTGCATGAGTTTTTGGAATGGTGACCTAACAATCAGTGTCGGTTACTTTTTGTTAATACAAAAACGAACAATACTCAAAACTTATTCAATAACCAATTTAACTGTTTATAATTCGTACATAACTCATGTATAGCGACTTTCGTTTGAACTTTTAGTTTTCGGGTAAAATTTTGATAGTTTCTTACCATATTATCAAAGTTTGGAATAAAATTTTTATTGTTCATTTCGAGAGAACGAACACTAGAACACAAGATTTGATCAACTCCTTGCAAAAGTATATCGTGTGTAGGTTATTGAAAAGCTCTTGAAAATAGTCTCTCACCATAATTTTTGTATGCGTAAACGAGAAAAAACTCTTTTAGAGTTATCGACAGGCGTATGATGAAAATGTCCTCCACCCTTTTCTTGGCATTATTACAGGGGATGGTCGACCCTTATATCTTAATTTAAGTTCATGTTAAAAACATTTTACACGAGGTAGATAATAGATAAGATATAAAATGTTGTGGATCATAATTATTTAGTAGTGTAGTTTGAAAAGAGAAAATTAGTTTTTATTCGAAACAAGCTTTTTGATTTGATAAATATATTGGCCAGCATTTTGTGTATACGATGCTACTATGAAATTGAGATTGTGATCCAGTTTGATAACGTTTAGCTCCAACTACATGAGGTTTCCCTCAGACTTTAAATATGGAAATTTTTTTGTTCGTGAGGGTTCAAGAAATACCACGTGGGCTCATCAAGTTTATGAACAATACTTACTTGAAACCGTTGCTTCTTAGGATCTTTTTTCAAACGTTAGCGAAACATGACATTTTTTAACACATTCGTTAATCCCAGAGCTGGATTTTCATCATGCTATTGACAGTGTCAGTAAAAGTACTTTTACCTTCCCTAAAAGCGAGATTGGTTATACCCTGTAAAAGCCTCAACGTTTCCATTTGGGATTAACATTTAATTCATATATTCGTAAGCGGAAGAACTATTTTCGCTTTGAAATTCCATTGCAATATTGAATGTCCAGTCAATTGTATAAATCGTATTGAATGTTTCCAAAACAACAAGAATAAACACAATCTTGTCATGAACTCCATTTTTATTAACAGCAGTTGACCTAGAAAAAATTGGAGAGTCAAAATGGTCACTCGAAGTATAATATACTATTAAAAGTTGAAGGTTCTTAAGAACTCAGTAGATATTGATTATTTCAGTGAATGAGCTATTATTCTACAAATTCGTCATCTCCTATTTGATACCCGTGGAATATGAAGTAGGAAAATAGTGAATAATAAACTTACAATTTCACAGTCTGACGCGCGTTTTCATAACCAAGTCATACAGTGTATTTGAGAGTGCTGGTGTAGTGAGAGTAATAAATAGTGTGTTCAGTATCAGTATCCATGCTCAACAAACCGACAGACTTACAGACTACTATGTACTATATTTTCCAATCTGTCCTTTGTGTACGCCTCAACCTCAATATCCTCACTCAACATTAGCTCCTGAATAAAAGCAAGAATTTTGGAAAACAAATCGATAAATAAATGTAATAATTCCTTGCATAATATATGAATAGTAATTTTATCTTCTCCAAAATTCTTTCTTCACCTTGCTAGCTCCACAGCTCGTACCTTGAGTGTCAAAATTAGCGGTCTTAAGTGGAATTGCACCAAAAATTTCGTATAGATATTGTGAAGGATCGTTCACACTATGCTTCTAATATTATGGAATATAATGAAAATAATTCTATTATCATATTCTTTGTGATTGCGAAAAACATGATTTTGTTATTTATCACGTGTAAATGGAAATGATATTTGTTGCATAGTGTGAAAGTATCAATAAGTGTAAGAAAAAAATGTAAGCGCTTAAAATGTGTTTAATTAATTCAAATTCTGTTTGTGATCACAGATCGTAAGCTGTTCGTGGGTATGCTTAGTAAGCAACAAACTGAAGAAGATGTTAGACAACTTTTTGCACCTTTTGGAACTATAGAGGAGTGTACTATACTTCGGGGACCGGACGGAGCCAGTAAAGGTACAGTATTTAGATTACTGCAATTTATTAAATTATTAAAAGTAACTTAAACATAGATCTTCGACAAGACTGCCTTGTAATATGCTGTCCAATCACTTTATATTCAAAATGCGACGACACCATAGCCGGAAATCCGATTTCATTGGAGTCTTTCATGTTTTTTATTGATAAAATAAGACAGTCAGACTATCAAATAAACTTCGTATATTTCTGTTGGAAGTGGTGGAAGAAATATCAAAATGGTTATAAGAATTGTTAGAGTTTCCGAATCTATCACAACGATTTTTTTTATCCAAATATAGATGCATTTTCCAGTTTATTCCATATTTTTATCACTTGAAAATTATCGATGGTAATGTTTATAAGTACTTATTTTAACCATAAAATCTATTATCAATCTGAAATTCGTTTAGGTTCAGAAACACTCATAATAGAATAACAAAATTTAAATAATTTTGAAAAAACGGACATTTTAACACCAACAAGATATATTTAGATTAGTTTCGAGTGACGAGGAAAATGATTTTCTATCACTATGCAACAATTATACTATTCTACATCAATTTGGTAAATTTGACTTATTACAAAGTAAGTTAGTTTGAAAATGTCTTCAGACTTAATATCATATCCTCAATTTTCAATTAATCGTATGGAAATAAAGTAGTTCAAATTTACTTCATTACTTGTTTGTTTCCTCTCAAATATAAATAGAATTATTTCCATTTTGAGTTCATGCTCTTCACGAAAACTCAAAAGTGAAGGGGGAAGAAAGAAATTTCTTAATTAATTGAAATAACGTGACCCTCATTGAAAATTAATTGAAAATTTCACTCGACTTATGCCGATGCTCCAGTGTGAAGTCACATAAAACTTGGTTCTAAAATTACAGCTTCTCAATTCTCTGAAAAATTCCAAAGAAATTGTTTGGAAACACTTTCTCTTAATACTGACAAATAATATTTTGAATCTGAAGACAGAAACACATTTAGAATCGGGTGTGGTCGTATTGGTCCAATACAAAGTAAATAAATATTTAGTAGGGTCTAACCATCTAAGTTCACAACATATTTCAAATTCAAAGTGACTTTCATTGTTCTCTCTGGGTAACTACTGTTCTCAGTTTGAATTTATTTGAAAAATCCAGATATGTTGAGGCTGCAGTGGACTTAAATATTGCTAAATGCTCTCTAAGTCATCGACTATATTGAAAAATACTGATGCATTTCATTGTTGAAGTAGTTTTGAAATTCACCAAAGCATACGAGGTATGATAAAAATATTAAACGACGGAATTTTCATGAAAGCAAATACTCACAGTCCATCTATTTCCACTAGTACCCTCATAAGATGCGACAAAGGACAGCCGGTGATAAGTTTCAACATTTTCTACATTGACAGTATGTTATTTTTCTATGTAGTAAAATATTCATCTTGAACATCGCATTTATAACAAGTTTTCTTTCAAGTTCTACAAAAATGTACCAAAATGTATTTATATTAAAAGCCTCGAAGACTATATATCAATGGTATTAGCGATAAGGGACATATTTTGACTTTTAGATCAAATGAATATGTGCATGAATTGGACAATTTTACAATTGATTTATTCAAGGTCCGTACAAAGAGTTTCAGCAGATTCTTAAAAACTTAAGGATTCCATTACCATTGAATCTATCGATATAACTCTGATAGAGAAAGGATATAAAAGCCTTGCTATTGAAATGCCAGTCAATTCATGCCGGACATCAAGATCCCAGTCTTATCTACTTTGACTTTAAGTGCAGATCAGAATTTTTTTAAGAGAAATCAGATAAGAATTTCAACGTTCTAGAAAAGATGCGTTGGAAGAGATAAAATAAATGATTGAATGGAGTTCTAATTCATTATGTCACGCAGTGCGTTAAATTGGTTTTGACTAGATTTTCTGGTCACTAACCTTCTAACTCCCCATAATCAATACCACACGAGTTTTTTCTTGAAACCAGGTCACAAACGACCTCTTCTATCAGTCTGAGGCTCACATTTCTCGACTGAGAATGTATTAAGAACTATCACAATTAATACCGAATTTTTGATTTGAACCCAGATCCGCTGGTTACACAATGTCAAGCATTTCTATTAGTTTGGTTGTGCATGTGTTTGGTCATATTGTATGCTTGAGATTTCATGATAATTTTAATTTCCATAAATTTTTTGGTTGTTGCGTGTTCAGAACACTTTGAAAGTTATGGTACTAATGGACTTGATAAACTCAGAGTATATAATAATGATCAAAAAATCATACGGCATTGCTCAGCCGCCATACAAAGAGAGGTTTGTTCGAGTTGGTCCTGAGATAGAAGCTGCTCCTTTGCAGGTCTGGGATTGTAGAGGTTGCGTGGGGTTGTGTTGTACTAGCTGATGGAGGAAAAGCAATCCATCATTGGCCAACATAGAACGAAAAGAGAGCTTAGATAAGTGAAAACGTCTCTTCTTGGTTTGGGGATATATATATTATTTTGATTTTTTGAAAAGTTTTTTGTTTTTTTCTTTTGTTAATTCTCAATTTAAATGAGGTGCGTGCAGGTACAGCTACAGCTGCATTATACCAAATTTTCCTCTGATTGCCTTGATGAACAGACTCGCCTCCGTACTTTGTTTAGAGTGTTATTCAAATTGGCCAACCAACTGAGAGTGTGGGTGAATTTCACTCCCAGATAGACAACTTCTCTGCGAATGTCGAACCTCTCTCTTCAAAGTCTAACATAGAAGTTTTGTGGTTGAAGATATTTGCGCATTCTATTCTATGCTTAAAGACTATGGCTTGAGTCTTTGAGGAGTTGAGAGTCACCCTCCATTTCCTGCACCAATCCGAGAATTGATTCAGGGGATTTTGGTATTAAATGTTGAGAGAGAGCATGTCTTGGGCGGAAGCGATGAGTGCGGTATCGTTCGCATACAACTGGACCTTTTCTGTAGGGTCATGAGGGACTGAGTTATCATTTGTATAGATGTACCACCAGCTATTTCGTGATTTCATATTTCATACGAAACTCTACCACCAGCCGTTACCGGCATGATACGGGAGTCTACCGCTTTTTTCTTGTCCCTAAAGTGGAAAATGAACCAAAAATTCCTTGATACTTAACATTGAGAAAAACACAATGAAACAATCTCCAATACAGCTTCAGAAATTTCTTTATTCCCAGATAAGTGAGGCTATTGCTAGTTAGGGCAGTAACTCAGGAGGAGATCATTTATAATTTGGAATAATTTTATTTACTTTGGTTCGAAAACAATTAGTCTTAATATTTTTTCACTCCAACTCGTAAAATTTTCCATTCAGCCCTTCCGTATTCCAATTAATACAATAATTGTTATCTTCACCATCCAATGATGGTATTACATAATACCAATAGCGCTGTGAAAGTTTCTGTTTACACAGATGTTAAATACGTTGCAATAAAACTGATAAAGCTCGTTGATAATCTAATGCACATTTTACATAAAATATACAGTATTTCCATAAGGTAACCCATAAATCCAATATCAATTAAAATGTTATAGTAAAATGTAAATATCCAAAAACATGTTACTAATTTTCAAAAACTTGTTGTAAGGTAAATAAATTTTAAGGTAACAGTTTATACAAATAAAATAACATATCTTGTTCAATTTACGTTGATTTATTGAATGAATTAAGAATAATAAATCGTATGAGTACAAATATTGGTATTTTGAGTAAATTGAGTTCATAAGATCAAAAGTTTGAGATGGAATGTACCGGGTGTACCAATAAGAATGGCTCTCGGCCATATTTCGGGAACCGTTTATAGTACAGCTTCGGGAAAAAAAATTATGACAAAAGTTACCTCGAGAAAAACCTGGAAATTATTTGTAGGTTGTAGGTCCACCGCTAGAGGGTGTACTTAAATACCAAAAATTATAAAATGAATAATTTACAAATTTTTCCTGATTAAGATGCATTTAAACTATGATTATCGTATTCTTCAAGAAATTCTGCGTATATTTGATTTCACAAGTTTTAGTCTATCTCTTCAAATAAGAGGTGGGGGAAAGCGGGAACTTTATTATGAAAAAACGCCTGTAAGTCCAGTTCTACTTAACCTATCTATGCAAACTTAGTCTTTTTGAAGAGAACTCTTTTCTACCAATGTAAGAGTTATAATTTCGAAACCTAATGAGTACGTATACGCTAGATGGTGCTATTTATCTAGCTATCCTTGAAAAATATTGAATGGAAACAAAAAGTTTTAATTGGGGATTATAAAAGTAGACAAAATTAGCAACAGAGTAGCGAAAACCGCATGTCGATATGTTTTTCGTATTACGAGATATCCTAAGAAATGTGTAAATTTTAAGCATTTTCGTTTAAACATAAATTACTCCGGTTTGACTGAACGGATTTTAACATTTTTTGAATCCCTTTTCTTCCCTTGTTCTATTAATAATAGGTCCAATTATTATGTCAATATTACTTATGCTGTCACTGGGAAACTGCGTTATGGAAGTTAAAATGGTGGCCGACATCTTTTCTACTTAAAAATCTCCCAAAATGAAGGCCCATTATCCATTTGCTCCAGTAAAATACTTGAAATTCGAACTTCCATATTTTGGAATATGGTCGTTTCCGCTGGAACAAATTTGGTCAATCACTTCCTCATTTCATGTGATTTATGAATGTGGAATTTCATCAGGATATGAAGTGGGTGGTATACGGAATCATACGAAAAAATTTTTTTCAAAAGTAAGTTATTGTCCTTGAAACAATGTGACATGAATATTCATAAGATTGCTGAAAGTGACAATATATTTCAAAGCACAATTTTCCGGTTTCAGTTTATTCCGTGTCATTTCCAAATTACCGCAAAAATAACATAAGGAATTATTTAACATTCACATGTTATAACATAATCACAAATTAATTTTAAGTGTGGAAAGACGCTTTGTCACGGAATACTTGGCTAGCGTGTTTGCGCAAATAACATGACATTACTACATAACATTTAATTACCAATTACATAAATACTAGAAGAGATTTAACCGATGTTGGAAAAGAATATATGACAATGCATGGGCAAAATATGGTATATTTTCGTGATAGGTTAACATTTGAAAAAATAATCATTCATTTATAAACAACTGCAATGAGGTAATTAACGGGTAATTGAAAATGTCGTATATTCCGTTTAAAAAGTTGAGAAAGTCTTGGATGGGCCTTTGGAAGATGTATTATAGAGATACTAGTCTTGGTTTTTTCTCAGTAACTACAGTTCAATAGTTTGATAGATCACGCAAATATGGGATAAATTATTGATGTCGACAATTGGTCAATATTTTAGTTTGAGAGATTGTTATTATTTCAAATATTGTGAAAAGCAAAATTAAATATAAATACTCAGAAATAATCGAGTTAACTTGGGCATAATCACTAATAAATTTTGATACGTCGGATTATTGTATTACCTGCTATTCCAGCCCTTACATCTTTCGCGATTATTGGATGTAGAAGTAACTTATTCAAAGAAGAATAGTACGTGACTCATATTTTCAATTATGTTGATTTCCATTGACACAGAAAGTAGCGCTATCTGAAAATATAACTTTATTTGAATAACTTTGATGATTGAGATCAGTTTTTCCCATAATTTTTTGTGCTATGCCGTTTCTTAGCTTCTTCAAAATTCTGATGTCCCCTGGGCCATTTACATAATGTCTAATATTAAGGAATTGAATTATTCACTTAAGAAACTAGATAAATTCAAGGAAATTTTTGACATATAATGAAAAACTGAGTTTCGAAATCCAAATAATTTAAATGAAGAATTTACTATTATTTTATTTTAATATGAGTTGGTTGCGCTTAATGCTAGTTGCACCGAGATCTATATTAGGTTCAAATTTGGATAGCTTCGGTCTCCATGTTGTGATATATCCAGCCGATTTCCTTTTTCACAAATTAATAATTCACAGCACTGAATCCACTTTAATTTATTTATGGAGATGGAAACGATGCTTCAATTTCCTGCGCATTTGGTTAATTTGGGTATATGATTGCTCAGAAAGTAAAGAAAGACTGATTTCCTATCTTCTACATGTGTGACTAGCATACAAGTTCTGGCCAATATCGACCAAATAAATTGTGCGACCTCTTCTATTAATGTTTTCTTCTAGACAACGCTGTGGATTTTCCGTTGGTAACCTTCTGATATTTGCTCTAAAGACTGTGAATATTCACTAACTTTTTACTATTAAAGTCTTATTTATCATCAAATATCCAGCATTCAGAGAGTTCGAAGAAAATTCTTCGGACCTATCATTGAAGTGTAAATGTTTTCTGCAGCATTTTTACATCCACTTTGAAAATTGGGCAGATTCTTTGTCGTCTGAGTTTGTAGTATTTGCCACAGGTTTTCAACATCTTGTTCTATTTATTATTTTCGACTTGGTACAAACTTATCGCACAAAATCGCAGAATTTGTAAATGGGATTTGAACCCAAGAGGAGAATGTATGTAAACTAGTTGAACTAACCTATAGTCCATAGGAACCATACATTTCCATAAAATCATTCAAAACAATATTACTCCTAAAAAATATTGATTAATTGAATTACTATCAATTAACTGGTGAATTAGTGGATTATTTGATTGATTTAAGTATCTTCATCAATACTAAGGAGAAATCTAGAATTTAGAGCCAAAATATTGAAAAAAAGTTAGTTAAATTATATCAATTAAAAAAAAATGTATAATACAAATAAATTGACTGAATTTTATCTCCTTATTCGCCAATATTTGTTTTTATAATTCCCTTTGAGGTCTGTCTAATTGATACAGAAGTCTTCTGCTCTTATCTTTTTACTGCCTTTTGCTAGCACGGCGACAATCTGATTTCAGATTTCTCTCTTACCACAGTTGCGTAATTGTATACATCTGGAAAATAAAATTGTGGAAAGCAGCTATTCATTAATTTTCTTATTATGGAAGTTTGTCATCTGCTTTTATTGAAGATTATTCATGAAGACGCAGCTGCGTACGTCAACTTTTTCAACAATTTCAAATAAAAGAAATAAAATTTATTATAAAAAATCTTAGGCACAGTCATGCTTCTTATCAGAGAAACATGATAATAAACGTTTCTGGAACTGTTGTTGATATTCATACTGAGCACACTGCTTATGCTAGCACTACACCAACACCCACAATTACACTTACTGGCGTGTTTCATAACCAAGTTATCGTTTTCAGAGCCTAAAGGTAAACTTTCTAATGTCTACAGAAAAGGATCTTTGTTATAATGCAGTTTTACTAGATTACGTAGGTTATTTGATGATGTATCGCTTCGAAATTAGCATTTTGTACATAAATTAATAGTAAACAAGTGGTTAGTTTAGTTTATATTATGAGCTTGTTGAAAATTGTCTATTTTTCAAACTCATTTTAATAAATTTATTTTTGGAACATTTGTAGATGTAAACTGAAAAAAATCAAGGAATATATTCAATTGTATCCGTCCTTAATCAATGCTAATAAAAAATTGATTCTAGTATTTCCTCTCAGTAAATTATTTTCTACACGAGTTCTTTCAAATTTTACTGATATCAAAATAATTCAGTAAACACGATGAGTGTATTGGTATGGTATAAATCAACTCACAAATCATGATTAAGAGAGTTTAGAATATATAAGACAAACAATGAATATTAATCATTTCAATAAATTGGATACAATGACATTAAAAACATAATAAAGTATCGAAGCTCCTTCCTATTGCAGTAACCACAGCTGTTAATCAAGCTAAAAATGAAGTTGTCGATCTTCTGTTGGTTAGTGGTGGAGTTAAGTTGGAATTTCTGGAACCGTTGGCGATATCATACTGAATACACTGTTTACACCAACACTAAATCAACACTCACAATTACACTGCCTGATGCGCGTTTCGATAACCAAGTTATCGTCTTCAGAGACTGAAGGGTTAACTTGGTTATCGAAACGCGCGTCAGACAGTGTAATTGTGAGTGTTGGTGTAGTGGTGGTGTAAACAATGTATTCAGTAGTGGTAGAGATTGAAAAAATTATCAAAAAGATGCTTTCCTATCACTAACGCACTCTACTAAAGCAATTCTTCATTCTAACGAAGTCCCAAAGATAATGATGGGGTTAAGACCGAGAGACATGGCAAAACATTGATTTGCGCATTTTTCAAATAATCGTTCTCTAAGCACTTGAAATGCACTGTCTTATATAAGCTGAATATACTGGCTGACTTGTGCGGTATATGGACACACAATGGGCTGCAGAATGTTGTCGCGATAACCGGCAGTATAAAACTAATCGAGGGCTTAATGCAAGGCATAACATATAACAACAGTTTTTTTATTGCTTGATCGCCGGTTACAAAAAATAGGTCATATATGATAATTCAAAACGTAAAAAACATTGGCTATCTCCAAATGAATTACCATGAAGTACTTCATAGCCGGATATACCTGAAAAAGACATAAATTCCATTGCGAACAATTAGATAGAATTAACATATAGTAAAGTGTCAATCGGATTTCCATCTATTCCAATCTCAGCATTATTCTCTTGTTTGTGGAAAATTTTCACCAAATGTCGAGATATTCTACCCATATCCTTCCGATATTAAAAATTTGCATAATAGATGCAAAGTATTGTTCAGGTGATTATTGACTGAAAATAAGAACTTGTTAAATATTTATTTGTTCGAATCAAATTTAAGAACGCGATATATCTTTCCGCTCCTTCTATGTATATTCCAAAACAACTCATAAAAAGGAGGATTCTCTGTATATTTTAGAAATAATTGCGGAGGCAATAACTTGGGGGAGACGAATTTGATCATAATTCTTATACGCGTAACTCCTCGTAGTTGCATCAAGTGATAACTCCTTCACATGGTCTTCTAATGATGTTTGGAATAGTCTTTAATTTTTTAATAAAATGTATCATTATTCTTTTATACGGATTTTAAGTTGCTACTCACGTTAGAAAATTGATGACATAGAAGCTCAAATAAAGGCAAATAAGGCAAAGAAGGCTACCAAAACAAATTAACTTTTATGTGAATATAAAATGGATGAATTTTAGAGGCACTTATATTGAACGGTAAAATCTACGTTGCTTTCAATTTGTATATGTATGTCATGATATTAAACCAGATATCCATTCTCATTTACACGTTCCTCCAATAACTCTATCATGACACATTTTCATAAAACTGAATCGACAAATAACGCACGCCTATGCTAACCATAGATAAAGAGGGACCGACAAAATAAAAAGTAGGGAGAAAGTAAGAAGGACCGTAGCTATATAGATACTCTATTACTGTCAACACTAATTGAGATATAGAAGAGAGTCAGATCTCTAGATAGGACACGAACCAAATTGCATTCTCTCTGAAACCATTCCTCTTCAAAAGAAAGAAATGTAAAATTCCTTTTTATTGTGTTTTTCTCCCAGAACCGATTCGAGGGAAAAGTTTCAACTGTAATTGTACGGAAATATTATCATGATCTATTCAATTGGTAAAGCAGATAATTTGAAAGCAGTGGTTTGTACCTCTCGGATGTATACTCATTTTCATGGAAAATATTGATATTTATTCAATTATATTCAAAATGTAGTGGAGAGCAATTCAAATCGAATGTAAAACTGAGCGATTTTCAAGCTTTTTCCACATATATTTATAATTTATATATTCATGGTTAAACTAGGATTTCCATTTCTACTTCCAGTAATGATAAAGTGGTAACCTACTTTTCATAAATGGAATGAAAATACTTGGCACCCGGAAAATCCACGAATTCGAAATAGAAGTTTTTAATTTCCCTATCAACAAACTTAAGCAGTGAAATCTCTGAAATAAGAGATTTCAAAGATATTTGTAAGTAAAATTTGGTATTATCTAGAAGCTAGTGAGTAATTTAGTTATTTGGAACATCCGAATAATTGTAACTATTCGTTTCCAATTTGACTATAAGCTATGATACATGATTATACATTTTTATGAAAATTGTTAGTAATCACTGAGTAACAAGTCCATGGTTGGTATTTTCCCCTTTCTCTTTTTTCAATATATCCTCACCACTTCGTCTAAAAATGTATCCGTACCATCAGAATCTATATGCTTTTTGGAATTTAACTGTATCTTTCCTTTTCTCTTGCCCAGAAATCATGAATGTTCTAATTCTTGCATTAACTTTCTGTACATATTTATTGCCTCTCCCAGAATAATTTATTCTAAATCGTATGAAAAGAGATGTAAAACAAACAAAAGATGTAAAACAAACAAAATTGTGGCCTATGAGAAAATGATATATGAAAAGTTATTCGAGATTCGTTAGATGGATATTTTTTCAATAAATCAATATTCACGTCTCTAACATCTTTTTCTACATCAAAGAGGATCAATAAAAGCATAGTCTGAACCCTGTGGTGCGAATAATGAAATGAAATAAATTATTACCATTTATAGAACCACAAAGCATCTTAATTTCAGATAACGAAATAGTTTCCCTTTCAAAACTGACTCTCCAATTATATTAATGAATATTTCTAGTTTAGATAGTCTTGATTCTAGGTATATCTGAATGAAGAAAAGGTTTTTCATAGAAATGATTGGTGCTGTTTCGACCTAGTCGATCTAATTTTGGTATTCATCTATTTTTAAATGAGGGAATCTTGTATATATATAATCCGAATTATGGAAACTGCTACAACGATTTCCATGAAATTTAGTATAGGGTAAGTCCGGGAGATTTGGCTCCGATTTTTTTAAAATGAGATACAATCAAAATCAAAACGAATATTTAAACGCAAAATATGTATTACATATTAGAACCAATAAAACATTAGATTATAAACTAGTTTTAAAGACAAGGCAAACAGGTAATGAAAAAAAAATTTTTTCTCTTTAATACTGTCTGGGCCAACTCTCCCACATACTATGGGCTAGTTGGCCCAAGGATATAGGGTGAGTTGACCCAACAGAAATGTGTATTTCCACTTCCTTTTCTTTGATAAGTTTTTACCACAAAGGTCACATAGGTTCAAATATTTCGAACAACTTTCGTGAAACCATCTCTGGCAGTGTAAACATTGAATCCAATCATCGGCTTTCGTGGTCACATTATATTTTTCACCACATCCAAGGCATTCTGTTGCATCATCTTCGTCCGGACTATCATCAGACTGAGTCACTAACCCATCTACTGCATCAGTATCATCGTCTGTTGATTCATCTTCAATTTTTTGATTTTTTCTTTTATTCTTTTTTTCATGCAGAGCCTTCCTCTTTGATGTTTTTCTCTGATCTTCTTCTTTCTTCTATTTAAAAGCAGATCTTTTTTTTTTCAATGTGACTTGGGGATGTTAAAACGGCTGCCACTTGCTCTGCCTTCTTTCGTACTTTCTGAATGCTAGCTGATGAAGAGCTGGGCACCGGAAAGAATTTGTTAAGAAGTGTTTTTATCGGTATTTATCAGCTCCGGTTCAGGTTCTGACTCTAAGGCTGAAGTAGAGGGCATTTTATCGTCTTTTGTTTGAGTGGTATCATTAGATTCAGTAGCGTAAACTAAAAGGTAAAAAAATTAGTTTAAAGAGAGGTCTCTAAATTTACACTAACCTGCAGAAGTGTTGGGATCTAATTTTTCATCTTCAGAATCTTTGCTTTTACAAATGTATTGCAAGCTTTATTCCAAAAGGCTTTCAGGCTTTTAAAGAAACACCTGTCCAAGGGTTGAAGGAACCGAGTAGTATGACCAGGTAGACCATCCAGTAAAAGTAGAATTTCTCCGTCTGGTTTACGTGGAACAAAATGTTCTTTTAACCAGGTAAACATCAAATCCGTATTAATATAAGCGGATTTTTCGTTCATGTAAACCACAGAACCCGGAGGCATACCATCCTCAAACTCGGTTTTTTTATTTTTGCCCTTAAAAATGCCATCTGGTGGTATGTAAAAACCTTCTGCATTACAACATGAGATTACTGTAATTGTTTCTCCCTTTTCTGATGATGTTATTGCGGCAACGTTTTTTGAGCCTTTCTGAGCAATAACATAACCTGGCTTATTATTAAGTTGGAGACCCGTCTCATCCATATTAAATATATGACCAGGCTTGTTTACTAAACCGGCCTCCATTAATGTTGTTTCTAACAGATTAAAGTACGCCGAGACCTTTTCTTTATTCATACCGTTGCATCGAGCTAGTGATACACCCTCAGCTTTTCGAACACCCAAGTCTGGATGTCGTTGTAAAAACATATGTAACCAGTCATAACCAGCAAGTTTACTGTCTCTATTAAAAGGGTGCTCAATTTTAAACTGATCTGCCAGGTGAAACGCCATTGGTCTGACATTTTCACGAGTTGGTGCAAATCCGTTTTTTTGTAGCTTTTGTATATGAAACCTAATTTTTAATTCATTCTGGATGCCAAGGATACAAAGCGGTCCAAGAGTTCTTTTGATAAAGTCATTATTTTTAAGTCGCCTTCTAAGTGTTGGAGGAGGAATGTTGTTGAAAGTGCGGCATGCTTCTCTCAAGCCCATCACACCGTTCTTAACTGCTTCTGCAGCCCGGAGTAGGTCGGCTTCAGTCCATTTTCCCCTTTGCACTGTCCCTTTTCTAATATATTTTGTTGGCATGATTCTAAAATCTGCAATAAATTATAAACACTGTAATAAGTACCTACACAGCCAACTAACCCGAATGTCCATTGGATGGCCATCGTTCCCAAATGCATGGGAGTGATGGCCCACTTTATATCTTGCATGTGCTAGGATAAATCGTCATCTTAACATAACCTCAAACAATCCCAAACTTAAGATTTGCCATAAATAAGTCCGAAAAAAACTATGTTGGAGTTAACAATTATTCTTAAAACGGAAGGTGGCTAAAGAA
Organism: Diorhabda elongata; assembly: GCA_026230145.1. Classification (NCBI taxonomy): domain Eukaryota; kingdom Metazoa; phylum Arthropoda; class Insecta; order Coleoptera; family Chrysomelidae; genus Diorhabda; species Diorhabda elongata. The sequence continues at coordinate 46,448,118 of CM047926.1, forward strand.
AAGCTAAACGTAAAGTTAAAATTTACGGAAATATTGGAATGGGTCATCTTACACGTTGGGCCATCTGTCCCGGACTTACCCTACAGGTATTTCGGGAGTCAATTTCTTTTCGATAATCGAATTAATCATATACTTTTTTATTGAAAAAAAAAATTACATAATTGGAAGTAAAGTAACAACAAAAGGGTGGTGATTGGGTAGTCCCAATCTTGAATCTCCGTTACGGCGGAAAAGAAATAGTACTAGGAGAAAATTTTCACCATTCTCTGCGGATAGAACTGAGTTATTACATTTTCTATCAAACGATGCTGCTTATGGTCCATTCTTGAGACTTCTAAACTAGTTAGGCAACGGCGCACTGACAATAAATGCTGTGGAATAAATTGATTTACAGCAGAATATCATTTCAAGCAAAAATTGTATTGATGAACTATTTGGTGACAGAGTTTCTCAGTAGTTTCAACATTCCGTGAATGAGTGAATAAATTTGTCGCGTAATTCAAATGTATCAGAAAAATTTTGCAATTGTCTGAGACTCATGCTAACAACACTGTGTGTTCACATAATGTGCATATCATTAACAAAGAAATTCATAATAAAGATCTGTCCATAACTGGTTTAAAAAAAATTTTGTAGAGCAATTGACTTACAACATTATTCACAAAAAAACCCGGATTAATTTTTTTTCTGTGGGAAAACTGGTAAAGAGAATTAATACACAAAAAATGATAAATAACATGTTAACAATAAGAATAAATGAATGTTATAATCATTCAACAAACAAAATAGACCCCAAACAAAAAAATAGAAAACATGTAACTTTGTACGACGTCTTTTCCTTCAATTTACCGAATATTATATAAAAATAAGTCGTAAGCAAATAACATTTCAATATTTCTGTAACTGAAAATATGATATAGCAAATAGTAGACGATGTAATATAAAAATGAAAGATGTAATGGTATATGATATTCCTTGTAGTATTGTTGTACTGTTTACGTGAAACAAATATTTCAATTGAATTTAATTCTACGTAACTGAAACCTAGTAGCAACATCAATGGGAGCACTCTATCAAAATGGAGGTCTGGATCATTATGAATTACTGGAAACAGCTTGATTTCCCCCTGATCAATGACCATAAAAGCTTGACGTAGAATCTTATCCACTGAAAACATGGATGGAACAAATGAGAGACTAGTGATAAGAAACTGATGTATTTGAGTATAAGATATTAGCATTTTTCCTTTTCCAAAATTCTTATAGCAGATGTCACACTTACCCAAAATTAGAGGCTCTTTAATAGCTGTAGTAACCAACCATTATATTAGTCCGAACAACCTGACTATTGTTGGTTTTCATCTTTTTTTTTTATGGAGTGGATGATTCACACTTCTTGTGTATCTTCATTAGATTTCTCTTTAGTGTATAGTGAATAGTTTAGAGGGGAAATCTTAGGTAGGTAACTAATTTCAAGGCCGATCCTGTAACTTCTTTCTTATTCCCTGCTTCGTTCAAAACATATTCACGTCGTGGTACACAGCTGCAATTTAATCATTCCAACCAATACATTAGGCCTTCGGGATTCAATGAAAAAATATTGTGAGTTTATGTTCTGACCTGTTGCTCAAACATTTTATAATATATTTGGACCATGATTTGGAGTACTGCAAGCTATATGTAAACTTGGGATTTACATTATATAAGAATTGTATATTACGGTAAAAGTAATATACAATTAGTAGTAGTAAAGTTAGGTTAGGTTAGGTTAGGTTAGGTTTGATTAAATTAGGTTAGGTAATGTTAGGAAGTAACTACTCAATTAAAACCTGCACTCTATTCTCCTGGTCCAATAAGCAGGGTTAGTTGATTTGAATCTAATGTTAAATCTGATCATCCAACAGTGTTGAAAATGATGTTACACTCATAAAAGATGTAGCTTCTGGCGTGAAATTTACTTCAATCATATTTTATGATGCTGCTTAAGATCTGTATTACTTTTATAGATATAAAGTTATGAAACGCTATAAATTTGAAGACCTTTTTAAAAAATCCGATTTAAATGAAGAAAATCTGATTTAAATGAAAAAAGTCACGAACACTGCCAATAAGTAATGATATTTTTCACATTCCCCATTAGAAGCCGGGGACTTTCTAAACTAATTTGATAAATATGAAATAATTAATCATATTTATCAAATTCACTGGTAATTTTATGTAATCACCGACTTTATTGTAGCATATATATTGAATAAAAAAATACTTTAAATGTCTGTTGAATTTAGAGTGATTTTGGCGGGACAGTCCCGTTGTCTCACGTCTCGCCGATTGCTAAAAGTGTCCCGCTTTTTAGAAAATATTAGCATTTTTTTTTTTTCAAATGATCTGTCAAAAAATATTAACTACTGCTTACTACGTTGAATAGAAAGTAATGAAAAATTAAATCCATGCAAAGTAAACTAAATTTACTTACGTCTTGGCTTAATTCAGGTAAGTGTAGAGAGTGCGTGTTGTTGTTATCAATTTGAAGTTCGGTTTGACTCATTATTTGATTGACGAAGGTAGAGCAAGAATCGCCACAACGTGACGGTCAATAAGATAAAATTTAGTCCCCCATTTTCAGCCTTTGTAGCTTAATTTTATTTCTAGTATTCACCCACAGAATGAAAGATGACTAGAAAAATATAAAGTCAAAATGGAGACTTGAGCAGAGATTCTCCATTTATTTAAAACACAAACCAAAATAGCCTATATATGTTAAATTCTTTGCTGAATTTTCGGTCTTACTTGGTGGTAAAAACGATATTGTTAAATATCTACATAATACTATAGAAACAGCTTCTGATATAATTCCACTTGATATTGGGAATATTATTGCAAAAATGTAGTCGTATTTTTCTAAATATACTGCGTATGTTAAAAGTTTGAATGATTTTTGTGGAAGCGTAGAAATCGAATATGAAAAAATTCTTAATTACAGCAGAACAACATGACTAGAGTTCTTTTACCAGCTGTAGAAAATATTTTAGAAATATACGAACCATCAAAATCATACTTTTCATCACAATATGAATGTCCAAGAATATTGAAGCTCTTTTTTGAAAATGACACAACACAAATTCAACTTCAGTTCATCCATTAATTGAACAAAGATTATTTCGGAAGAGAAAATTTCATTTAATAACTTACACGGTGCCATTAAATGACAGAACAATAATTCAATTCGAAGACAATAACCTTTTTCATTAGGTGACATTGAAAAACGGAATTTGATGGGAATATGCGGAAAAATGTGTTGAATAAATAATAATAAATATTATCCGAAAAATAATATTTAATATTTGCTTATTATGACTTTTTTTATGTTATTGGTAAAAGTATTTGTTACAGATAAAAAAATCAAATATTGGTCATCTACAAATGTGGAAACAGACAAAAAATATACGGAGTTATTAGTGTTTTTTCTATTATCAATAAAAGATGAACTAAAAAATGCATTTGAACATCAACCGTTTTTTGCCTAACTAGGAGTACATAAGTCCAGCGATTTTAAATTCGGACGTACAAAGTACGTTTTAATATTTATATACCAACGAACGTACGGTGTACGTCATATTAATTAATCTAGACTGAAAGCTTTAATAACTACAAAACAATATATTTTGTTAAAATTCATTATACATGATTTATTTTATATGAAATGTAAACAAAACGATTATAACGGTTGAAACAGTCTGATGTTATTTGAAGAAAACAGCTGACCACAACGAGTAGGTGGAAATGTTCAAAGTGTATGAACAACAGGTTCATCATGAACTTCAAATTGTTGCTTCGATGTCGTCTAGGAAGTGCATCCAATATTTCGATATTGCACGTTGAACAAAATGTATTTATAATTTCTTGAACCAGGTGTATGATTTACGGCAACAATTATGGGCAAGTAATAATTAATCGATTTTATCGACGCCTCGCATACACTGAGTGTATGGTTGAATCGGATGGAATGGAACACCAACAACATATCTCTCTCATTTCTGTCGAAGGAACGTTCAAAACATTTTAAAATAATTACATTCTCTTTTTTTGCAAATGCTGACTGGTGTCTATTGAGTTTAATACATTTGGAACCTCTCTATCCGATCGTATTGTATCAGTGCTTCTCTTCAGCAAACCGATTGCTACTGTACCCAAGTTCAGAAATTTTCTACCAAGATGAAAGTGATAATCTAGCATTATCAACGTCGTCAGGAATCAGAAAACGCTGCTGACCTTGTCCAATATAAATTCCGAACTTATACATATATAAAAAATTTTACTTCGAATCTGGAACGCTTTGACTTTATATATTGTCGGAAACTCAAGCGACCTTTGTATTACATGAACAATTCATTAACAACAACATTCTTATTTGGTTGATAGTTATGTTGAAAAATTTTCTCTATGCGTTCTAAAAATGGTCTAATACGGCATAATCTCTCATTTGTTGGTTGAGTATTTGATCACCAAATTTTAAGAGTTTTAATATTTATAGAAATCTGTTTCGACCACGGAGTATTCATTATATAACGTAGCTTTCATAAATTGAAATTTGTGGTTTTCTAGTGAGGCCCGTTTTTAGTTGTTATCCAAAAAAAATTTCAAATTCATTTTGTGGTAATATCGGGTCATTGTAGACCACGAATTTTGAGATCTATACGCGTTTGATTTGCAAAATATAATTGAGCGTTCGTATTCGTACATTGTTCAATAAAATTAAGCAATTCATCAGGCAAAAGGCATCTACACACCTTGTAAAAGATACGTATTCAACAGGAAACACATCAGGATTTGGACCTGCAATTCCAAGGTATCAGGTCGAGTATCTGTACTGTACTGTACTTCAAATCAAAATTTGAAACTAGAATACTTGCAAATCCCCACTTTAATTATAAATAAAATTAACCGGCCGCTTATTGAACCAATAAGATAGTGGAGGAGAAGAACTATTATACTGGAATATATACAAAGTATTAAAATATTAAAAATTTATCAGTTTAAGCAATAAAGTAAAGTTAAAATAATAACAACGTATATTTGATGTACGGCGTACGTCTGGAAGTTTAGCAAGTAGACGTACGTCTTACGTCTATTCGTACTAAGAGGATCAAAACTTCAAAACCTTTCACGACATTTCAAATCTATTGCAAAGAACTCAATATGACCGTGAAACATAATCGTAATTAAAAATCGTGATAATAATACGAGATCTGGCTATTGAATAACGAGACTGGTTACAAAAAAGGGTTTCCTCATAAAAATTATTCTACTTTCGAATGCTTCCCTTCAATATACTCCTCTCCTCTCAACAGACCCTTGCCATATATTTTTTCCATTGATTGAGTGCTGGAAGTCTTCTTTGGTGAGCGCTTTCAGGAGCTCTGCCGTTTTTGGCTTTGTAGCTTCTATCGAGTCAAATCGGGTCCCTTTCAAAGCAGATCTTTTTCTAACCTTCCAAGGAAATCTGAGCAGACCCGTTGACGCAAGAGCTTTTGGCCAAGAGTCAGATTTTTTGGCACCAACTTCGCACAGAGTTTTGTCATGTAATTCCTCGTGAGAAATTTTTTTAACCGTTTCTTTATTGGCGTTTACACTTCGTAATTACGTACCTTCGACGATCTGTACGCATAATTTGGTTGATTTTGTTCACTGTTTCCGGAGTTGAAACAGTCACAGTGCGACGTAGGCACTGGTCATCTTCAGTGCTCTCTCGGCCCTCACTAAAGCGCACGAGATACAGAACTTTCCCCAAAGGCTTCTTGCAACAATTTATAGCCTTCAGTCGGAGTTTTTTACAATTTAAAATTGATTTGTTGCTCCTGTTTGTAGCAATGAAAATGTGGTCACTTTATTTTAATTTAAGAGAGCATTTTCCTCTAATTATGAATATGAATAGAAATCAGTCATCATCCAGATAATTTGAAAACAATGCAACTGAATGATGGAATTTTCAGTCAATAATAGATTCATATAGTTATCGATCATATTAGTTCATAACATAATTTCCTGTGCTTACAGCCATTTTTAGAGAACTCATATATAGTCTGGATTGATTTCGTTCAGGAAATGGGCAAAATCGACAATGAACGAATGAATACAAAATGAGAAATGAAAGTTTAAAATTGAGGACACAAAAAGTGTGTTCATATCAATGAGGGAAATTGAAAGAAAAACTGGAAATAATCATCCATTACTGAACATTTTAGGTTGATAACGCTCCAATGCAGTGAGAATAAAATCTATGGACAAACTATAGCAAATCAGAACTTTAAATAAATACGCTGAAATAAATATTATGATAATAAGGATTATAATATACTTACTATGCATCTCAAAAAATGTAATGTAAACCAAAGGAAAGACTGTTTCACGCCAATATTATTCTAGAGGAGCGGTAATGGTGTCATTCAAGAGTCTTGTTCAAGCACCGTTAACTAGGTTCGACAATAACCATGCGTATGAAGCTGGTACATACATTACGAGCGTTCTGTGATTACAACCCAGCGCGCCTTTCAGAATGATTGAATCCTGTTCCAGATCAGACATTGATTATGGATCAGCACGTTTAGACACAGTGCAAGTGCAACAAAACCAAAAATCGAAGTCCGTCGGTCTATTGATGACAGAGCTTTAATATTTTAATCACCACAGAGCTCTGCGCGCAAACATGCATCTGATTTTCCAAACGATCTGTGAGGAAAATTCTCCATGAAGACCTACATTTCGATACTTACAAGATAAAGTGTCAGAGAGACTTGAGTTACCCAGAAATTATCTGAACTTCCACAATAGTCAAACTGTGAATGTACTGAACCTGAACGTCTCTTAACCAATTGATCCAATAGTTTGATACATATTCTTCTTGGTTCTAAGAAGAATGACCATATTAGTAGGTTACTGCCTGTTCATTGCCAGTAAGTCTTCCCCTGAAGACGAAGTCCAGCATTCTTGTTATCGCTTAGATAGTCTTTCCTGTGGTTTTATTCGTTCTAGGCTGTTCATTTTCACGTTCTCAACAAGTCTACTGTCTTCCATTCTTTTTTATGTTTGTTATAGAACTTTCGTCTCTGTGTCAAACACTTTCATATATCCGGTATTCCACTCAACATTTCCATTTCTGTCTTGTGGAGTTTTGGCTTGTATGCTTCTTATTATTCTACACTTAATAATTATTTTGTTATTAGATATTTAGAAGTTCTTACAATAATCGCTAGAGGAAATGATTTGATGAGAACGTCTACAATTCAGAATAATAAGAGTTTTTACAGTTATTTTTTAGGAAAAGCAATCTTTCTAAATACCCATTCATGTTTATCCACGATGTCATGTTAAATAAAATAACCCAATCACTGTAACATCAACGCCAAGGCGTTTTCCCCGTACATACATAAAAAAGGTAACTCTTTCCACAACTCCACTTTAGGAAGTCCGTCGAGAATTCCTTTTTCCTTGAAGAGTTCAAGTGCTGTTAAGCTCGAAGTAATTTGAAGAGAAATTAGTCAGTAAAAGGAATTAAGATGTCTCTAGTCTAACTTCTACATGTTTCTACAGATTGTTGTCATGACAATGGCATCAGAAATTATTTCGCTTACAATTGCACCAATTCTGGCCTTACAAGTTAATGCAAATATTCTCAACTAGTTTACCTAGGTGTGTAATTATTATTTATCTATTAGAGTCGTGATGCTGATGAGAGAAATCATTAGAGATACTCTCATTTGGTGTCTCTATGGATAATTATCAAATATAAACTTATCCGATTGATTTTCACCCATCAAATTATTCTAAAAACATGAAAGTTATCATTATTTCGAGGTTGCTAGTTAATCTTTGAGATATGGCACTGATGTGAGTATATCAAATTTGACATTGCCATAATAAAGCTTGACATTTTTAATGGTCAAAAAATGGAAAAAAAATCATACGATGGTTTTGAATGACCTTTGTCGTTTCCACTTTTGGGGATGGAACACCATCTCGTGCCACCGTGTTTCGTTTGTTTTCCGAAATCAATTGAGCTCGCTTACAGAAAGACTTTTTCAAAGTTTATCCAAAATCAGCTGTTGATACTGTACGTAAACTGATACAACAAGATACTCATGTGACATATCGTAAGATTGAGGTATATTTATACACTAGCTGCCAAGATGATACGATTAGTTTACCAAAAGCAGAAAAAACGTTTTTGAACAGTCAAAAAATCGAATTGACGGATCATATGCCGTACTACCCTTGTTTGGCACCCAATGATTTCATCTTATTCTCACAGATCAAAAATAAATTGTAGGTTAAGTTTCTTCCACATCTGAAGAAACGATTTATGCATTCAAATTACATATTTTGGATCGTAATGAAAAAAATCTTCGCCAATTGGTTCAAACGCAAGCAAAAGTGTACTGATCCTAATGGAGAATAATTGGAAAAACAGTAAAGCCATATCCAATTAAAAATGTTTCCTTTTATTTGTCTCGTTCAAAACATTAATAGCATTCCTTGATATACAATATTGAATATTCTTGGTTGGCAATCCGTCACAGGAACATGCAATATAGAACTAACCAAAGCCAAACTGAACGGCAACGATAAAAACAGAAGGAAGGTCTATTTGGCAAATGAGAAAGACAAAAAACGGAGGATTAATCGTGGATATTAGCGTTGGTGATGAGTACTAGTACTGTGTAGTAATGATAACGCGCTTTTGTAGTACTAGCTTAAACTAGCAGCTAATGTCAAATGACTGTGTATATGAAGATTGTTCTACTCTTTTAGAAAAAAATACTCTCTAATGTTATAATAGTATATCTATAAATATATCCAAATAAGTCTCATAAATAGATTATTTAAGTTTCATCGAAACAAACATTTGTTGAAATTCAATAATTATATATTCATAAAACATTTTCTGTTTGGTTCAAAAATAAAAGATGATTCTTCATCCAACGTTAGACTCCGCTTTTTTTCGACTGACAGCTGTTTGTAAGCGTCGTAATTCCTACGAGACATTAAACTGTCTAAATTTAAAAGTTCGCACGTTGACAGACTACGGTGCCCTCTAGCGGCACGCTCTGCACTGCCTCCTGGGGCGCTTTGTTGAAGGATATACTCCAATCTTGGGAAGTAGCAATTCCAGATAACAATAGATTGAAGTTTTTCGTAGTAAACAAGCCAACGGAGGAATAAAATAAATAACTTTTTGGAGTAACGACATATTGTCACATTAATTATTCCAAAAATGAATTCTAAATGAAGAATAGTTCGTAGTTGAAGATTATATACCACTGCTGCTTACATAGATTAGATGTTACTGTCGATTGCTTTTTAATGCCTAAGTTTAAACAACGGGAATATCTTTGATTTCTATTATGATCAACAGCAACCAGATAGTGATGTTTAGCAGTAAATTGATACTTTCATGATACGACAACTTCATATGCATTGTTCTATTATAAAATATTTCACGAGAAATAGAATGATTCCTTATTACTGGTCCTAGAGTCTTAAGTAGTTGTAGTTCCCACAAATGCCAGGGACCAACATGTACATTAATGTAATATGTATGTACTGAACACATTCTCTCCAAATTACAATTAAACCAATAGTAACATTTCAAAAATTTATTTAAAACTCATTTGCTAATGAAAATTTGGTTAATGGACCTCTAACAGTTGAATGTAGAGTACTGTATATCAGTCTAATATTTAGTATAAAAAACCGGATCTTTTGAGAACCTCCCTGGAGGATCACTTCTGCTGGGCTTAGCGGATGTACCTGGTACAAGACTATCTGTATTGCCAGGAAGAGTTTCTTTAATCCATTCCTTTGCCAAATGACACCTCATACTTTTTTTTGATTGTGGATTTAATACTTTAAAAACACTAAATGCATTGAATAACGCACAAATGATAAAAAACAGCTCGTTTCGTCCATTTTCTGGTACAACGCACAATCGAGTAATTCGATACACTATAAACATACAACATCGCATGAAACGAATTCGTAGACACGTGGTTGCGAGGAAAATTATTGGTTAAAATATACATGGGCGGAATTTTTTCTTTGAGACGTCGTCATATATTTGATAAAATAATATTTTTCCGTTTTTTTCAGTTAAAATTACTTATTTTAAACGGGTACTGACACCTGTCCCACTTTTATACGGAACGAGCTCTGGTACCTGCCCCGCTTATATTGTGTTGTTGATGAGTGGTAAATATTTACAGTCATTAAACAGAATAAAACGGAGAAGGAGACTACATAAGAATTATTTCGTTAAGTTAATAGTAAAAACAACATTAACTAATTACAACTAAGTAATACAATAAACAATAATGATCGAAAGGTACATATCTCTAAAAGTCATTATTGCTGTATACAGTATGCTGCAAATGGAAGGAATAGATTCGTTATTTCGTAAACCGGCGACTTTAAGGAAAAATATTAAAACCTCCCTATTTTATTTTCAAACAGTTTTCTCGTAAGCTTTGTATTGTGGGTGTTGTAATACATTATGTGAAAAGTAATAGATTTGCATAATGTCACAAATATTATTGATGAAATTTCACAGCTGAGCTGGAATTTCTGGAACCATTGGTGATATTCATAGATACTGAACACACTTTTTACACTACCACTACACCAACCCTCAGAATTACACTGTCTGATGTGCGTTTCGATAACCAAGTTATCGACTTCAGAGTCTGAAAGTACACTCCTTCTTTTTTCTGTCAAACGTCTGGGAAGAAAGGTTTTTGACAATGTGTTCATTAGGAATTTCACAGGATTCTTAATAAAATGTATTTGGTATTTGTATCATTGATTTCTTGACACTCAAAAATAAAGTTCCTCACTGGTGATGGTGTGTTAATGTCTTATCTACCTACTTTTTCCCTTTTTTAAAAATCTAGTCAATATAACATTGATACTTAGCCATTGCAGCTCAATTAATAATATTATTGTAATAGACATATTCAAAAAGTCTCTGCATCTTCAATGTGAATCTGACTGGAACGCAAAGAATTGGTATTCTAATAATGAGATAAAACACGTACGTAAGAGAGAAGTATGTACGTTATTTGATAATAAATACACCGAGAATCAATTTCACTATCCACTCTAAGCAAAATTGAGAAGAAATTCAGAGAAACGGGTCATATCAAAGACCTCCCTAAAGGTAGTAGAAAACCAATGTCTGAAAACTAATAACTAGATGTTCTGTTGATGAAACAACATTTTCTTCTTTGCCGAATGCGGCCGTTTTTGATAGATTTCTTCGCAAAAATGTTGCAATAACTTCGGAAAACACTCGCCGTTAATAGTTTTTTCAAGATAGTCAATAAAAATGATCTCACACGCATCCCAAAATACCATCTCCGTCATCCTGCCTGCAGATGGAACGGTCTTTGCCTTCTATGAGCCGGTTCTCTCTTTTCAGTACATTGTTTTGATTGTTCTTTGGTTTCGGATGTGAGGTGATGTACTTACGTTTCATTCATGGCTAAGAAACGGCGCAAAAATACAGCTCTATTTCTGTGAAACATTGCCAAATATTCGACGTCTTCACGACGCTGTTTTTGTTCTATTGTGCGGAAACGCGGCACCCATCTTGCGCACAACTTTCTAACTGCAATTTTTTAAATACCTTCTATGTCTGCTACCTCGCATATTTTCAGTGCCGCTTTGTGGATTTTATACAATATTTCTGAAGTCTTCACTTTTTTCGGTCGAGCACTACGATGCTGGTATTCGCAGGTCGTACGATAACGAAGGAGCAGTCTTAGCCAGAGTAGAATCTGGTTCAGTTTTTATATTGGTTGGGCTAAAGTCTTTCAAATAAGAGTATTGTATCACATACCATGAACAATGGTTTCCATGTTTACAAATTCTCTGAAAACGTTCACTATTGATGGCTGCCAAACAAATACTAAAGAATGTGGCGTCTTCAATCTTGAAACATATGCTGAATAGATTGTGTACATTCTAATATTGTTAGTATTGTTCAAGCAACTACCGTCATCAATTTTTCAATACTCACCAGAATATTCCTTTTGTTTACAAAAAAAGTTTCACTCACTACTTAATGTTAATATTACAAAATCGAACACTACAACTAAGCTGATTTGATAATCTCTGTTTACAACGATTTGGATCATGTTATACAAGCTTTTAATAATCACCCAAACATTTCTCCCCAATTAGATTTCAAATTGTTATCTTCATTACAGACATTTGTTGTGTGTGGCTTATAATACCGAGCTCTAATGAAAAAAATTTTCATTGATTTTATGAGAATGGGTATCAAAGAATTGAAACGCATTGTTTTTGTTTTTCCCATCCATAATAGCAACTCTAAATCATTATTTGCATTAGATTAAAATAATTATATAACGTTCGATTCAGTTTATTTCTATGTCGAAACTACCATTTGAATATAGTAAGTTTGAAATAATATTTGCCTACGTTCCCATTAACAAATTATTTTATCTGATAATGTTTATCGAACGACCACTAATCAATTGAATATATATATATACATATAAATTTATTCAATTTCTTTTTTCTTAGACCTTTTGTTATATTAATGCATCTAAATGTTCTTGATTTTAGTTCTCTTCTATTATAAAGTTTTTTTTTTGAAAAATTTTAAATGAAACATAAATTTTGACCTTTCGACTTTTCTCTAAGTGTTTATCAGAATATGATATTGACTCTGACAATCAACTTAGAACTTTGTTCCAATAACAAACATTAATTTTTCCCTGGGTTTCGACAACTCAAATATTTAGCAGTAATTAATTAAATTATTTGTAGCTTCATTAGAATTTACAAAATAGAGCTATAAATTTTTCTTAAATTATTTAGATCTATTTTATCGTTTATATTTTTTTTCGTTCTTATGAATGTGAACCATTTCTAAAAATTCCCTTTTTCGTTTATTAGATTCCGTTTCAAGAATTTTTAATTCTTTATAATTGAATTTATGTTTTTTTTTATATTTCTTGGTTCGTTAATACAGTTCTACTTTTTTTGTTTACCTTATGTAGACAGCATCACCATCAGTTCAAGGCACTTGATATATAATTTTACATCTTTTGTTTTTTGGTGTTTTAGATTTTAATTTAGTGAAATATTTGGATAATGTATTATGTTCTCTATGACTTATACTAATATCATATTTATTGAAATAATTCGATAATTGTTGGTCCTTGTACATACGGTAAAGAAAAATGTTTTATGTTTTGATTTTTCGTTTCTGTTCTGTTTTTAAATTGATTGTAGTATTTGTTTATCCTTTTCTTGAATATGTTATTTATCATTTTTTCCGGATAATTATTTTCTCTATCAGCCAAACTTATTATTACTGATCTTTAAGCTGAAGTTTAAATATCTTGAGGACCAAGTTGATTTCGTATACCATTCGGTTCTTATGTTATTGTTAATTTTATACAATGTGACATCAAGAAAATTGATTCTATTATTTTGCTCAACCTCTATTGTGAATTGAAGTTTTCTGTAATAAGAACTGAATTTTTTATTTATGTTTTCAATTTGATTCTTTGGTACAGCAATAATGCAATCATCTACATATCGAAAAAGAATGGAATATTTATATCAAATTTGCTTAGAACAGTTTCCTTAAGATCTTATTTCTTATTTGAATTATGTTGTAAGTGTGAGTTCTATAGCTTTTATGAATTCATTTTGAAGTATTTCTGTATAGTCTCTAATTTTGTCCAATTTTTTCATCAATATATTTTTCACAATAGTAATAGGAATATTTGTATATAAAGAAACAACATCTAACGAAATAAATACATATTCATTAGGAATTTTTTCTTTGAAATCCTGTGTGTTTTTGACATAGTATTTGTTTTGATTTTTATTATTATTATTTCTCAAATAATTAGATAATAGAGTGAGAGGCATTTGAATACTTGAAACAATCGGTCGAAGGGGAATGTCAGGTTTGTGGAGTCTTGGTAAACCATATATTTTAGATGATAAGGCATTGTGAATTTCCAATTTTTTTGCGTCTGATGGCGAAAGTTGTTCTTATTTTGATATTCACGATGAAGGTGATCTATAGATCAATATAAATAAGCAAATTGTCAGTGTCAATATCATATTTTGATGAATACTTAAAGAAAAGTCGAAACTTCAAGATTTATCTTTCATTTAAAAATTATCAGAAAAAACTGTGTGAGCCATATGAGAAATTTGAAAATACATCAAGATTATAGGATGTTGGAAATAACGAATACATCTACATTTTTACATAAATTTTATTAAAATGGGATTGTAGCAATTCTGCAATTGTTGGGAAAAGATGAAAATCCTCTTGAATGGTGATAGAAACAAATGATTATTTCATTCAGCATCTCTATCTAATAGGAATCTTTATGTCTATGGTGATTTTCATGTATGTTACCTGTTTTAAATTGACAATCGATTTGAGTTGGAATTATCCTTTCTTTATTTCTATCATAGTGACATAATTCCATCGGTGTAGAGGTTCGATTATTTTGTGACAAAATGATTTACGACGCCCCCTTTATTTTCCATGTTTCTAGACCAACATAGTATCTCAAAAATCTGTGTAAATGATATAGCAAGATCTATGCTATATGGTGGATGAATTTAATCTTCCCATCCATGTTCGTCATTCTTAGCGAGTGTGTCCTGCAAGAAAATGCTCTGACGTTGAATGTCCTTTTATAATTTGCCTGCATATATCTGATACATTATAGCATTTTATATAGTGTTCAAACAACACTGAGTTTTCACTTATGCTAACTTTCAACAGAAAAAGTAACTAATAAAACTCTTCTCAGAAAAATTTCACCCGTGAAATGTGTATCAAGTTGTCTTAACAGAAGTAGCGTTTCTTGGATATCAAAATCAAAAGTATCTACTGTGAAAATCTGATTAAACCTTTTTTTATAATCTATAAAAATATTCCGAAAAAATTGGGCTTGGCCTAAGCGCTTCTCTAGACGATCTCATATTCATATGTATAAAAATTAACTAAAAACCAAATCTTTCTCCTGCTACAGCCTGCTATAGTTCTAAATTTTCATAGTTTTATTCCATGGAGTCAAAAAACTGAATGGGATCTTCCGTCTCTTTAATCATATTTTATTTCATATAAACTAATTTCCTCAACTCACAAAGTTTTGAAAAAATAAACAACAAGGACTTCATACTCTATGTGCAGAAACCAAAAGATGTGTTGATTTATAAGTATCAGACATTTATATGTCAGTCAAAAATTCGGTTACTAAAGATAGAAGTAATTTAATACCGTGCCAAAAGACTATAATTCAATCGAATTTGAAGCAATACATCAATTTCATTTTAATAGGCTCATCATTGATGTCTATTTTTTGATGTTTTATTCGCATTCACCGCTTTGATTTATATACCGACAGAACGAGAGGTTTCTTTTATATGTTACTATTATAAATTCAATAAAAATAATACAGGGTATATATGTATGGAACGCCTAAATTATCTCGGAAACGGCTTGTACGATTTTTATAATGTACTTTGTTATTTCAATAATATACATACAAAGTAAAGTTGTACTTTGTATGGATGGAATTTATTATCACGTGAAATTTACATTACGAATGTTTGCGAAATATCAATTTCTCTGGATATTTGTCTAGTACTCGTGTGTGGATCGTCTTCTAACAGGACACAAACATCTACAGATTTGTTGATGCATTTTTTCTGAGCCCTGATTTGGATAAATCTTTCACCGAACCAGTTTGGTTAAAATTTTTTACTAAATTCATGACAGTAGATTTTCTTATGGGATTTCGGTTAGGATATACATTATTAAAGATATTACACTTTTCTTGTTCACTTCTACGCCTATCACCATATCCTAATATCATCAAAATATCAATTCGTTCTTTTTCATATAAACGATCCATTGTGACTTTGAATAAACTTCAACAATATTATTGTAGCAGTCGTAACCACCTAAATGTATTATTTCAACTTCGGCGGAGATAATGCAAATGTAGCTATAACTCCGAAATTATGGGATTTAGGGAACATTAGATGAAAAATAGTATGATGTAGATACCACTATAATACAGGCCGTATCACAAGACCTTTGTACACAAAAATTTATGAAAATCGTACAAGCCGTTTCCGAGATACTTGAGGCGTTCCATACATAAAACTCACTCTGTATATGGAAATCTACAGTTCTTTTTAAAATAGAACGACGACTAACAAATATGTAAACTGGTTAAAAGTTGAAAGTCTATTGTAATACTATACAGAGAGAGATTCTGTACTTTGAAATTTGTTTATCAGTTTATTCTTTTATTGAAAATTCTCCTTCTTGTCAATTAGTATTTCCAATTACATCTGATGATAATGTACATGCAATTTGTTTGAATATACTGACCAGATAACCAGACGTGATTTTCAAATAGTTGAAGTTATATAGAACGGATCCGCACTAAGTTAGAATTCTCTAAGAACTATTGAATGATAATCCAGATAATAAACTACAATTTTGTGCATAAATTACACATCGAATAGACACATATGACATTTTAGTAGTGACGAATATGATTTCTGACGAATTTATGTTTATGTTAAATGGTGAGATAAGACAATTCCCGTACTGTGTAATTGGGCTGGAATTGTAGAAAATTCTTTGACGGAACGTTCAGTAGAGAGTGATTTATGGTAATATTCCGAATAGAGATATCTGATTCCAATTTGGTTTGCCTCTTCATATCGCAATACCTGTGAATAATACGATACATGAAAAACATAGTTTTCAAGATTAACCTCGTATATTTTTAGATGTTTGAATAGATACAAATTATGAATTGATTATAACGAACAAAGAAGATTACACTTCGAAAAATTATGAGAAGAAAATATACTATGGGAGTTGATGTGTGGGAAAATTTATTTTATAGGTTCAGTTAATTCCTATTCTTGAAAATCATTTTCTTATTCGGAAGGAAAGCTTTGTACAATGGCCTTATATGGTAGCTTACGTTATTCTTTACATTAACCCAAACTACAATCAATAATTTTGTATGCTTTTCTCCATTTGTGGTCATATTCATGATTTCATGGCAATTTTTGAAATTAAAACAAGAGATGTAAGTGAATTGTAGTCTTGGCCATTTCAAAGAAATTGCGATCCCCCTTTTTCTCTAATGAAGCTGCCAAAAAAATTTACAGTTACATTCAATTCTTTGTCCAAAGGTAATTTGATTTCTATTGAAAACCCTCTCACCAATATCACTCAAGTTTTCGACGAACAAAACATTTTGCTGTTTTAATTATGACTAATGAATTTCGTCAGGCATGATAAATCAATTGCTAGCTGCTCCTCAATAATTATATTAGAGGAGCTAATTAGATTTCCAAAAACATTTTCTTGAAAAAATCTCATTTGATACTTTTGTTTAAGAAAGAGCCGCATACTTGGCATATTTCGATTAATTAAAAATAAGAAGAAGCCAATTAGCAAACATTTTTGTGAAATCCAATTAATTCAAAAATCAGAAAATTCGTAGGTTTTGTTAAGAATTTATAATTCGACTTTCTCTGCAAAAGATGCTTGTAAGAGTCCTTGATAATCAAATTTAATTAATCTTTATTCTTTTACCGAATCTTCTACTCTTTTACTTCATTTAGTCTCCTGCTGCTTGATATTTTGATGGTATTAATTAGACAAAATTATATTATTGAATACTTCCTTATTTTCGAATACCTCAATTTAATTCTAAGGGCTTCGTATACCGTGCAATTTTGATATATTTAAACATTAAAACAAGTTATATCAGCGTTAGCCTTCAAAGTAATGAATTAATCAAAATATTTGGAAAGCTCCTATCTACAAGTGAAACATGACTGATATTTAGGTGCTGCTAAGCTTTTGTCAAACAACATTCATTGAAATTATTTCATATTTAAGTTTATTAGGGACGTACGGTATATTATTGATGTGTATTGTAATTGTAAATGTACAAAAAAGGTCCACGGGATAAGTTTACAAACTTACAAGCCTGTTTATAAAAAACGAGACTGATATTTCATAACCTTTTTCATTATTCTTCATTTTATCAACATACAAAATATTCAAAAGCGTTTTGACTAAAGAAGGTCTTTTGCTGTGATTGTATTGTTAATTATTATCTTGTTTCTTGAGATATCTCTAAAAATCTCACATAAATTTGACAAATAGAATGTTTCAATAACTATATGAAGAAACGGAAATAAAATTTCCGCTTTTCCATCGATATATCATAGAAGTTGCTCTGAAGAAAAAAATTTTTTCGGCCAATAAAATAATGGACTCAGAATCTTGAGATTCCTTTACTAATATAATGACACCAGTCTCTAACTAGAACCTCTGACAGCATCCTTGGCACAATTGTTTGGATGTCCTCAAAAGATTTAAAATGCATTCTTTCAAAACGTTATAAATAGAGAAGTCACATTGGGATAAATCCACAATCACTGTGGTAAAAATGGATTCTTTTTGGAAGCGAAAAACTCAACGCACAATGACTATTCCGAAATGTATCATGTACTTCAAGATAAAATACTCTGTTCTGGGTTTGTCCATGTAGAATGAACTTTTCGCCGTAACTTTTCGTTGCCTAATCTTCGCTTTAAAACTTTGCTGGAGATTTCGGTCCTCCATTCTTGTCACCACTAATACACATGTATAAAACATGCAGTTTGCAGGGAACTTGCACGGTGCTGGGAAAATATGTATGGTTAAAATATGTTGACCACATTTTGAGCGAAGAACTTTCTTTGTTCTAGGGTTACCACAAGTGCAGCAGAAAAAAAATCAGTGTCGTAACTTAATTGCCGAACCCCTTATGATACTTTTCTATGCCAAACTTATAAATAAAAGATCGCATTTGTTGAAGGAGAAAAGTTTGTACTATCACAACACTCGTCTGCTATTGCTGGAAAGAAATTATCCAATTTATTACCTCAAACATCATATGCATCTGATCTCGCTCCCTCTGATTACTTTTTATATGAAAACTTGATGAAACCAGTTGGTGGATTGCGACTTATTACAAATGAGAAGGTATTTGCAGATATAAACATATATTTTGTAGAACCTCCCAAAAACATATTCTTTTTGGGTGTTTTAAATGAATTTGATAATCGCTGTACTTGGTGTTATTTTAAACTAATGTAACTTCCATTTTTCCATTGAATAACCCCAGCAAACTATCCTATTAGAGATTCCTTCACCAAGTAGTTATCATAATATCATAATATTTCTTTGGTTTTAAAAATTTGTGAGTGAATTATCAATTTTTACCCGGAGACAGTCTCAAATAGGTTAATTCTTGTAATAAAATCTGATAATCACTAATCACTTTAGTATATTCTGAATTGATAGATTTCATAATATATTACAGTTATCGTTAAAATCAATGAATATATTAAATGTGAACGTCATAGTTGGGATATCAAAATTGAGAAGAATCCAACTATTTGTAGACTTCGTTTTATTCGTTGCCATATGCATATGTATGCCATATTTCGATAAACGTAATAATTAGGTTAAATAAAAATAGGTTATCGATTCGTCTAAACAAATCAATGTATTCTTCAGTTCACATTCGTTTTATTTCTTATAGTGATGTTCACAGAATATGTAAATATTGTTATATTCCTTTCTTTCCAACATAATTCAATACTACAGAGTGAGAGTTAATTAAAAATCAAGTTTAAACCTATTTATGTTTTCAGAATATGTTAATTACTTTCTTTTTGACTTCTAGGAACACCTATAGTGCTTTTAAAAATGAAGCTGGCAAATATACAGAACAGGAATTGCCCATTAAGTCTAAATTCGCAGTAACGAACAACTAGAAAGTTTTAGAGAAGTTTTCATTCTTGGCTTCATAACAAAGTAATTGAAGCCTAAAAAATACCTTATTAGCAAACTTTCCTTCCAACGACTTTGAATATTATTTTCTTTAATTTTTATCTTCTTTAAACCAAAGTTTCTCGTCAAAATCTGGACCGGCTCCATATTTTTGGAAAGGAATTTTCAAAGATATGCATACCTACTACTACTTTGTACTGATCTGCACATCATAATTTATAAATGTTTGCAATTGGCTTTACCCATTATATAGTAGTTACTCACGGCATTATTAAAGTAACTTGTATAGACATCCATAATAACATACTAAAGATGTCAAAAGTTTCGTTCCATTTCGGTTTTGGGTCTCAAGATATTCAAAGGACAAAAAATTGTTTTATTTCACAAATATCTCATTTCCCATAGCTCTAATGCTACTTATATTCTCTCATAAATATTGTAGTTATTGAATTTCACTATAACTTTTGTTATATACGGTGTTAGATACATCTAACCGTTTTTAAATGAGAGGGCGTTGGATGATATATCCAGCAAAATGCAAGTTCAACCGCATACATGTTATGATCGGGGTCTCATTCACACTACATTCACAAATGAATTATTAATTCTACTCCTGTTAGGAAATTTAGGATGTGGAATGGCTCTAGTTGCTATAGATCTTTCATTTCATTTCAGGTATAATGTACTGGAACATTCTCTCATACTTTGAGAGAGTGTGGACAGAGGTTTTGTCCTCTACGTAGCAACACCTGCGCGTTGCACTTTCTGCTTAACTCAACGTTTTCAGGTGTCTATTGAGGCGGCATTTCCTCGACAAGACCCCAGTTAGTATTCGTATATTAATACTTTCAAGAAATCTTCCCTGGCTATAGTTTCTCGGGAGTATTCTTGCCTGTCTCAACTCCTGTAGGTTTTTCCAGTTTCCAGTTTTTTCTCTATTGTTTTGTAGATGATTGCACAAAGGGATTCAGATGGTTTGAAGGGTTTATACGGTCTTAATTTTGCAATTCTATCAGCTTTCTTCCTTTCCCTCCACTTCTATGTGTAGGTAGAGTAGGTATCTCCAAACCAACTCAATAATATTGGTAGAGCTCTAATGTCTGCTTGGCTATTGCGACAAATCCTTTCCAGATTCACAATCTTATTAACATATTTTTCTGCTTGATTGATACTTTCAATGCCATAGCTTCCTGACTGTCTATTTTTGAACTGAAGTTTTTACCTCATAGCGATATTCCATCCTGAGGCATATTCCAGATTTGATTATAGTTGAGAGAGTTTCCGGTTGATGATGATACCTTCTATGAAAATTCTGAATGAGGTTCTTTCAATATGTTTCACATATATAGAGATGTAGACAATTAAGAATCAGTGCTTGTGCAGCTATTGGGAAATTTCCCATGGCCCTGGCTGCACATAATATATACAAACCCTTTGTACCTTCGAGAAATTGATTTTTATCTTCTTTAGACCAGAGTATTGGTTATACCTTCCAGATCTATATGGTTATAAAGATTTTTATGAGGATTTATTTCATATTTAGTAATATCTTCGTAAATCAAGTACAAATTTCTTTTATAACACGATTGTCTCGACTCACCTGCAACTGATGTGCCCGAAACCAACAATCAACACTGAGATAATGGCAAAATTACTGTAAAAATATTTGATAGGAAGAGATGTAGAAATGATTCATTAAATGGTGAGACAGCAATAACTATAAACGCGTCAATTGAGCAATGGAATACAAATATGAAAAAAATAGGATGAAAATTAATTAAAGAACTATTTGAAGTTTAGAGGGCATTAAGTGATTTAGGTAACTATACCCACTATTGAATTATTACATAATAAACATACTTTGAAATTAGGTAACTGATTCAATGATGGTGGGAATTGTAATTCCATTCCTTTTTCATTCACCCATAAAACCCAAATGATTCATTGGATGCACGATCTTGATTAATTATCAATGCCCACGCAAACATGAAGTTTACACCTTTTCATTCCTTTACCCGTAAATAATTTAAACACGGAATTTTTTTCCAAGAAAGCTGTATATATTAATTTTCGCATTCTGTTGTTGAAAGCAAGGTGTATATAATACTCAACCTATCGTAAAATAATTAGTAATCCGATCAATCTGAATGGTTTCTTGTACTAAAATTATGTTCAATCACAGAATTTATTTTCTTTACTTGTCTTCAACTCTCATTTCAAATTTTCACGTGCATTTCACAAGATTCATTAATTAACACTAATGACGGTGCTACAGAAGAAGCTGTTACATTGGAACCGTCTTTTACCAATACAGTGCCTACTGTAAACAAATCAGTATTACCAAAACCGTCATTTGTATCAAAGTTGTTTTTCTTTGTTCTACCAAAAACTGTGATACAAGAAAATTGAAAAACAGAAAATGAAATTTATTGAGAAAAGTTAACTCACGCCTGTATAGCTTTACGACAACCTGGTTATCAGATATTTCTCCATCCAATTACTTATCCTGCATAATTTGATAAATAATATCACATAACGATTCGATTATGCAAAAACTACACCAAATCCATGCCTAAAATTTCAAAGTTTGAATTACAAAAACAGACAAAAATAGATTTACTTATATGTTGACATGAAAGAGCCTATTTCAACTGGAATCTAAGAGATTTCTAATGAATAAATTGAAATTCAAAGCAATGATAATTTCATTTTCGATATTCACGGGATTGGAGAATTTTACTGAATATCTGAAAATAAAAGTGTTATGCAATATTGTTTCCTCTATATTTTTTCTGGACATCGTGAAAAAAGAAAAAAACTAATATGGGAAGACAAGATTACAATGTTAGACTATCTGTCTTATTCACCGCATGTTTTGGCATGCAATTTCTGTTTTCTAAATTGAAATCTACATTTGAAGAAAAAATATTCCAGACCGTTGAAGTTGTGAAAGAGAAAGTGACATGCATGCTGAAGGGGCTGACAGAAGGCTTTCAAGATTGTTTTAAATAATGAAGGAGTGATAAAGAGAGAGATGATAAGTATAAAAGAATCCAAAATAAAATATTTCATAACCATCTTTATCATTATTCACTTACATTTAAAATTTACATGCTGGTATGTATTTGTATGTTGGTGAACATTTGGAATCCGACTCTGCGAGAAAAGGTTAACAGATATAAAGTGCTGTTCCGATGTGTTTTAAGTAATGAAGAAAATTTCTAATTAAACTTTTATTAAACTTCATTTCATGATATCAGAAACTTTGAAACTGGGCCCGGCCTAACTCGGTTCGGATCCCTTCTAGTACATGGAAATCTTAATGAACCCAGGTAGATTGCTAAGTTGCTAACCCGGGATTTATTTTAACGCCAATAAAAATGTTCCATTTCCCGTTAAATGATGGGTTTATACATTCAGCTAAGGTATTACTCAGTACAAAATTTTGGTTATAGCGGTGAAACAAAATGCCTAAATACTAACTTTTTAAATATTGTCTTCTTCACTTATCTTGCGTTTAACGTAGGTTGACACAACTATCGTCAACTAACGTCAAGCTATCGTTTAACAATAGAGTCGTGAACTTTCACGGTATATTGAATTCAAAATGAAAATTTGATTTTTCACGTGTAACAAAATATTGTGAAAGAACAGAAGATTGATCGAAGAAACGTGATCAGCAACTCCTTTTTTGAAATTAAATTATTCAAACGACTGTGATCGACCAGTGTTAATTCAAACAAGCCGAAGACTAGTTAATAGCTTCTAACAAGATACCAAAAGGATTAACGTCGAAATATAACTGCACAAGAAAACGCATTTGAACATGGTAATATTGTTGAGAACAAATTAAAGTTTCTATTAAATTTGAAATTGGTCTTTTCCCTCTCGTATATTCTTGTAAAGGGTTCTATAACTGTTTAAAAGTATACAGAAATTTAAAGAATACTCAATAATTTTGCTGAATTAGAACATTGTAATTGTTGTATTCGTTTAGAAGGTTTATAAGTATATTGGTAAGTCCGACGCATAAACCTGACTTTTCTTTTTTTGCCGTTTTGCCGTTACCGCTCGTAGGTGAAGTTTGCCGTTTGACATCCGTAGCAATATTGAGAGTTTTTGTATCGGGACAAACGGATGTCATTAGCTCTTTTCTATTGCTACGAAAGTTTCTAGGAACGCCCGTCGGTAAAAGATAATGTTATCAAGTTAAAAGTCATTAACGACAGTGACGTGAAACGGCAATTATGGACAATCTTATGCATTTCAATGATTTTAATTTAGTAACAGCAAAAGTCAAGGGCAACGGCAAGTTTATGAAACGGCCATTATTGATATGAAAATATATTTTTTGAAATTTCCTTCTTTCTTTGAATATGTCAGTTAAATAAATTAAACTTCTATTCGAACTAAAATGTTGTATATATAGAAATTATCAGTATACTCTCCATATTAATATCTGCCGAAGCTTCTAGCCAAAGTACTAACAGATCAGTACCAATGATGGATGTTACAGAAAACTGAATTTGAAAATTCAAGTAACGAGAAAGCGAGAGAGAGATGCTTTATCGTCAAAAAATTGTTCACAATTTGTAAACAATGAACACAGATAACTTAATGAAGACACAAATCAAATCTAAAGTATACGCAAGAAAACCGCATTGAATAATGGAACTACTCTTCAAAATGTACTTGTGAAACTTTTTATATGTAATATACATCATATCCACGATCCAATAATATTTGAGTTGACGGTAAAACTGAAATTCAGACAGAGAAAATCAATCCTAAACATATACTTCTTAAGTGTTAAATGAAAAAGGCTTTATATCAAGCATCAAAAGTATTTATTTGTGAAAAAAAAATAATTTCCACTTCGAAATAATAGTGTTAGTTTAAAATTGATAACTCTACACAAAATGAGCTTATTCAATGAAAATAGATCAAAAATATATCCAATTTTTCAGGTTTTTAATTAGGTACGTCAAAAATCGAATCAAATTTATGTAATGAGAGTTACAAACAGGCAAAGTGAACCAAAGCGAAAAGAATAATGATTTAAAAAATATATACTGATCAAATTTCATTCAATCATTGCTTATTGCCAGTGTACTACTAAAGTATTTCTAGTCTATCTATTTAAATATCTGAATATAGACCTCTTCCACTGACCGCATGACCGAGCAAGAGTTCTGAGGAGGACCGAATCAAGCTATTGTAATTTACAAGATATAACTTAGACCGATAATGATTCATGGAATATGCCCGAGAGAAACATATGCTAACAGTAGCATCAACATGAAATTTTGGATCCGTTGTCGAGAACAGCAGAGGAAGTATAATTAGAAACACAGTCATAAATGAGAATTGCGAAATAACCGACGGGAATAAAAATATGAAATCTATTCAGACACATAGGAAGATATGATGAGCTAAGAAAAAGACCTGCATGGAAGAAACTCGGCTCCCACAGTAAGCTTTAGAGTGAAGAAATTATATAAAAATGTAACGACAGCTAGTCAATGAATAATATTGAAGTCTTGTGAAAATTAACAAAACAACGGGTCTTTATATAGAAGAAGGAATCGGTCTAACAAGATTTATACAAATACATTTCGGGTCAGAAGTCATCTATTACCCCTATGATTATCTCCAGTCTGCTTTTATCTTTGAGTATGAATTCTTAAATATGTGGGTCACGACATAAACTTAAGCAACTGAAAAATTTCTCCCCATACAATAAATTTGAAATTCTTATTTCGCAAATCTCCTCCCGGCATTTCTTATTTATGATGTCATTTTTTTCTGTTACAGGTTGTGCTTTCGTGAAATACAGCTCACATCAAGAAGCACAGGCGGCCATTAATAGCTTGCACGGAAGTCAAACTATGCCAGTGAGTCTGAGTTTTTATCACATTTTTCTCAGCTTTTAGTTTACTAATGAAAATATATTGTCTTTGAAGAATTATGTTGATGGTAAACGTTCACAACGACTGAACATTTGCATTTGCTGATAAATTTGACTTCATTTGCCTCCTACATAATAATTCAAACCTTCTGAATCGTTGAATATAACATGCCGTTATCATATTTATCAAGTATCTTATATTTAATAATTGATATATTTCGCTTCAGTTACAATGAGACATAAAATTGCTAATAAAACAACGGTTCTAATACTAATATTGATACAAGAGTTTTTGTGAAGTACATTCTCCGATTTCTATGAGTATTATTTATGGAAAGTTTCGAATTGTAAACAATGGGATGAAAAAATGTCGACTCTACTTCATCAGCAGAAATGATTTTTTATAGAATAATTAACTGAAGCATTTGCATTTAATAATGGGTTATTAGTGATTAAAAATAGTTTTTATGGAAAGTAGTGGTTCAGCTATGGAAAAGTGGTGCATATTATCTAATGTAGTGAAAATCAACTAAAGAAATATTATGTTCTGAAAATGTTGCCCACTTATTTTCATACTGAACAAACTGTTTTCACTACCACTACATCAATAATCACAATCACGTTTCGATATCCAAGTTATCGTATTCAGAGACTGAAGGTAAACTTAAACTCCTTCGAAAACTGATTAAAAACTCCTTGTCCGGATTACTCCCATTTATTCCTAAGGAGACTAAACTATAGAGTGTGAGGAATTGGCCCTTTGTCCCATCAAGCAATTTCAATGCTTCCAAATGCATCCAATAATTTTTTCATTGGAAGCGTGATCGGCCATACTCGACTTTTCGGTTCGTATATATTTTAAATGAGCCATGTGCTCTTTGAACCGGACATTAACAGATGCTCAATATAATTCCTGTCACAATCATTACAGCTAATTTCAAAAATACCACTCTTTTTAAAATTTGGTATTTTATACTTACGGTTTCCCAACAATTGTTTTAATTTAAACCTACTCTGCTAAATATTCCTTCCAATCCCTCTATATTAACAAGATTGGAAGGTATCGTAGCAAATTTTTCTTTAGTATTTTGATTATGCATAAAGTTGTTTTCTTATAGAGACAACTCAAACCTATGACGGTTAATTAGCCTATTTACCATTCTCTTATTATGAGTATAGCTACATCCTTAATAAAAGAACTTTCCTTATTGTATCTCTCGATGATAAGTGGATTAAACGATGTAACAGGAAATGGAGAGTAGCCACAATGGATACAATGAAAAGAATCAACAGAGATGCGCCTGAACGTGGCGGCAGTTTTGACAGTTCGAATTATTTACTTTTAACTAAACAGTGTTTCGAAAAGTTGTAAACATAATCTTCAATTATCTATAGTTCCTTATCCATTGGAATGAATTTATTAAACGTGGGAAAAAGAATGAAATCGTGTAGACTGTATGAAGTTTATGAGAAATTGAAATTTTCGAACTGGAATAAGTGGAAAAGAAGAAATGAAATTACTTGTACAAACCAGAATGACTAAAGATAGATGTGTTAATTTATTGATTCACCCAAAATACATCATCTTCATCCAATTATTCAAATATCAACATTATCATCATAATCACCGTGTGAGGAATCTTTGTTCGAGATTTCAAAATAAAACTGGCCTGGAATCATCAAGAAAAAAATGAAAGTCACTGCGAGAAAGAACAGGTTCTGAAATACGGATCCTCACATTGATGAAGATATAGTCAATAAGATAGACTTAGCCTTATCAAAATAATTTCCATGAGTCTTGGAAAATTTCCGGAAAATTTTGAAAAAGTTGTCATACGTTTCTAGATGCATATCCTGAAAAAGTAGGGCCTTGGGACTAGAATGAAAAGTGGTCCTTTTAAGAAATTTGCTTTCACATCAAACGTAAAGACATCGATCAGAAAAAATGAGCAAACTAAAAACAACGTGTCTAGTATATTGTGATCGAATTTGGTCAAAGACAAGGTAGCAACGAATGTTTTATCTGATTTCTTCTAGAGAATTTTGTTCTACAGAATCTTGTATCCAGTAGAAAATATAATAAATTACTTAGCTTATTTATTAAACAAAAACATATAAAACCACTTTTGACGGCACTTACAGGCTGTATATATCAATTGCTGGAGGAGTTTCTTCCAAAATCTCGTTTAAATTTTTCACCCAAAAAGAATGGAGAAATTTTATTCAAGCGCCGGAACTCTTATAGTATTCCGAGTAGTTGACGCGTAGACGATATCAGTAATTATAGCTTATTATATCATAAAGGAAGCAGTTTACAAAAAATTTTTAGATACCTTTTTTGTGCAAATTTTCACGTTATACAAGTTTGTTCGTATACATTGTGTTGACATTATCAACCCCTTCCACGTTATTGACAAAATACCAATTTTCTGGGGTATTCCGGGAATTTTCCCTATAGCCGCTCGCGTGCAGAACATTTTTTTTTTCTTTAAGTAGTGTTCAAGAACTGATCGTATACCAAAAATCATTTCTATTGGTTTCTGTGTCTCGTTAAAACCCTTGTTGCCTGGATTAATAATTGTCCTTTCATCTCCCGATAATAACACTTGGACATTTATCTCCCTAACTTTTTTAAAAATACTTGTGTATGTATCTAAAACCATGAAAATATCATGTAATGTGTATACTTCTAGTCTCATACATGTTTCTGCTATGAAAGTAAACGTGAAATAAATATTTCAATGGAATATAAAGCGTAAGGTGCATTTTCAACAGTTACAAACCAGTAATGGAGTTTTATCGATTCGGAACAGATTTTCCAGGAAAAAGCGATTCTCTAAAAATTTCTACGGAATCAAATTTTCTCTATAATCTAATCAGAGCTCGAAAGCTCTGGTCCTGGAAACTGGATGTTATTGCGGCTATAAGTGATAACAACCAGTTTCTTGGATTTTCTAGATTTGTGGAACGTTGTCGGATTAATTTAATTTGATTTTAATGTAATATTGCTAATAATACAAAATTATATAAATTACATTTATTCAAATAATCTAAGGAGATTCATTTACTCAATTATTTACTAATAAATAATATTTAATGTAGAATTCCAAATTATTTTCAACTTATTTCGCATTACAATTTAGTTAAATCCGATGTTTCATTTACTCTTACAACCTCTTGATTTAGTATTATCTGTTATTTTATCCTGTAATTATCTGGTATTATACTATACCAGTGGTCGGCAAAGTGCGGTTCCAGAGCCGTATGTGGCTCTTTAGCTCTTTAATTATAGCTCTGGCTCAAATATCCACGGAAGGAACAAGAATATTTTCGTTTAAAATCATATCGACTTGCGAAAAAGTTTGTTGCTTTTTGAAACAAAAAATAAATAACGAGACGCTTGTTTACCATCTTACCAAACATTTTCAAAAGAAATTAGCAAGTTAAGGAATTAGTGATTTCCATTAACTACATTTTAGCTGAAGGTTTTAATCATCGTCAATCTAAAGAATTTTTATCGGAAATGGATAGTGAGTACGCTGATCTTTGGCTTCATAATAAGGTGCATTGGTTATCAAGACATAACGGATTAAAACGTTTTGCGTCCCTTTTTCCGGAAATTAAAGCATTTCTCCTTGAAAAATGCATTCACTATCTAGAACTAACAGACCATCATTGGATCAGAAACTTGTAATTCCTGATAGACGTTACGTCTCGCCCAAATCTTATCTTAACCGTAAAATACAAGGAAAATGAAACTTCGTTTTTTCGATATTAGAAAAAGTTATAACAGTCAAAAACGAATTATATGTTTTTGCCAGGTTTTTGGAAAAGAAACAGTGTTTGATAAACACCATTTTTAAAATGAGTGGTACATTTCTCGATAGGGTTGCTTCGAAATTCAATTGCTGGAGTCAAAGATATGGCGTTACAAATTCGAAAATCTTTGTGTTGAATTGAAAATATTGGAGAAGAAGAAATGTGATCTAATTTCACAACACAAGTGGTCTGCTTTGAATGACCTGGATAAGGAAAACATGATAATTTTCAACGTTTGGAATCGTATTTCTGACTCTTACAATCAGCTGAAAAAGCTTGTGTTTGCTGTTCTCTCCCTTTTTGGTTCTACATATATATATGTGAAACAATATTTTTCAAGTATGAAGGTTACTAAGACTAAACTCGTCTTATTGATGAGAACTTGTAATCAGGCCTAAAATTAAAAACGACAACATACACACCTAACTTATGCAAACACATTGTATAAAATTTAATTTTATTTATTATACTACTCATTTAGAGTGATAAAACTTTACTAAACAAGAATATTTGGCAATCATTTTTTTTTAATTATTATAATGCCGACCAACACGTACGATTTTGTCCTTGATCAATTTGTCCTAGTCATTGATGTTTTCGTGATAATATCTTCTTTTACAATGCTTTCTAACCAAGCTGAGCATTAGTAATAAATCAATCTACCTTATCTCCGTGTACAATGATGATGCTGCTCGTGGGTGACAAGAGTGAATATTGTTTCTATTGGTAAATACTTTTGGTTTCTGATTTTTTCCAAATCTGTTTACAATCCAATCAAATAACGAATTGAGAGACCCTCTACTAACTTTCAGTTTCTATCCAGCAAAATTGAATCCGTATTGAATGAAAATTTTGCTTAAAACTATATTAAAGTAGATTTTATTGTTTCAGAAACGTGAACCGTTAGAATTGTTCTGTCCACGTCATTCATAGCAATTTGTTTTCATGTCAGGCCTATTTCTTAAGAGGTTAACAACGATGGAGAATCACATTTGTTATAATTTTCTCACATCGACAATTTGGACGGTTAAACTCTGTTTACGCCTAAAGGAGCAGGCGCACGGTTGTGATCGTTTTTTCTCGTTGAAGCATTAAGAAAAATCAATACTCAACAGATATTTTGTATAGAGAAATTGCTCACAATAATCTTGTATACCTACAACTTACCGAAACGTAGAAAAATAATAATTATAAATTTTATAAAATGTTTGTTTGTCAAGGAATGTTTGTTAAGGAAACAAACACGTTCACGACTTTGTTTATTCATTTGTTGTATACCTTAGTTCTAGAAGGTATCATAAAAAACTATTCAAATGAAGTGCTAACTGAGCAAACTAATCCGTTTTTTGAAAACATAATTCACGAAAACAACTGAAAATGCATAATGATCGATGAATCAATTGAATAAATGTTAACTGTAACTTCGCTACTACTAATTCCTCGACTATGATGTCCAACAAACCTTAACGTTCCATAAAGCTTATAAAAATATTCATAGCGCGGATTGTACTCTCAATTTTCTAACTATTTCGATCTACTTAGACCGTAGTAGTAAAATAAGAAATCTCAACCAAATTTCCAGTGTGAAGAAAAGTGAAACTTCTAGAAGATGTGGATTCAATTTAAGCTATGCTTATAAAATGATACAAGTATAAGAATTATCTGAGGATAATCATGACAGAATGGAATTATGTGAAACCATAGTGCAGAAGCATATGCATATCCTCATTTTACAAGTGATATAGCATTTTCCAATCCAGCTCTTTCGTGTTAAACGATGAAGAAAATATGATGCGAAGAGTACGTGCATACCGTCATTTCACAAATATTCGTAGCGTTCTTCGACTAAGCTGAAATTATGTGACTCATTGATACATTGACACATCCAGTTATTCTCTCTATAATCCCTTTTTGGGCTATAGCAATTTATAACCTAATACTAATATATGTTTTCAATGGATATCTATTTTGAACTAAAATGTTTTTTTCTTTTAATGGAAATTTGAACCAAAATGTTTCCTTCTTTTAATGGAAATTGTTTTTGCTACACCTGTACGGTCGAACATACCGTTTCCCAAATATGCTTTACACTCTCTGTCTTTTTCTCTTTGATTCACAATTATAAGCGAACAAAAACTGGTTCACATATTCTTAGAACAAGGTGATTGTTTAAGAAGTATGTTCATCGTAATTTTATTGGGTAATCAATTAGCAATATAGGAATATAATGATGATTATTGCAAAATGAAGTTCACAATGCTACTTTGTACCTAATCAAAGATTCTCTACACATCCTGTATATTTTTAATTAAAACAAAAAATAAATTGGTAGATTTTTCTCCGTATACTTCATCCATCTTAATAATAATTTCCAGAGAAAAAAGTATTCTTGCGCTACTTACAGAACCAAGCAAAACAACAAAAGTTTTTATAAAAATTAAATTAGTTTTTCACTGGAAAAATAAATTATTGCGAACTTCAACCGGTCCTGAGAAGCAGTCTGTTGACATTTCGACATAACATTAATTAAATAATACTGCGAATGGGTAATGAATTCGCCTTTAGCTTTGACAGTTTATAATTAGGATTTTTCAAAAGTTTACAAAAGGTGAAAATGATTTTACAAGGTATTAAGGGGATGTTGAAAGTAAAACGTCTGACGGAAAATAAATAAACGATCTTTGCGTTTTCGGGACTACTCATAATTAATTGGAAAATGTCTTGGATACATTAAAATGGGAAACATGAAAGACTTTAGTTCAATGTTGTAAGTTTAATTATGCGAGGAAACAAATTTTCGATTCTTCACTATATTGTGCCTATAGTGAATGATTTTCTTGTTTTTATTGTAGATCCATCCGTCAAATACCATGTTTTTGTGAGAATCATGAAAATAAAAAAAGTATCAATAAACCAAAAAATGCAACTATTCACAAATTATCACTTCTAGCTTGTAGGAGGCTGAAATATTTTTGATTCACGATCTATTTTTACGTCTATCCTAATTATTTAAATCATATACATGCTCGTAGAGTTGGCAACCATGCATTTCCACCTTTCCCAATTCACTATGTAGATAATGCAGAAGTTTTCGAAGCTAAAGGTAAAATAAACAGCTGACTGGGTCGCTAATGATGACTGAATACACATAATTTACATGATACTAGTTACGTCTCTATCCTCTATGGCGAAGGGATTCAGTGAATGTTACAAGGGTGACTGAAAAAATAGCTTCTGATTTCTTTAGTCCCTGAATTCCATAACGAGGAATCTAGAAGTAATGATACTTCTCTTTATTACCATTTTATCTTATAATTTACTCCACCTCGTTTATGGCTTCTTTATCGTAGTATTTGTAAATATTTATCCTTTGACATAGTTGAGTTCGTAGTTCGCCCCCCGTAGTATTGCCTAATTTGGAGTCAACAGATCACAGGATCTGCATAGAATAACATCCCATAGATATTCCATTAATGTACATTTCCTCATTCTTGTTATGATTGTTGCCTCATTTAGTCTTTATGCCCTCATAGTTCATGGGTTTATTGTAAACATTGGTGCACATGGTACAGAGGGAATACTAATCAGTTAATATTATTTTATCTTTAATAAATCTGAAATATTGTACGTGTCCTATTGGAAAACATGGCAGATATACCATACGGAGGGAGGTGGAATGAGTATAATGTACTACAAGTGGGAAAAGCTCAACTGTTCCCTACATGTTGCACACTATACTTCTCTTACAATTGCACAATTATATTCGTGATCAGTAAAACTGAGATAAAATTGAACACTGCTATCTCTTAACAGTTTAATGATTTATTTGAAATTAAAGTTTATAGTAAATTATTGTATATATTAATGGTTTGACTTGAGGGTTGACTTGGAGTAGTTCTTCCATAAAGTTGATTATTTTATTGACAATTTAATATTGAATAGAATTTTCTTTGTGCACTTTTGTCCTAGTTGCTAGTTTTCAATCGTATATTGTTTCGAGGTTAGGTTTACTGAAATAGTTACTAAAAAACGTCTGAAGCAGTTGCATGGATGTGTAATGTAATTATTTTGACTACACTTCTAAATTTGTTAGTTCTAATTAAACTCGCGTGCAAAGAAATTCGCCCACTGAACTTTAATTACATATTTGTCTTAGATTAGTCATCAGTTAAAAAAAATATGCTGATTGAAAGACAATTCAATGTGCTTTAATATATTATTCGTTCTTTATAAACTTAATATTGTTCAAGTGTATTAGTTCGATGCAAACTATATCAAAAAAGCTGCCCAAGTTATCGGTTTAATCGAAAATGCACTTGGTCAGCTATGTGCTGCTAGACAATATGACCCGCGCAGCGGTTATGAAGGGACTGGAACAGGCAGAAGGCTGCTTTTGATGACCGAACACAATGAGTGTTAAGAACATTAAGATATCTTCACCTTAATACCATTCAAGTGCAACGACAGGTGCGAGGAGTGATTATTAGCCAGTGGACAGTGAGACAAAGACTACAGAACAATAACCTGACCACTAAAACTCCTGCGATTAGTACAAATGTCATCGGCAAGTACGCCTGCGTTCTGCACAGATTCATATGAATTGAACGCTGAACCAACAATGTATTGTTCTCAGATGAGACCAAAATAATGTTCCATGGTAGCGACAGAAGAAGGAAAGTGGACCGAAGACCACAAAAGCGATTTGCAGATTATTGCTTTGACTAGCGGAATTCTGCAGTTTACCTTCAGTCTCCTAAGACGACAACTTGGTTATCGAGACCCGCGTCAGACATTGTAGTTGTGAGTGTTTATGTAGTGGTAGTTCAAATAGTGTGTTTAGTATGAATATCACCTACGGTCCAACAAATTCCAAGTTAGTTAATCAACAACTTTCACAACAATCCAAAGGCTGTAAGATTATTCATATTGAAATGGTATTCTGGTGCTGATGGATAAGTGAATCAAACAAGTCGGGCAATGTCTACCTCGTATTCTTGAAAAGTTTCGTCACGCTTCTGCCTTCAGCTCTTCAGCTGCGTTTGTTGCAGATGTTCAAGACTCTCGTAACCGTATCTCACGTCCAACCTCTTCTTCAGTTGTTTGAACTCATCAGTCTCTTCAAGAGGTATCGTCTGGAGTACATCTAAGGCGTCTCCCCGCAGTACTTTATCGGACCAATTATTCACTCTAGCGACTGCCTTGAATTGTTCAAGGAAATTGGTACAAGACGTCTTACCGTCAAACGTTGGAGCCTTGACTCGTGTAGAACTGCCGATTTCTTCTGTTCTAAATGGTGCTTGTATATAACATGGTTTTTTATGTTCCATATTCTATAGGAGTGTCTTGTCTTGTTCTTAAACCTGTCATTTTTTTCTCCAACTTTGTGATTTTATCGTCCATCATAATTTCATTCTCAAAGTCCGATTTTGAGGATGAGATTTTTCTTTCGACGTCAGCGGCAATGTCGGTTTTCCATATTAAAATTTCAGCAGAAATGCCACTTTTTATAGTCGAAATATCTACCTTCATGATCGAAATATAGCAGGAAATATCGTTTTAAAATGTCGAAATCGTCTCGTTATTGCAAAGATATCATTCTCCATAGTTGAAATATCGTCCATGGTAATAATTTTCTTGACTACGACTATTTATAATAAACTGAACTCAACAGCGCTAAACGAACCCGCTTATATATCCAAACTGAGTTTTCAATAATTCTAGAAAAATAAGGAAACAACACAATAAATAGACTTTCTTAGAAATTATGCGAAAGAACAATGTAAATAAACCGCTTACTATGCTATGCTAAACGGATATGAAATAACAAACATCAATCGAATTCCGCGGTTTAAAGTTATTCGCTTTCGCCGAATTTTAAAATTTCAATACATCTAGGCAGAACCGGCTCTAGGGAGGGACACATTCGTAACAATATAT
Organism: Diorhabda elongata; assembly: GCA_026230145.1. Lineage (NCBI taxonomy): Eukaryota > Metazoa > Arthropoda > Insecta > Coleoptera > Chrysomelidae > Diorhabda > Diorhabda elongata. Next base: position 46,483,720 of record CM047926.1, read on the forward strand.
TTCAAAATCTACAGTGTGTCACACAGCATATTCGTGGGATAAGAGGCATGTCGTTGCTCACAGTTTCCTTATTTATAACTCTTTATGAGTATTAATACAATAACGTCCTCAATCTAGCTCTGTTTAATTCCATGAATTTAATAGGAAAGGTTTTTCGTATAAATACAAATCAATAGGGATTTTCATGAGATCGTCAAAATTTGTCTGCTCTAATGATAAAAATTCCCAACTAAATACAGACATGGAGGGTCCTCATTAAGAAATAAAACAATATGGACTCTCAGTATGATTATTACGATAGAAATAAAAGTTAATTATAATGAACTTAGGCGCGTTAATATGCCAGACGAAACTGGCTCGGTTAGGATCCAAAATTAAAACCCCCTATTACACAGACTTTCTAATAATTTGTGGCTATTGTTTTTTAAATGTACGATGTCCATTATTTCAACATTTTTATTCGCCGTTTCCAACCTAAAAAGGCCTGCGGGGTTTAGAGGGCAATTTTATTAGCAAGGGCGGTTAATATATGGCCTAATTTTCAGTTTAGGAGCGCGTCATTCCCGTAAAATTCATCTACCGACATCGGCATGGGCGTAGATTATTTATCATAAATATTTCAACTATACAACCGGAAAGCGTCTCGGGCTTAATAAGAATTTATTAAACATGTATAAAAATATGAAATATAATATTGTGTATTCTTCTATCCGATCGTAGTTTCTCACTAATGAATTAAAGTATAAATATTTTAAAAAACTAATGAGTTTGTTTCTTAAATGGAAACAACTCAGCTTGAGTTACTTGAATGTGCGGTTTTGAAATGAATATGAAGTGAAAAATAGATATTCATTGATAATTTTCATATTTTGCGTATTTCCTTCTAATACAGTTGATATACAATTTTTTCCATATTATAGTTCAAATAACTACTTACTTAATACCATGAAGAACATGTTGAGGAACCTGCAAACAAGAAAAGTTAGTAGCATATTAACGAGAGTCACTAAATGCTTGTCCAAAGAAACGATAAAGAAGATAATAAGCAAAAACATGAAATCAGAGACATTCACAGCACAAGAAGGGGTGCGACAAGAGTCTGTGCCTAGTACCATTCATAGTTTTCATGGATCGGTTAATTAGAAGTGCAGAAAAAAAATTAAACCACTTAATATTGGATTCCTACAACTAGAGCGTATTAATATATCGGAGATGTAGACGATATAATGATCATAGCACAAAATCAAATGTATCTACATGAGAAGTTAAGCAACTGGAACCAAATATTGACAGAAAACGGAATGAACAACAAAAACAAAAAGTTAAAGTAGTAAAAAATATGAAATAAAACATTGAAATCAGCATTTAGTAGTAGTGAGTGGCTTCCAAAACCTAGGAACTATGATGAAAGACACAGGACGACAGAATTTAGGATCAAGCAATAAAATAGAGAAAGCGAGCAAGATATATTATGAATTGAGTAAACGGAAGAAAATTAAACTGTACAAAGCTATTTAAGGGCCAATTCTCTCATATAGCTGTGATTCTAGCAATGAAATATCTTAGAAGATTGAAAGTATTTAATAGAAATGATAGACTAAAAACCTAGCATCCAAGAGAAGAAAGCTTGAAAGTTGAACTCATACAAGAATTCATACAAAGGAAACAGCGAGTATAGTGGTTCCATCTTCAAATGATCGATAACACCGTGCTAGGTGCCAGGAAAAATAGAAAAAAAAAAAAAACAAAGACTACAAGCAACATGGGACAACTTGCTACGAGAAATATCAAAAAAGAAAGGACTGGATATTTTTTATAAGGATGAATACTAAATTTAAAACCTAGACCTCCATAGAGTAAAAAGAGGACGAAGATAATTAATATAATTGGTATAATTGAGTTATATCATGCTCATGTTATATCAGTTGGTCACATGTTTCTTACGGAATTACAGTAAGCACAGTCAGAAAGATATATACGAGAATAATAGAAATCAGACTTAGAGACGATCTAAAAAAATCATGAAAAATTTACTAAACGGATTAAACAAAGGAATTACAAATAAAAGTTTCCTAATTAAAAAAAAATGCAAAAGCAATAATAGAAGGTAGAGATACGGAGTCATATAATGTCTTCTTCTTCTTATTATTTTAAGACTATGTCTTGTGTTTTCAAAGAGGCAGCCTAAATTTTGACTCCGCGGTGGTCTTCCAGGCGGTCTACTTGTATTAGGTCTCTCTTCGTTTGCGATTTTCGCCAGTCGATCGTCGTCCATTCTATTGACATGATCTCTCCATGCTCTTCTTCTAGTTCTGGCCCATCTCACTATATCCGGAACGTCACACATTCTTCTAATTTCATTGCTCCTTATTCTGTCTCTTAGTGTTTTCCCTGTGATTGAGCGTAATGTATTGCATCTCGGTCGTTCTAAGAATCCGTTTAGTAGTTGCAGTCTCCGCCCTCGTTTCTATGGCGTTTGTCATTACTGGTCTGACACAAGTTTCATATATCCGTGTTTTGCTTTCGATACTTAAAAATTTATTCCTCCATATCACGATTCGAAGGAATCCTGATATCCTAGATGCTGCTGTTGTTTCCTTTTTGACTTCTTGTTTCAAGTTCCTATTGCTCGTGATGTTAACTCCTAAATATTTAAAAGACCTGCTCTACACTTTTATTATAAATTGTCAGTTTGCATCTTCTTGGTTCTCTCGCTATTGTCAAGGATTGTGTCTGTTGTGTTGATATGATCATATTGAATTTTCCTGCAACTGTTTCAAATCTGTGTAGCAGTTTTTGCAGATTATCCTCATCTTCGGATATCACAACCGCATCATCAGCGTAGCAAACTATCTTAAACTCATGTTTTCCCATTCTGTATCCTCTGCCTGCCGTTTTGACTTCTTTTATGATTTCGTCCATTATAATGTTGAAGAGTATTGGGCTGAGACTATCTCCTTGTCTGATCCCTGTTGATACTGGCATTTTACTGGAGAGTTCGTTGTTTGCTCTTACATATGTGCTATTTCCGTTGTTCATGTCCCGAATGATGTCTATTGTCCTTTGGTTTACGCCTCGTTCTTTTAGTAGCTCAATGGTGTCATGTAATCTCACTCTGTCAAATGCTTTTGTTAAGTCTATGAAGCACATAAACGCGGTTTTATTGTACTCTATGGCCTTTTCGGCAATCTGTCTTAAGATGAATATAGCGTCTATGGTTGATCTATTTTGTCTAAATCCCTGTTGTTCTTCGCTCATGCCGCTACTTGAGATTTCTTCTGCAATAATTTTTGTTAGTAATTTTGAAGTCGTGCTTAGGTGGCTGATCCCTCTATAATTATTTGGATCTTTCTTTTCCCCTTTTTCAAAGACGGGGATCGTTATGCTTACTTTCCATTCCTCTGGTACTTTTCTCTGATCGTATATCTTGTTGGACATGACATGCATTTGGTCTATTAATTCATTGCCATCATATTTAAGAAGCTCGTTATTAATGTTATCCAGCCCTGGTGGTTTCCTGTTTTTCATATTGGGCATTGTTGCTTCAATTTTGTCTTTTGATATTATTTGTTGTTGGATGTCTTCTCCTTCCCCAGATATATTTTCTTGTTTCTGTTCTGTGGGTTGGATTGTTATTGTGTCACCGTAGAGTTCATGGAAATACCTTTCCCATTCTTTTAACGTTATTGTTTTCGTGTGGATGTAATCATTGATTGGTCTTTTGATGTTCCTTATCATATTCCAGATCTTTTTTTGTCCCCCATATAAGTCGTTTTTCATGTCTGTTGAGTATTTCTCCCAGAATTGTCTCTTAATCGTTTGTATTTCCATATTTGTCCTATTCCTCACGACTTTGTAATCAGCATATGTAATTGTTTGACTTCTATATTAAAGATATGCTTTTCTTTTTTCTTCCGCAAGTGATTTGATTTCGTGTATGAACCATGAGTAAAATACTATAAATAAAATAATAAAATACTATAATGCAGATGTATAGCAGAAATACCAAACAATCAAAGTTAAAGTAATTTTAGAATTAAACAAAATGTATCATGTATGTTCTAAACAATAAAAGGAGTGGAGCAAGGACGTACACTAAAAAGTAGAAAGTCAAATACTGGAAAATGGAAGTCATTTAAAGGATACTATATGCCGATGACCTTGTGCTTAAACTTAAAAATGTACAATGACACTCTACAGATGCTGGATATGAATATAAATGAACACAAAACTAAGACGATGAATGTAAGACAAAAGAATAAGAAGACACTTACTATAAGATTGGAAGAATACATAAATAGAGCAGATCAGAAGCTTTAACTAGCTTTGAATGACTTAATACAAAATGAAACATTAGAACAAGAGCATAACGGAAGGATTAGACCCACTTGAAGATTATTCAACGAAATTAAGTCACAGTTTCTAGCCAAAAAAGAAATACCAAACCAAAAGAAACAGAAATATTTGAAGAAGTACACATACCTAAATTAAATAATGGATCCAAATCATGGACACTTACACAGAAATAAAAAAGCACATTACAAAGTATAGAAATGATATATTTGAAAAAAATAAATGATAAATCACTATACGATAAAATAAGAAAAATAAGAAAAAATTTAAACCTATTTCATGAGAATGTGAGAAGAACGATCAATATGGAAAATGTTTGAAAGAAAAAAAAAAAGAAAAAAATACCGAGGAGGAGGCTGTGGTGTTTTATTAAATTATGGCAACACAATATTATAGCAATAAACGAGGCTTGTGATGACAAGAAGTTAAACACAAGACAAATGATAAGAAATAATTTGAACAGCCTTGGAAAAGGTTGGTCACGTAATTACCAAACTTCATGAAGCCTTATACCTGAAAAGGTGAAAAAGCATCATAATTATGTAAGTGGATTTTCAATAGGTGAATTGCAAATATGTTCTTCCAAAGATCTAATTATTCCAATTTTTGATATCTCTTCTCAACGTCCTGTTTGTTTCTTTTTTATCTTAACTCTCATCAAGTTCATCATTCTATTACTATAATTCTGTGTTGCCAAAACAACAGTTTCAACAGTTTTATTAGATTTGGACATTTTCAGATATTTGTATATAATAGGTAATGACGCTATTTTATTCATGTGAAATTTTAACAAATAAAAAAGATTTTTCCACTGGTGTTGAACTCAAACCCTCTGCATCAAAATCATTCGCTTCTATCATTGCAGTAATCTCAATTGCGATTGTATCTAATAATCTAATTCAAATACATGGTGATTATTTGGAGTCACCATTGTAAGAAATAATGTACCCCACGTTTATATACAAGTTTACTAGTTAAATTCAAATATATATTGAATTCTTCTAACAAATATCCCACATATATCATATTCGGTGATATTGAACCTAATGGTATTTTTCTGTAGCATTCAGGCTTTTTCATTTTTCAGTGTTGCGGTTACATTCAAAATCTGTATCTCTATATATCTAGAATTGTAATCATTTCTAATTCAATCTGTTCATGATATCTGGATTAGGAAAAGTCTATATATCATATTTTACCAACTCAAATGTTCAATAACTTCAATTCGTATAAATGGCATTAACCTAGTCTGAGTGGTTTCAAACCTCAATGAATCTTAAGTTGCTAGTTGGGTTTTGTGTGTTGAAATAAGTAGCTAATGTTAGAACAAAATTTTTGAGGAGTATAAAGCAACTTAACATTTGAATCGGACCAAAATTTTGATGTAGTCTGCTAAAGCGTGGTGTAACAGTTGTGTAACAGTTATTGTACATTATTCTTGATAGTAAATATTTCAAAATTTGTTCAGTGACTGATATTATTCTATTGCGTAATAAATTACACATTTTCCTCGGTCCCACGAATAAATATTCTTGTACCCTCGCACCACTCATATTTCTCGTAAACAATCTGAAAAGTGATTTATATATCTCATCGAAAAATTGTACGACGTGTTTGGGTAAGAGAAAAAAAGTAACGAAGATTTAAACACCGTCCTCTCCATTGCAATGTCAACAGTCTGTCTGACAAGAACATGTATGCCCTTTTCAAGAAAGGTAAAGAAAGGACAACAGGGGTTGATGATATATGATAGGACAGGAAAATTGTTATTTCTTTTATAAATTTTGGGATTGCCTGAGATTCACCTAAAGATGTTTGCTTAAGGTGAATTTTGCAGAAACAAAGAGCGTGAAAATGACGGAAATATGCTGGAAAATAGAACACTAGATGATTCAAAACTTTTAATGGAGAATCATATTTGAATAAAACTATCCAATATTAATACTTTATTCACAGAATACCCATCCAGAAACAAGCAAACTCTTAGCTCGTGTGTACACTACATTTTTTGGGGCTTCTTGTGTACATTGGTTCACGGTTAATTCTGTCTACTTTACAGCGTATATGAAAATATAAGTTAAAGATAACAATAATCAACGATAATTCACGATAAAAAAATTCACAGTGCGCAATTTGAACAGAAGTGCATTCGATGTTTATCAAAAGTTGGCTCTTTCGTTTTTCCATTTTACCTAATATAATAGCTATTCGCAAGATTATTATTTTTGTATATGTTCTTAATATATAAAAATTCAGTGTCCGTGTGTATGTTCCTAATGAACTTAAAAACGAATCAACTGATATCCATGAAAATTGACATATATATGTAATTTGGTCCAACTTAAATGATGGAATAGTTATTATATAAATGAATGGTCTCAATAATTAATAATAAACTAATCATCAACGTTGATTGTTGTTATTAATCGTAGTTTTCATAAGTGGGGAACAGATGGCGCCTTAAGCGAATTTCTTCACAGAGAACTATAAAATTTTGTCCTGTGTACCTCATAGATGGCGCCACACTTTAATGTGATATTATTTTATTAGACTACACACTATACATGTCTTATTTTGCCTATACCACTTAACGTCGCTTCTTTCAAATCATTCTTCATTTTGTCTTCGTTGCGTAAATTACTTCGAGCTAACAGTTATTCAGAGAATAGTGAAATTCATTCACATTAAAAATTCGATTACTATTTTTAGTAAAATCCAACCTTAAGGCCCGCAGCTCATGAATCAGTCGAACAGAGAGCAGAAAGAAATGCAGCTCAAAGAATTCGCACAGCTGAAATTCGTGCACTAGAACAGCGTGATTATCGTTGACAAGATAATGCATTGGAAACCAGTGTGGCACGTTAAAAGCACATAGATTCATATAGGGAACAAAACCGAGAAAATCATCGAACCAACCGCGCAGTAACACGTGGATCATTTGTTCGTCTTGCATTTAATTATGAACCAGACATCAATTCCTCGGCTGATTCCAAAGTTACTATTGGTGCCATGGACAAAATATGCAATTATTGTCAGGCGCTAAAATTTCGCAACGAAACACCCGGCATCAGGATAAGTTGTATTGTCACCACTCCCTACTCCATCTGAACTTTTGAACTCCCTTCTTTCTGGCATTTCAAATGAATCAAAATTATTTTTGCGTAAGACACGAAAATTTAATTCTTGCTTCCAAATGCCGTGGTTTGGAGTATCCAAAGTTTGTGATTTGTCATCTGATAGTCGTAATTTTGAGACAAAATTCAAGGCCAGGTATATCATAAAATTGGATCATTGATGCCAATGCCATATGAAGATCCAATATTTATACAGATCTATTTTATGGGCAATTGTGGAGGACGTGTAATAACTCGATGCCAGTATAATTTCATTGAACAAGCAGAAGACAGAGCAATTGTATTGGCATTAGAATTATTTCAAATCAAATCACTCATCCACAGCAATGCGAGGCCGAGTCTGCTAGTAAGCTATAAAAATGTAACAAATTACTAAAAACATTTATGTGTATTACAAGGAAATAAAGGAAAAAAAATTACCTATATTTGAAAACATTAGCGTCCTGTGAACACTGACCCTGTCTCGTCTTGTGAGATAAATACTTTGGATTTACTTCGATCTCTACTACTATTAAAATTTTTTAGAGGGGGTAGACAATGTTCCATCTCTATCGATAAAAAACGGGCTTTTGTAATTTCGACTGTTCCTTAAAAGACCTAGTGTGCATGCGAAAGTTAACTATAGCTCAAATCTGTACGAGACAGATATATTATGGATATATATTTTAAAATCCATCAATTATATTAGTACGCCGAAATTGAAAATTCAAATCAAACCTCGGCAACCACCTGGTTTTTATGATTCTAATGATTAAATCTTTTTTCAATACTTCATTTTCAGTTTTTGTTTCATTTTGATTTGTCACACTATGACATCAAATTGTTCACTGACTTCTACGTCTACTAGAGACGATTTAATGTAGGATCGTCATATTCTAGAATCCTCAATTATTGGAAATCTCTGATTTGTTGTCAAAAAACAAAATGGTTCCTTAGGAATCGACTATATAAAAACAGTAACAAAAAGTAAACAGATCTTCCAAGAAACACCTGACTCATCCAGGCACACAAATTATTTCTTTACTTACTCATTGGTAAGAAACGGACGCTTTAACCGATTACCGATCATTAGCCATACACTTTTATCTATGAGTACTGCCACACGTACAAAAAGATATCAAACATTCAACAACTTTGGAATCGATACAAAAACACTTCGAATGAGGTTTGGTAATAATCTATAACATTCCAAATTGTTACAAAGTGAAATAGTTGGAATTTCCTCAATGCACGCTCTTCAAGTAAAAACGGAAATTGTCAGAAAATTATACATTTCAGAATAATATGGAATCTGGAGGACTGTTCTCAAATACTTACAATTATCGTGGACTCTTGGAGATCGAAATTTACAGCCGTTACATCTTAACGTGATCATACCGGGACTTACTTTAAACTTGTATCAGCACAGGCCTTTCTTTTATATCTTGATTAGTTTATGTAACCATAAATGACTGAAGTATTGATCTTAATTAATCAGTGTATTTCCCATGGTTAACATCGTTGACATTTGAGTTTATTTTAATGAATCTATTTTTGATATATTACAGAGTAGAGATTTATACCGATACACTGAAGGGTTCTTGTTTGGATTTTTGTATTGGGAACTAGCTTTTAAAATATTAATAAACTTGATGGCTTTTGACGTGATGTATCGAATTTGATATATAATACAAGGTTTTGGAGTATTGGAGGATGTTTACAATTTTGTATACTCTCGATTAATATTATTGCTCACTTGAATTGTTATTATTCGTTTAATATCAAGTAGGTACCAATATTTTCATGTAATTGAATGTTTTCAAACCATAGCTCAGTATGTAAATTAGAGGACTAGAATATTTTTGTTGTTTCAACGAAAGCATTTTATTTTGAAATCAAACGAAATTAAATATATAGAATTCCTATCAGAAAAAATGTTTTCAATTTGGAGTTCTGAATTTTCAATTTCAGCTTCGAAAATACTGAATCGTTATATTCGTTTGTTATTTCATGTGATTTTTCAATAAAACATTATGTACTATACTTCCATTGTGATATTGATTATTGTTTGACAATTATGTGAGTTGTGTGTAGAATAAATACATAGATTATCTCAATTATTCCAGAATAAACATTTTTTTCAACAATTTTTATATGTGAAAATATTGTATCACATCCGAAATTACGGTTGCCCCCAGACATTTTGTTTTTCGTAAAATTTAATAAACTTTATAATTTCAAATACACCATCCTCATTTCCGTATACTTTTGAAATCCGTCAGGTATACTGCATATTCTGTATAATGTGCGTTCTATAACGAATTTCGCAATTTTGGATTTGCCGTCGAACTATCTCAAGAACAAAACAGCTACGATTGTAATAGTACAAGCTTTTACTTTCCAATAGTATATTAATTATTATTTCTACCCAAATTTACAAAGTTTCGTTTGTTTTAGAAAGATATAATTAGGAGTTTGATGATACCAGGATAAAATTATGTAGGTAGAAGTCAACAAAAAAATAAAAATGTATCTCCAAACAGTAATACTCTGACTAGACAGATCTTCTGAACTCATCTCGTTCCTCTCATGATTTAAACCAAAGATAAATTATAAACAAGTTGAAAATACGAGTATTGACGATAAATTATTTAATACATAACTAGTGATATGTTGAGGTTCCATTTTTTAATTATTAACTATATCGAAATAATCTAAAATGGGAGTGAATGAATCAAATCACAAAGAATTAGCTTTATCCAGACACAGCATACAAACAAAACAAGAACTGCATCCGGAACTAGCATTAGTGAGTTGGTTTCGTTATTTTTCCAGTCCACATGTCTTCTTCTTCTTCTTGTAGTAGGACGAGGTCCTGTCAGGTCTGTCATCTGCCCTCTTGTGACGCCGATGTCCAGCTATCGTACCAGCGGGGCCTACCGATTGGGCGTCTTGTGTCTGGTTTCTGTGTTTTGGCCCATTTGGCAATCCGTTCTGAAGCCATTCGTTCTACATGGTCTCTCCATTGTCGGCGTCTTGCTCTTACCCATCTAACGACATCTTGTACTCCCAGTTCTCTTAAGGTATCTGTGTTGGGTATTCTATCGTGGAGTGTGGTACCCTTTATTGTTCGTAATATCTTCATCTCTGCTGTTCTCATTTTTCTCTTTGTTTGTGTTGTGTCTGCCCTTGTTTCTTGTCCACATGTATAAGCAATAATCAAACTGAGAAACTGAGTGAGGAAAATTTGAAATGCCATTGAAATGTATATAGTAAACATATGGGTACAGAATTTTGGGAAAAGTTAAGTGAAAAGTGAAGTTGCAATTTATTGCCATGAATTCTAGACTGATAGTGAAATATTCAGCTGAATATTGGAGAGAAACATTCTATGTTTACCCAGAATTATGCCAAAATAATAATAAATTGTTTCAGAGTAGAACTTTTTCATTCATTTGAAAAATTAAAAATTCTGACTCTTCCTTCCTCTTTAATCCGTCTGCCCAATTCATAAACACGCTTCTCTTATTTCAGAAAGATCATTGCACGGCTATCCACTTAGGAAAGCGGAGCACGACCTTTACCCACCTACTCCACGTTCAGAATTAGTTAAGTGCTCAATATTTCATAATGCAAAAAATGCACAATCACTTGCGAATTGCTGAAATCATATCATGTTTTCCCGCATTCCGCAATCATTTTCTTCTGAATTTTGAGTTTTTATTTTATGTGTATCTTCATTCAGTTATTTTTATGATTGTTTTTTAGTTTTTACAATTTTGTGACAAGAAAGTATTTCCATTTTCCATTTGAATCCATTTGAACAGATAAACAAAGTAACAGAGTATTTTGAATAATAATCTTCGAAAATTTATAAAAAATTATTATCGAGTGTGCCTTTTTGAGTCCGGTGATATTTATAGCGACATAATCTATTGTGCTTTATTTAGAATACCACCCTAGGGTTATCACGGTTGTAGAAAATGCATGTATTAGTTGATCGTGAATTATTTAGATACTATCTAGGTTTCTGCCCACATACATCTTTTGTGTTTCATACACTACTTCCAAAATTTTGCTTGATCCGGTGGACACCCTGCAGTTACACTACTACCCATTTCCAAATCTCAAAAAAAAAGTGACGGTTAGGTTTATCTATGAAAGTTTATGCTGTAGCTGAGTTTTAACGACGAATTAACAGTTTTCGAAAGAAAAAAGTTATACTTAATTGATTTCTTATACTTAATTGATTGCTGTGAGTGGATATCGAAAAAGAAAAATTGACCAATCGAAAAGTGACTCCTTCCAACTACAGTTACTTACAACACAAGAGCCAATCAATTCTCGCAGTTTTTATTCATTTTATTCTATTTTTTGTGTTATTTATGTATTCAAATTATTACACTATTAATTATTATTGTTGAATAATTGACCACTTATAACGTAATGTAACTTCTACAATAGTAATTACAAAAAATAATATAATTCTAATTTGAGTGATGTACTTGATAGATTGACAACAAATTAGCAAAATTAATTTGGCCTAAGTTTTGTGAAGATTAACGGCAAATCACACCGTTCGTGTTAATACGTTTTCATCGGTACTTTTTTGGACAAAATATGACGAGGAAAACGCGATCAGAATCTTTTGCACAATTTCCAACAGTCCAAGATATTTTTTGGGTATTTCTACATACAACCAAAATATTTGATATCCTCTTTTAAATGTCACTTCTAGCTACTCATTAGTATCAAGTTGGTGTAGCTACTTTTGTGATATCAAATTCTCCACAACGCGTCGAGACTTGCCGTTGAATATGGAATAACTTTTTATATGTAACAGTCTCCAAGCTTCTTCAAATATCAAGTCAAGCCAACAATTCAGTTCTTTACTATAGATACCAAATAAATTTTCGTGCTTATGATTGTGGATCCTCATTTTTTGTAATGCCCAACGTAGACCCGCGTCGAGTCTCCTGAAGGCACTAGGGGGTCCACCTGAATCACTTTGGGAATCACGACCTTATACTGTCTAATGAATTGGTGATAATTTTTATTACTGAGCAGCAGGTATTAGTATTCGGTAGTAGTATTCTTCGGTTTACCATAGATATCTATTTTTTGCTCTCTGTAAAACCATATTTGTTTGATTAATGAAAACTTCGTAATTGACTATGAAGTTAGGTCTACTGAGTCGGCAAACCCAATGGGATATATTTTTTGATAGCTCCATAGATAGGTTCTTTTTAAGTATTATTGTACGATAATATCTACGAGTATTGGTAAAGTAATTTATTGTAATTAAACAAATAAGACCAGTCTACTATAGTAGATAAGGAGTTAATAAAAAATATCACAGATTTTAAACTGGTATTTACAATTGATTAACCAACTCAAGTGAAGATTCAAAATTATATGATTTTTTGATCATATATATCATATAAAAAATGTCGGTTTTATAACTAAAGACTGTTTTTTTTTTCAAGTGATAGAGCATGAACTTAATAAATAGTATAAAGAGTAGCTTTCAAACGATTGCATAAAAAATCGTTGAAATATTCAACAAATATTTGGACAGGATTTTCCAAAGTCTTTTTCTAAGCTTCTAAAATATGCGCATGGAGTTGAGGCAGCGTGCGTCGATAATTCATTTGAATCTCAATAAAAGTCTTCGATTTTGAAGTGAATTGCAGAAACCGTTCAAACATACTTCCGGCTATAGTAAATCTCTTTCAGTTGCGGCGTAGAAAGATGTCGAAAATTTTTTAATTACTAAATAAACTTGAAACCGGAGGTATGCGAATTCAGCTTATAATCTTAGCACTATATATTTTTTCAATAATATCGTTCTCACAATATCCAAATAATAATTTGAGTATAGTGGAAGAAACATTAGTAACACTTCACTCAATACGTCGTGTAACTAACAAAGAAAAACACATTTTTTGCTAAAAATCGATTTTATTCATCAATGTAATCTCCTTCAAGAGCAATACAATAATTCCAACGCTACTCTAAAAGGATTTGTATTTTGCCTCAAAATAGGCTACAGCTTCAGCAATTTTTCATTCAATTGAGCTGAATTTCTCATTTGTGAGCATTTTTTGAGATCAACAAACACCCAGTAGTCACTGCGGGCCAGATCTAGACTATACGGTGGATGAGGAAGCAATTCGTAGTGTAATTCGTTCAGTTTACCCATCTGTGTCCTCTACTTGTGAATCAGTGATCCAACAACTTTATGTAGTATTTGCTATTGCATGCGCATACCAAGCTGACTGTTGTGCCTTTGGACGCTTCTGACGTAGTTCACTGACCGCAGTCCACTCAGATGATAATCGTTTTTTGATTCCAAAGTGAAGGGATAGATCCATTTTTCATCCATTGTTACATATCGACGCAAAAAATCTGATTTATCAGGTCTAAACATAGCCCAGCACTACTCTGAATCATCAACACGTTATTGTTTTTGATCGACTGAAAAAACATTTCTCTTGGTCAAGTTTATGAATGATTGTAAACACACCAATTTGTGGACTTATCAATATTTTCTGGAGTAACCACCTCAATGGGACGACCAGAACGTTCACCATCATCGGTATCTGTACGACCATGTGGTTCTTTTCGATATAGAAGAGTCCGGATAACACTTTTGAAGCTATTAATCAATTAACACACGAATAGCAAAAGTAGCTTCACTTAAATTGCTGTGACTTGCAGCGCCATCTGTGTGTCAGTCACACGACTTATTGTGTGATGTCATATAAGGTCGTGGACGGATAAAATTGGAAACCTTCGGAAACAACATATTGTGTGTAGGGTTACCAATTCAATCGCTCTGGTCTTAAAAAAATAATTGCAGAGAAAAATATACCAAGAAAGTTGTGTGAGATTAGTTAAACGAGGGAAAAAGAAAATCAAGGTGAAAGTTACACCTTTGACCGCTAAGGCAGATTTTGCTCTTTTGTGAGCACGTTTTTTGGACGCAGTCCATTGTTTATTCAATATCTGATATAATAGTGTACCTAAGGTTCACCGATAAAGATTTCTTAAAGAAAAAATGCATTTGCGTTACTTCTAAAGATATCCAAATATATCACATTTCAGATAACTTATTCAAAGGTAACATTTAATGCAAAATATTGAATACTCGATGGGTTTAAATATTTGCTGGATTAGCTTTATCAAGAATGTTAATTAATAATTATTTATTTGAAATTTCCGTGTTAGTAATAGAGAAAAATTGTCCTGGATATTTAGCATTATCCTTGTGTTGTAGACACAAACGCAATGAACTAATCAGAAATAATTTCATAGGAGAAAGTATTTTCAGAATAAGAATTAATAATATTGTTTTTCCGATTAAATCTTCTGACAAAATGTTTGATTGTCACTCGAAATTCTTTTTTCTCCATATTCATAACGAAAATAGTTTTCTTTATCTAAGTATTAGAATCAGTTCAACGGTAAAATAATGATAGATGACATCGGAAACATGGGAGATAATATGGTTTGTAGAATTATTGGTCCGGCTCCTTAAAATAATAGACTAGATATACCACAACTCTGAATATCATCTGTACCATTAATTTATTAACTTCTTCATCTTCTTCTTGAAGAAGGAATAGCTCTTGTTAATCATCGTAAGCACTCATTGAGACTCTAATATTCATCCATCATATCAATAGTTGATGCTTAGCAGCTAAATTGTTAATAGTTAATACCTTCTCTATAATCCATTATTCTTACTTTTCCGATTATTGGATATTTGTATATGATCATTTATTGGATTTTCTTTTATTAAATGTTATGTTAATCCTCAACTAAAGAAATAGTGTCATGTTCACAGGATATTCTAAGGCGCCTAGTGTTCTTTTTCAACTCAGCGTCTATCTATTTGTGAATTGTATCCATTAATTACTTCGAAAAATTATGGATTGAGAGATATGTTCAACTTCTCTACTACTCATCTACATGAACATTCCAATCATTCACGAATTAATCGAAGAAATGATTGAATAAATATTTTTTATAGTATCTAACTTGCTAAAAAACTCAAAGATTCTTGTTGATTCAATGAAAATTGAAACGGAATTCTACCGGAAACCCGTAGAATTGTGAACGTCATTACAATCAATTATTTATTTCCCATAAAATTTAACATTATATCCAGATATGCTGTATTCAGTTGTTGATGAATCGATAAAACCATTCGTCATGGAATTAATATTAGTAATTCTACTTTCCTGTTTTGCTTTTGTCAGAATATAATCAGCAACTTGTTGAACTTATGCACAGTTTTGCTGTTACAAGAAATAAATGGATTGATAGTAGGTTCAATTTCTTACTTTTAATTGCCAGCTAAATGTCTAGACATAGATGTAATCACTTTAGCTTTCATTGTAATGAAGTTACCTTGTAAAATTTTGATTGTATAATTCATAACAAAATTAACCATTACGCATTGATCACAGTTACGGCATATAATTAAATGATTATACGCTTGGCGATTTGGTTTAACCACTTCGGTTTCTCAGTGTATCTAACACCTTTTAAATGTTCTAAGAAAGTCATATAATAAGAAAATGGGTGAAGACTAATCAAAAGGTAACGATGATTTTCAAATTACTTGCAATAATTTCGAAGCTCTTGCGCTATTATGACTAATAATAGATAGAGCAGATCCACGAATAGAACATTTCACTTAGTACTTCTCCATTTAGCTTAGAATGACAATAACTCGCTAATTTGGCGTTGTTAAAGTCACGCAATCCATTTATCACGATCCCAGGTCGGAAATTATTCTTTTTGGCTTTATCAATAATTCGACTGACTTCCGGCTCGGCAATTGAGATAAACCTAATGCGAGGCTAATATAAATAAAACCTCACCTAACATAACCTAACCTAAACTAACCTAGCCTGACCGGATAATATATCCGTTCCTCGGTCTGCTAAACAACATCAAAAGACAGTTCGAAAGTCAAATGTAAATTAAAGTTGAACAAATAAAAACTTGAACAACAATTATTTTTGACTTTTTCCTTACTCTACGTTCTACCTTCTTTCTTATTTCCTAAAAATAGACGACCAAAATAAAACCCTCCGAGTAATTTATAAATCTATTTCAAAAAGCTGAACCGGAAGTCCACAAATCCAATGATTGGTAAAACTGGAAGTAATAATTTCCGATTACTGGAACCTCGACTAATGGATTGGACCTCGAAAACTATAGAGCATGAATTCGATGAATGAACCAAAAAGTCTGCAGAATCAGCGAATTAATATATGACTGCTGTTTCACAATTTTAAAAAAGCAGGTGTAGGAAATAAGAACAGGACATGTTAATAGCAATTCAGGGAAACTCTACACATACTCACATCACAAAAACCAAAATAAGATAAGATTCAATTTCAAAAACGCTGCAGGCTCATGTGATCACACATTGTTATTACGGTTATATTAAGCTTTTTTCCAAATTTACTTGGAAGCTTTTAGCTGCCGAACTGACACACTCCCTAATTAAGCAAACCAATGGATGTATAACCTGATGGTTTGAAGAGATTATTATATTACTGCTATTAATATTAGCAAAAATGATGATAATAATGAGAAACCAGTTATCATAGAGCGGCCACTACATCTGCGAGTCAACCCCACTACAATATCTGCAAACTCTACATTATAGATGTAAAGGACATGAAGTACCAGCACACACTGAATCCAACAGTAGATACCGAAGATGTGACTATAAGATGAGATGAAAGAAGTGTATACAGGTTGGAAAATAGCATTGTATGTTAATAGAAGTGGTCATCAACCACATTAATAAAGCAGAAGATAGGATTAAGTATAAATTTATGCAAATCGAGATATATGTAGAACATGGAGACCAAAAAATTCATCAGGATTAATAACTAACGTCACTACCAACACTATTTATAATTCAGGAAAACACCATCTCATTCAAATACAATAGTCATTTGAACTAAGTACAGCGTATGTAGTATGAAAATACTATAATAATTAACTTCTGTATGCACAAAATAAACCCTAGATGCACGGAATGTTATTCAACTAATGAATAATATCAATCCTTAGGAGACTAAGTGGAGTACAAAATGATAATATTGAGGACACATTTCGAATGATGTTGCGAACTAAAGACTCAAAATCAAATAAATGATCGAAACGTTGTTATTTTAAAAAACTCTTGGACAGTTTTATTTTGAGACCCCAAACCTCAACACCATTCAAAATTACATACTAGAAAGGACAATAATATCAACAATGACATTGACGAAATAGTTGTCATAGTGTATATACACACACTATCATACATGAGTTAAAATAGAATTTAGTTAGAATGAATTTGTTATTGAGTTGTTGTCTAAGGAATATGTAAGTAAGTGAATATTGTATTATATTTTACCGTCTAAAGTTGAAACTGGATCAAAAACGTTGATTTATTCACCGTTCTTGATCTTTAATTGACAGTTTGATGAAGTGGCGTATATTTTACTGAATAGAATAAAAATAGAAGAAAAAACATTGTGGTATGACGCTTCGTTACCATCAAGACCTAATAGGCGTTCCGTGTATTTCTAATAAATACGATTATACTCACTTCGTCAATACAAAATCCATTTCGATAATCTGCTTACGTTTTTTCGCTTTCCGAGTTTATTTCGAGATTGTGTGCGTACATGTGGGTGGAACAAAGATATGAACATTATTCTTTGTTATTTGTTTTAGGCGTGTATATAAACGTGTATATAAAGTATGGCTCTAATTTTTGTAATCAAGAGTCCGTTGTCAGAATATTCAATGGATTTATTCGTATTTCTCCATTGTTAGGGATATGAATATAATTCTAAAAATAGCTGAGTTGGGATGATCCCAACTGCACTAGAATTCCTTTAACCTCAAGTTCTTGGAAATTAATCGTACTACAAAATATAAAATATATAAAATGGAAATTTCATACTTAATACTAACCAAAAGTTAATCTTCCCATTAGAAATGAATGAAAATATGTTACATGATAATAAAAATAAGAACATATGAAATATAACTTTGTTACCGAAACGAGGAATAGTTTGTCGTCTCCTCTTCCAGTTAAAGATGTTAGTGCCTTAGGTTAGAGCCTCGGGTTTGTTTTAATTGGCCAGTTATATTTTTTCCTTTTTCTAAATAATCAATAAATATTACGCCGCTGGGATCACGTTCCTCAAGTGGAGTTTATTTGTTTGACTATATTTTCAATTTTGAAATATAATTGTTTGACTAAGTTTTATCCATTGTGACATCTTCGTCTTTTAACGCTAGCAAGCCTTTGATCAGCATCAATCGATAGACGTACCCATCATTTGTAGACTAATTACAGTACAAGACGGGAGTCTTAGAAGCAGAGAAACACAAATTATTTCGCGAGCATTTTCAAGATAATTTCAAGTGACTTCTCCTCTGTTTTTAATTTATTTCTAAACATGAATAATAATGGATGAATGAATAATAATTCACGCTTTTTTTTCAATAATAAAAGTAGTTTTATAAAAGTTTGTATAAAACTAATAAATTGGTAAGATTTATGAAAAATTTAGCAATGTGATATTGAAAAAATGGCCGAAATTTTTACTATAATCACCACAGCATAGTGTCATCAATCAAGAACTTTTCCAAACAGGTACTGTGTAATTGTACACAATAATCACTAACACATTTAATGTAATAATAAATTATAGAGTCATATTCATAGTGAAGTAATACGTGCGTGTTAGAGCTCCAATTTGAGTGGTTTCATAAATTGAAACGATACGCCAATGAATTCACATAACGTCACTGTTTAAACCGTTCTGCTTTTCAAGCCTTTTGACTAGTAAATTTCGTGACAATTCTACCGCTCGCCACGTTAATTATTAATGGTATTGTAGTTGATGATGGCGACAAACGTTTCGCTTTTGTTTGAGCACTTCAAGGAGTTTAAGACTTTGCACTTGGAATTTGAGTTTTTTTTTGTATAGCAAAGAGTTTATTATACTCTGCAAGTGAATAGAACTCCTCTTCATTGAGGAGACACGCGACATGGAGGGCTCTAAATAATGCACACAATATAATTAGAGAGGACTGAAATATATTGTTTCATTGGAAGCATTTTGTTGACGATTTATTAGAAGAGAAACACAACTGACAATAAAATATAAAGAGTGCCTGGTAAATTAGTAACTTAACCATATTAAGTAGTATATCATAAATAAAACATAAGGTACAATTAGTATACGAGGATTTTGAGATGCCAACAATGTTGTGAATATAACTGACATTTCCATCATGGAGTTTTACATTTTTTTATTCAAGCGCTACTTGAGCTGCTCACACGTTTTGGTCACAAAATTGAATTAAATCGCAAAAATTTTTATGCGACGATTTTCTGTGACTTCGACGTGGATTACTCATGCCACCGTGCTTTGCTGGTTTTTCGAAATCAATCGCTACAGGATGATTTTCATAAAAGTTTTCAGCTGTTGTGGCAGCAAACATCGAAGTTGTGAGTAAACTGATATTGCGAGATCATCATGTGACATACCGTTCGATTGAGACATACTTGAGCATTAGTTCCACTCACATATATTCAATATGGTATGAACATTTGGCTCTCTACATTTGTTCGGGAAAAGAAATGCTTAAAAAATTCATTCGCGGTGCTTCAAAAGACGCCTTTAAGATCGTGGTAGGTAATTATTTATGGATTTAAGCTTAATCCAACAACATCGCACCAAGCATTACGAAGCCTGTTTTCTTGGAATAACTAGACGTTTCGCCACCGTTTCATTAGAGCAACGTAGAACGGTCCAGTCCATTTTGAATGGTAGAGCAGCATTATATATATATATATATATATATATATATATATATATATATATATATATATATTTTGAACAGTCAATGTCAATGTCAATGATGGTTCATCCTCCGTATTCTCTTTATTGTCGCATGTGAAAAATTAATAGATCTACACGTAAGAAGCTGTCGATGCGTTCAAATTACATATTTTGGAGTGTACTGATCTGAGAGAGAAAATTTTGAAAAACAATATATTTTCATATGATAAATATTAGTGTTTAGTTTTTATTTGTCTATCTCGAAACTTAGTAGCAACCCTCATATTTGTATCGACTTGATAAGTTTGAATTACTTCTCTAAAAACTTCAAAAACAATGCATTACGTGTGTGATAATTGTCGCGAGAGTAAATAGATTTGTATATTCGGCTCATAAAAGGAAAACGACTTCGTGATTATTCCCAAGTTTATCGCATTTGAAATAGAATTCGGGTTTTTCGTTTTCCAATTCCATTCCAATCTATTATTCACAGGTTCATTTGAATGTTCACAAAGAATATTCAGAACTTAAGAATGTATAAGTACTCTTTGAATAGATGATATTTATTTTGGGAAAGCGTTTGGTGTAAGAAGATTTGTATTAAGAATCAACTCGAACTTATAGAATTTCTCTTGTTTATATACACTTGGTGTGTGATTTAATTGATAACGATATAATTGAATGTCCAGGAGTATCATATTTCCAATCAGGAGGAAACTATTTATCATTTTTCTAATAAGGTTGACTCATTTCGTATTACATACACCTTCAATCATTATAAATAGATTTTGGGAGATGTGACAATCCAAAACGTTTATTTTAATTGTTAATAATGACATTCAGATTCTCTACCTATATAATATAATATATATTTAATACGGAAATAGTATTACAAGTGCAAAATAGGAAATTTCCTTTTCATATTTAAATCATTCAAGACTGTTTCTTTTCTGTGAGTTCACATTATCATTCCATCAAATTCTCTCTACTAGTGCTGAGCTTCGTAAGCATTTGTTTTTTATTATAGGTCTACTAAAATATTTCACATCTACCCTTACAGGTTCCTGATTAGTCTTAATTCTGGAACATGTAGTGAAAATCGCTTTTTATTTATTTCTGTTGTCTTCCTTTGGAAGCCACTTCTAAAATTTAAATTTTCCTGATTTCCTTAATAAACATTTTATTTTTATTTTTCGGTAAACATTTCAATTTGAAAAATGGATATGAGACTGCTGTTCTTGAACCTTGAGTCTTCTAAATTATATTTTTCTAAACGGTTTTGGACATTCTCTTTAGTTATCTCAATCAACGAGCTACAGTGTGCATTCATTGCATTGCATTATTAATAATTCAGGCTACAAACATAATATGTCGCATTCCAAGATTCTGGTGGGGCCAGCTATAGGTTTGGAAGTTTCCACTTATTCACCCAACGACTGAATAATAATTTCTTCCAGTACAGTAAATCCCAAATCATATTTTTTTTTACTTTTAAGATGTGTGTGATGCAAATATGAATTCCACCGAGTTGCAGAGGCGCTCGTTGGAGATTCACCAGTTACTTTCAAGTAAGGTTCATATGCTTTCGGAAGCCTGTCACATAATTTCCAAGCAGCCAGACATTCAGCAATAACCTCGTCATATATTATCATTTTTATGTCTGGTTTCATCAAAGTCCCGTGCTGTGATCAACCTAAAGATATAATTCTATAATGTAAAATCCGTTTTGAAATGATTTTAGTATAAAATATAGAATGTTTTTTTGATAAAAAGGCATTTAAAGGGGAAAAATGAAATTGGTATTTCGTACTGGCATTATAAATACTAGTATTTCGTATCTCTGATAGTCTCAACTTTCCTTAATATTTTTCAGACTGCAGTACAAACATAATTAAAAAAAAGGACGAGTTAATACCACGTTCACTTCAACAATACTCACACTAAGTGTCACAGAAAATTTTGCTCTTCCATCACGAGTCGAGTTCAAACACAATTAAAATCCCATGAATGGATTCGTGAAACTAATATTAGTTTAGTCCTGTTTTTAAAGTCCTGTATTGTACTGTTTGATACTTATTTTGTTAGGTACCAGATTTATATTTATAATATACGAATTTATAGAATAAAATCGAAAGAAAAATGGAAACACGATTATGTTCATTATATAGTCTAAACTGCTCATACTAATAATCAATGAGAAAAGTCCAGTCAGAAGGAAATAAAACTTAATCGAATGTGACTCATCAACAGAATAAATCCTTATTAATGGAAATAGCAGAAAATAGGAACGCTATGTCTATCTATAAATGGAAAAATGTATATATTAGGGAACCTAATAATCATTGATCACAGCAATTGGAGAAATAAATAATCGTTTTACCTATCAGATCAGTTTATACCATAACTATGGTAAGTTAAAACCAGTTAGTACGCCTCTGCGTCTCTACACACTATACCTACAGTTCCACAATGAAAATCACTCCAATGACGGGATTTACCCGTAGCTTTGGTATTAATTTGGAGTTTATCTCGTTTTATGGAAAGTCAATTTCATCATACAACGTGGCTATTAATAATCTAGCAGGGTGTTTGCTGTGCCGCTTAATGGAAAACTTTGACGTGACGCATCGTCAACCCAATGTCAATACTGTCAATGGTTTCACTATTTGGAGTGTGGTTAAGTTCCGAACGTCGCCTTTGAAATTTTAAATGCAATGTTAGCTCACGAAGTTAGGTAGTTGCATAATTAATTAAATTGATGTTTACTGAATATATATATATATTTATATATATATGATCTTGGTTGACTGTATGGATTAACTCAACATCTATTTGCAAATAAAACCCCATCGAAGTTTGATGTATCCAGACTACATTTAACAATTAGAGTTATTAACAACAAAAGTCTTCAATTTGGAAAAAAAGATACATAGGGAAGAGATGTTGTCAAGACAGAACCTGATTTGATACAAAATTAAAATTTCGAATTTTCAAAAATAGAAAAGTCGTTGTGTGAGAAATTAGATCATAAATCTATCTTTGTCATTTTTCAAGACCTGGAAGTTTAGGAGATTCACGGACAGATCAGTAAATTAATTCATTCGTTGAAACATTGGGATTTTTATATAGAAAAAACGTATTCCAATGGACGGGAAGACAAAAAAAGTAATGCAGGGAACAACTTGTTCTCCTTCATACAGAAAATACAAATTATTCATACGTCAATGTGAAACTAGATAAAAGACATGTCAAGCAAGCCAATGAGGACTATTATTGTGGAATTATTTTACCATAACGTCGACTTTCGATGTTTTTCAACAGCCAATGAGAATGTTACTAATATAATCTATGAGGAATTATCCCAAATTGTTGATGATCACAGTTTTCTGGAATACACAAAATGTGATCTACATCGAATATCTTGAAAAGGGCAAAACGGACACAAGGCTGTAGGAAGCTAGATCATTATGTCGATTCAACGCGGAATTGGAGACAAAACTGCCACATTTGGTAGATAAAAAAGTATAACACGCCGACTCACACCTGCGTCTCGGCCAAATTGGTCGAATTGGCCTACAAACGATTGCCACATCTACCTTATTCTCTAGATTTGGCTCTCTGTTATTGTTTCAGAACTCACTTGTCGGATAGAAATTGGAGTTGAATGGGGAGGTTATCGTCACCACGATTGGCTACATTGGAGATTTCGAGAAAACATCTGTTTCAGGTTGAGGAAATGGATCAAATTTATCGAATTCATCAAATAAATCCCCATTTTTCCAAAATTCTCGCATTTCCTACGTGGACTCGGTACTTGACGGATCATCAAATAAGATATTACCTATATTATATAGACGTGAATACTTGTTGATTGTAATATAACTACTGAGATATAACCTGTTCTTTTATTTTTGAACTAAATTATGTATCCTTTTTCCTATTAACAACGTGCTTCGTATTATCAAGCAATAAGACTATTTCGTTATTGATTGCTTTTCGACCTCAACTAAAAGATTTTCCGTATTCTTTTTACGACACCGATTTTTATAATTAGCACACTTTTTGTAATCGCGTCGACGACTTTTCAGCTATTAACCCAGAAAGCGGTAATGAACACTTTTCTGGAGATATCTAAAAAATTAATTTAGATGAAGTAATCAATGGAATTAATGACATGAGTATAGAAGCAAACAATTCAATTGTTATCTTAGGTTGCAGTTTGTTGAAGGTTAATTCAAGGAAGTTAAAGAGAAAAAAAAAACAAAAAGATATGTTGCAAGTTGCCGGGCCGTCCAGTAACGTACGCAAAATTGTGATTATAGATTCCTGAGAATACTATTGAACCAAGATTGCATATCAATAATAACGTCACAAGAAATTTTTACTAAGCATATACTTCCAAATTTCAACTAGGAAATGAAACCATTTTTGTGGTTTCTCTTTAGCTTTTACTCTGTTAAGAAATCAACAAGTTATAGATTTGATTGTATAAGTTCACGTTTTGTAAAATTTGACAATTTCCACTGTTTATTTTTTGCTCTTAGACTCTCATGAAAACCATGAATGTTAATTTGCTAACCTAGTCCATAACAATAACCAAACTGGTAGTTATATTAAACAGGTGTAAATAATGAATAAATACTTAGCAACTTAACTATTCTTCGTGTGCATGCATTATAATTAGGCTCTAAGCTAGATCAGAAGTCTTGAAGACTATAGTCAATACAATCATCAATCCACTAATACCAAACTACATCATGAGTCTTCGCGTTAAACTACATGATTCTAAAAATTCTTCAATCAGGTGGAAATAGTCCTGTTCGGATTTTCATGAATTATTTCCAGAGTCGGGAACTTTATTCTATTTGTATGAATCACAATAATTAAGCAATTGACTATTGAAAAAGTCAATAAATTAGAATGAAATAATTGAAAAATATCTGATCTAATTCTTCACGCGACACTAAGAATCACACAACACTGTTGTGTGTTGTTGCTCACAAAGAAACACAATTTACATGATTCAAATATCGATATTTTCAATCGCTCAAAAAAATGCTCAATTTGTGAAGAGTGGAATTAATTACCGAATAACAACAACGATTACTATATTGAGCTTGAAATTTTCGAAAGAAATAAAAGAATTTTGAATGACCGGGAGAAATCATATAACAAGATGAAATTTAAAACTAAGAAAAGTACAGAAGTCAAAGTAAGGACATTCAACAATTGTCCTTCGTTATTTCGGTAATGTGAATTTTATTGATAACAAACGAAGATACTAAACTTGAACTTGAAAAATATAAAACCATTATGATCGTTGCCTTTATTCTTTCAACATAAATATTCCTATTATCCAAATAAGACAAGTTTTTCGAGTTACTTTTTGAATTGATGAGAATTTTAACAGTGTATCTTAATGTGTAGCGCTACAATAAAAGTGCTCGTGATGCTTCATTAGATTTCAAGGCGGGAAATTCACATGACGCAAACACAGCCAAACATGTGCATTAGACTTTCGAGTGGTAGCTGTCATCGCCAGTAGAAGCTTTCACCGGCCTCATACGTCCAGAAAACGACACACAACGACCAAAATACAATGGCAGCTGGTTATGGTGCTGTGAGAACGACAGCTTGTTCCAGAAGTGGGGCAGTTGAAGAATTAGCAATTTTATGCAGTTAAAGACCTCAATTGTTTGTTAGAACTAGAATAATAACGGTGATAATTAGGAAACGGATTTATATCGATGCTTTACTAAATTGTTCGATGAATTTTTGATTCGTTTAGGATAATCACAGAAATGTGTTATTTTGAAATAACATACATCAATGTATAAAACTCAGATATTACGGAATTCCCAGATAAAAATTTCTCTTTTGGTAATTCTAAAAAAAAGTTATTTTAGACGTACAAAGATTATCTTAAACGATTTTAAAAGAAACTGACTTATTACAATCATGATGATATTTCGTTTAGGTTGAGATTTATCATAGAATTACAAATGTTTTCTACATTTTGGAAGTTTGCTATTGATAATGGCGATAGAAATATATTCCAAATAAGGTTTAACTATCATACTAGTGTAAATCAGATTTAGAATACATATTTGGAACCGCTACTCATCACTATTTGGATGGACTAATATTCGCCAAAATTATAGTAAAGTGGAAACCGATTTGCAAAAGAAAATGTAGTTACTTTATCTGCCTTATCACTTTGATCTCAACCCCATTGAATTAATCTGAGTTCAAATGAAGACGAATAAGTCGGGAAAAAAATCCAAAATACAAACTTCAAAATTTTTTCAACTGTTACGTGACTCTCCAATGAACATTCAAACGCTATGAGAAATGTCAGAAAACTTGATATTTTGATGGAGGAAATTGTAAATGTGATTATATTGATAATTTCTTCTCAACAAGAGAAAATAACTTATTTATATAGGTTTTGTATATTTACTAGCATAAGTAGACGATGTAGTAATCCTTTCAACATCAGAAAACGAACTTAAGAAAATTTGCAGAGCCTTCATAGAAACGGCAGAGACAGTGAATCTACGGGTCAACGAAGAATGAGAAGTTTTTCAATACAACAGAATGAAATAAAAGTAATGACCTCAAAAAACAAGTTCAAAGTTATGTATATCTAGGGGTGGTTACCAATGACGACGGTAACGAGGGAGAAAATGAGTTCCAAAAAAATCTCCTGAAAGGTGTCGCTACTAGGGCTTCCATTACGTAATTACGAACTCATTTTAAAGTATTTTTAATTCCTTTATTGAAGATGTCAATCCCGTACTTTCGTAATTATTGGTACATTAAATCAATCGAAATACTCATCCCATAAAAAACATTATACATACCAGTTATACTTAATGTGGCAACACGTTAACGATATATCTATATCGAAATTATACAAACAGGGGATTTCCCGCAGTTTATTTTATTGTCTTGCAAAAAATAGGTCTAAGATGTACAGAATGCATTCAATATATCAACTTGGCGAGTCGGTAGGGCCGGGGATTCCCTAGTGAAAATTTCCTACGACCACGGGGAACTACTAAGCTCTTCACTTTATTAACTAAAATGAAAGTGTAGATTCATTGCTCAATTGTCGGTTGTTCAGTTCACATCGCTCGACTCTCGACACGGTTGGCACTTGATCAGATCACTTAATTAAAAGTTGGTGGTGAATGCGCGCAAATATTAACAATTTCTAACAGTTGTATCTTTATCGTGGGTGACTTTGAATGTGTGGATTATCTCTTGAAAGATTTAAGTACTTGAACCAACGCCTTGAAGCCGAGCGAGCGTTTTTATCCGCCGGATATTTTTGAAGTAAACTAAGAAGTTTTCTGAGTGACACAGTCATTTATGAGATCACATTTTCAAGAAGAAAGTTTATGTTTGGAACGAAAAAAATGGTTTGACTTAACAGTTTTGTTCTTGAATAAATATTTTGTAGTTCAAATATTGTGTGATAATTTCTTGAATTTGAGATAGTAAAAAATAATTGTAATAATTATAGATACCCCAATCCAAAGTCGATTAAGAAAATAGGACAAATTATTTGAAGTAGCAGAACTTGAGCAGAATACTAAGATCCGAAAGAGTATAGTGGTTGGATTACATCCAGAGAATATCAGATTTCCGAGCAACAAAAAAATGATAGACCTAGAACAGGGAAGAACCAGAAGAAGAGACCAAGGGAAAGACTGTACGCGGAGGTGATGGAAAACCTAAGAGAGGGAGAGGAATTCAAGAGAGAAAGTTTTATATTATATTGCTTCTTCATTACAAATGCTTTCGCAGAACTTGGTGCTAAAGCATTACCAAAACTATCCAATCATGGGGCTTCAATGAAAACATCCTATAATTCGTACAAAATTTCTAATACACATCTTGAACCCTTGAATAATAAACCAAGACATTCCTGAATGATCTTAAATTAGTGCAACATTTTTCCGTGTTGCTATTAACGATATATGAAACCATCACTTC
Source organism: Diorhabda elongata (assembly GCA_026230145.1). Lineage (NCBI taxonomy): Eukaryota > Metazoa > Arthropoda > Insecta > Coleoptera > Chrysomelidae > Diorhabda > Diorhabda elongata. The sequence continues at coordinate 46,512,068 of CM047926.1, forward strand.
ACACTATTTAAATACAAATTATGTATTGACGACTTGGTATTATTTTCTAATGGTAAAAACATCCACTTTATTCAGATATGTATCCAAGAAACTGTAAACTAACTTCAAAATTAGTCCAAACTACAAAGATTGTATCATTCAACTGACTAAATGCATATGGTTTTCTATAAAACACAATTGTACATCTCCAGAACTGAAGCATTTCACTAAACATGAGATATATTAGGAAGCAGTAAATACTGCATTCCAAATAATAATGCTGATACTACATAAACCTTATGAAAACACTTCTAAGCAGATCCTGGACATATAAAGTACTCAAAAATAAAATACGGCTTTGTAGTACCACTGTTAAGAAAATTACTCTAGAACAATCACTTAACATTTATTAACTTATTTCTTTATTTACTATATGGCTTCCTTCAATTGAGTCTATACCAATACGAATTCATTTTCAATCAATAATACAAGCACTTTCTTTATGAAGAAGGGGTTGAAGACTTTCAATGCCGGGCCGATGAGAGTCGAGCAGTTTTTTGATAAAATATCTGGATACAACATGCAAATCTTCAATTCCCATCTGAAGTTTTAATTTCATATTACTTGAAATATCGCTACCGTATTCCAGATATATGAAAAAATCAGTGAAAAATGCAATTTGAACATTTTCGGAGCAAAAATTCCTTTTCTTAATGCTAATCCATAATACCTTTCAAGCTCCAATTTCATAGCAACAAAATTTGGTAGATATTAATCGTGTGGATTGTAATTTCAACTTATTCTGTTTTATTTTAATCTCTTACGTCTACTACATTCATTAGTGGTCATGAAAAGAAATTATTTATGTTAAGGAGTGTGAATCAATCAATATTCCACTACGATGAAGTAAAAATAAAGGTTGACCAAATTCCAGGAAACATCGTAAATTTCAGATTAACACGCTACGATACAAAATAGATACATTTGCATATTCGATGTTTAAAGTAACATAAATCCAGAAGCACGCATTTTTCTGATTTCCATTCGTTTATTCAAATCAAACTCGTATTCGGCCATTGTATTTGCATGTTTTCGTAGGGGTTAGGATGATGTACTGTTAAATTTCACACGGATTTAAGTGACCCATAAACCCTCAACAGACCATCCGTGAAAGGGTCTTGCATACATTCAAAAGGGAAGGGATTTTGTATACTTTAGACTTGGCGAGAGCACGAGATTTTTAAGGGTGCCAAATTATACAGCTATAGAGCATAGAAAAGAACTTGGGCCTTTGAATCAGATCAATTTGTCCACGTTGTGACACTTAAGTCTTTAACCTTTAATTTGACACGAAGAGCTAGACGTTTTGCATATATTAGTCTTGCCGGTCACACTTTAGATATTTGGAAAAAAAAAGGAAAAGAAAAATAATTCACCAAATTTTTAATGTGTAATTGCATAAAGAGAGATACAGATTTGAATATTGAGATTCATCGAAGTTAGATAGATCAATTTATTATACCCACTTTCATCACTTTTCTATACATTTTCAATTATTAGTTTCTATTTCACGCTACTATTTCCAAAGTTTGGCTTTTCAGTGAAATTAATACTTCTAAAATTAATATTGATGATTGGATTTTAATAAACCAACCATTTTCACTTTTTGTGAGAAATTGAGAGTCAAAATGATTATTGCTGGCAATGTTTCGAAACTATAACACTTCACTATTAGAAACCCATACAATTAGTTGTTATGTGTAAAGTTTCCTTAGATATTACATCAATTCTTTGTTGCTATAACTAATTGTCTCGCTCAATATGAGATATGAAAATTTCTGCCTGTATTCAACTTGATTTAATGGTGTAATATACCAAACGGCATATAATATTGAATAGAAATCCCCGAAAACCCGAAGCCCATCAATGCGTACTGAAGTTCTGACGCTCATTATTGAGGGATTACGCTTCATTAGCTGACCGGATCAGTATGCTTGTGCTGAAACAAGCTGCCTACACTGAGGCACAACGGGAAGGGGTGAATACAGGGAGATGATGGGATCAAAGTTACAGAGATAGATGCTGAGGCCGGTTTTTCGGCTTTTTTTTTCGTATACGTGCCGCTTTAAATAGCTTAAATTCGTTTCGTTAGAGGTACTTGACATATTGGAAATTGAGTTTTTTTTTTTGAAAATTGCTCAATTTTTTTTTGATTGTTGACATTAATGAATACTTTGATGTATCTAATTTGAAGTAGTGATTATTTCGAACGAAATTTTCAGTTTAGAAATTTTGCTAAATGAAAATGGAAGCTTGTTTGAAGGGCTTATCTTATGCAGAACATCGAGTTTTCTGTGCTAAATTGAATACGGAATGTAAAACTGGTATTACGGGCTAAATTTTCCCCAATGCTCAAGAACCGAATTACTTTGAAAAAAATTTATTTCGATACTATATATATTTCAAGTATATATTGTTTATTATAAGTAACTAGAGAGAGTACTGAGAATTAGTAATGCTATTTATATTGAGTTGATTCATATAGAAAATAAGATTTTTGATCTGGTTAAACCGATCATGATCTCAATGTTCGGAAACTAGCCTGGACCACTTTCATTTTTGTTCATAAACTGATCGAGTTGATTGGGTTGTAGTCATATGAAGGGTAAAGGGTAAATACGATCAGACAATTTGTTTTTTTTTGAACTTAAAAATTATTTATTACCCTTAAATGACTGTCTACTATTATTTCTCATTAGCAGTGTCATTGATAGCTTATTCAGTTTTGGGATTATTACCTTTTTTGGCATTTCAACATATTAATAACTTATCGTTATTAAATTTTAGTGCAAAATTTGTTGTCGTTATAACAATTATGAAACATCTAGAATTTGTTATACGAATGAATAAATATAATGTGAGAATTAATCCACACTAAGTAACAAAAATCAAAAGTTTTTGTTGATCATGTTTCAAACTTGAAATTTTTACCGAAAATTGAACGCGACATGCGGAGACTATGACATCTCGTTATTAATCCCCAATCATCTTATAACTGATCTACCTGAACCCGGATTTTAGGTTTAGGAAAGTACTAATTTTATATCAAGAGCTTATTTATATCGATTCTACTTCAGTGAAATTTTGTGTAGTTTATAAATAATCAATGGCGGCGCCAGGCATTTATGAGGAGCTGTACAGGGTCCTTCACGACGAGCTGTATCGGGGAAAGTACTTGGACTAGTGTTCTGAAAATTTGCTTGCATGGGTTTTCCGAAATACTCGTTTCAGCTGAAATAATATCAGTTTTTTTAAACTTCCGATTATACTAGAAGTGAACCCAAACTGCGTTACTTAAAACGGAATGCTATATATAACTTTATATAATATAACTTTATATAACCATGAAAATTTTCGTTTTTTCAAGTTTCTACGGAAACCGTTAATTTGAAATATATAAATATACTAATAATGTCCCCTTAATTTGAAGCGTTGAATCCAATGGTGAAGAGAAAAATAGGGGTTGCCATTTGAAAAAATTAGGTTTTTACATAGTGAAATTCGGCACCATATTCTGAACAACCTATATAAATTTTTGTTACGGTTTCCACAGATTTTAAAAGCTGTAAGTGTTATTTGTCCAAAAATCCAAAAATATTAGACCTGACTCACTTAAACGTAGGAAGATAATTTTTTTAGTGGAGGGCTGCACGTGTCCGAAAATTTCGAAAACGTGACATAATTTAAAAATTTAGTGGACTTCAGTCATACTATGCTTTTTATGAAGTTATCATGGAATTTCGCGTATATTCTAAAAATTTTATAAAAACCATAGCATTCCGTTTAAAATAACTTACGGTATAACCGGAAGTTTCAGAAAACTGAAATTATTTTAGCTGAAAAGAAGATATCGGAGAACCCATGCAAGCAAATCTTCAGAACACTAGTCCCATATGAATATCGATTCAGCTCGTCGTGAAGGACCCTTTACATCCCAGGATGAAATTCTTCCAGGGGTTCTTAGGCGCTATCAATCTGCCAGTATTTTAAACAAAGCTGTGAAGGTTTTTTCTAATATTTTCCTTTTCTGGAGTTGTTTTAATGTTATTAATGTAATTGAATATTTCATAAATGAAATGAACATTATTATTGTCTACATGGTTTCAACATTTTTAAATTATTTTGAAGTATAAAACGAAATTTTTGAAATAGCGAAATTGCTATGCAGCACGTCTACAACGAAGCAAGTTTCGACGTTCGAGTTATAATACTGACAAAAAATACTCCAGAGAGGCTCAAAATGCATAATTTCAATTTAGCATCTGAATTTTCAAAATTTTCCGGGGAGGGTCTTCCTACTCCCCCTTTTGCCAGTACGGCAGCAGCAGCAGCATTTTTCCTTTTTTTGAAAAAAAATCAATAAAGCCATATGCCAACAATAGAAAGTTTTTTATCAAATTACTCATTTTTCAATATTTCTCTGCGTTTTAATAAATAAAATAATATTGGCACCTATCGACAAGAGCAAATATCGTTGTAGCTTATTCATCTTTTGGCAATTTGAGCAAAATATAGCAAAAGTTTGGTTATTCTGAAATAATTGTTTTCATGAATTTGGCAACCAATTCGTCAGTCACAATGCACCATTGCATCACAAACTTTCTGGTGAAGAACAATTGAGATACCGTAGGCATCAAAATAAACCATCATACTTTCTAAAAAATTCTTGTATGAAGTTTATTTATTATATTTGTTTTCGCCACAACAGTCTTATTTCTAAAATAAAAGGCTTAACAGAGTTTGCTGAATGTTACTTTATTCACTAGATGCCCTAAATGTGTCTTTGTAAACTAATTTTCACACACATACTATGTATACTCTATATACTATGTATATATTTGTAATCAATCGATAAGGAAAAAATCTAACAGTGTTCTCTATATGTAGTACAAAACGTACTACATCGTTCATAGTCTCAAAGCTTGTGCTTGTGCACTTCATTTGAAACAAAGATATTTTTCATAGTATCTATCAGTAATCCTGAACTTCCCATCACTCAAATTTAGTTTCAGACCGGTCCCGTATGATCCAATAATCCTCCATATTTTTCATAGTTAATAACGTGACATTATTTCGCTCGGATTAAACGCAAATATTACTCAGAAAATCTTTCCACAATTTATATAAAGTTCAAAATTAATTCAACCTTGTTAGCTAACCTAGTCGAGAGAAGACCAAATTTTAATTTTGACGCGCCCTCATGAATATGCACTCTAAACCTGAGAATTAAATTTGCTAGGATAACAAATGAAGACCTTTTCCATGTCAATTCCGTCTATCACATTTCTTTCTCAACGTTTTATAGCATACAAGTAAAAACTCCGACGTTGAAATTCAACTGGGTGAAATTTAAAAGAAAAATATGCTTATCTGCGTTTACTATCTTATGTTTTTAAGAAAAGCTTTGAAGATGGATTCAATATTCAGGTAAATTTGAAAGGTCAGCAATATATTATATAGAAACTGAAATGTAAACAGAACAATTTCCAAAACTTCAAGGTACATTACGTATAATTAAGCACCAAAAATTAATATAGCGTCTCACACAACAGCACTCAAATTATCCTATAACAACATTATACGTGATTTTTAATCTAAAACATTTTCGAAACAAAGCAAAAGGGTTGGACTAAAACGTTAACCGAAGTCGACAGTGATCTTTCCACCCTTTGGAGTATATTTTTCACATGCAATGTATTTGAAAGGAAAGCCGTGTTTAAAGGAGTCTACTTCCCGCTAAGTAGTGTTAAAAGCCTCTTGTTTAGACCATAAACAGATTATGTCGTAAGTCAAACGACAGCTCCATTCGTTTTTCTTTTGATTTTATGTGACGAGGGTCATTTGTGTGTAAGAACCGTTTATAAATAGGAGAAAGTTTAGATATTGTGTCAAGAAATGAAATATGAACATTTTTTTCAGTGCATAACATTAATCAGCGTTAAAAGCTGAGGAGGATTCGTTACTATGACTTTTAATAATAAACTAACTCTCGCTGCCAAACAAGCACAAATTTATATTAGAAAGGAATTTCCAGATTACTATAATATAAACAGACAACTCAATAATAAGGTCTTCTCGGGAACTATTTAAAGAACAATATGAACAACTCGCAGCTATGATAAGAACATTTGTATGTGCAGAGACTACTGATTGATATTGTGACTACAGGAATATTCAATACAACCAACACTGACAAAGATATGAAAATATGAAACGTAATGCCGCAGTAGTGACATTATTATAGGAAGCACGGATCCAATGTGTAATAGTTTCTTTAATTTAGAATGACCCTCGTATATCATATGAAAATTTTTTCCAAAAAATTCCAATTTTAATGTATATTTGAAATAGTATTGGATGCAGAGCACGCCTTTTGCGAACTTATTCAAATCTTGAGTGAAATTTGAAAGAATTAAGACTAATCATAATTTAGATTGAATAAATTTCTTGTTAATATAGTTGCTCTCAATACCTATTGCGAATAACTGTTTTACTTAAACTATAAACTACAATATGGATACGTATATGAAATAGTCTTAAAGCAACAATTGCGATACTCTGGATTATACAATGTCGATAGTAAATAGGTAAGGTTGATAAAAAAGGTTTAAATTGGATCTAATTCACTCGGCCTTTATTTTCCACAATTTATCAAACTCCACTGTGCCTATCGTGTTTCCTCATATAGCTTATTTCTAAGTATTTCCTGGAGAAATCGTTTCACTTGTTCTATTTTTAATTCTGTTATTTCTCCGAGACAATCTACAGTGTCATTTCTCATAGCAGGGCACCAACAGAGAAGTAGCTTGATTCTTTCTTTTCCATAACCATTTTTGCAATAGTTGTTCGTTGTCATCCCTATTTCCGGAGTTTTGTGCCAACAATACAATATCCAGTGATCACAGCAATGGTCTTTATGATTGAGTGTTCCAAGAATCTCATCATTTTTTAGTTTTTTCGTCATAGTTTTTTATAGAAATCCCTCTGGATACAGCAATCACTTGTGTTTGACTATATATATACTCTGACCGGTCCAGAAAAATTCTGTTCTCCCCAAGACTATCCTGACAATCTATGTAGATTTTTTTATATCTGATTGATTCACCACTCTCCTTTGATAATATGAGTCTTCTATATTTTCGCTTGAAGAATATTAAATCAAGTTTATTCTGTATGACTCCTAATTGTTCAGTTCCTTTCAATACCCACCGGCTCCTGTTTCATTTCGTTTTACCGAGCTATCTGGGAAGATTCTTTTATTGCAGGAATGTGCCGATAATGATTTATACACAATTTTTAATCTTCACTCTTTCAACAAATTGTATTTTATATTCGAATTCATTCATGTTATTGTAAAAACTGTTTAACATACCACAACTGAACAATAAAATGATTTATCATGGTAACATGAAGCGATAATGATGAAGATTTGGTGTTACCAAGTTACCAATAGTTTATTGTACTAATAGAGAATTCGGTTCGAATCATTGGAGAGATCTAGATCAGTTTCTGCATTTCTGTGTGAGCAACAAAACTTTTTGATGATTGTACTCAAAAATATTCTTAATCTCTAATGGAATTTACGTCATATAATTTTTTATTCATCGTATACGAGTGCTGCTACAGACGAATTAAAACAAATATCTATCATTGGATATGGATTTATTGTTTTTCAAAATGTTCTCCATTAAGATCAATACACTTTTGCATGCGTTTGAACCATTTGCAGAAGCATTTTTTCCATTCAGATCGAGGTGCCTCCAAATCAAGGCGTCAACCCGCATCAACTGCTTTATAAGGTGTAGAAAAAAATTAATTTACGAAATTTCTTTTTAATCTGCGGCGTTAAGAAGAAATCATTGGATGGTGAACAAGAACTCGAAATTTTTGTGAAGTGTGAGAGCTAGCATTGTCGTGGTAGAAAATGATTCGTCGTGATTGGTATTCTTAATTTTTTCGAATACTTCCGGTAAACAAATGATAAACAAATGTTGTACCATTAATAATTGAAATTTCCTCGTTGCTCTAATGGCATTATTCCGAAAAGAATGTTTCGAAGCGCTTCGTGCACAAACAACTTTTTTTATTTTTAGCTACACTTGGAATACCCATACAGTAGATTGTTGTTTAGTTTCGTGTTCATATACATAGATCCATGATTCGTCCCCGGTTACGATCTCATAGAGGTCTTTTGAAGCACCGCTATTAAAAAATTTTTTCAGCATTTTTTGTACCCAATCAACACAAGTTTTTTTTTGAGCAATGGTCAAATTAAGCGGTATCCAAGGCGAACAAATCCTTTTGCCAGCCAAAAGTTCATCCAACATTTAATGTATGCGAGTGTAACTAATGCCGAATTATGCCTCAATCTCACGGTATATCACGTGACGATCTTTCAATATCAGTTTACGAACAACATAGATGCTTCCTGATACGACAGCTGATTTTGGACTACCTCCACGAAATTCATTCTGTAGCGAAAGGTGACCACGATTGAATTCGGAATACTATGGAAATAAGGTGGCTGGAGATATTGCTTCATCACCAAAAGTCAAAGCGAACTAATCGGCAAAATGCGTTTAGTTTAATCCACAAAAATCATAGAAAATGTTCGCGATTTAATTCCATTTTTTGACGAAGATAAATGTTTCGAATATCTGTAAACAACTCAAGTAGCCTTCGTATGACAACACGTTCTGACTACGTTCACCATTAAAACTGTCAATCTCAAATTTTTTTGCCAGTGTTGCCATATATATCAAAACTTAAGTAGCCACCCTAGTATTGAAAAAAGTCATTAAATTGATAGACTAAACTATAAATAGAAATCTACACTTTCCATTTTCTTATAAATCGACAGGGAACATAATTCGGTATATTTATTCTCTTAAATTGCTGTGTATATGAAGTCATGATCTTTAAAAACATAATATGTGAGATGATAAAGATATTCTCAAATAATATCGACGCACCCTCGTAACTTCTGTACAACAAGAATTTTGCTTAGATTGCGTGCGTCCGATCACTTTAATGTGTGACCACCTCAGTCTAACCTAACCTAACATTATTTAACAACATAGATGAGCTATATATTATCTGGAACTCATAATATATAGTAAATAATATTTTGTTTTAATCAAATGTACTTATTAAATATCTAGGCATGTTACATTCCGCTGACCTAATGGGAAGACATTGTCTCACCTTTGTCAAACAACAACCTGGCACGAAATCTTCGCTGTACATTTTCTTCGTGACACCATATCTACGACGTTACTACGGAAGGAAGTAGATTAAGCATTTTTGACTTGAAAGAAAATGCTTTATGAAGATCATTGACACTCAAAATTGATATAGTTTCAATGCAGAGATTATTGTAAATTGTGTTCAAATTCCTCAAAAGACTTCGACATATTTTCATCAGTATAGTTATGTCAGAAAAAAAGTGATTTATGAACTATGTAGTTTTATTGAAATTTGAAAATTTTCTCATTTGATCACATTGATTTATTGTCGCGAAAGCTGAAAAGTATACAGGGATAGATACCGTTTGAGTTAAGCTTCTTATTGAGGAAATTATGATACCATAAGTAATTTTTCCTATATTTCCTGAAATAAAAAAAATGTTTTACTAACTAAAAGTTCCGTTTTTCCGGTATCTCGCCTCAACTTTGCGAAAACGTTGAGATAAATGAAGATTTAGCGAAGTCAGTAAAGCGGCAATTTTCGACTTAATAGAGCCTCGTGTTACTGAACTTTATTAAAATCTGCATTGTGATCCAGAAACTTATCTGATACAAGTATTCATCAGGGAACTATAAACAAGAGTGCTAACACTACAACAATAGACAGTAAAAGTGATAAATTTTCCGAGAAGCTTTTGTTTTACACAAGGAAAAATTAAATCTGAAACTTTTATCAAATAATTAACAGTGGATTTAAATGGGAAGAGATGAGTCCAACTTTATTCATTTAAACGATTAACTTACCAGAGGGAATTTTTTCTGAAAATAAACACAATGCAGTCTTTCATTGTCGCGCCTCTCAAGTTGACAATCGCTGGATGCTTTTTCCATTGAAAAAGGTTCACTCGAGAAATTGAAGAAACTCCACTGTAATGATTCAAGAAGACAATCTGAAATAATTGGGGCCGCTTCATATTAAAAAATTGCCTAGATGAATATTGAATATTTCTAACATTGTGCAAGTCACTTGCCATCGCATCTTCACTGCCACTAAAAAAAACTCCTTACCTCAATTATTTTTAATATTAAATATTTTTGAATATGGAAATAACTAAAGTAAGCAATGTAGTAAAGAGGTATTCGATGGATCAATGTGAATAATTATGTCTACTTCTACCTTGTATTTGAAGCTTGATGGACAGATGGGTGGTTATGCCAAAAGTAAGCGATAATGTTGTAAATGGAAGATCCTGCATGGAATAATCAGCCGAACTTTCCATCAAAAATATTGTGTCTTGCATTGCATTGAACGTTATATTGCATAATGTATTAGGAGTTAAGCAGTTATGCAGAACACTGGAAAGACAAATGCTGGAATCAATGTAGAAATGCAAGCGAATTGAGAATAAACGCAATTATATAAAATTGGATGATCAATTTAATCAGTTAGACTATGTGCTAGAGAGAGGAAGATGTAACCGAAGGAAAGGTAAACGTAGAAGTAAGCAGATAGAAGGTTGTGGAAACTATCCATCAATATCAAGGAAACCAACTTATGTGCAATCACCACCAGCAGAAAATAAATAAAAAAAACGATAAAGTACACAACAATGATATATTTAACAGTTTTTAGCAAAATAATTCTGACCACATAATTAGGAATATAAAAAAGCTTTTATTGAATTTTGGAAAAATTAACAACGACGACATTTTTTTCAAACCACAACTTCAAGTCTGAATATGATGCTAACTTGGCGCAGAAAGATCTAGTTTCTATATAAAGAACAGCTGTAATAAAATAAAAAAGAATAACACTTGAAATTATTTTGCCGTATAGAGAGAATACTTGATACAGGAGAGTGGTCGGCAAAGTGCGACTCCAGAATGTGGATCTTTGACTTTTCAAGTGCGGCTCTGGTACAAATATCTACGCAACAATATTTTCATTCAAAAAAAACTTGGTGAGAATAAAATTACGATTTATTTTGATCAATTAAAATACCTCTATAAATCCATAAAAAGTGTAGTTTTTTCTTCAAGTTAAAAGATAGGTAGGGAAAGGAATCTTAATTTTTGTGATGTTAGAAGTAATAACATTCGAGAAGAAATTATCCATGTTGCTCAGAATTTTCAACGAGCACATTGCTTCACTTTCCGACCCCGCTAAAACATCCTCCAGAAAATAAAGATATTTATAAACACCATTTAAAAAGAAAAAATATAGAATATGAGGAAAGCATTTCTCAGCAAGTTGAAAACAGCAGAGCAGCTGTTAAAATGCTCTAAATGGTACAATAAACAAGTTGAAATTTTCTCCTTTTTAAACTGAAATTGGTAGCTTTGAAACAAAATTGGTGAATTTTGAAACATGAAGGAATGGAACTTAAAATACATTTGTGTTAAATTGGGAATTGGAAAAGGAAGAATCCGATCTTAGTTGAACAACACAAGTGGTTTTCTTTGAATGACCGGGATAAGGAAGACATGATCATTTTCTGATTTTGACGATTGGCTAAAAAAGCTCCCGTTTGCTGTTTTTTTCTTTTTTGTTCTACATATATATGCGAATTTGTTGAAATTGTTGTAATGATCATATTGTGGCTCTTTGGCTGACCACTGGCATAGGATATTATCAGCGACAAATTCAGATGTGTAGCATCTGTGGATTTGATTTTTAATTATATTCGTGACATTATTCATTAAGCTAATTATAATTAAAATAAAGCAAAAAAGATGTTGATTGAATGAAAATATTGTACGATACAGAAACACTAGTTGTAAGACTATGAAAGAATGGGCATCATTAGAGGGGAGAAGTAGACATTGGTATGACGGTGGATATGTCTTGAACGCCGGGGGAAAAATAGAAAATGTCATATTTGAAACAATAGATTGATCTAAATCACCATTTTCCAATCAACATTTTGTGATTCATGGTGATGCTAGAAGATCTTTAATGATATTATTTTTATTTATAGTTGCTATTAAATTACCCAATGGTTCTGAAACTCGCCAAATTTGGTAATTTCTAATGATAATTTCTTCACTCGAACATTCTCTGTTCAAGTTGTAGTGATGAATTAATATTTGAAACGATATAAAAAATCATGATGGAGAAAAGAACCTATAATATTTGGCTTAACGTTTTCTTGCCTAAAACTAGTATCCGGACAATTTCCACGAGTATTTTCTCTTTCTGAATGTTAGAAACCAGACGTCGGTAATATCGACAGTTACAGAAAAAATAATACGACTTAGGGTGTTATTTTATCGTGCGGAGGCAGCGAAAACCAGGATAAATCAAACAAATCATGCGTTCAAGGATTTCAAGGAATTCCATTTATGACAGCCCGATTTTTCTCTTCATTGGTTTTTACAGACCGAAAGTAACACTAATAAGCAGGTTTTTATTAGTTTTCGGTTAAATAAATACTTATAGGGAAAATGAATTTGGACGATTTCATCTTTAGTACATATGGCAGTGGGAGATTAGAACAAAATAATGACAGCATGAAATTCACACTGTCTTATACTTAATTATATTTAATAACGAGTACACTTAAATAAGATGAAATGAGTTAACGTGAAATACAATTTTAGTCAATTCTTTAGTTTTTTCCTTTTTTTTTTTAATACTTATTCTGCTATTCGGGACGCTGGATCTGCTAATAAAATGAAAAAAGATAAAAGAAAGTTAATATGTCAACAATTACATTATATCAAAACACAAAAATCATGAAACACCTCAAATTCTTCTTATTATCAATAAAAAATTACACTTTCACATTTTCAATTTTGATACCTACTTGTTATATTCCATTTTCTAAATAGACAGAGCACATTGTTTTCCAGCTCGGGCACAGGCAATATACAATTGAGGTAAAAGTAAAAATGAGGTGTTACCTCCGATTTCCATGAACCTGCATCAATTTGCAAATGAACCTTGACTAACGCTTACCTTCAAAATCTACCCTATACCAATGTGTGCGTAGGGTCTTATTGCAAGAAATAAATAAAATTATAAGTATAACCATTTAATGAGTGGAAAAATACTTTCAATGTTTGAATAAAAGTAATCCTTTAATATAATCTTCAGAATTTTTCAGCCCTGCTTGATGTCTTTCATCCCTTATAAAGCAATATCAAATCAAAAAATTATTATTTGATACACTTTGTGATATTTATATTAAATTGACTCTTTATGTTTGTGTTCAACTCAAATACGTTGCTTCCTAAATGTTATAAATCATCACTTATTTCGAAAAAAATTGGAACAAAAATTTCTAGACCTACTTATTCTTTTTGATGAAGTGGTATAGGTCCTTAACACCCAGCTCCGCTGCTTCTTCCAGACATTCCAATGTTTCACTCCCCATGCATTGTAGTCGTTTCGACGCCAATGTTGTGTAGTGACACATTAGGTGTTCTATTGTCTCTTCCTCTTCACTGCATTCTGCACAGAGATCGTCGGTTCTGATACCCATTTTCCTGATTCTAGAGTCTACTGTGCAGTGACCGGTAATCATTGCTACGACCCTTCGGATCGAGGCTTTCCCATAGCCTAGCAATTCTGTTGTCTTCCTCTTCTGTAGTACCGGCCACAAGGAGCATGAGATGATACAGTCGTCTCTATTACTCGATCTCTTGCCGTGCTCTCCCTCTAATGTTCCATCTATCGTGTCTCTCAGCAATTTGATCGGTGGTAGTGGCAAGCCCACCGCTTCGTCCCCGCTCCTGGTCGTTACTAATTTGGCTAGTTTGTCTACCATTTGATACCCTACTACATTGCTGCGTCTAGATATCCAGCAGAGTCTAACCTTTCGGTCACGAATCCATGACAGGGATTCACGACAGCTCATCACTGACCTCGATCTCACTGCCGTAGTGATCTCAGAACCGCTTGGCTATCCGTATAGATTGTATACACCCAGTATATAAGCTTTGGTTGTAGTCCCCATTTTGAGTCTAGGATTAATGAATAAGTACGGTCTTTTCGGGGTTGACCCCAAGTACATTGTATTCTGCCAATCGATGTATGCCTCCATCAAATCGCTTAACATCTGTGGGTGTTTGCCCGTGACAAGTAGCACCACATCATCGGCATATGCTATTATCTTTAATCCTTTACTCCTGAGTTTTCACAGGATTTCCATATCTCGGTTGATTTTCAAGCAAATTAGTCGCTCAAAACGTAGATTTATAGGTAATTTTATAACCTTTAAGTTTTAAATTTCCTTAGCCCTCTATTTTCCAGAGGGTAGGTTCGAAAAAGGTACTAGTCATAAGTTAGGGTACTATTTGTAAGGTCATATCTCAGTAGTTGTTTTAGAAATTACAAAAATTTTGTGAAAAGCAAAATATTTTTAAAAGAAATGATGATTTCCAGTTCCTCTTCAATTTTTATGTATATCCTATAGTTTTAAAAATTTTAAAAAATGATATTTCCACTTTCAACATATTTGTTTCAATCGTTCAAACTTCCAAAAATCATTATTAGTTCGTGAATAAAATAAATCATCACTGGATTTTATTTTTATCGCAATTTGTGTAGTACTGCTAATGGTGAAGTTGAGGTTTTTTCTACAAAAAAATATAAATCGATTTTATTTCTACCATAACTTTCTTGGTTTTCATGATAGAGAGTTCTACTAACGTTCATTTTAAAGATTTTCAAAAGTACTTTGAAAAAGATCACATGGAATTACATCGAAAAGTTGACCGTATTTCTGTTACTCGAAGTTAAATTTTAAGAAATTTTCGTTTGATAAAATATTCAAACCTCGATTTTTTTCCTCAAGTTTCTTAACAATATGTGCAATATGGAGAATGTGTGTTCCAGTAGGTGAAGCAAAATGATAATTTATCATTGCAGTTGTAAGAAAAATTATTTTTATCTTTTTTAACAGATATGTGCAGAGGTCGTTTGGTATTGGAATCTAATGTAAAATCAATCCCATAACAAATAAAACTGATAAATCACATTCATGTTTTATTCTATAACATCTGATTTATTCAATTTCATTTCAAAATTTTGTGAAGAGAGAACCAGTAATATTTGTGGATTGAAATCGCTCGGTCAAAATCCTCAAATTACAATTACAAAAGTGGTTGAAATTTCTGCCACCAGCAAACAAATTAATTTGAAATTTTATTATGAAAAATTGTTGGGAGTAGTGAGTGCTCCGTTTGGTGGTATCTGCGGTTTTTGGTACTTGTAAAATTGGTATCAAACAAAGGCGTCAATTGAACATTTGATTGTAATTGATACAGATTGCATTGGAAATATGTTAATAGATCATCGCAATGTAATTTGTTACATTTTGTGGTGATTAAATACTAATGAAAGAGTAATTAGAACATTTCAATTATTTAATTTATTAATAATGGAAATATGTTTCAAATTATTCTTATGATAACTATAAGGAACGATTAAGAAAGGAGCAAGGATAAGAGAATTTAATGGGTCCAGAACTTTTAAACTATCTTAAATCCAAGATTGGGTAGGATCTTTAATTCTCTTATGATGATTGAAAAAAAGATATTTTTTATCGTCATAACAATTTTCTCTCGAATTCGCAAAGTAATTTTTGAAAACTATCGATAATTCATATAAAATTCCAATTTAAAAATTATATTATTGTTTATTATAATAAAGCTTCAGTTCTTATTATAATAAGACTCCACTGAAGGCAGCAGAATCCTTTGCTATTTTTTACTCTTATAGTATTTTTGCTCTTCTTGAAGTGATGTTTGATACAATTAAAAAAAATTTGTTCGCTACAATGAAATTTTGTATATTATAGTACAAATTACTGATTAACAAATTAAAAATTGAAATCAACAATATAAATTATGTAAGTATATTGATTGACAAAAGAATTGTTGATACAAGCGATTAATGATGTCGTGAATTAGTAGTACGTTTTATTACTCTTTCGTTCATAAAAATAGACTATAGATTACTGCAAGAATACTGAAATCTAGAATTATTACATTTAAAAATTTGCAAACAAATTGGAAAACGTATTTTTCCACCCTTTTTGTAAACTGACGGAGTTTAAAGCTTCGTATTGCTAGATCTTTTGACAATAACGTATTTTCTTCATGATCTTCCTTGCATATATCGCAAAACCAACTTCCATTCGCCTGTTTTGTTGGCTTAGGTTCCCTTTTACTCGCTTACCTACACAGTCTTTTTACAGTAACTTCTTTACATTTCCTTTGCGTTCCAGTCTTGTCTTGTCTTGCTAGAGAAGGAATAGATATTAAAGAATAAATAAACATACAAATGTGAAAAATTTTGCTCCATGGAAGCTAAAAAATGACTCATTTTATGCTTATTTTATCTAGTCTCAGTTTGAGATATTATAAAACCGCATTGGTATTAACAACCTCTTTTGGACATCGGTCAATTATTTTCGCGGTGAGCACACCGAACAATCAATCCTAACAGAAACTACCAAACTCACAAATGTTTTTTTTATCTACTAGATTGATCGTAATTTTTTTAATTCTGGTAATAATTCATCTAAGAGAAGAGACTATTCTACTCAAGGTGAATGACATCTAGTTCAACTAGATGTATGTGCTCTTACCCTAAATATATAATTATTAGTGCTCACAATATTTGCTGTACTGATGTCTGGGTGTATCTAATTGTGAACATACTGAGAAGAGGTCATGCAACTGCCACCACAGAACATTCAAAGCGCCCACTCTGCGATAAATTTAAGAATCACCGATTTAGCTCGGTTGTTTCGAAAATTATATTTACAAATGAAATTTTTCAATATGAATGTGTGGGTAAAGTCGGAACAGCCTTACAGGGAAATATGAAAATTGTTCTCTCGATAATCTCCACATTTTATCCAGCAATTTATAAAGCTTTGTCCCTTTTAGTGTATGTGATGGGGTATGGAAATTCAGTCCCAGTTTTTGAACAAATCATTTTATTCCATCAGGAATCTCTCACTTATACAATTACACCCTTTTATAATCCACAAAATGCATGTTGCTCTTCCATCCGGAGTCGACGACGTTGGTATTGGAGCGTTTTGCCGATCGATAAGCAACAATTTATATACCACCTCGTTCGGATGTAGAGAATGTGACCCTTTCTTCTCATCGTACGGTCTGTTGACGAACCATCACCCTCCTTTATATCAGGTCCATTTCAGAGGAGGACCTGCCGTTTATAAATGGAAAAATTGAAATAAAATATATTTTTCTAGCAATTATAAATACTGTCGCAACCTCAAATTAATTTTTAATAATAACAATCATAACTAATATACCTATTAGCGAAAAGTGAAGTTAAATAAATCGTTTTTTATTGATAATATACTATGCTGCGCAAATTTATTTATCATTTATTCGTTACGCAGCTTTCCTCCTATTCGTTTTTATAGCTGAAGGCGTATTATTTTTTTCCAAAAACATTATTTGGGGTATTAATGTCGGAAATATTCAAATCAGTGTGAGCAAATGTAATAAAACTCAAATTCAGTACGTGACAAATAATCCTTCCAAACAAGAAAATATAGGTCAAATGTGTATTATGAGAGGAAGTTCACTGAATATGGTGGATTATTTTTATGGAAAAGTACATTTTTAATACTATCAAATGAAACTGAGCAAGACTTAAAATGTCTGAAATATCATAGAATCAAACATAAGCCGAAACAAAATGAAGTGACTTATTTCTGTAGTAAAATATTAAATCAAAACACGAAATAAATAATTGATTATAGGCCCTGTAGGTGAAGGATCATAAAAATAACTTTTGCATAATAGAAGCGATTTATATGTATATGAAAGTGAATTAGATTGAATCAAATCTCATAAAATCACTGTCGAAATTAAGTGCAGCCGCCTTTCGCTTAAATCACTGATCTCTATACAAACTCTTGCATGTTGCTGAAGTTTTATATTGTTATTCCATTCTCTGATGAGAGTTTCAAATAACTGTCGCTTAGTAGTGATCAACTCCTTGCTGGTAGCCCGTTAGTGAAGTTTTCTGTAGGATTCATGCTGGGGAAGTTCTGCGGTTGGTGTGAAACAGTGGTGCCAGAAAAGGTGTTACTTTTTGCTTTCTAGCTCGGTGCCTCATTATGCACGAAGCGTTTCTTTGCATTATCAGGGAAACATTCTTTGAGTGATAGTAACCGATTTTCTGGTACTCATTTGTACTGATCCTGTCTGTCACATCCAAATTTCGAAATATATAGGTATATGTCTTCAACTGAAATTACCCTAATCGACTGATTAATTCTCTTT
This sequence comes from Diorhabda elongata, assembly GCA_026230145.1. NCBI lineage: Eukaryota > Metazoa > Arthropoda > Insecta > Coleoptera > Chrysomelidae > Diorhabda > Diorhabda elongata. The sequence continues at coordinate 46,530,568 of CM047926.1, forward strand.
AAACAGCAGCTTGGATAGTGCGTTGACGAACCACTTTTGTGGAGCAAAATTTGAAATTGTTTTAATAAGTTCTACTACTTACTCGACTCCAGTCTATAATAGTGAGATCTCGATGTAATCTAGTTCATTTCAGTCGCGTGTTCTTCAAGGTTTTGTTGAGATATCTAAGAGAGGTAGGGGTTCGTTTCTTGCCACATTTTCCTACTTGATCTGTTCTTGTTTTTCCACTCAATTTTCTTTCTATTTCTGCTAATGACAAACTTACAATATTTGCTATTTTCTTGGACGTGTATAATGAAAAAATGTGTCCAAATTCTCACGCATATCTAAAATAAAACAATGATGAGTATTTCTCAACTGCAATTTGAGTTTGGAATGTAATCCAGCAACAAACATTACATTTTGATTATTTTCCATTGGAGAAACCAACACTACACTAAGTAAACCATGGTAGTTGATTTGTTTGCTCAGACAAATAATTTAAATTAGGAATTTCTGTCCGTAATAATTTGTAGAACTGTTATCATGAACAACCCAAATTGAACCTCGCACTGAATAATGAAATAACTTATCGATTATATATCTGTCTCAGTATTGAGAGGTTTCAGGATAATTCCAAAAATTCTACTAAACGTAAGTTACATTTACTAGATGTGGTTGCATCGTTAAGTCAGTTTCTTGAGTATAGAAAGATAGAATGAAATCGAACGTTTTTCAATACTTAACGACTGACATTTCTCCTCCAGTCCATGGATACATAGCAATAAGAAAATGAAAATATTTGATTAAAATTAGTAAATCAACCAACATAAATGGTGTCGTTGGGGCAACGTTGTTAAATCAAAATCATCCTGTTCAGTTGATTTATCAGAGTAAGTTCTTGAAACATATAAGTGTGAAGCTTAGATGTAGCGTTTTTTTCAAAACATGCTTCAATAACGCTGACTTAATAGAACTTTCAATAGCGATAAGTCATGGTAGGAATTTATTTATGAAGGTTAGTTTAAATCATTGCCACCCAAACTCTTTCATAGATCACTTTCAAAATTTTGCTGGAATCGGTGGACATTTACTACCAATTTCCAAATATTCATAGACCCCGATTACGATTGTGGGCTCCCATTTTTTGTCACGCCTGACGTACACCCCCGTCGAGTCTCCCGTGGACACGTCGATACGTGGACATGTGGACACATGGAAATCACAGGTTTTAATGAAAAGAAAATCTAGTATTTTCAGGTTGAGTTTGGAATGAATTCTTTGAAACAAACATATTTCATCTAGCATCATTAGAATCCAAAATAAGGAGAAATAAGTTCGATAACTCTTGCTCTTTTTGTTTTATAAATAATTGTTTGAAATAATCAAATTTCAAAACTACTAGTGAACCCAAGGGAATATCTGGTGTTTGTTAGTTCAATAAAATAAAATCTGCTAGTGCATAACAAAAAAAACTACTTCAAGAAGATAATCTAGAACGCTGTTATATAGTTCTCGAGATCACTGCGTTTACTGACCAGTATCCACATAAAACTTTATGCGAGCTAAGATTGAAGCTCCTGGAAAGCCAGTTTATACACTAACCGCTCAAGTGGTTGATTTAATGTATTGCAAGTGGTCTCGTTTTGTTGGAACCATATTCTTGAGTTGAAATCTTGAAAGTCCTGCACCTGTGGTCCCAGAAAGTTTCGTAGCGTATCAATTTCTTGTACTTTGAATATTCTACTATTTTAAAGTTATGCATGATTTAGTATTATTGGTATATTTCATAAAATATACGCTACAAGATATCTCAAATCTCAATTTTGAATATCTTGGAAGTTCCTTCAAGAATCTATATACAATTTTTACAAACCTCCTTTGGAATCAGCTTTCGCAGAAACCACAATAAGTAATATTTTAGTGGAGCAAGATCAAGATTATACGGTTGATCATAAGTTTACAACCTCGCTCTATTGATTTTTGACAAATCAGTGAAGTCTTGTCTTGATAGGAGACAATGCCTTTTCTTTTTATTAATTCGAATAGTCTAACTTTCAGTAAGATAATTAATAGTTCAATCAAAAGTGTAGCCAGCTTTGAACTGAAGGTTTTCCTCCGCCAAAGTTAAGAAACCAGATGTGAAGAAAGTGAATATCTGGCATCTCCATTGTCAAAGTAGATTCTCTTTCGAATTTGGAAACAATTGACGTTACTTTCTAATCAATAATATTTTACTTTACTACGTACAGCATGACTCGATTGAATGCGCCTTTCTAGAAATATACGACTTCGACTATTGGAAAAAATGGAAAAATGTCCAACTGATTAGAATTATAATATCCCAAACGTAATGTAATGGTGGAATAAAATATCATAAAACATTTCGAACCCATAGTTTAGATATCTATCAATAATCTTTATTAGATATGAACATAATTTATCACTATTACTACATAGTGTATAGAATATTTATTTCCGCTCCTTCTACTAACGACTTTTATTGTATACATTAAGTGTTTTATTATATTCTCCAATTTCTTTCCAATGTTAACATTGGATGAATTTGAGAATGTCGATAAATCCGTGCCTGTCTACTACTAAACTAAGAAATATAGGGGGTTCGTGAAGGGATGATGTCCCGAGGTATTCAATAACAGAATGTCGCTTCTCCTCGACGTCCTCGTCCACGTCCAGATACTGTGAGAAGACGTGTGGAATTGGATGGAGCTCTTCAACCGACGAACCGGGATTTAAAGATTTCTAATAGATATCTTTGAGTGGTAGAGCGAGAGGAATCCAAAAGGGAGAAGAAATGACTGTTGTCGAAAATTGCAGATCGTGCGATTTGAAAGGTTACAAATGAGAAACGAAAGCGTACAATGAAAAAGTTTGGTTGTGTACATTCAAATAAGAGTTGGCGTATCAATTTGACTTCGTGGAAGTAACGTACGTGAACCGTATTGTCTAATTATTGTGAGTGAACATTCCATTAGCGACCTTTGAAAATCATATTTTTTCTGGATGATGCACACTCTAAAATAGTAAATATTTCTACTTGTTTTGTATATAGTCGAAGACTTAAGCACAAAAAATGACATAACCTAGATACGTCTGAGTAGTAAGACGGATCAAAATGCAACAAAGTACATTCGATTCGAAAATTTTGTGAACAAAAATGGAAATGGAAATGAAAACTGCTCAGAAGTTCCTATGTTTTGTTCTCTATTTCATCGACTAATACGCACATTTCCCGTTACTAGTAATTAATTCTGCTGAAACATTTGAAAAGTATCAATCAGCTTTTTCTTTCTAAAATTAATATTTTTACTTTCAACAGTTTTATTGATAAATATTAATTCGAAAATGTAACAGGTTCTTTATGATTTAGAAGAGTTATACAACAAATTTTTTCTACGACCGTACGTTTTAACCCACTTTCCCGCACGCATTTTAGTTTTGAAAATGTCTCTAGTGCAGGAAAGTGAAATTATGCAAATTCTGACCTTATTAGATAGTTTTTCACATCTGAGATTATAACTATTGTTACTACAGGTAAATAAATATTCACGAAATAGTCCATCAAATAAAATTTAAACCTTTTCTAGCTTTTTGTAGCATTTTTAATTTTTTGAAAATATAAAATAATACAGATATTTTTTATATAACCATTTAAATGTTACTAAAACGTCAAAGTTGTTCAAAACGTCTTGGAAGTGACCGAATAAGTGCAATCTTCTTCTAAATTAAACCACATTAAACGGAATCCGATACAATAATATTAATGGATTCATCCGACGAAGAACTTCCCGAAGCCATTTTGAAGGCTACAAGTGAAACTAATTCCGAGCTGTTACCTGCCAAATGACTTAAAACCGTTGCCGTCACCGTCATCGTCATCTTTATGCGACCTGCAACCGATGCCATCCTCATCGACGTCATCTACCTTCCAGTTGAAACCAAATAACTCCACTGGACCGGCAATTCTTACTAGTCTACAGACTACAACAAATTGTGTTTTCAATATTAATATTTATAATAATTAGTAGTTTTTAGTTAAAGTTTTGTATATTATTATGTTTGTTGGAATAAAATAATTTTAGAAAAATGGGTTGGTATACTTTTTTGTATATACGGTCGTAGAAAAAGTAATGTTCCTAACTCATGCGTAAAGTGTCTTTCCTATACTTGACCGCTTGCAGTCGCGTGAGGGAAAGTATCACTCTCCGCACTTGTTAGGAAAATAACGATTCTGTAACTCCTGATTGTTATAATGTCTATTTGATCTCTTTGAATTGATGGGGAAAGACAAAATGATATAGGGGACTTCAATTGAAACATAAAAGATCATCTACTGATGAAACTTATCGAAATGGGTAAAGATACTTATTCAGAATGAAATATTTGGTAAGAATGCGAAAAATACGTGAAATAAAGAAACGGCCGGGGAATTTGCGAGGATAGAGACGGTCGAAATGATTGTGTACATTCTTGTTGATGATATCACATCAACAACAGCAAGAGTAAAGCAAATTGCAATCATTTATTGACACCGATGCATTTTTATCTATGCCAGCTTTACAATATTCTGACATTATGATCAACAGTCAATCTAAAAATCATTTTTTTATTTCAGGGAGCTTCCTCCAGTTTAGTAGTGAAATTTGCAGATACTGAAAAAGAGCGACAACTTCGACGTATGCAGCAGATGGCTGGTAATATGAGTCTTCTCAATCCTTTTGTGTTTAACCAGTTTGGGGCTTATGGAGCCTATGCACAGGTAAGATATAAATGCAATGGTATTGCAATAATTCGGAAACATTGAAGAGACACTTTTGTTTGTATACGATAAACTAATATTGTCCTTTCTATTTTCCGCAAAAAATTATAATTTCATTAGAAAATTTTATTCCCGGCTCATCATTTCCCTTCCATAGTTGTCGATACTTATGTTAATTAATTTCAAAGCGAATTACAAAGATGGTTGTGATGCGGTATATATACCAAATAAAGATGGACACGTATAATAGAACAAAGTACCTTCTTTCAAAAGTTTAATGCCAATTGTGAACAGAGGGGTTAAAATCATTTCAGTACCTTATTTTACTTTCCTAAGCAACTTGTGTTCGAGCACTGGATATTAAATTGCTATCAAAATCTATACAGCATCAGACGATATAATAATTGAAATTTGTTGTTTTCATTTATTACTATTATTTGATAACTATTGATGCTCACTAATTTAAGTAATTCTCTTAAAATTGATATTAAATTATACAAGAAATAAATGTTTCCAATTTTCCCAATTAAGGTTATTTTCAATATTTGTGAATTTTCTGCTCCAACAAGTTAACAGTAATCTGGTCCTGTCTACACAAAAAGTTACTCAGCCTTGATTTGATATATTTATCCATTTTCAATCAGTCCCAATCCAATTGGTTATAATTTTTTTCATCAGAATATCGAATTGTTGATATTTTCGCTTAATTTAATCTAATTCCTTTTCTACACTTATCCATGGCTGAATGAATTCATGATACAGGTAAATATTATTGGAGATGAAAGCAATCCTGCCTAACTTCTCAGCAGATGGTTAATCATTTTTCCCCTATATTGACATTGGAACATCATTATAATCTGTTTCGTACTCTCTTGAGTCTGACTCTGGAATTGTTATTGTTTTGCTTCTCGGTAATATTGAACTCAAGAGAATTTATGGCTGAAAAGTTATTTTTCTACCGCATATTAACATATTTACGTGAATTTCACGAGTTTTTCTCAATAGCTGAATGCTATTCTTCAATTAGTCAGTAGAGTGATTGCTCTTTTTTTATTATTGTATAGAGTTCGGCGCAAGGTGGATTTTTATTTCGATGGGGACAATTTCCAGTCTGATCTTCAATTTTCATACATATCTCTATTCCTCTTTTCACTATTATCGAGAAAAATTGTGATAAATCAAGTAACAGAACAAATGATAAACAAATTCAAGAATTCAATGCTTCCGTTAAATTGAGAAACTCTATCAAACCTACGTTTTTGTCAAATAAGAATAAGAGTTTTTGCTTCTATAAAGATTCTATAGATTGTACTGCATGTAGAATTTTTCATAAGCGATACGAACATTTTTATGTAAAAATTAGGCACATTCGAAAGCTAATTAGAAATAAAACAGTAGTTTTAGAACAGGTCATTGCGAGCTCAATTCTTTGTTTAACAGAGGTAGGAATTATCTGAAATAAGTCAACGTAGAATTTTGGAAACAATCTCCATTTCTATAAAAACTATTTTCACACCTCAATAATATCAAAACGATCATGTTAATCGTTCTGGGACTAATTTCAAAACGGTATAGTATGAAAAAAAGCAGTGGAGGTAAACGTTTTATGACAAGTTATTGCAAATACAAGTCTTGATACAAAAGAAAATCAGGAAAATAATCTGGAGTCCAGTCAATGTGTTGCCAGGCGAATTTTAAAACGCAATTCCATATACATATAGAATTCATCAGTTCAAAAATATTTTAAAGAGACGAGGCATCTTCACATATCCTTCTACTGTATCTTCAATAGTAAAATGATTATATACAAATTTTGTTAGACAAGAACAATTTGTTACCACGATCTGCTGATTGATCATCCTGATATAAATGTAAAATATTTAGTATTTTCAATTAAACATCTCACTCATTAATACCATCAACATTTTTCCTACTCTTTTTTTAACGCAAATTTTCCTTTTTTTCCATCATATTTCCTAGAATGTTTACCACTTTCTCTTCCACAACTACAACGAATGTGAATATCATCTATTTCTATATAGATTCCTCTAAAAATCGCGAGAGGCAAGATCCGGAGAATAACAATACGATTGATCTACTATTGGAAATATGAAATAACTCACTATAGGCTGGAGGGGTGCTTCAAAAACACATTATAAGGCACTACAAGATTCGCGAAATGAATTTTTGAAATTACTCCTGTACGAGAATAACAAGTACACCACTAATAAACTTTACATTGAGGCTAAAGTATCAGATTTCCGTCAAATATATTATTTACACGTCAATTTAAGACAATATTTACACAGAGATGAATCACAAGGACGAACACGTGGCTAGAAATAAACAAAAGAATGGTATTTATATTTATGTTCTTGATTTTAGGTCTTTTCCGTTTCAACTTTAGTTGTTTTGAATAATTTTCTAAATATTGATGAGAAATTGACGTTTCGACTAATTTTAAGTCTTTATAAAAATTAGATATTTATTTATTAATCTTTTAAAAATTATTAAAAAAACTAATTTTGGAACAAAAGATACCTAAAATTAAGAACATTTATGTGTGTGTATTATTTTGATGAAAAACCTATGACGAACAATCCTCAGATGGAATCAGATTACCAATTTTTCGATTATGTCATTAGTTTCTGACGTGAAAGGGTAACCCAGGCCCAAATCGTCTAGAACTTCTTTAACGCGCCACCACTCAAAAACCCGTGCATGTGAAAAACATTTTCTACTCTACACATACAAGTTCTAACTTTCTTTTCTATTTTTTTTTCAAGTGGATAATAATGAATTTTCACAACAAATAGTTGGTAATACCCATTATTTTCCTACTACACAAAAAAACCAACTCTGATACGAATTAAGGTAACGGCCATAAGGTATAAAGATTTGTTCACAATAGTGTACAGTATTCGTAACTGTGGGTTTCATAGTAACAACTATTGTTCACTGACAATTAGCTTATTCATATTTCTTTAGCACTGTAAGTATAAGAATATTTTATAGCTATACCTCGTAGAAGTCACACAGTTGGACTTAAAAGAGAGACGTGAAGTTATGATTTCAGCAACTGCAGTAAGTGCTGAGTTGACTCCGAGAATTCGACGAGTGAACAAGTGTGACAGTGAAGTGAAGTGAAAGCGGACTCAAGTAGTCAGGTTAGACACTGATAAAACTTTCCTTTTTCTTTTTCAGCAGGTAGCTGTGATTTGACACAGCCTTCTATTTATAATGAATTGAAATACTTCTGCATGAAAGAATTGTGTTTATCAACACAAATTTGATTGTGCGGAATTTATCCGTTTTTCGAAACAGCCGTACTTGTCAGTACGGCTTAAAAATTTTCTTTTAGGTAATTTCCGGGTACTCCAGAAAGATAGGAAAGCCAAGACAAAAAGTAACAGGCATAATTCAGCAAAAAGCGGATTATGAAGCGCTGGTTGAGAAGATGGGACAGCAAATTAAATCCCTTGAAGAGAGGATGAAAAACTACGTAGAAATAATCATCGGTAAACACAAGCTTATTAAGTCCTTAGAGGGCAATATTAGAGGACTGGATTCCGAAAACGACGAATTGGCAAGAAAAATAATAGATATGAGAAAGAAGCAAACCCAAGAAGATGAGATGAAAACTCAAGAAAAAATAACACAAATCGAAGACTGCCCTATGGAAGGAGACTTCACGGAAGTGAAGAACAAAAAAAAGGAAGAAAGCAGGGAGACAATCCTCAGATGAAGAAGAAGAAATATCAACGGACAAACAAATCCAAGAAGAATTGGAGAAGATAAAAAAAGACGAACAAAGGAAACAGACAAAACCGGAGAGAAGGCCACCTCCGATAATTCTGAAATCCCCTCTCATGTGGACAGCACTACGCAAACAGCTGGTGCAAAGGAAAATCGATACCCAGTGTAAAATGGGAATACACACGGGCAAAATAACGACGGCGACTAAAGACGACTTTAACAAGATGAAGATGCTCCTGAGCGAGTACAAGGAGATTGAGTGGTATACCTACCTACTCAACGAGGAAAAAGAGAGGAAGCTTGTCATAAAAGGACTGGTTGTTAACACCCCAGTGTCGGAGGTAGAGGAGGAATTGAAGGAAAATGGACTTAGACTGAAGAAAGTATGGCAGTTGACAAGCCGTACACAAAGAAATCAGGACAACACACGAAAACTACTACCTATATACATGGTAGTAATAGAACCTAAAGAAGAACCAACTTATAAGAAGTTGAGATACCTCTGCCACACAAAAATAAGTGTGGTAGAACAAAAAAGGCACGACGGACCTGTACAATGTTACAGGTGTCAGGGATTCCATCACGGACAGAGCACGTGCAACATGGACGTGCACTGCGTGAGATGCGCGGGAGCGCATAGAGCGGCGGAATGCACGCTCACGCTCACGGAAAAACCGAATTGTAGGAACTTCGGGGGAGAACACCCCGCAAACTACAAGGGTTGCCCGAAACACCCGAAAAAGTCGGAAAACAACCAAGCAAAGAATACAGGACGCACTTACGCACAAGTTGCGAAGAAAACAACAAAGACAGAAGAAAACACACCAGAGCTACTGAGTATGTTGCCAAATATGCAGATACTCATAGCAACACTCATTGCCCAACAAAAATAAACCACAAGAGGACACCCCCCGACACGGTAATTCTGCATTTCACAAGGAAATGTAGAGTTATACATCGGGGACAGCTATAGAGAAGGCGAAGGACCACTCGGATTAAATCTTTTCCTACGGTAGGAGGCAGGAAGAGGTTTACCCGAGGCCGCGAAACACACACACACACACGAAGACGTCCAGAACAAGAAGTCAAGAGTGTATAGCCAACAGGCTAATCTCTTAATAAAAAGATAAGACATCCCAGAATCTCCCATAGACCTAAGGGGAGAGGAGGGATTCTACACGCGAAACTGCGACGTGAAAGAGGATGAGGACCTGTCGGAATTGACAGGGGATGGTTGGAATGTTCTTCTTCGCACCCACTCGTGGATTTATCCGGGGGTGGATGCCTAGAGGGACGGGCTCGTCTCAAGGGAAATGTGTGTGTGTGTGTGATTTCAGCATGGTGCCAAATAACAAAGATATTCTTAAAAATCTTTGACAAAGTGACGAACGGAATTTGAATTCATATATACTTGAAAATCATCTACTTTGAATTAATACTATATCTTATTATTGGACTTTTCGTTCACACACTATACATCTTTTATTATTTCATTTTAATTAGGAATTATACAGTGAAATATTGAATTAGGCTTTAGAGGAAAATAGTATTATTCAAAATACCTAACGTTTGTTATTTCTATAAATGAGACAAAAATCAAGAAAAGATACACTAACTTGAAAACTCGACTTTTCAATTTCATTCTGACTCACAATAATATCCCTATTTGAATTTTCGTGCTACTAGTTACCAAAAATTAAGATTTACGACATTTAGGGGTAATATGTGTATATTTAGAATAGAAATAGACCAATTTCATATCGTTTTTGGTGCCGCACTATATATTTTCATATATTTAGACTTCTCCGGCTTTTATAATTTCCAGATATTTATAATTAATTCTTTTTAAATAGATCGTTTTAGTGAACTCTGAATTGAAGTTGCTAATTGAAACGAAGAAAATATCCAGATTCAATTTACCGTTATTTTCAATACGTGCATCGTAGAAATATGAAATAATAATTCGACTGAAAAAATATCAGATATAAACCTCTTGCATGTAAAAATCGGAAGCTCACACAAACGAAATAAAATTCAAAGTATATTATATACCTGAGAGCTTTTTATAAGGAAACATATTCATTTGGCAGATTTGGTAGTAGCTGGAATAATTATAAATGCTGGCATTCGCAGAAATATTCCAGATATTAAATCTAGTGTAGTAACATCAAAGAAATTCAGAGCGCAAATATTGGGAGAAGCTTTTAGAGCACAGAAGATTAATTTGGAGAATCTTTGTACAATTCCTGTGAATCACCTGGTTTAAATGTTTGTAGCAGAATCGTGAAAATCAGATTACCTGCTTACTTTGGTTTCAGTTCAGTTGGTTAGAGTTTCTGCTGTATATTTTATTAAATATAAACTCATTTAATGTTTCTGTAGAAGTGAAATCTTGCGAAAAAGTGAATAGGATATATTTGTATTGAAATTTGCTGAAATTTGAATGAAGTAATTTGATACTAGATATACCGGGCTGCTGAATAAGCGAGATAAGCCGCTTATGATTTTTCGTGTGGCAAAGACAAACTGCTGGAATCTCCTTTCTAGTATATAAACTGTTTGCTAGGAAAAGCTTTAACAATTATTGAATTGAATTGAATTGTATCTTTCCCTAAAATGTGTACAATCAATCTACTTGGAAGTTGGAACCACATAGAAAACTTTTTTATTAGTGGTTTTATGAAAAAAAGTTACTTCACATACAAAGTTCTGCATGGTCCAAAAGTTAAAATGCAACCATCAGATATCAATTTTTTAAAGCGGTATATGGGTTAAAACAGGTTGCGAATGAAGACACTGAATTTGAAGTGATGCTTTCCGCCTTTTATCAAGAATACCTTTTTTTACAAAATCACGAATAAAAAAGTTTTCCAACTTAAGTAAACACACTGTATATGGTATTCAGTAGAACATTTGTACCACCAAGCTGCACAGATCACAATATTTTGTAGTTTTATTTATTAAGGTAAACTGTTCATCTTCAGTATCTGAAGACGATACCTTGGTTATCAAAACACGCGTCAGACAGTGTTATTGTGTAATTTATACGGTTTGACTTAGTGTAAGGGACTATTGATTATAAATAGGTTAATTGTGATATTTTCAAATGGAGGTACCGCTTGCAAAATTCACATTCCTAGATATCTGAGTCTTCTTCAACATTCAACACTGATGATGTTTATATTTGTGTCGTTTTCTTTGAAGTTACAGTCGACTTTATATTAGTCGAATTATCTTGCCCTTTGGTTGTTTTACTTTGCATACAGGAGGTTTAGTCTTTGTTGCGAGAGTTCAGTGGATTATTTGGATTTAGAGGCAGAATTCCCGTACACTGATATTCATTCTAATACATCATGCCATACGAGTGAAAGCTTTCGATACCATGACAGTTATTCTTTTATTCTTGCATCGAAATTTTCCTCATCCAAAACTTCCAAACTCCAAAATATGCATCTTTGAATGGTTTCATCTATCGATTTGACTGTGTCAGTGGTATGCACTCAGATTGAGCACCAATCATCAACCCAAAAGTGCTGACCTCTGTCTGATCGAATATATAAATGTCCTTGTTTTTCTTCTTAAAGTGCCATCTTCGGACGAAGGCTGGCGACCATCATGACTATTTGTATTTTATTCACAGCTGCTCTAAACAATTGGTTTAAGTTTAAGTTGACTCACTCCCTTAAGTTTCGCAGCCATGAAATTCTCCGCCGTCCTTTACCTATCTCATCCTCTATCTCTCCTTGCATAATCAATCTCTGGAATTCATATCGTTGTCCCCTCATTACATGAATAATAAATGTCCGATGGACCAAAATTATATTTTTCAGATATATCTTTAGCATTGTTCAATTTGATGCCAAACCAACAGATTTCATCAGACTCGTCGAATCATGCATTCTCATACTTTGATAAGATCGTAGCCAATTTCAAAAATTCTACAAACCGCAGTTTTTTAACGGAGATATTAATCGATCACCATAATTTCTGAATATAATTAAAATATACCAGGTGACCAATCGTGTAATTAAAAGTTAGTAATTGTCTTTGAAGTTGAAATTTTTTCATACAATAAACGATACTGAACACATGCAAACTTTTGTTGAAACTGATAACAGTGAAAATGACACCTTAAAATAAAGGACAACTGATAAAATGTTTTTTTTTTAATTCTGAAATCTCTCACCTCAAAAATATTACAAAGCTACTAAATTTTAGAGATTTCAATGTAATATTTATGTTTCACAATTTCAAACAACAATTGAAACCAATCTTCGGCTATAGTTAGATGTCTTAATTAATAGTTGCTTATCTTGTTACAGTTCTAAAATTCCAACAACGAAAATTGGTACAATTTCAACAAACCTAAATATTTTCCAAATACTTAAGTGAACGCTTAATTTTCTGAAATTCAATCACGCCTTCCAAAACAAACAGCGTTTTATTAACACTTAACAGCCTTGAAAGAGTGTTATAAACTTTTAATTTGAGCATTGGGAAATTAAGGGTTTAATAATTTCTAAAGGAATTTTGGATGTTGTCTTGTTTGCGGTTTTGTAGAACAATAACTTTTTGACGCAGTCTCTACTTCAAAGCTAACTAATAATATGGCTTATATTGAGTTTAAATTCTTGTTAAAACATTAGGGCGGTTTCGAAGTCGCTACTGAATTATAAGTTTAAATAACTTATACACTGTTTTTATTAATTTCCTAATGAGTGACGGCGCTTTATAAAGAGTTCGATTCAATTTACAATATAAGATCTTTCCATTTGATGAAAGTAATGTTCAATGTGGCATGAGAATTTGCGAAGTCAGATTCCAGAATGTGCTGCATCGATGAAGTATCAGCGAAGATTATTAAGTATGTACTTATTATTAGCTAATCGGACAATTTTAAAACAGCAAGTAAAGAGATACTAATATATCGCTCTTTCCAATATCATCGTCATACTTTTCCAAAATATAACTTAAAACAGTGGACATTACATGAGAAAATCTCTTCTCTCAGTTTGATTACATTTTCGTAATCCTAATTTTCCGTTTGCTCAAGTCAACTATATATATTTAAATATTATCCTAGGGTTCGTGACTATAATATATTTCTAACTTAAAACTCTTTATCAGACAGCAAATACACCCCAATGTCTACGGCTCTAGAGGATTTCAACGATATAAAAATGATTGATTACTCTACAGACATGATTCACCGCTCCACTAATACAGTGCCTTCGTATTCACTGTAATAGTTTTAACATCAAAAATCTTCATTGTGAAGCAAGTCAATCCACATGAACGTAAAAGGGTAGTGATTATTTTTTTCATACCGTTCCGTTTTCTCAGATTTTTTTGTTATTCACAGAATTATTTTCTGCAATTGCAGTACTTGGAAAAAATAAAAGTCAAAAGAAGCAGCTGCGATTTAGGTAATTTTTTATTATTCCAGATTAGAAACCTTTCGAGCAGGACGAAATGATTTATGGCATGTCGCATACAACGATCTATTGCGACAACAGGTGGCCGAAGAGTCGTTGATGGTACGATATGCTGACGATGTACGAGGTTTTGAGATAGACAAATAAATACAACTATTTAGAATTGTATGTGGCTTCCTTGTTTTTCAAAATATTCTCCATTAGGATCATTACACTCTTCGATTCGTTTGAACGAATTGTCGGAGCATTTTTTCCATTCTGATTGAGGTACCTCAAAAACATGTGATTTGAATGCATCAACCACTTTTTCAGGTATAGATAAACATCTCGCAATTTATTTTTTTATCTGCGGAAATAAGAAAAAATCATTGGGTGCCAAACAAGGACTGTACTCTTGTACTCATGTACATGACTCATCAATTCGATGTTTTGACTGTTCACAAACGGAAAATGGATCATCTTCTGCGATTGGTTTCTCTGATTTTTTAGAACACTTCTGACAAACAAATGCTCGTGTACCAATCAGAAATGATCATTCTACATTATTGCTCTAATGGAATGGTGGCGCCGTGTCCAGTTATTCCGAAAAAAGGGGCGACTATTTGCTTCGAGGTGCTTTGTGCGTGAACAACTTTTATTGAACTTGGGTCATTCCTCACAGTCACATTGTTGTTAATTTTCAGTCTCATATACATATGAGTAGATCCATGAGTTGTCGCCTGTTATGATCAAATAGACGTCTTTTGAAGAACAGCCATTGAATTATTTCAGCTTTTCTTTGCACCAATAGATACGAGCTTTTACTTCAACGATTGTCAGATTATGCAGTATCCAACATGAACAAATCTATGGACAGTCAAATATTTATGCAATATTATATGTATACAAATAGAACAAGTTTTCTGATACAACAGCCGATTTTGAACAATAAATTAATTCTATAATGAAGTGCGACCATGACTGAATTCGGAAAACCAGCGAAACACAAATACCAAAAGTCGAAACGAGTTGACACACTTTCCCGTGAGACGAGCCCGTCCCTCTAGGCATCCACCCCCAGATAAATCCACGAGTGGGTGCGAAGAAGGACATTCCACCACCCCTGTCATTTCGACAGGTCCTCATCCTCTTTCGCGTCGCAGTTTCGCGCGTAGACTACTTCCTCTATGGGAGATTCTGGGATGTCTTATCTTTTTGTTAAGATATTGTTGGCTATACACTCTTGACTTCTTGGTCTGGACGTCTTAATGTGTTTGTGTGTTTCGCTGCCTCGGGTAAACCTCTTCCAACCTTCTTCGGCAAGAAAAGATCTAATCCGAGGAGTCCTTCGCCTTCTCTATAGCTGTCCCCGATGTATAACTCTACATTTGCTTATGAAATGCAGAGTTACCGTGTCGGGGGGTGTCCTCTTGTGGGTTGCTTCGGTGAAACCTAGAATCTCATGTTTTTCTTTTGTTTTTGTTTTCATATTCTTTTTTGTTTTTCGTGTTTTTGTGTTTTTTTGTGTTTTTGTAAATTTTTCACTAACCTAACTTAACCTAATGATCTTGGTCCTCCGTTTTACTTTACCTGTTGGGCTATGAGTGCCTGCATATTCTGCAGCACACTCAGTAGCTCGGGCGTTCCTTCTCCTGTCGTTTTCTTAGCAGATAGTGCGTAAGTGCATCCTGTTTGTATTGTGCTCGTGGCTGGTTTATTTTCCGTCTTCTTTAGGTGTTTCGGACACCCCTTGTAGTTTGCGAGGTGTTCTCCTCCGCAATTCCTACAATTTGGTTTTTCCGTCCTGTTAAGCTTGCATTCCGCCGCTCTGTGCGTATCTCACGCAGTGCACGTGCTTTGTCCGTGGTGAAATCCCTGACATCTGTAACATTGTACAGGTCCGTCGTGCCTTTTTTGTTCTACCACACTTATTTTTGTGTGGCATAGGTATCTCAGCTTCTTATACGTTTGTTCATCTGCGGGCTCGATTACTACCATGTATATAGGTAGTAATTTCCGGGTGTTGTCCTCGTTTCTTTGGGTACGACTTGTCAACTGCCATACTTTTTTTGGTCTCAATCCATTTTCCCTCAGTTCTTCGTCTACTTCTGACACTGGGGTGTTAACAACCAGTCCTTTTATGACAAGCTTCCTCTCTTTTTCCTCGTTGAGTAGGTAGGTATACCACTCAGTTTCCTTATACTCGCTCAGGAGCATCTTCATTCTATTGGAATCTTCTTTTGTCGCTGTCGTTATTTTCCCTGTGTTTATTCCAATTTTACACTGGGCATCGATTTTCCTTTGCACAAGCTGTTTGCGAAGTGCTGTCCACATGAGTGGGGACTTTAGTATTATCGGAGGTGGCCTTCTCTCCGGTTTTGTCTGTTTTCTTTGTTCTTCTCTCCTTATATTTTCCAATTCTTCCTGGACTTGTTTGTCCATTGATATGTCTTTTTCCTCTGAAGATTGTCTCTACGGTTTCTTCCTTTTTTTCTTATTTTTTACTTCTGTATATTCTTTTTCCATGGGGTAGTCGTTTTGTATTCCTTCGTTAATTTTGTTTTGAGTTTTCGTCTTATCTACTTCTTCTGTAGTGGGATTGCTTTTTAGCTCTAGTATTTTTTCTACCAATGAATTGTTTTCGGCATGCATTCCTTGAATAGTGCCCTTTAAGGACTTGATATGAACGAGTTGATCGGCATATTTGTTGGTTGGTCATAGAAAATCATTGCACGACAATTTTCGAAATTTGATTCCATTTTTGACCAAGATGGATTTTTCCAGTATCTGTTGAAAAAATCATACAACACAATGTAGGTTTAAAGTGTTTTCAGCTTCGTAGTCTCTCAGTAAAACCTCTTGCTTTGAAGAGGAAGACGATATACCTCAGAAAATAATGGGAATGAGTGTAGAAAAGAGGGATGACAAATTATTGGCAATATCAAAGTGACTAGTGGACGAAGCATTTGATACAATGTGGGCAATCTTGGATAGAGAGGTACTACGGCGAAGCTGGATATCATCTTAAGTAATTTCTGTCTGAATATGGAGACTTTATGTGATACCTGCACAGAGGTAGGAAGGGGGATCGGCCCAATTACCTGTATTGCGGACAGCCGGATGATTTTCTTCACACGTTTATCTATTGTGACCGATAAACGGCGATCACAGCGCATTTGGAGTCGCACATAGACTGGTCTATCGTGGAGAAGATATTGAAATGGGAAAACCATAGATTTCTTAATACATCCATCTACGTAACAACAATTTTAACCTAGGCCGGACAGCGATTTACACAAAAAAAAGGAAAGGCGATAAAGTGGACCTGATATGAAATAGAGACACGGCGAGCAAACAAACGCATTTCCTCCACCAAAAAAAAAATAGTATTGAAATTATCAATTATTATACATCAATATTCAAGCGATAAACACTCAAGTATAAGATATCATTGTGAAATGATTAGATCATAGAGCCGAAGATCGCAATCTAAATACAAATAATTTTGCTGGTTACTTAACTAAATAAGTACGATTCTGAAATAATTATGAAGTTAATGAATATTTTTGTAAATTACGAACTTACTACATTTGCGTTTTCAACCGCCCATAACAAGGTCAAAATTCCCACTATCGGCATTTCTTTTCAAGAGAGAGATGTAAACGGGTTGCAAATAGATAAATAGATTATCAGATTTTTTGAAAAACGTGTTTTTTAATTTTTCAAATTTGTAGGAGGAGAGATGTTTTAAAAATGGCGCCTGTACATTTCCAAATTTCAATACAGGTATTTAAAGTTTCGAAATAACGACAACTATTACACACAGCTCTCTTTCTAATCCTCCATACTTTAAGTACTAACGGGAAACATATTGGATTAAAAGTGTGATGCCCTCGAATGTTATTATACTTATGTATTCTTCAACCCAAGAAAGTATAACATGTTACAAAAGTCATAACCCATTAACCAGTCGTAAAATTCACGCATTCGCTGTTTCGAAATTTTTCACTTCGTGCGTAATGGGCACCGTACAAAACTTGTTACGTAATAATTTATTAACAAATTTCAAAATTCATGATTCCATATTCATATTATTGTCATGAAGACGGAATAAAATTATATTCGTAGTACGACACTTTTGCTGCATCATTTGAAATTTAGTTTTCTCTGGGAACCAACTAAACCTCAAAGCTAATTAATAACATCGTTTATGTCTAGTTCGAATATTTCTTAAAACATTACGATGGTTACAAAGTCGTTACTAAACTTTTGAACTATATAGTTCGAATCAAAACTTAACTAGTAACAGTTGTTGAAAGTTTATACCACAATTTGAACTACCTATCTTAATTAGGTTGATCCAACTGAGAAGACCTGAAATAACATTTTTTCATCAGCATTTAATAATTTATAGCATTTCTGATAGTTAAATAGTGCTTGATATCAGTATCAGATTGTCAAGAGTTCTAGTTGCATTTTTCATTCATATCTCGGTATTTTTTTTTCAGTCTGATTTGTTCCAACAACAAGCTGCTATAATGGCAGCTGCTACAGCCCAAGGAACGTATATTAATCCAATGGCTGCGATAGCAACGCAGCTACCTCACGCAATAAATGGAATGGCGAATTCGGCATTGCAACCAGCCTCAGGTATACTAACAAAAAAAATATATATATATATATATATATATATATATTGTAATCTTTTCCTTATTTATTTAAACTGTTTTTCAACGGTGAGGAATTTTAACACATACCTATTTAATTATGATATATGATAATAATTATCCATTACTTATACAATAAAGTGACTTTCGCTGCTAAACAAGCTCAAATATATATCTGTTAATGAAAAAAACATATCAAAGACGCCGCAATGATAAAAATATGTGTAAAAACAAACATCAAACGAACCGGTGTATTCGCCAAATTTTAGACTTTCATTATAACCGAACAAGATCGGCTTCACAGTCCATGTCGTAGACGATTTCATATTAATATCAGTCAATTGGTACTATTTGTTTTTTTTTAACCTTTATATGTCTCCTATTAGCTGTATTTATACACATGTTTTGTCTAAAAGTTAAAGGACAAGCTCACAAGAACGTAAATGAGGAGAAGATTCAGCTTTTATTACTATTTACGGAATTGTATTATCCGAATACTCAAATTTTATGATAACCACAATTCTAAGAACGTTTGTATATATTTCCAGATGTACCTGTTGGCGCAGGTAACAGCCAACCTGTTAATGGTGCAATTCCAAGTTTACCTTCTCCGACAATGCCAACGTTTAATATGGCGGCACAAACTCCTAACGGCCAACCAGGTGGTCAGGAGCAAGTATACACTAACGGAATCCCTCCTCAAACTTACCAAGCACGTAAGTTTTTTTTATATAAGAAACTTTCATTAAAATCAGAATATTTTGTTACACTCTTTGTTTTCCATCCATGATTTAACTTCAAATACGTTAAACTAGGTCTATTGGCCAATGTTTTTTGTGTTTCTTGGTTCCAGCAGTTCGTCTAGTAGTTGATTTGGTTGATTTCTCATGATTTCATAATATTTGATTAGCCTCTCTTAAATAATTTCTCATGCTTTGGGCACTTCCAGGTACACGTTAATGGTGTGATGGAGCATCTACTAGTTGACAGAGAATGTATGATGGGGATTTCAATATAATATTTAACAACCCCACAGTTCAATTTTTCATGTCCATATAGGTTTGATGACAGACTTGCAGATAAGTTATTTGTTTTCTCGTGAGACGTTGGATTTTCTTTGTGTGAAGTTAATACTTTTGTAATTTGTTAAGATGGGCCTAAACATTCCTTGTTGCTGATTGTTCTTCTTGGTTAGTAGAGAGGATGACTGTGTCTAAAAAAGTTTATGTTGTTGTATACTATGTCTCTGGTATATCTGATGTGTACAGTATGTGAAGTAGCGTCTCAGATACGCTACCTTGTGTCACCCGACTGCAATAAAAAAACTTTGAACACATCCTCCTTAACTTTCGTTTGGAAGATTTTGTTGGCTAAATAAGATTTCAGAACTAGGTAGTAGTTTGGGTGAAGTAGCACTTAAGTTAAGGAGAATATGTTGTGGTTCTGAAAAACCTTGGATATTATCACGTTAAAATTTTAGGTCTCAATTGTCTTTATGAGAAAGGAAAAATTTGATGTTAATTTGGGATAAGAACTGTACTCAATATTCTAATGGAATAATTCTAATTTCTAATGGAAATATGGTCTTCACACTTAACAGTAACTGTTTTTGTATTTACCAGGCAGATTTGTGATGGTGTTATAATTTCGCATTTTTCACTATGAGGATAAATGTTCTTCTAAAGAATCTACGTTTACATTCAAGAGATTCTACGCTAGAAAAGCCGTAATCCGAAGTTTGACAGGTATTCTTCTTCTTTAAAGAAGAATGGGTATCTCAATTGGCTTATTTTTCTCCTAACTTGACCCAACTAGACATTTATGGTTTGAACAAGATGGCGTGTTTCCCCATTTAGCAAAATCTACTCAGGTTTTTGATGCTGTATTTCTATATATATACGTAAAATAAGACTTATTAAATCGCCAGCAAATTCCTCAGGTCTCCATTCCTCTGGAATTCTCTATATTTTAGGAGGATATTCCCAGAAATACCTGGCTCAACGAAAAAAAATATATTTATCTTTCAACGTAATCTTTTTTTAGATTCAATGACTTTTTCCAGCGATGTTCAATAAGTTCATTACCTTTTTTATACTAAAAATGGTCAATTTTCTCAAAATAGCTATAAACTGCCATCGCCTACTCATCTTCGACCACCGAGCCATTTTTTCACGTCTAAAAAATGAAAATTATCCGAGGGGGCTAAATCTGGCGAATAGAGTGCTTGAATTAGCAACGGATGTGTGAGCTGGTGCATTGCCTTGATGAAACAACACTCTCTTTTCAGCCAAATGCGGCCGATTTGGCATGATTATTTCGCTCCAACGCTGCAATAAGTTCACATAATATTCTCCGTTAATAATTTTGTCTAAATCAAGGTAGTCAATGAAAAATTATCTCACGCGAATTCGTTTAATATTGATGGCTGCCAAACAAATATAAAACAATGTGATATCCTCAAACTTGGAACAAGTGCTATATAGTTTGGGTTCTTTCTAATACAGTGGTTTTTTCAAATACCCACGTCTCTAGGTCAGGTTTGTTATTTCTGGAATCATCCTGGTATCAGTTTCTAAGTAACATTTTGGAGACCTAAAAGCACAAATAAAAAATGAGTGTAGATATATTTGAACCCAAATTCATTAGAACCAAAGTCAAATAGTCAATGAACAACATTTTGAGCATTAGCTCAATTTAAATAATTGTATTTGTCAGTTTCCATTATATTCAAATTAGTGAGAAAAGGAAATTAGATATTTGGTAGTTATGTTAAACTTCAAACACTATACAAAAAGTTTTAAGACTTTTATTTATCAAAATTCATGATGACATCATCTCTCTGCATTATGTGTGTACATTCTCATTGCATGTAGGAAATCGCGATTGGAAATACTAATCGACCCATCCAACCTCTTTCAAAAAAAATATTTCAAATGCAATATAATAGTGCATGGTTTGTGCAATTTTTTAATTGAATAACTGAGCTGAAACCGAGTATCGAATGTAAAACGCTTTATTGAGAAAATTGTGTGTTAATTTTAATCAATTATTGAGGCTTGAGTGAGTTTTTTTTATTAAAAATACAATATATGGAACAAAAAGTCCAACCATTTTAAGTAGGTACTCTAGGTATGAGAAGGATATGTGGTTTCTATGTGCATAAAAATTAAAATTGTATCGCGAGGTTGTGATTTGCTAATGCTGAGAATCAATCTTATAATTTCTTGGAATACTTTCCAAACCGCTTCGAAGAAGATTAACATAATTATCTATATATATTAATAACATCCATGTAAACAATTAACTTATCAATCAATAAATTCATTGATAAAAGAAGATCAGAAACATTGATGTAATAACGTTTTCAAAATCTACTATGTGTCGTATATTCTAGACGCGCTACATCTGTCCATACCTGCACAAGGCTTACCGAATGGCGAGGCTGCGATACAGCATCCGGCATATCCAGGCATGCAGCCAGCGTATCCTGGTGTGGGTGAGTGTTTATCTATGTTAGATACATTGAAGAACGAATTATCTACAGAAAGAATTCATATTAAATGAAATTTCTTTCTTATTCACCTAAAATTTTTTACTACATTATGATAATCCACATATTTATAATAGGTATCATAATTATATATAGAGAGATATCAAATATTTTCAGCTATCATTAGGAACAACACTTTTTAAATTTTTTTAAATATTAGTGGCGTTTAAAATAAAATAAAACCTCATTGGAGAAGGTCGCTTGCAATATTATTTTAAATGACGTTCCTTGGCGAATATACAATAGTAATATCTTATAATTCGTAGTGAACGTCATTCATGAGCTCTACAAGTTCCAGTTAGATGTGTATTATTCATAAATGACTGTACATTTCCATGAAAATTCAAATCCTAAGTGCGGTTCATCTAAAGTATGCTATGCGTTTTAATGTTTTCAACTATCTTTCTCCATAATTATCTGTCTTTCTCTTTTTTTTCTTGAAATTCTTACTCTTCAAACCCGTATCTCAAAAAGTTCATCTTCTTATCTAGTTTTCAATATTTCTATTGCTTTTTTATTGTTCTAAAAGTATCATCTCCACTTTTGTGTCCGTCCCATCCTGATCTGCGTGCTTTTATGAAATCCACTTTTCTTCTCCATTATCCTTTTTATTATTCATCAATGTCAATCCATTTCTCACTGTTCTGTTATAATTGAAGAGTAAATGCTCGATTTTTGCATGACATCAAGAGAAAAAACGTAAAAAATATTATGGAAATCATACACGTAACAGAGAAAATTGCTGTAGAATTGCTTTGAAAGCCCGTTACGTAATTCAATTACCATTGAAAGGCAATTTCAATAAATACTTATCGAATGAAACTAAAGATTGTTAATTGAATCCACCAAAATGCTTGGAAACTATACAATAAGATATTGTCGTCACTAAATTGCCACATTACATAAGATACTATGAACAATTATTTCAAAATGATTTTTTCATATTCACTACTTTCAAAATTATAGATCTTGAGCCACAGATAATACTCATTGATTGAATACCTATACTCTTTGAAATAAATATCTATTGTGTGATTTTATGCGATCAAATAATTGGATCTTATTTGTCTAGCATAATATTTCTCTTAATGTTTCAGGGTTTGTATTTTATGCATACTTCTTTTGACGTATTTCAAAAAATAGTTTTAAAATAGGAGCCAAGAAAATAAAAAAAATTTGGTGACAGTTTTTTTAATTACTTATGGAATAAACCTATATAGTCAGTTTCATTATGAACATTTCTGTAATATATCTTGTAGTTGTTTATTCACACTGAGTTTTAAGGAGCTTCAAGAATCCCAAAAAAAAATATATCAAATTATATATATATCCTGAAATTAGGTTTTTGATATGTCCTTAATATTCAGAAGTTCTTTGATGTATGGAAAACGAATGAAAACTTCTTATTACCAATAATTTTTCATCAAATATTTCGCTTTCTATGTAAAAAATATGGCAGCATCCAATTATAATTCATGGAATCATAACGTTACAGGAAAATAAGTGAATCGAAATTAGTAGGAAATATGAATCATTGGCAATTTTGACAAAATTCGAGATAGAATTTCTACCAGTTAAAAAATTTTCTCAGAAAATCCTCACATTTTTCTTATTACTAGTATTTAATTATTCAAATAATCAACACATTTTGATTCTACTTCTGAAAATGTTCGGCAAGGTAAATATGTCACTTTCTACGTTTCCTTTCGTTCTCACTAATATTAAAAACCACTTCACCAAGTTTGATATTTGTGTCGAGAGTTCCTGAATATTTCAATACGTGGTTCTTATTCTCTGCTTCTTTTTATCTATTCCAATAAATAAACAGGACATTTACAAATTTCACGGGAATAAAAACTATAAATAGTATACACGGGTTTATATATTTTAATAACCAACAGAAATTTTCCATCATAATATTCTCTCATCGTCCTTAGCACTGCTGATTCTTTAATGACAGCACACCCGAGATTTAGATATGGTGAGACTGATTTTTTAAATCAATTTTATTTGAGTGAACTTAAATAAATATTACTTGCCTAAAAGTAATTTCTTTGGAAAGCCACGCAGCGTTAAAGCCAGTCTCCACTCCTCAAACCAGTGCTGAATCTCGGTTATTGATCGGTTACAACCGTTTTTATATAATGCCTCAAAATTATGTCAGAAGGACTTACATCAAGTGAGTAAAGGGGTAGAAGAAGAAAGGATATGTTTTTATTAAACAAAATTATTGAAATTGCTGTGAGGGGCAAGAGTAAATTGAAAATCGGTCACTAGCCTGTCTTTTCTATCATACCTCATAGAAAAATGAAGCGAAGACCATATGGATATCGAAAATTCATGTATGTTCTGGAACGGGTTTTTATCCTTAATCCAGAAAAACCCACTCTAGAGATATCTTATAGAGCAATTAGTCTATTAGCTGATATGTCGAAGCTACTAGCGAAATTAGTGATAGAGAAAATAGAAATAGAGAGCTCCCGACTACTACCTAAGCATTAATTTGGATATAACGCATAAACATAAACAAGTCCATCAAGTCACAAAGAAGTGTTAAAATATTGCGAAGATTAAGAAAACTCTTCGGTTGGCTTCTTAGATATCGCCAAGGCGTTCGACATTTTCAAATAAAAATTCAAGATCATATTACAACTTAGTATACACAATAACTACAGCAACCAACATATGCATTGTTTCCCTACAAACTTGGATGTTATATCCTCGAGGCTAAAAACTTGGAAAATTAAAATTGTTGAGTAAATATTCTGTCGTATCACTTACATCCAACTGTGGTGTTAAACGGTAATCTTCTGCATTAAAAAAAAAATTATGTTTATTTGGATGAACCAATAACCCGAAAAACATACATGCTAGCTAAGAGAAAGCAATTCAGTTTAAAACTCGATGAACTCTACTGGTGAAAAGGTCAAAGATTCCAACTTATAATCAATAACAAGTTGCTACCATTAAAAGTCACACCCAAACCCATCTGATGTTGCGATACACAACTATAGGATACTGTATACAACTCAAACATAGCAATTCTCGAATGATTTCACTCAAAAGTGTTTTTGTAAATGCTCCATGATATATACCCAGTAACGTTATTGTGAAAATAGTCGATGAAAAAATCATCCTAACGCATTAGCTCAACTTTTAATTGGACCTTCCACCTATTGGAGTCGGAGAATGCATTGTCATAGTGTTTAGTCATCCCATAATCAAATTATATTATTTTCAAGCGAAACGATTTGTCACTAAGACATTATATATTGCTATTAACTATTTGTTTACAGTAAATTTTTCAGATTGCAAATAAAAATGATTATTTTATGCTTTTTGTGAATAATTCGTTCGTATTTTAAGTTTTGTATATAAATCTAAATGTGTTTTGTAGCTTGCGACCTATCTAAATGTTTCGATGTTTCCCACCAATCTATGTTACTCGCTCTATATAACTTTTATTAGAATTCTCATACATAGGACACAGAACGTCTAGCTCATGAGAGAAAATTTTGACCAATTGTACAACGTAAAATAATCAATTGATTAGATGATTTTTTTGAGCGTAAACAGTATAAAACCTAAATTCGTTACTTCCAATAGTTTCAGTCCTCCATTTTCTTGATTTTCTCATCTCTCAACTTCTTATGATTAATCCTATATTATATTATTATTTTTTCCAAATTCTTTGGTGCCAAGATTACTACTTACGTTATTATCAGTACCCAGTTAAACTTTAATGGACGATACAACCATTCTCTATCTCTGTTAATTCAATTTAAATATTTTTATGACAGTAAGTAATTTTGATTGCATGTTAAACTAAGTAATT
The DNA here is from genome assembly GCA_026230145.1 of Diorhabda elongata. NCBI lineage: Eukaryota > Metazoa > Arthropoda > Insecta > Coleoptera > Chrysomelidae > Diorhabda > Diorhabda elongata. The sequence goes on from CM047926.1 coordinate 46,556,549, forward strand.
CATACTTTAATGTGTTTCACCACTATCGATTATCAATCTTATGCAAAGTAATGTATAAATTATATATAAGGGACTACATAAAAACAAACATTACGATTGTGGTATTAGGAAATGATTAAGTTGAATATTTAATAACATAATAACGACATACACAGGGGAGATTACAAGCCCTCCTTCCATTGAAAATGACAGTCATTTACCATCAATTAAATTAGAGTTTTACTGAATTTCACATGAAAAATGTTTTAAGAGTTCAAGAAACTCTTCCATAAATTCGGTAAATCATTACATAGCTTTTGAGGTTTCATTTTATGTCTTTTATTTTTGTGAAATACTTCCAGTTGTTTAGCTGATTGTTAAGCTGATTTTTTAATTCATTTAAATATTCTCAGAAACTATTGGAGACTTATTACACCTATCGATATTTGAAGTATTCACTTTTATTTTCATATTATGGCATGTTTGCATTCGTGGTAAAGTATTATGTGTTATTTGTTTATATTTTTCGGCAGCTTACCCCGCCGTTTATGGTCAATTTCCACAAGCTATACCACAACCAATGTCAGCTGTTGCTCCCGCACAAAGAGAAGGTAAGATATCGCTCTTTCATCTAACTATAAAGACACTTAATAACATTTGCAAAATATTTGGGTCATAATAAGCTTGCCAAATATTCCGTAGAATAATGTAAATATTCAGATGCTTAATCAAGAAGCAGAAAAAATATATATAACCATTGATAATTATCATGATTATTCAAATTTTTGAAGTTAACACTTAAATAGTGAATTAACTGTGAATCTTACTTAATTGCAACAATGAATTCTCGATTCTCAATTTGAGCGAATCTTCAAACTACAAAAGAGAGTTAATCGGACTAAACAGCAGGGCTCACTACAAGAATTTATTTAAAAGATTAAAAATTATGACTCTTCCTTCCAATTCTTGAAAATTCGTTGTATGGTTATCCACTAAGTTAGGGTAAGTTGAGCTAGGAACGAGGAGCACGACCTTCACTAACCTACTATACGTCCAGAATTTGTAAAGGGCTCAGTAGTTTACAATACAAACAAAATGCATAATCACTCGCCAAATGAAATCAAATCGATATCATCTTTTCCCGCATTCCGCAATAATTTGAGGGCATCTTTACTGGAAAGTGCCTTATATTCTGTAACGACTTCTGTTCTCATAATATAATTTGATTCCAGGCTGCATACTTGTTTAATTTTTGCTAGGAACTTACATACTTACATAGTATTACCAATTTCTATTACCTATATTTTGTTACTCATTTTTATGTTTGTTTTTTAATTTTTACAAGTTGTACTTGCTAAACTAAAAAAATGTGAGTTTTTATATACAATTTAATAAATTGCAATATTTCAAACCTGAAAAAATGGAAAAAATAAAGTAATTCGGACTTCGATATAAATTCTTTTCGTCTATCTTTTCGTCTGCAAAGAAAAAAATTGTCTAGTGACAATAATCCAGATGAATCTTATGAATTCTGAAACTTTCGTCGCTTGTTTTACTTGCCGTCGTCACATAATCTATTGGGCTGCTGGTGTCTGGGCTTGCGTTTGACATGCACGTGTTAGATCCTCATCAACTTCTTTATCCGTTCTCCAATTGCGAAACGTCAAATTATAATTTTGAGGACTGTATTTGTTGATTAATTGAAAGAAATATTATTTGTTCCACTCATATTAGGGTAATTTGTGACGTGAGACATAAAAACACAAATTTTCAGTGTATTTTACGACCACTCTCTCTATAATAATAAACTCTAAGCACTGTTCTCTCATTTGTTTCCTACCAATCCTACTATGAAAAATTATATTTATATATTAGGGACCTTAAGATAATGTTTTTTCTATGTTACTTCCATTTCCATTCATTTAATTTCAGTTATAATTATAGAGGGTAAACGTGAGGAGAACCATCTGTGTATATGAAAAGGTATTCATTGAATGGGAACAAAAAATTTTGAGTCCTAGGAGAAGATATTTCAAGAGCCGCATGAGTGTTAGATGAACAAAAGAGAAGAAAACAAATTAAACATATGGGAGAAAAAGGCACTAAGGAGGATTTTCGGAGGAATGCAAGAGCAAAACGAGTGGAGAAGAAGAACGAACGCTGAGATCAAAGTACTGTATAGTCAAGCTGAGACGGGATATGTGGTAAGAGCAAAAAGACTCCGTTGGATCGGACATATAGCCAGAATGAACAAACACGGTTGGGTGAAAAGATCGTTGTTAAGGGATGAAGGAGCGAAAAGGGAAAGAGAGCGTTCACGAAAAAAATGGATAGAAGCATGTAGAGAAGATAGAATAGAATAGAAATAGAGAACTGGCGTGAAGCAGTCATGAACAAAAATAGATGGAGGAAAGCAGTAGTGCGAGTCCATGCCTTGGACTTGGTTAGGTTAGGTTAAATAAGTGTTGGCGCCAATTTAACATCAGGGTAAATTTTATAATTTATGAAAGTGTCAAAATTTTGCTTGAATCTGTAAAGTATCGTTAGTATAACTGGGAGCTGATTGGAGATTTTAAAATGGTGGGATTTTTAATGGGGCTACAGGGTGGATATACAAAGTATCCGTGTTATTTGTGCTTGTGGGATAGCAGAGCGGATTCTAAACACTATATTCAACGGTCATGGCCTGTAAGAACAGAATTGTGTGTCGGAAAACAGAACGTCAAATTTGAGCCGATTGTTGAAGCGGAAAAAGTGTTAATGCCGCCTTTGCACATTAAGTTAGGATTGATGAAACAATTTGTTAAAAAACTGGATGAAACTTCAGAAGCTTTTGGATACTTGAAAAATTTTTTTCCGAAGTTATCGGAAGCAAAGGTTAAAGCTGGGGTTTTTGTTGGTCCGCAAATAAGACAGATTTTCGCCGATGAAAAATTTCCAACGTTGCTGAATCGTACTCAAAAAGCAAGTTGGAACAGTTTTAAAGCAGTAGTTTCTGGATTTTTAGGAAATAATAAAGCTGAAAACGACGAAATGTTGGTTGAGGATATGCTTACAAATTTTAAGGCCATGGGCTGCAGGATGTCATTAAAAGTACATATGCTGCATGCTCATTTGGATAAATTTAAAAACAATATGGGAGCCTATTCCGAAGAGCAAGGAGAACGTTTCCATCAGGACATCATGAATTTTGAACAACGCTATCAAGGCCAATACAATGAAAACATGATGGGCGACTATATTTGGGGTTTATTGAGAGAAAGTAGCTATGAACATAAAAGAAAAAGTAAAACTGTGCACTTTCAAGTTATTTTCCACTTTTCTGTAAGCTAATTTGATAGTAAAACTTAATAAAAATGATGAAAATTTTTATTTCAATAGTTTTATTTTCAATCAAAAATTAAAATCCGAGATTTTTAAAAATTTCGTTCAATCAGTCTTCTAAGCACAAAAGCAAAGTTTTTCATGCCATATATTTTTTTTCCGTCTTATTACGACCTAAACTACCAAAATTTAATGCTTTGCAATCAAAGTCAAATTTCATGTTGACCCGTGTAATCATTTTCTGTTATCTTAACTTTATTATGTTGTACAACGAAAGTCGTTGAAATTTGCAATAATGATCTGCTTGATCAATTCATCCCATCATGGATAGTTTTGGAACTGTTATTTTCCTTATATAGATAGACACTTTTTAAATTTTTTTCTCATATGGGATACTTCTCCTCACTCACATCCTCCATAGTTATAATAAAAAAATACAATGAATGTGAGCTTTCTGCCGGAAATCGATAAAACAAAATGTACCTCGATTTTGATTGACGGTGCGCAGCTCAAAAACAGACATAAAAAATAATAATTGAATTTTATACTTTACAGTAATGCTCTTTATAGATTCTGCAATATATTCTCTGAACCTTTTGAGGGTTGGTAGATTCATCAACTGCTACACTAGTACGCTAACATAGAACAATCCAATCATTGTTTGACCGACAGGAACATACTCTTTGATAAACTAAGAAACAAATGACTCCAGTTGTGACTATTTATGTAAAAGACTTCCCCGCCTTTTTCTATCCATTTTTATTTTTGTTTACGTGTATCGGAATCATAACCAAATATCCAAGTCATAACCATTTACTTGACTCATCCAGTTTCTGACATTACTCTGAACACTCGCCGAAACCATCATTCAGATCGCTTTTCTTATTAATTTTTTTATGAGTAAGAGCTTTAGACACTATCTTCGCGTGAATCTGGAATGGTAGGCTTCGTTCTACTATAACAAGCTTGCGCAAACGGTTGGCATTTGTGTCGATACGAGTAGTAATAGACTATCTTCTACTTATTGACACGTGTAACTAAAAGAGGGAAAGCCCATTTGGCAGATAATTATCGGCTTAATATCAACATCTCATACTAGTTTTGTGCCATAATAATAACCTATTTGTATGACAATAAAAACTGATTTCAAATTACGATTATAGTTAAACAGACAATTCCAATATCACAATTATAAACTCTTCAAATTATTTTTAAAATGAAAAACATTTTTTCATACGCTTGCAATTGCATTGTTTTTCAGATAACCATTAAATTGAAATTTAATTCCTCAGAGTAAACGCTTTTTTCAAACTATTCTCTATTCTCTTCTCTATTTTTATACAATTGAAGGTCAGTTAATTGTCAACGAAATTTGTAGTATTCGTTCAGTTTAGAAATAACAATAGGCGTCTACGCAGCATAAAAATGTTATGCATTCATCGAAATTTTGAGGATGTTAATATCGACAAAAAGGTCGATTGTCATTACGCTCGTCAGAAAAGATGTGATTCAATATTTATCGAGGCATTAGCCAGGAAAGTAGTTGTTTTCCCCTTTGCAGAACAGCAGAATACATTTGGGCAACATTAATTTTCGGAATTAATACATTTTACACACCTCATTTATCTTATCGGCAACTACGCTAAATTTCTATCTGACCAGTGGTTCGCAGTTGGAAGAGTGGATGGCGCCAGCAAGCGTTCACTGGCGAATGTTTAACTACACGAACCAAATAGCGACGCCCTTTGACGATGTCGTCAATTTGGGTCTTAAGCCCGAACGAGAATTGTTATATTACTCTGATGAGACGTAATAGCGTCGAAACTAATCAGTGGTTACAAACCTCTCTTTGCAATTGCGAGCCATGTTAATATCGACAAAAAAAGTCGACGGGCATCACGCTCTCCAGAAGAGATGTTAGTAGAAATCACATAGTAAGACTTTGATATAAATATTTCTAAGTAATCTTTGACGGTTCCATGAAAATTATAATACTGAAGTGTCTAAAAATGTATTAAGTGTTTTTGATAGTGAATTTCGAAAAACTAAGATAATAGCTTAATAGGTTATTCATTTAAACGTTATTTGTGCATATTGGTGTTTTTATTTACCAACCTTCAATGTTTAGTGTTCAATATTTGCATTTTTCTTAAGCTTACAATATTTGTGTATTCAATATGAATTTATCAATCTTTGAGTCTTCTTCTACATTTTTTTTGTGGGAATCAAACTCTTTATTGCACGTTTTATAAGCGTGTTTTATCATTCGATTTGATTATACATTGATGATTTTAGAAATTCAACAATTACCCCAATAGAAACTGGAAATCCAACTGCATCATTTTCACAACACATCAACATTGAGTTAGATCTAGAAATTATTTGCCGATTCGCTCAGTTCTTGTGAGTGAAATAATTTATCATTCATCTATTGAGAGAATATACCACAAACACTAACAAATATTCGCATTAGCTCTGATAATATTACCATTATTAGAAACTAGATTTAGAGCAATTACAAGTTTTTGGTTGTAGTGCATACACTAATATCGGCATCAAAAAGTTCAGACGTAGACGTTTCCAGTATTCTCTTACTTTTTCAAGTTATTTTGGCATTATCTTTGCTGTCAATTACAAATGAGGCTCAATGATGTAACTGGTGATGTGAAATATAATTCTTCCTTCTAATATTCTTGGAATTCTTTATTCAAGGTCAACATTCTTGCGGTATTCTTGTAATGCTATGTTCCTGTATTTTGCCTCATTCGCTTGGGTAGACTACTTCTAGAGCTACACCTTTCTCAGTATTCCAAGAGACATCGACCTATATTTTTGCTCTCTATCAAAATGAAGTTAGCAAAACCAGACTTCTTCTTTTTGAATAATTTGAACATAATATAATAATTCCTCAGTTATTTCCACAACCGTTTCCAACTCAGCAAATATAATATTGCGTATAAACAAACAAAAAAGTTTCACTTAACAAATATAAAGAAGAAGACTCATTAGCAGATGACACACAAAGGGTGTTTCCAAATTCATGCGACAAAATTCAGGTGATGATTGTTCGTATGGAATTTAGATGAGACCTTCCTATAATAAAATTTTTTCTAAAATTTCAGTGAAGTTAGAAACTTGAAATTCAGTAACTTGGGTGCACTCGCAACGGTTTAACCAAGGATAGTTTTTCAATATTCCTGTTACATTATACGGGGGTGAAATTAGCAACATTTACTTCATTTCATATCAAAACTTTTTTCAAGATGAATTTTCATAAAATGAAGTTATAACTTAAAATTTTTTATTCTTAAATATTTTTTCCCAAAACCAATAACATCAGAGAGAACAAATAAATACAATCATTTTAAATTTTTTCAATAAATTGAGTGGAAAACAGTCAACATGTGGAATGTAATACGATTAATAATAAATGCTAGAAATAACCACCTCTATCTTGTTTCTAATTATAAACTTTAGAATATCAGACTGTTGACAATTCATTTACCATGTTCACTTATTGTTTATGTACATGCTAGTAGGCTGATGTTGTTAGTTACCAATCAAAGTTTACTTGTAAGATTGTATGTTGTTATTTTTGCGATATCTATCGTGACCTGTATACAAACGCTGGAAGGGCCACAAGCATTTCGTTTATGGTATTGCAAATGGTAATTCTAGACAAGCTGGACGCCTTTATGCTGGAAAATAACCAGTAACCAGCAACCAGTAACGCCTCATCATTGCGTATTTGCACGTATTCACAATCGCTTATCCGAAACTCGAACGTTAAAGAAAATTTAACTAACACTGGTTGTTTCCAGATAGTTAGGAGTGTAATAGTAGAACAAGCAATTTAAGATGAAATTGATGCACACCCAGAAGTAGAGACTAGAAAAATTGTCAACACCCAATATCAGCCATTCATGGTGAGTTTTAAAAGGGCAGCTATTATAGCGTCACTACATCCAATGGGGAAGCTCTTCAATTTTTATATAATGTATTGTTTACGACCGAGGCACATGTTTCAAGAGTATCTATCTCGACTTTTCACAATAATCACGTATGATCAGACGAGAATCCCCATGAGATTATAAAGCACCATATTAAAAATGTTTTTCAGTAATCGTATGGATTGGTCTGGTAGGGGATAACTTAATTGGCTCACATCTTCAGTCTCAGCAGGGCCGGATTAAGCTAGGGGTTGGGGGGACTATAGCCCTGGCCCCAGGTCCATTTGGAAAACATTCTGTATTTTTGATGTTTCGATACCACAAATCTAACGTTTTAATATTATTTTTGAAATATTATATTATTGAAAATGCCTATTACTTTTATTACTCTTGTTTTTCCGGGCTTCTGAATTCCTTAAGGGGGCCCCGTCACTATTTTAGCCCCGGGCCTCAAAAATCTTAATCCGGCCCTGAGCCTCAGTCATTTAATTGAATTAATTACACCTGTTTACTCGAAAATGATCTCCCTGAACTACTTGACGACATCGCACTAAATATCAGACAAACCATGTGGTTCATGCACGATAGTGCTCAAGTACACTTTGGTCGGAACATATCCTAGACGATTGATTGGTCGAGGTAGTTGGTTACCTCAAATCATTAGTCTACACGACACTTGTAGCTGATATCAACGAAATACACCTCAAATCTTTGAACATGTTCGGCAATCATGACAAATACATGTATTTTAGCTAGAGGTGGTTATTTCCACCATTTATTATGAATTGTATTCCATTTTACATAATATTTATCGTTTATGGTGTCTATTTTTTCTCTGCAGCTATTGGTTTTGGGAAAAAATTCAAGAATAAAAAATATTTTCAAATAATAAAGATTTTGAGTTATGATTTCATCTTATTTTATAGAACTTTATCTTGAACAAAAGTTTTCAAATGAAATGAAGTGGTTAGTATTTTGCGAGTACACGAAAATTACAGAATTTCTCAAATTTACAGATTCACTGAAATTGTGGGAAAAAATAAAATTCAATTTTTACTCACCATCTTCATAGAGTAATATCTCGGAGAGGAGTGGGCCGAGGAAATTTTGTTGTAGGAAAGATTCATCTAAATTTCATATGAGCAATCATCGCATGAATTTAAAAACACCCTGTATGTATAGAATATGGAAGAATATATTCAAAATTTTCTGTTCCACTATGTAATTATCTAACACAACTACTATTCCCCAAATAACGTATCGAATAAATTATTATTCTTCCATATCTTGGTTCTAAAAGTTTCTCAAATTAAAAAATATGAACACTTTCTCATTTCGATAGGTTGCTCAATATCAGGTCCTGAAGGCTGCAACCTATTCATCTATCACTTACCACAAGAATTTGGAGATGCAGAATTGATGCAGATGTTTCTTCCATTTGGAAACGTGATTAGTTCGAAAGTATTCATAGATCGTGCCACGAACCAGAGTAAATGTTTTGGTAAGAAATTTAGACAAAACTTTATTAAGAGTAATTAGGTTGTAGAAGAATTATTAATAAAGCTTACAAATTAATTCAGATTGACTTGAGATTTTTCAATTTCAGGATTTGTGTCTTTTGACAACCCAGCGAGTGCTCAAGCCGCAATTCAAGCGATGAACGGCTTCCAAATAGGCATGAAGAGACTCAAAGTCCAATTGAAAAGGCCCAAAGACGCTAGCAGACCCTACTAACCCTGGCCCTTAGAATCGTGGGTACCCCACTTAAGGGTGCTTATTCGCCACTAGTATACACTATATATAAATATATATTATTAATAACACTAGTTTAACCTTAAAAACATACCTGGTGGAGCTCCGAGCACTATACTGTTGCAAAAATAAGCTGAGCAGTGTTAAGACTAATCTACCAATTTTTATCGTCACGGCAGATTGTACAAAAAAAGTTTTACATTACCGTTCCAAAAAAAGTTGATGATTCTAGCTAATAAAATAGAAAAAAAAGTTAATACAAAACTATAAAAAAATAAAGAGCGGTATAATAGTATCAGGAAATCGTACAGCTTGTATTAAAATCAAAAGTATTCTGTTCATTCTACGTTATTAATTCCAAAGGAAATATATGAGGTAGTTACGATTTAATGTGTTAAACAACTATCAAAAAGATTCTCAATTTATTACTTTAATCAAAGCATAACTTGAATTTGCCTATCTCAATGACCTTATTCAAAAAATGAAACACACGGCGATTATATTAGATTTGTCTGTCGAATTACATTTTCATGCAGTTTTCCATCCAAACTGTGTAAGCACCTCACCAACTGCTTGTGGAGGAAGCCAAAACAATTTCAAAATAATATTTACATTCCTGTTAAAACCGTTAAAAATTCATTATTGTGTAGTAATCGCTTGAATAAACAATGTAATTTTTAGCTTCAACGCATCCTACTGTTCAAATATGAAATTTGAAACAAAAACATTTTCAAATTGTAGAAATTTACTCTAACTATCTATCTACTAAAATTATTGATAATAAAAAAGCAAACATTGTAACTAATGATACTAGAAGTGACTTCCATGACTACAATTCACATAAATGGTCAATAAAAATCAAAAGGTTTCATTGTTAAAATATTACAACAGATTGCAAGTGACCCATTTAAATATGCTCAGTTGAAATTTTCCAAAGCTTTATTTTTGTACCATCCGCCTGTGAACTCTTGAACCGAATTTTAAAAGTTAGTCTACTCGCCTGTTTGTGCAACCCAAACCAAATTATGAGAAATGCGACTGCGCTACTAAACCACAAACTCTCTCTTCTCGAGAAATTCCAAATGGGCTGTGATTAAATAACAAATCAGTGTTTGATTGTACAGGCCGTTTTGTATTCTCGTCTACGTGAAATATTGTATTTATTTTGAAATTATTCTGTGCTCCTTGTAAGTCCTTGTAAGTATTAAATGTGTGTGTTTAACTGTTATTCGATAAGATAAGATAAAAATGTAAAGGTAACTTTATGCAAAAGCGATTATCTAAATTGGTAAGGGATAATTGAAACGCCATTAAATTGAACTTTTATTGCTATAAATACATATTGAGATACTTATAATAGTTTCATACATTTTTCTAAATGATAGCTGAAAACCATTAAAATAATTATTTTGTTGGAAACATATTTCAATGAAACAGACGCTCATAATAATGCATTGTTAGCTTTTCAAATGTAGTTAGTAGTATGTTGATATGGTATTATACATCATACTCTTCATTTGATTATACGCAGCGAGGTCACATTGAAACGAATTAACAAAAAATTCGAAATCATCTAAAATATTGGTAATGAGCTTTGAAATGTTGATAATAGTCATTCATAATCATCGTATAATTGAAGTTTTATCCACACTTATGACTTATAAAAAGTACCACTTCATCAAACAGAGGATAAACGAAATTGCATACTCTACCAGAAAATAATGAAAAAAAAAAAATATCCAATTTACCAATATTCATGTGAATTTAAATCTTTATCTCATCATATTTCACTTCGAGTCCATTAATAACAAGCTTGCAGTCGTCTACGATCTCAGAATTCACAGGTCTTGATTAATTTCTAGACTCATATGATGTTACCTCTTCTAAGAAACGGTTTGATATATTGAATATGAAATCCTATTGACCTATTATGTACCCCGGACTGTTCACCTGTCAGGTAGTAACGACTTTACAAAGTGAGCTGTCTTTTGGCTGTGCGACTTACCCCTTTTGAGTTTAAGAAGTTTCACACTCTCAGGGGAACTGTTCGATGGGTTTCTTTGTTTCGATGATAAACTGTTGTGAGTTTCCCCGATGTTTTTCATATGGTAATTCACCGGAAAGTGTCCATTGACTATACCAGTAACTCTTCTTAGGTCATATTTGCTTAAAGGAAGGGCGTTTCGAGATCAGCTGATAGAATGGAAAAGGAATCTCTGCGATTGTTTCACAACTGGGATCTTATTGCATGTTTCTAACTTTTTTAAGACTATCACCTGATGGATTTTTGGGAAACCAATAATTTGTAAATTCTCAAAATAACTTTCACAGTAATATCAAGACATTATGAAGACAGTGCTTATGCTAATAAGGATTATCGTAAAAACATCTGTCGTCCAATAACATCTTCGAATATGAAAATATCGATTTAAACATCCCTCTAGTGTGTTGATCCTGCTCCTATAATTGGAAATTTTCTCGTACCGCCAGTCTTCGTATCTGGTATCTCAAGAAAAAGACATACGTGAACACATAGCATGAAAAGTATTCCTATTATGTAGTTTATTAACTAATCTATGTTAAATAAATATCCTTTGCTGTAATCTTTTGTAAAAGATTCTTCGCTTCCACGAGCGTTATGTCCTTCTTCGTATTGTATGTTTTGTACTCATGGAATTGGACACTTTTTCTTCATATTTAAGGAATTATATAAGGGAAGTTTCGTATTAATTGTCATTACGTTTTTCTTGTTACTTGTTGCTTTTGCATCTGCATAACCTTGTTGCGTTTCTTATCAGTCTCACAGACAATTGAAAATATTAATCACAGCTAAACATTCTGAGGAAACTCAACAAAAAGTGAAGTTATGATTTAAAATCGTTTTCCGCAGCCGTGCGCTGAATCAAATTGCTTATTATGTTCGTTCTTATTTATAGGCGAAAATTATTTACCAGTCAGTTTTCCAGCAATTCAAAAACACCTAATATTTAGTAACTAATGTTTACTATGAAATGTACGATGTAGCAATATTCAGAGATCCCTATCTGGCATTACTGCTAATGATATACTTTAATTTCAGTTTAATGTGCATCGACAGCGCTGGTCCTTGGTACAGAAACACAAAATATAAAAATTGTATAAAGAACTATCACATAAATTATATTGAATCATAGTTTCTGGTATAGGTTGGTAGCTTTAAAAAGATTCTTTTGATCCCTGTGAGGCAATTAAGAGTTCCGTTAAGGCTAGAGTTCAGATTAAAATATTGATATGTTGTAGAATATGGTAAGCTTTTTATATAGGGTACAACAATGGAAAAGTACAAAAGAAAATAAGCGTATTATTCATTAAGAATTTAGATCACCCGATCTTGGGAATTAATTTTCGTATAGCTACTTAAGAAGAAGTAGATCGGTTGATAAAGATTTCACGTATAACAAAATAACAATTTCCCTAAAAAATCCATTTGAATAGTTTATTATCTATATACTGTTGATTGAAATTTTCTTGAAATAATGGAAAAAAAATTGCTAGATATAACAGAGACAATCATATTCAATTTTTATGATGGTTGTACTAGAAGTAATCACTTCTATAGAAATTATGAAGTAGATATGATAACAATTAATCGGATGAATCGAAAGTTTTTCAATACCAGATAATCGCTGTTGTATAAGTTTACCGTAAATCTACAGGGGTGGTGGTGCTATCGCTAATTCAGTTGCCAAATTTAGTCCAGGTATGTTTTCCTGTGATGCAACGCTAGTCACAGCGGCTCGGAGAAGTTATTTAATTAAGGAGATCTTTCTCATAGAGTCCACTTGGAACGTTTTGAATTGTTGTTAAATTTGATTCGCCAGGTTTAGATGAAATACAAAGTTAAAGTTGTCAGAAAGTTGAATCGATCAATTTGTCATTTTTGATTACATCAGAATGAAGTGTGTTGAAAAATACCGTGAGAATAATACGATATTTAGTTTGATTTGTTAACTCAATTGGAATATTTTAATATGGGGCTGTTACTAGAATATAATCTTTGTTTCATGTCGCACTATTTACTAGAAAGTTAATAGAAATTTTAATGCCATTCGTCATCAAAACCTATTGCAGATTCCGTAAAAACTTTGAAGTATTCAAAATTATGCAGTTTATTGAATTAATTGGATAATTTTATGAATAACGTGAGATAAAATCAAGATATAGGTTGTCACAAATAATTTTATGAATTATATAATCCACAATTAGTTCGCCAATCATCTGTCCATTATTATTTCAAGTGTTTATGCAGATACATACATCCACTATTAGTAGGTATACTGTTTTTTCTGTATTTTCTTTACAATCAATATTTTTCGAGGATAAAATTTGAACTAAATAACAGTAATCAATGTGTTTAATTGCGAAGATATATTGCAATGATAAATTCAAGTGAGTTGTATTTCAATAGACAGATGAGAGCTTGTGTCATGGTTCATTGATACAAGAAATATCATCTTTTTGACTACCATCTAAATTTTTCAAATACGTTCTCAAGTTCCACATTGGTTGAATATATAAAAGAAAATTGAAATAAATAATTGACGCGAGAGGTTCAACATACCATAAATTCGTTTAGTTTTGTAAACATTAGTTACGAACTCGTACCAATAAGTTCATATATTTAATTAGATTTTCTGATGAAATCGTATTAGGATTGTTAGTTTAAATGACAATTTATCGGTGATATTTTCTTGTTTATATGAATGTATAAGAAAATCTTGTAAAATTTCTGATAATAGAGAAAAATATGTGTGGATTCATGTCACACAAACATTTAATTAGAATTTTAAGAGATGTAGTATGAACTAAAAAGGGCATATCAACTGTGAGGTTGTTTTATTCAGCTACTTCTCTGATAATTTATTGTTAAATGATTAAATTAAATATGATCGCGATCTTGTGTTGATTTTGTTTGTTTGAAATCGAAAAATTGTTCGTTTTAAATGGACTCTAGAAGTTGTATGTCAGGGCTCCAATATTTTTTGAATTGTTTAAAGAGCCAATGACGTAATATTTATATATATTTATTTAATAATACCTATACAAAAAATATAGTATAATATTTCTACTAAATTTTAAGTGACATAATCCTTAAAAAGTACCAACTATATATTAATATGTAAATTATTAGCGGTAGAGCGTAGGATAGACCAGAAGAGAACACAATTAAAGAGTGGTCGAGATACCAAAAATGGTATAGCCATCAGTAGAAGAACTAAGCGAAATCAAGGCCCCTTCTTTTGTGAGTGACGACAGCCACTAGGAAGCGGTAATTGCCTAGGCTTATTTCTTCTGCTATTTTATCGATTTTAGAACAATATGTTCGCGATTTATGAATTTTATCAAATGTAAGTAAGTTTATTATATCAAACAAGTGCGTTTTCGCCAAAATAGTTGTTGAGGAGTTAGTTTATGCTTTGCGGACGAATCAGTCCCAGGCCAGGAAAAGGGGAGTGGGTTGCATCACTCGGCTGGGCCACTCTAGTCAAATTATCAAGCCATTGGCTGAATTAGTTAATATTAGACTTAATTTAGACTCTCTCGATGACTACCTTGCTTACTATTATTGGAGTTTTATGTCTTATTAATACTAAATATTTCATTAAACGCACAAATAACCTGTTAACTAAAAACTGTGGATATATTTGAAGATATACAATGAAGTTCTTTCAAATATTATCAATAGAAATCGAATGTTAATTCAATGTGTGCAGTTAAAATGCTCATATTATATATTTAATTGACAACGTACCTCAACCTGCATATACTTGGTTATCTGATATAAAAATTAATAAATAAATATATGGACACGTACAGCAACAATCTTTAAATTCACATTGAAATTCACAGTTTTACAATATTTGATACATTTCATTGGTTTTTTATGTCCTTCAGAGTAGTCCAAACTACTCACGTAGCTATAAATATTGTTTATTTTGTATTGAACCAATATTTCGAAAAATATATTATATGAAATCAAGGGTTGTGACAATATAGAACGCTCAAATCAAATCACCGTTTGAAAATAAAAACTAATACCCTTATATCGATTATAATTAATTATGAAAAATATCTAAGTATCACTCCAAATAGACTACATACAACTGAAACTCTTTGTAACGACAAGAAATTAAAAAAAATGGAAGAAATCTGAAAACTTAAGCTCATTCTTCCCAATATTGTCACGATATGTAATTCTTAAGTCAACCTTATTAACAATACAAAGCTTGTTTGTAATTCATTAAAAAGCCGTATCTTTCCGGGTTGTTACATTCCATTCTATATGAGCAAGATTAGAAAGCACAGATTATGTCTGCTGTACATTTAACAACCTGCTACCAAGCATGCTCCATAAATGTTCAATTAGAGACGATCGGAAGATATTGCTGGCCATGATAAACATGTTGATGTTATGATGTTAATCCATTAATGCTATAGATTCTTCAGCAACCTTGGAATTGTTGAAAAATAGTCTGATTCCATTTATGATCTTCATGAATTCTCTTTCTATACCAGAGCAGTCGACCACCCAGTACGGAGAATGAGAAAAAGTATAAAAACTTCATTATCGACGATATTCCTGTGCCCTGATACAAGACTATCTCTGCCTGGATACTGCTTAACTGTTCTCTAAAAATCAAAAGACTTATCGACGATCTAATCGTTCTATATTGACCTCGACTATCTTAAGTGCTATCCTTTTATCGATAGAACAGCTTCCAATCTCTCAATACCATTTAGCTGTGACACTACTACGCATCAAACTACCATAAAACTTAACGGATAAAGTCGAAAATGTAATCGTTACTTTCATTAGTAAATTTGGAGATGTAGCTTTTTTTGTCAACCAGTTTATTATTTAAATAATATAACTATTTTTTTATAAGCATTTAGGATCCTATTTTGGTCTCATTTGATTCACCTAGTACTGTCCAGGTTTTGGTATCTTTGTCAGTCTAATGAATACTTTTTCTTTTGCAAGACAATAGTTCATTAATACATCAGAAAATTATACAGTTACTTCGTTGTTATCATTGTCCAATTGTCCAAATACGCTGTAAATAAATTGATGAAGAAAATGAATTTCTAATAATGTACTCATGGTAGTCATTATAGTGTTAAGATATATATTTAGTGAACATATATAATATTTATTGCATCTAATGTATTTAGATATACAATTATATTTTTATTATAATTTTATTCATAATTTCGCCTGAGAAACTATCGTGCAATATAAACAGGAACGACTGATAATATCGTTGTATAAAACTGAACTTAATATTATTTAACTTTTTACAACAAAAGTGAACTTTTTTATGTCAATAGTTTGTTAGATACTTTTTCTCAAAAAGATCTTGTTCATATGATGACAAAATAAGCAAAAAGAAAACGGTAGTACTGTGTTTGGGTTTGACAATTGTCAATATTTTAAACTGTAAATATAAATATAAGTAAATTGAAATGTCAACAACACTTATGCTAGACAGTTGACCTATTATGATATGATAATGATCTTGTTTTACCGTTTAAAAATATTCATCTATAACTTTTTGTAAATGAATCGATAATAATGCCTTTTGAAGGCAATAACATCACCTTTTCAACCCTATAACATCATATAGCTCTCACATATGGGTCATTGAATATTTTGCTAATATATTATACAAGTTTGAAATCAAATATCAATTTTTACCTAGTAACCTTAGACACATTGTTGCACTAATTCTAAAGAAAATAATACAGTTTGTGTTGAACTCACACTCAATATTGCAAAGTTGTGGATTATAATGAAACTATTTCATATATTTGTAGACAATAATTCTATATATTATAATTATATTCACTACAATCTGACGAAAATAGATCAAATTAGATAATTTCCTAATTTGGTCAATGTATTGGGCCACCTATTTTTGATAAAGTTTATCAAATTCCAAACAAGTACTACCCAGAGGCTATTATGTGAATATCCAACAAATAAAAGTTGATAATATCACTTAAATTTATACACTGCGACCGTAAAATTACAAGATGAAGATAATAATATATTTATTTGTATGTATTTCTTCTCTAGTAAAAATCGTAAAATGAATTAGGTGATACTATTAATAGATGTTTTTTCGAGTACTGAATGATATTTACATTTTAGTCCACTCCAAAAAACTAACCGGACCTACATTTTCATCGTTTTGGACGGAAAAAAATGTAATTATAATATTTAAGTAAAATTAATATGTGCCGCTATACATTTTATTTAGTAGTAGTGCATTCCACGCTTGCTAAATGACATTCCTTGGGCGCTGGAAATGAAAAAAAATATTTCAATATTTTTTGAGTATTGACCAGACCGAAAGGGAGGGTGACAGCTCCCAGCCTATCAGTAGACTATAAATATAATATAATTAACTAAAGAAATCTAATAATTTTATTTAAAATATATTATTTATTATAGTGAATTTAGATATCTGATGAAAATCGGTGAATCATACTTTTTCCTCTAGTATTCAAACTATTAGTAGTTAACCACACTAATAATTAACTCTTTATCAAACTGAGTTGAAATTTCGGGAACCGTTGGCAATATTCATACTGAATACACTGTTTACACCACCACTACACCAACACTCACGTTTACAGTGTCTGACACGCGTTTCGATAACCAAGTTATCGTCTTCAGATACTGAAGGTAAACTAAAATCTAATGACTTGACTTACCTGTTTTATACTGAATTTTCCCACCAATAAACCTTCTCCCGCGAAAATTAATTCCAGCGGCAACAAACTCCTTGGCGGGAATTTTCACATTTATTCCTTGACCACTAAACTATAGAGTGGGCCGTAAGAAATTGGCTCTTTATTCCTATTTTAGCTACCCCTACATCTAGCAATTTCAATGCTTTCAAATGCATCCAATAATTGGATACATTTTTCAACAATTTAAACTATTAGTATTTATGTTATGATTGTGACTGGCAGCGTGATCAGCAATAGCTGATTTTCCGGTCCGTCCATATTTCAAATGAGCTATGTGCTCTTTAAACCGGACAATAACGGACCTCTCAGTCTGACCAATATACTTTCCATCACAATCACCACAGCTAATTTTATATACATCAATCCTTTCCAAATTTGGTATTTTATCCTTGGGATTTCCCAACAATCCAACAATGTATTGTTAGTTTTATCAACCTCTCTCTGTTAAATATTCAATCCATTTGTATAAACAGGATTGAAAGGTACCATATATGTACCAGAATGTATCTGCACGTAGTGGTGTTTTCTTAAAAACTTCAAATTCTAGCCTATTACTATTTACTAAAGTATCTAAAATGAATTCGTCTACTTTTGCTTTCTTCGTATTTAGTACAGCGAAAATATCATTCGAATACCTCTACCATACCCCGGGAAAATACTGAAACTCTTGATTGATTTTCTTCCCAAAATGACTTATAAACAGTTCAGCCATAAATGTTGCCCATTACTGTCACTTCTTGTTTGTAGACTAACATAGCTCCTTTAAAATAAATACAATAATAAATTGTTGGATGTAATTGAAGATAGATGTAAGAGTAGCTTAAATAGGGACAAAGGGCCAATTCCTTATAGCTCACTCTATAGTTTAGTAGTCAAGGAATGAATGTGAAGATTCCCGCCAAGGAGGTTTCCCCGCTGGAATTAATTTTCGCTGGAGAAGGTTTATTGGTAGGAAAATTTTGTATAAAACAAGTGAGTCAAGTCTTTGGTTTACATTCAGTCTCTAAAGACGATAACTTGGTTATCGAAACGAGTGTCAGACAGTGTAATTGTGAGTGTTGGTGTAAACAGTGTAGTCAGCACTTCATCAGAAGTGTTATAAAGCGATTTCTTTTTCGATATAGTACATATATTGTGTTTCCAACATAGATTCATATTTAAAAACTCATGTTTTTGATTCATTTTCAGTATTTAATATTGTCCAAACATTTTCCTCATTACGTTTAGTACTGATTGTCAAAATTGATTTCCTTCTATAGAACCAATAATAAATTATTGAACTTTAAAATTTTTTTAGTGATATGACATCAACTCCACTTGTACAAATCAATGTTACATATAATACATTGTCAAACCTGGGTTAATGGCAAGAGGTCGTGAAGTAAGATTTCTTCTCCAACGTCAGTTTCTCAAGATTCTTTCACCAAAGTTTATTATTCCATAGAATAAAACTTTAAGGGTTGTTTACTTAGTGTCGGATTTGTTATTAGTATAAACTTTGAAATCGAGGAACTTGTTTCAGTTAATTGGTCTCCAATTTTTCCAATTAACAGTTATATCAATTTAAATTGGTTAACTCCTTGAAAATTCATACTTATTTTTAAATATAAATTGAACAAAATTTTCAAATCTTAATGTAATGTATTAGATTTCTTGTGTACAATAAAATTACATTATATTTATGTAGGTTTACTAAATGTCTTCAAACGTGGTCTCCCCAATCAACAGTAAAGTAATGTCTAAACGCAGCGACGTGATTCAAGGATACAGGGTATGTTTTTGCAATTATTTGTGTAACTGTTTTCTTCGTCGTGTGGGAGCGGGACGCATTTTTCAAAGTCCGCAACCAATAGGCGAGTCGCTATCTCGTCGATTGCGGTTTTTGCAATTCTAATATAGATTTTCTACGACACTAGATCCAAAGATATTCCAATAAAATGTGCTTATACATTTTAGTTATATCTATCAAATTTTTTGTTGTACTGATATACTAAAGATGATAATAAACAAGCTGAAGATGAATTTCACATTCTCCTCAGACAAATAACTATTTATATTCCTGTAATATTAATTGGTTGACACTATTATAAAACTATCTCCAAACTTAAACATGATCACATGGTTACAAAAGCACATTTTATATTGAAGCCCACAAAAATTGGATTGTGACGGAAGCTGTAATACAATTAATTTGTTGCAAACTAGAAATTTATTAAATAAACTATTTAGTATAGTTATATTTGAAAAAATATAAAAAATTTTTTCCTTTCCATCGTGGATGGATTATTTCTGGATCTAGTTTTAGGCAAATTTAGGAAAATCTCTATTGATATTACAACAACTGGTCGATTTCATCCCATACTGTATATATATTGGGGTCCATTTAGTGCACCGTTTTATACAAATGTAATGGTCCTTTTTCTGTCACAGACAAAAATTGTACCTGTCTTCAATGAAAATAAAGAAAAATATTTCAATGCTGAAACATATAGTAAGCGCTTAATCATGATTTCTTTTCAAATGGCAAGTCTAAATAACTAATTCATCAGCTAAACTAAAATTTCAAAAATAAATTAGTATATTTAGTTCCAGCATATTTATGGATATCAGGAAAATTGAAAAATATATTTGATTCACTAAATTCCTCCTACCGCATTTTCAGTTTGATTCAATTTAAATGATAAGCATCCCGTTTAACTATTTTTTCTGTTTCCTCCAATATTCTCATATTTTTCAATTTAGTTCTAATCTAGATCCGACTTTTTATTATCGTTTTATCAATAACATGATGCAATTAGCTGATGTATTTGGTATTCTAGACATTCTGTAAAATGGATCTAGTTCCATAGATGCATCGACCCATTCTCATTCATTAATCTTAGCTACAAGTAGAGTAGTAGGGGTTTTAGATCTAGTTTTTTTCCAAAAAAATGAAAAAATTATATGTATGACATGAGTTAACATCAATATTGCCAGGTACTGGTCTCGCAATTCATTAAAAAAATTATTTTATACCGTTTGGAGCAATAGACTATCAACCAACTTATGTTTAAAATATCTTTATAAACTATGTACAAAGTAAGGTGCAATACAACTAATTTTATATTTTTGGGCAGTATGAAAATCAAATGTATGCTATATATTTAACTATTCGACACACAATGATTCCATTATAGTTTAATTTAGTTTTAGAATTAACTGATGCAAACATTATTACAGCTTTCTAATAAGCCCTTCATTGTGTTTTATAAATATTCCTAAATACATTTTTGAATTGAATGATAATAATATATTAAGTATATGCGTTTTTTCTGTTCTAGTCAATGTGGATCTCATTCGATTACTGTACATATTTTGCATATAATTATCTATTATATTTATACTGATATAGATAACGTAGATGTTAAAATTAGGACGATAAGTATGAATTTTGTGCCATAACTTCGTATCGAACTAGTATTTTAACTCGCTTTACAAATAATCTGTTTTCAAGTTCTATAGGTGATTTAAAAAAAAATTATTCACACATAAATTAAAAGCGTGCGAAGGTCCATCCATTAGATGAATTATACTACAGATTTCTCTAATGCGAAAACTGTATTAAAATTTGTTAAAACTAATTCCTCAATAGTTTTAGTTGAAAAGTACATTGAGTCAAATTATGATATAGTCTATTGCTTCACAAATTACCCAACATTTTGATGCTGGGACCAACTTATTCAATCTAGTCGTTTTGTTTTTAAGTTTTCATAATGTTAGTTATATAATGCGAATGTTGCTATTTATTTATTTATTTATTTATTTCCTATTTATTCTCATTTTAGTGATATTACATATTCTGTAGATCGCTTATTATCATATATTATGCAAGTGAAAGAGATTTATTACACAAAATACTTCTTTAGATGCTTCAAAATCAGCAAGTTTCTAGTTTTAAATAAATTTGAAACTGTGTACAAAATTTATGAATGATTTGGAGTACTTTTGAAACATTGAAAAACATCTCCATCGAGGTTGAAACTGTACATGTCATTTATTCAAAAATTGCACCTCTATTTCCGTTTGCAGATAAAAATATGTATAGTTTTAAAAAAACGGACAATAAAATTTAGTTTTTTAAATAAAATGATATTTTTTTATTGCATTTTCAATAGTCAACATAAAAATTGAGAATAAATTTACTGATAAAAAATTGACGAAACTTTTTGCTTACCAAAGGAAAGTATTATTCTCATTAATTTCTACTGTGTGTGGTTTATATTTAGAGTTGTATAATTCTTGCCGTCGTTGAGAATAAAATTTTTTGCGATGCTACCTAAAAATCTTTTTTTGCTGAACAAACACTAGGAAACTTTTATATGTTTCTATACACGATTTGAGTTAAAATTTTGCTATAATAATCGTTTTTTGGAAATTTTGCGGAATAAATACAATTTGATTCGAAATATGAAAAATTATAAAACTCAAATCAATAAACATAACGATATTTGGTCCAAATAATAAGAAAGAAAAATCTAAACTCAAAAGTTTTCTAAGTTGATTGAATCTATTGAATAAAAAAATGAAAAATATTTGAATTCAAAATTACGTTACTAAATGTTTTCGATTTTAGGTCTCTCCTGTTACAACTGTTACTTCTGTTACGGTTTTTTTTAAATGTTTAAAATTAGTCGAAACGTCAATGTTTATCTATCTTTCAAAAATTATTAAAAAAACTAATTTTGAAACAGAAGAGACTTAAAATCATGGACAGTTAGAAACCTAAACATATCAAAAGGTCTAAGAAATAAGATATTGAAGAAATTTAAAATTATATTAGTACAAATATTTTAATATTTAGATTTCTTTACTCAAAGTAAGCTTTCTTTCGTATTTTTAATGCCTTTTCTTCTATAATCATCTAAGATTTTGATGAGGAATTATTTCTGTCATTCATCTTTTTCAAACAAATCGTTGTACTCTTTTATTTAACGTTTAATCAACTTAGATCATGAAGAAGCACATGTTGTCTTGAATTAAAACAAATTCCAAGTGTTTTTTCATCAAAAATAATCTTTTAAGATGTCGTCACAAAGAATTCCATTCTCAATGACCACCTTAATACTGCCACATGCTCATTCTGTTTTATTTTTTGGAAACAAAATTATTTTGACAAAATTACAGTTATTATATTCACTTTTTTATCAATTGATATAATTCTCTTTCGTTTGTATAATGAAGATATTGTTAGAAAAAAACAAGAAAAACGCAAGTACCTATATTGTCTATCGAATTAAACACAAACATCAAATTGTAGCCATACCCCGTTGCATGTCGAGTTTTATTACATTTTACACAAAATAATTATAATAAATTATTAACAATATATTATATTATAATAGTAGATAATTTAAATTTAAAAATATTAATAATCTGCTAAACTTGTAATACGATACTGTAAAAACATATAAATAAAAATAGACAATTATTGATTGCGTCAACTTTCTATAAATTTTGTGTCACCAATAGATTCACACATAAAAACTAACAGTTTCTTAATTATTGACATGCTGTACGTGAAATGGGTGGAAAATTTTGTTAAAAGATTTCGAAGAAATAGAAAAATATCTGATCCTGACGTAATTTCCTTTTAAGTTTATAAAATCTCTAATAATGGAATAGAAATTATTGAAGTATACAGCTATAAGTATATTTAAATATTCACATAACATATATTTTGCCGAATACGATAATGCGTTCAAAAATCATTAACGATTCATCATATACATTAATTGAATAAAAATCAAAAATTTTATCTACTATAACCATCAACTGTCACGTAAAAAAATAGTCTTTCATTTAACGGAACAAAGCAGGAGATTTCTGATTCAGTATCATAAAATTTCCATTAAAAAGATTGTAAAGTAGTAGTAATGTCCCAACCAATCGTTTCAAGTGTCTACCTGGCTCTTTATCACTATAATCACAAAGTTTCATTCAAATTTCTGGTACTTATTAGGTTACATTTTTTCTCTTACTTTTTTCTCAGTTATAACGTCGTCTGGTTATTAAATAACATGACTGCTATCCTACTACGTACTTTTCTCTCCTCGACAAACAACGTTTTATCTATTTTGTTCCGTTTGCCAGAACAGTGGAAAATAATTCATAGACGTATAAAATTTCAATAATTATTCCAAAAGTTTTACAAGGAGTCAAGAACATCAATTTCTATTACGGTTTGAGGAGATGAAAAAGATACAAGTCAGTCAACCTTAGATAACATGCGACGTAACATCTTATACCCCAAGTTTTTATTCCAAAAAAAACTTTAGTATCCAAAAACAATGCAAAAATACCATATATTCTTTGGTTACATAATGTTTATTATACATTCACAACTTCACTTTGAATTTCCATCAATTTTCATTCACTTATCAAACAAGCGTTTGCGAATTTCAACACCAGCCACAAAATTTTAACTTCTGTTACATTGTGCCGTGATCTTGGTTGTTATGAATATTAGACAACTCGTGACGGAAGACTATGCAGCTCGAGATTTTATTTATGGAATGAAAAAAAATAATAAAATATATATTTACATTCCAAACATATAACACAACACATAAAAAACAAGAAAAAAATACATTTTGTATCTATAATCCTGTTATTTTATTTGAATTATCTAACCTAACCAATTGGCAAGTGTGCATTATTATGTTATATAGAATTTCACTTATTACTGGTTCCGCAAATTTTAAAAATTCATTTCTTTGTTGTATATTGGTCAGTACTTACTTATAGTTAAAATGCAATTGGAATGATTTAAAAATTTATTCTATTTTATTTATTTAATTTAATTTTTGGATATTCCAACTTTACTAAGTAGATTGGGTACTGAATTCCAGGTAATAATCTTAACGAATCCGACAGGAGTTGTATTATGTATTTGGATTATCTGTTCGTTTACCTAAAATATCCCCGTCCCTAGCTGGGGCATCCTTATCTCAACGGAGCCTTCCAAACATAATAATTGAAATGATTGAAATGAATTACCCATTAATAATAAATATTTTAAAAATGGATCTCATGTTCTGTTTTTATTCGAGATGTAGATATGTAGCCTTTTTGAATGCTTTATTAAATTATTTAAACAAGGGAGGAAACCATATCTAACAAAATTAGAACAGATTACATAAATTTTTCAATAGAAGAACAAATTTTTTTCAAGTTAGAGAAAAAATGACTGTTAGTTTTGTATGTATGATTCAGACACAACTCATATACGTGTATCTAGTTTTTTTACACTGTCAATTTTGCTGGTGTTATATATTTCATGAAGTACGTATTGGAAGAGAAAGTATTAGTTTTACAATCTTTTAATATATCAGGAATATTGTATTATACATTGCCCACCATCTTTAGGGAGGGCCTTTACAGTCCAAAATATTAAAAAAAAATATTGCATATAAAAGTCTTTTTATAATACAATTCGTCTGGGATATTTAATTGCCAAGCTTTGTTCATCAAAACACAAATGTAGATTATTTAATTTTATAAAGAAATTATCATAGTTCAATGCAGACATAATTACTAAGGTTTATAAAAAAATTAAAAAGGCTTTTACGCGTAAAATTATCATGGCATGATAGAGCTACAAGCTCGAAAATATTCTCTTGTAATGTCTTGAGGAATTTTCTCAAAAAAGTCATGTCACTATTCATTATATTTATTATTACTAACAATTTTCAAAATGAATTCAATTCTAATTTGAGCGACTTATTTATAAATATTATGGAATTAGAACCTGATTTAGGTCTCGTTTCAATGCTTTTAGATTTGGATTCATTTGGGAAAGCTATCCAGTTTATATGAAACTTTATAAAAGAATTATAAATTAATAAAGTTAAATATAACGCACATTGTTGTATAATTTCCACCCATATCAACAAAAAAAATCAATCGCCTAGTAAGTATGCTAGTAAGCCTTAAGGGTACATCTACAAAACTTGACAAACTTTCGATTCGAAGAATATGAGAAGGATTCTTAATAATATGATGCCCTGAACTCAGATCTTTAATGACAGGGATGTATAAATCTTGTAATGGGATTCTACCAATCATATTTCTTGGAGTTAGCAATTTCATATTTCTGAAATATTTCGAGTTTTTCATTAATTTCTTTCCATTAACGATCAATTGGATACATGAATTTCTTATAAATCAATCTGATTTTGTGTATTTACAAGAACTAACAATTTACTAATATCTAATATTCTTTTCAATGCGGTCCATATGTATGGAATAAATTCAATTTTAGTGTTACAATGTGCTATGTAAAAAAACCTGGAACAGATCGATTTTATTCTTAAATTGATAATTTGCAGTGAGAAAATGTTATCCCCCTCCAGCACCCCCTCTGAATTATAAGCACCCTCTCGAAAATTTTAAATAAGAAAGAGGATCGGGTGGCACCTTGTTAGAAAGATTATAGTTTGTTCAGCAATATAAAGTTTTTTTTTTAAAATTTGGTGCAATCATAACTGAGAAAATTAATTGTTAAATGTTGTTAATATCTCTTTCACAAAACTTTACGTAAAATGAAGATAATAATGACGCGTAATATTTAGAAATGATTTCTCAATGTACTTTACAATTAAATTAAATGTTTAAAACGACCACCATTCACTTCTTTACGATTTTGGAATTCTTGCAGAAATTTTGGTATGACCTCAGGGATTTATGTTAATTTCTTCCTTTATCCTAACTTTTTAATTCTCTGGTCTACTAAAATATACTTTAGATTTTAAGTAACTCCATAAGAAGTAATCGAGAGCAGTTAAATCGGGTGATCCACCCGGCCATTCGATCGTTCCACATCTTCCAATCCACCTGTTGGGAAAAACTTCGTTTGAATAATTTCTAGCTTCTTCTTCTTTTTCCTACTCCATTTTAGGCAGATTGCCTGTTCATTCTTCGCAGCATGCCTATTGCTTCAATTGATGGTAAGATTAACACTCAATCTTTTTCGTGGCCTTCCCATACTTCTTCTCCCCACTGGTGAATTGTCTCGTGCTATCCTTTTCTCGCTCATTCTACTTATGTGTTCGTCCCATTCGCGCTTTCTGCTCAGTATCCATTCGTTAATATTTTCCACTTTGCATTTTTGCCTCATGACGTCGCTTCGTTCCCTGTCGAATTTCTAACTGTACGTGCAAAATGCGGTCGAGCTCCTTCTTGTTTCTAGTAAATAGATCGATCTATTTCATACCACAATTAACTGGGCCCTCAAAAAATTAAGGGCCAATAATTTCATTGTTAATGATACCAGCCCACAAGTTCAATATGCTAAATATTGAGTGAGAGCGTCACACATCCCTTGAGGATGTTCTCTGCTTTAATATCTACAGTTCTGTTTATTAATCGTTCCATTTAAATGAAACGTCGCTTCGTCCGAATACATTTTCTCCTACAGCTTTCATTTATGTTGGGTATTTAAGTGTCTCCTGAGGTTGGTTTTCATATCAAACTGCAGAGACATTTGCTTGCATTTGGTCTGCTATACCACTAATATTAGAGACCAATGAGAAATAAGACGATATATTGTCGCCGCTGCCTTGTAATTGGTTTCTATACTTTTATATTGAGACGTGATTACTCTATGTTCCTACATATTGATTATACTTAGTACTCCATCTATTCAAGGAAAACCGAAGATGGCGATGCCGGAGTAGAATCACTCGCATGGATTCAACAAATTACTCTACCATTCAATAGATGTCAGTGATACATCAATATGAGCCTCTATAGTCCGTATATAAGATTATTGGAGAGAAAAATTCATAAAATATATCTAAATTACACTAGGCAACACTGAAAGTTACTCGAACAAAATCTGTTGTGCATTTTATTGGTAGCGCCTCAAAAGTTAACAAAAAAATATCATTTGTCATTCACGTCTAAAACTGTTCCTACAGTTTTCGCCAAGTCACATTTGAAAGTTAGTTGACAGCTGAACGTGTAAAAAGTCATGGAAAGTTATGGCATCACAGTCGATTTCCCAGAAGCAGCCTTTTCAGAAACTTCAGCAGAATTGCCGATGTTTTATTCCACTTTCAGTTCAGTAACATATATTTTTATTGTAATTGTTTTCATATTTTCTATTAATTCTAATAATAAATATTTTTAAGAAGCGAGCTCTCAAATATTTGCCCTATTAAACTCTTCATGTCTATCAAAATTGTCATCTGACAACTCTTGAACCAATTTTCTCTATGGATAGAATTTATTATCACGTAAAATTTTCATCACGGATGTTTGCCAGTATGGCCGTTGGGCTGATTGAGTAGCTAAGCGACCATGTTGCCGGTCCCAAGCCCGGATAAAAGAGGAGGTTTGTGAGGCAAGGCTAGCTCATGTGAAACAGCCATTTACTCAGAGAACGAAGAAAGTAGCCTCGGATAGTACTGATAAAACTTATAACGACCCGGTAAAGTTAAGAAAAAACGATTTTGGAAGCGACAACAATTGCGAATAGCCACCTGGAATGTTACATCAATTGCTAACAAAGACCAAGAAACCATAATAGACCTTAAGAAACATGAAATAGACATATGTGCCATGTCTGAGACGAGAAAGAAAGGAGCTGGCAACTTTAGAATCGCGGAGTATACATTGATATATAATGGGAAACCAAAAGATGAAAGAGCAGCATCGGGAGTAGGCCTATTAGTGCACGAGAAATACGACAAAAACATAATAGACATAAAGTATATAAGCGACAGACTGCTACAAACCACGTTTAAATTTACAGAAACAACTAAACCCCATATATTAAACGTGTATGCTCCTGATACGAGTAAAAGTCAAGAAGACACAGACTCATTCTATGATGAACTGCAGATCACCATGGATAAGATACCGAAGCAAGACGAAATTATGATACTGGGGGATTTTAATGAAAGGATTGGTAACGAGGCTATTAGTGGAATTAAGAATCGGTTTAACGAAGAAACACTCAACAGCTATGGAGAACAACTCATACAATTCTGTGCACATAATGAACTACGGAGTAACAACACGTTTTATCCCCATAAACAACAGCACAAGTATACGTTCGAGAACACAAGAGGACATAAATCGATTATAGACTACATTATTACAAACAGAAATATTCATCCCTTAAAAATATTAGATGTCAGAACATCAGCCTCAGTAAACACAGGGACTAACCACCATATGGTGCTAGCCATAATGCGGAACTGCGTACAAAGGAAAACCCAGAACAAACCGAAAGTGACAGAAAAGCTGAACATAGAAAGCCTTAGCGATGACACCACAAAATACCTCTACCAGCAAAGACTAAGAAAGGCAATAAATGAAAACAAGATCTTGAAAGATGATACCGTAGAACTAGCATGGAAAAGATTAAGTACTATTATAAGGACAGCTGCAGAAGAGGCATTAGGCAAACGAAAGATGAACCTAAACGGAAAGCCCAACACGAAACCATGGTTCACACAAGAAATCAAATCACTTGCGGAAAAAAAAGAAAAGCATATCTTCAATATAGAAGTCAAACAACTACATATGCTGATTACAAAGTCGTGAGGAATAGGACAAATATGGAAATACAAACGATTAAGAGATAATTCTGGGAGAAATACTCATCAGACATGGAAAACGACTTATATGGTGGACAAAAAAAGATCTGGAATATGATAAGGAACATCAAAAGACCAATCAATGAATACATCCACACGAAAACAATAACGTTAAAAGAATGGGAAAGGTATTTCCATGAACTCTACAGTGACACAATAACAAGCCAACCCACAGAACAGAAACAAGAAAATATATCTGGGGAAGGAGAAGACATCAAACAACAATTAATATCAAAAGACAAAATTGAAGCAACAATGCCCAAGATGAAAAACAGGAAACCACCAGGGCTGGATAACATTAATAACGAGCTTCTTAAATATGATGGCAATGAATTAATAGACCAAATGCATGTCATGTTCAACAAGATATACGACCAGAGAAAAGTACCAGAGGAATGGAAAGTAAGCATAACGATCCCCGTCTTTAAAAAAGGGGAAAAGAAAGATCCAAATAATTATAGAGGGATCAGCCTCCTAAGCACGATTTCAAAATTACTAACAAAAATTATTGCAGAAGAAATCTCAAGTAGCGGCATGAGCGAAGAACAACAGGGATTTAGACAAAATAGATCAACCATAGACGCTATATTCATCTTGAGAAAGATTGCCGAAAAGGCCATAGAGTACAATAAAACCGCGTTTATGTGCTTCATAGACTTAACAAAAGCATTTGACAGAGTGAGATTACATGACACCATTGAGCTTCTAAAAGAACGAGGCGTAAACCAAAGGACAATAGACATCATTCGGGACATGAACAACGGAAATAGCACATATGTAAGAGCAAACAACGAACTCTCAGTCAAAACGGCAGGTAGAGGATACAGAATGGGAAAACATGAGTTTAAGATAGTTTGCTACGCTGATGACGCGGTTGTGATATCCGAAGATGAGGATAATCTACAAAAACTGCTACACAGATTTGAAAAAGTTGCAGGAAAATTCAATATGATCATATCGACACAAAAGACACAATCCTTGACAATAGCCAGAGAACCAAGAAGATGCAAACTGGCAATTTATAATAAAAGTGTAGAGCAGGTTATGTCTTTTAAATATTTAGGGGTTAACATCACGAGCAGTAGGAACTTGAAACAAGAAGTCAAAACGCAAACAACAGCAGCATCTAGGATATCAGGATTCCTTCGAACCGTGATATGGAGGAATAAAGTTTTGAGTATCGAAAGCAAAACACGGATATATAAAACTTGTGTCAGACCAGTAATGACATACGCCATAGAAACGAGAGCGGATACTGCAACTACTAAGCGGAATAAGGTGCAATGAAATTAGAAGAATGTGTGACGTTCCGGATATAGTGAGATGGGCCAGAACTAGAAGAAGAGCATGGAGAGATCATGGCAATAGAATGGACGACGATCGACTGACGAAAATCGCAAAGGAAGAGAGACCCAATACAAGTAGACCACCTGGAAGACCACCAAAGCGGCGCTGGTATGAGAGCTGGTCCTCGGAGTCACAACTTAGGCTGCCTCTTTGAAAACACAAGACATAGTCTCAAAATAAGAAGAAGAAGAAGAAGATGTTTGCGATATATCAAGCTCCTTGGATATTTGTCTAGTACTCAAGTGTGGATCGTCTTCTAAAAGGACACAAACATCTAAAGATTTGTTTTCATTTGTTGTAGTTTTTCTGCGCCCTGATTTGGATAAGTCGTTTACAGTACCAGCTTAGTTAAACTTTTTTACTAATTTACTGACAGTAGATCTTGTTATGGGATTTCGGTTAGGATATAAATTATTAAAGATATTACACGTTTCTTATCAAGAAAATATCAATTCGTTCTTTTTCATATGAACGATTT
Source organism: Diorhabda elongata (assembly GCA_026230145.1). NCBI lineage: Eukaryota > Metazoa > Arthropoda > Insecta > Coleoptera > Chrysomelidae > Diorhabda > Diorhabda elongata. The sequence goes on from CM047926.1 coordinate 46,587,817, forward strand.
ATCATGACTTTCAATGAACTTTAACAATAATAATTTATTGCAACGTCAAATTTGTTATTGTAGCAGTCATAGCCACCTAAATGTATTATTTTAACTTCGGCGGAGCTAATGCAAATGTGGCTATAACCTCGAAATTAAGGCATTTTGGTATATGAAACATTAGATGGAAAATAATAAATATTTATTAACGATTTTGAAAACATATGCAGGATAATCTATTTGAAATCACAAAGTTCATTATTTTTCCCAAAAAAGGAGAGATCTGCCAACAATGTAATTACCGTCATATACCAGCTGTACCACAAAACCCTTGTAGACAAAAATTTATAGAAACGTACAAGCCTTTTTCGAGACAATTGAGGCGTTCGATACATAAAACTAACTCTGTAAAACGATAACTTGAAAAATTATCCATTCTCAAAATGGCTTTCACTGATATACATACGATGGAGCTTCTTATTGTTTCAGTAAAACACCAACTGCGGTACTTTCTCAAGAATTGATAATAACCATTTATATTTATTAACTTTATTTGATACACAAAATAAGAAGTCAAGATAAAAATAAATATCGCAGAATTATGAATCGATATGACTATATTATTCCTACAAAAATGTTTTAGTTGCCGTTAGATTTTATTCTCATACTAAAACCATTCACTGATATTTATAGCCGGTAGCTGTGTAATAATATTTATTCTACTCTGCAATATCATCGAAAGTGCCAGGAGGCTGAACTATTATTCCTGTTGATTCTGCAAGGCTGATTCCTGAACTTTTTTTCGGTGTTACCAATTTTGAAGCCAAAGCAGTTTTATGATCTGAAACATAAGTTTACTCACTTTATATTTGATGGAAATATGAGTGTTTACAAAAGCGTGCCTAACATCAAATATTTCTTAAATTGAAAAATGGAAATTCAAAATTTATTTGATGAAATCGTTTGACTTAGTGCAATTGTTTGAATCAATTGGATTAATATTGACAGAATTTCAAGGAGCGAATAACGAATTTTTAGAGGAATAAAATGTTACATTGATTTCTCTCAACGATTATATCTTTGATTAGAGTGATGTTTATTAGTTTTTTATCAGCATAACAAACCGGCCTGTACGAAATGATTCAACCTGATAGCTGTTATATAATAATAAACAATTAATCTAACAATAGCTGAGCTAGAAGCCAGTAATTATTATTATCTTATTGAACATCTTGATAATAATAGATAATAGGTCTTTAGACTGTGATTAGGAGAGGTACTTGTATTTTGAAAATAAATTGAGCTCTCGATTGGGTGAGTGAAGAATATATAATTCCATTGACCAGAGATAAAAGTGAATTAAGCAGTTGTTAAGAATTTGAGGATATTTAAAACAAGAACAAAAAAAATTAATGGTGGTAAATAGATTTGTATTTGTTTACGGATGAATTCCGAAAACAAATCGTTTCTTTTTTCATCTTAGTATAACGAATATTGAATGGAATGATAATAAAGGATACTAAAACAAAAGGAACATCTAATATTTCATGTGACAACTTCTTGGTATACTTTCAACCAAGCTATCCAATAAATTTTTTTTCTGGTCGTGAATTGTGGTCGTCAATAACTTCTCGTTATCTGATCCTATGGGATTCGTATAAGGCGACCTGGGAGGAGCATGGTTGAAGATAATCTTGATTTCCAATTTCTTCTATTATCACCGCAACTTAATGTGGTCTCGCATTATCATGAAAAAATAACTGAGTGTAATACTAAATCGGTATAATTCTAACTGCATCTCCTCGAAAAAGGTGAATTTCTTGATGCAAAAAGGAAAATAGATATATCCATATTCATTGTCGTCTTCTGTCTGAGAGCTATACATCGTGTTTCTCCATTCACTACGCCAGTCTTGGTGTTCTAATGCCCAAACTAATTTTTATAACCTATGTGCAACTGTGTTGTTAGGAATAAAATAGTCTTCTTCCTAAAATTCTGCAGGTATTATGACGATTTATGGAAGTATCAAGTGATGATCATCAATGGCGGTTGTTACTTTGTGTATTCCAGTTCTTGAGCTTATGGCAATCGTTTTAGTTTCCTGGAATCCATTGAGCACACTCGAAATAACAGATTACGATATATTTGTCTGTGTTTAGCCCCTTTGTGAGTAATCCATTGGTTCGAGAAGGTTTTTTAATAGTTAGTTTTCTCTTAAATAACCAAGTAAAATATTTAAAAATCTCAGCAATTCAATATTTTTATACAAATGAAAATATTCGCAAAATGCATCACCAGAATAAAGCTCGTTCAATTTCCCTTTAAAATACCAAATTTCAATAGAAAATTTCAAATAGATCGATTTAGGTTTGGATACAGGCCAACAATATCCTCAACTTTTGAATAGGTGTAGATATTAACATAGTAGTTATTTATCTTTGAGCAATATCATAGGAATGCAACATTCAAGTAATCATTAAAACCGTTTGGAAAAAAACTGTTCTTCACCTACATAATGGGTATTACAAAATTAACGCAAGATTTGAATTATATAGGAAACATATTGTTTAGTCTTTTTATTGTAATTTTTTCGTTGAATCCATAAGATGGGATTATTTATCGAGTACCACATCGGACAATTAGTTTCCACGGCTTTGCATATACATACGCACTCGTTTGCCGAAATTTCTGCATAAACGTAGCTGAATGTCGTTGATGCAACGTTAAATCTTCTCGTTTAATGCACGAATGGTTGTGGGCTTGTTGACATTGACCTGTGAAATTGAATTCTGTTAAATCACATGATCTACGGGGGCAATTATGATCATCGAAACGAGATAGTACACGACCTGAGAATGCAGTAATTGAAGTGTCTTGTGGGGGCTGTATGGCATGTGGTACCGTCTTGTTGGAACCCTATATTGGCCACATCAATATCATCCAATTTCGACCAACAGCACTGCGTTATCATGAGGCTGCTTTACAAGCATGGTATGGTCCAAAATTCACACCAAACAGATATGGATGTACTTATTTTTCGATAAGCACGTTTGGTTTAGGTTATCAAGGTGGACACGGCCTTCGTCGCTTACGATGATTTTTTTTTTAAATTCGCATCCATTTGTTGATGCTCAATAGATATTTAATAAACTCTCTTGGCTGTGCATGGTCATTACGCTTCATTCGTCTTCAATTGTTGTGTTTATTGAATTTTGTAATCATGGAGATGCTGATCTATAGTGAGTATACGCTTCTTGAAATTTGCAATCTCACGTACTGCTTCGATATTGACATTTCAACTTTTTTTTGAATGACCAGTATATTTAGCATCGGATCCTATCTCCCGGAATCCAATTAATCTCTTCATAGTTGAAGAAGTTGAAACACTATTCCGACCATATTTTGTTTGGACTTTTTGAACTGTGGCGGCCAAGCTTACATTATTTTTCAATAAAACTAACCCCAAACTGTCAGCTGTCGATTTGTATTTTATGGTTATCAATATTTCAGTACATAAATGGCGGCAGATGTAAATCTTGCCTTATTTTTGGAACACACTTTATTTCTAATAATTTATTAATAAAACATGTTTCAATGGTCTGAAAAATTCACCAAAAATGATTATTATTTGCGGAGGAAAGGGTGGAAGCTAAGTATAATTGTGTAATATAAAAATTTTCTACCTTTAGCAGCTTTATTTAACCTTACCTTTGTTAAAAGACGAACGACTCAAAATTTTCTCTTTTCTTGTTAAGTATTTGTCCAATAATTCTTTATGTTTTGTCTTAGCGACATCTAAAAGTTTTTTAGGGCTCGATTCATTGAAATTGTTTCTCGCTTTCAATAATTTAGCTCCGTTCTCTTCCCACATACGATCTAATTTTTCTTTCTGTTCTTTCAATACATTCAACATTCTGAAATTTGATAAATGTTGAGTAGCAAACTTTTTTCCAAGTTGAAAATACTGTCTGATCAAAAAGCAACGACTTTTGTTAGATTTACAAATAAATGTTGATGATAAAATTTTGTGAAACTTGAATGCGATAGGTAGTTTTTTCTAATATAGCTACGATTATGTCTATTTATAAGGAAGACAAATGCATTCGAAATGTTTGTGCAGATATTAACAACACTTGATTTACCAAAGCGGATTAGTATTTGGAAAGTAAAAAGCAGTGGTAACAATTTCAAGGAAATTAGCTTCCAACACGATGGTGCAAATTAGATTTATTCAAAATAAGTTTTTGGAGATCAGGTACGTAACAGAGTAGCCAATATCTGCAGATTTATCACTATTAAACAGGATATCTGCAAACCATTGTGTACAAGGCAAAATCTAATAATCGATAAGAAAGGAAGAATAGAATATTGGTAACAAAATTACAAACGAGTGCCAGCAAGTTTTGTAAATTACGCGAGAACAAAAGCGATCGTTTCATAAGGTGTTTATGTACAACGTTTTATCTAATTCTTCGATTTTATAATATTTAACAGTATATTCAACTACAATGGAAACATAAATGTGGAATCAAATGGTGCATTGGTATTGGTATTGGTCTTGAAGTATTGTTACTATCGAAGCAAACAACGATTTTGCAAAATAAGTGGAAACAAGTCAGAACTAATTACTTGAAATGTCGATATCAAGAAGTACACTATGCTTTTGAGTTGGCTGAAGAAATGGTCAGCGGGATACCATCGGAGATTTTGACGAAGGAGAATGTAGAAATATTAGTAATGAGGCTGAAGCCAAAATGTTTCCATTTGAAAAAGTAATACTCAATTGACGATATGTTTATAATTTATTATTGAATAAATCTGTTCTTTGGGTCGCAATAGGGATTGCGGGAGTCTGCAGGAAGGCTGAACTGACGTTTATACGAAAAGGAGAGTTCATTAGAAAATAAGAGAATTTCAGAAAAAAATTATCGGTCAAGCTCCTGGCGTACATGTAGATATCACAGCTTAAGATAAAATTAACATTAGACAAGAAGTTGAAGAGAATATTTCAATGTTTATGAATCTTAAAATCCTATTGAGTTGAAATAAAGAGTTAATTGTCAGTTTAAATAATGATATAATTGTTAGTTTTCACAGTAATTGATATTATTCTTGGAAACATAAATAGTTATTTACGTTAATGTCCGAGAAGTGATTTAGTAAGGTACGAGATAGATATCTCAAGAATATGTCGAGTACAGTAATTATAATTTCACGGACGTATAAATATCGTAATATGTTTTTTATTTCATAATGTTTTCGGTTTTAAATAAAAAGAAAAATAACATTAAAATATGAAATGTCAAATTTCATGAAAAATAGCTCCTTCGATTATTCTCTTTAGTATTTAGAAAAATAAAAATTAACAGAAGTCACTAAAGTAACATTGTGAAAAAAAAACGCAGAATTGGAATTGAGAGAATTTAAGAGTACTGTAAAGTACAAGGATACCGTAAAGTACCTTTTTCCGGCCTCAAATTAGTACTGTAAAGTCAACAGTTCAGTATGAAAAAAGTTTTTTAATGTGTGACATTTCATAGCTGGATTTGAAAAAATTGTTTAGCTGATTATTTTTCTTATAAAATTATGAATTACATATTGATATTTCCCTTAAATAAATAAAATCTAACTGTGGAATATATACTACACTACCGGTCAAAAGTTTTTGCTTTCCCCATAATCCATTTATTAATTTCCAAAATAATACGCTGTCCGCATGTTTATATTTTTTCAGTGAGTGCGACAAATTGAATTTTTAAGTACAGGCTAATTTGTTTATTATTAATATGAATTCTTCAGTATTTATGTATGTAGTTTACTCTCATTTAGCCCTGTGAGACGCAAGAACGTGCTGTAATTTATATTTTTTTCACAAAACATATTTTTGTTTCAAACTAAGTAGAATCAGGGAACTATCGGTTAGAATTCGTACATAAATCGCAAGTCTTCATAGTCAAGGCTAAAGTACCATTGCTTGTCACCGAATTATAAATACCTCGACATACCTTGGACTACAACGTGAAAAAATATTCATCCACCAGAATCTTTAACGATACAAAACGTTCTACAGTGAGAAAGAGATTGAGAGAAGCTCGCTTTTTTAAAAGGGCGTCATTGAAGGAACTTCTCTTAAGTCAAAACAAAATGGAGAGGTTGAAGTATACTAAATAACATGAAAATCATGAAGAGAGAGATTTTCATGGAGTGATGAATCAAAATTTAAGGTTTTTGGGTTTAGTGTTCAAAGGAAGAATGGATGTGTGATTCCTACTGTAAAAGGCTCGGTGAACATGATTTGGAGGAAGGACGATTGGAGACATGATAGAAATTGAAGTGATTTTATACAAACTAGGCTATATAAAATGTTAAAGTAAAATGTAGTACTACCTGATCGGCGAAAAATTTCTCTTTCAGTATGGAAACCACAAGTTGTACAAAGAGTATTTGAAAGAATTGGAAATGAAGGATAAGAACTGAAATTATGCTCTGGCCGTCACAGTCACCCGACTTCAACCCGATTCAATTATTGTGGGATAAATCGGACAGAGAATCAAATAGACGGCGATTCTTTTCAAAAGAGGGTTACATGAATAGATCAGAAATTTAAATATGCAACAATTTACTATATTCATATCTATATATGTTCTTCAAAATATGAAAATTGATCGTATTGTTTTTATTTGTTGTATATAGCGCAAACTATAGGATGGGCAAAAGCTTTTAACCGATAGTGTGAGCAAAGTGTACGATTCAAAAATATGTCGATAGGTTATCCCGAAATGACTTCTTATCGAAATTCCAATGGCCTGCATTATCTGACAAAACTTCTGTTAAACATTTTTTAAAAAACATGATAGTAGCAAGTTACGCTACTTTATGGGCCCACTGTATGTGAGCATGTAAGAAATTGCGATTGTTTAAAATCAAATTGTCGAGTTATTGATATTATTCCAAATCACAGCCCTATACCGTATAATAAATGATTCAAAACGATTGTTATTTCCACTTTATTCTTTGCAGTCCATTCAATTTAAAGTGAATAATTAGATATTTAATAAATATGTGTCATCTAAGACAACTGAAATACATTTTTCAATACCACCATGCTGTGAAAAATGTGTTCGCTATCTCACAAAAAGGAAAATGATTTTCTAGAGGAAATTTCAAGAGAATGTGACGTTCGATCCCTCGAAGATTTGACACCTCTCATTTTAAAAATGATTAATGATCGATAACAAGCAAATTGCGCGTAAAGTTAAAAAGAATGGGTTGAATTACCCAATTCCACGAATGTGAGAATAAAGTACTATTAGACGAGCTTTCATATTTACGTTTTATGAGCTGAACAGAATGAGGGAGCTATGAGATAAATTATTACAACAAATATTATTGCATCATAATTTGAATATGGATTATTTGAAAACAAAACATTAATATAAACTAGTAATAATAATAAACTTGTCTCATAACTGGTTTTCTAGTCTCGCTTTGTTAAATACGGGTAGCCGCAAAGCATGAGTGTGGATGCGATTGGCATCGCGGTTCGTTCCATGGAAATTGTCGGTGAATGACTCGCAGGCACGAGGAGTTCTCGAACACTACAAGACTTGCTCAGTAGCTCAGTAGCAATTGACATGGACGGTTGGGTTTTCGACACCACGATTTTGCATACAAAATGAGTACCTGAGTGTTTTCACTGTTTGTACCTACTAAAAATAAACTTGTATGTAATGTAAACAGTTGAGTTACTCGAGAGAATGTCAGTTCTACAAAATAGTTTGTGGGTTTCATTGAGTATATATTCATAGCTGACCATCAGTTACATATCACAATAAATCGATTAGGTCTCGAAATGAAATTAGCGAATACAAATGTAACGTACAAGATATACATATAAAAAAATGTAACACTAGATATAAAAGAAGAGAGAATATACCTAAGAAAACTGATTAATAGATGGGTCTAATTAGCACTGCGTCTATCCAGAGGAACACAATTATATTCAACTCGAGAATGCCACTTCACCTCAAGATAATAATTTTTAACCAATACCTATTACCAGTTCTTATGTATGAATGCGGAGCAAGATTTAAAGTGGTTCCATGATATTAAAGAATTAGTAGCATGAGACCGACAGCAAACAATGGGCTCAATTTAGTGATGATATAAATCTCTAAGAGAGGTTGCCACGTCATAATCATTTGAATTAGACTGTAGATAATTAGGATAATATCATACAACTGTATGCTTCCTGGGGTTGAGATCCTTTTGGTGAATGAATCCTCATTGTCTTTTTATTCCTCACTCTCACTAATTATTCTGTCTTCTGTCTTCTCCTTCCAACACTTGATTTGATCTGAGCTTTTCCCTCATAGATTTCTGCTTTATTTCGTAAGTTCCACGTTGCTTGTATTCATCTTGATCAATCCTGATCAGTCCTGGTATTGTTCTAATTGTTTCCTTTTACGTTATTTTTAACCACTGATCTTTTCTTTTTGACATTGTCATCGTTTTTATACCATTAATTATTTTGTAAATATTTATTTAGCTCTTTTTATTCAGTATTTTGCTTTTCACTTAACTAGGAATACCTTTCAAAAAAAGAAAACATACAATTACTGTGTTACTGTTAATGTAAATCGAAGGACTGAAATCTTAAATGAATCACATTTGTTTAACAATGTCAAGTTTGTATCCAAATCTTGTGAATGCCGCAATATTTCAAGATCTATTCCTCCTTTGTATCCATTAGATGAAACCAAGTAAGCATTGTTGTCTTTATTCAGTCAATCGAATTCAGACGATAGGTTTGATTTGGCTGTTGCAATGATCTGTTTATTTTCTTGTTCTCTATATTCCTCGGTCTGTTCCGTTGTCCTTTGTATACCTCAATTTCCTTATATCATAACTCTTTAACCTTCTATCACATCTTCTCTTTTTAAACATACTTCTCCCTTCAAGTTTTTAACAAGGCTAGTTACAATCGCTTCAATCGCGCTATAAGCGTCTTCAGCAGATAAGTCAAAATAAGAGTCAAATTATTTTCTACTCCCATGTTACTTTTTGTAATAAACGTTACATTTCTTAACTAAAGTAACTTTTAGTAACCAGATCAAAGTTAGTTAAATATAATGATGGAATTAAGTTACAGTAACTTAGTTACATTCATGTAACTCAGGTACTTCCATGTAACTCACTTACAATTTACTTCTAGTGGCGGATTAGGATTTTTTATAGACGTCCAATGTTGTCGAAAACAGTTTATTCCACATTAAATGCTTATGAATCCAAAAAACGAGACTTTTGGGGCTCACAATATGTGAGACGTATAAATTCCTGATCGACTATTAATTCCTAAAAGTTTTCACATTTGTTATATTGAACATCAATATGCAGCTAACAAATTATTGTATTAAAAGTGAAATTTGAAACAGTAACTAACAACTGCTTTGTGTATATTACAGTGCTATCAAGAAGAAACAAGACATTCCATAACTGTCCTTGATAACAGTCATTCATGAAGCTGGAACTATATAAATTATAAGAATTAATGATGTCAGAAAAGTTTTAATCTGGATACATTAGCAAAGAACTTTGTAATGGGAGTTTACAACAATGTAGTACAAAAGTTGATAGAAGTTTATTCAGAGCTTTGAGTTATTGAGCGATTTTAGCCTATAATTCTGATAAAATAAGATCGAAATCTGGAGGTATTTTCACGAAACTACAATGTAAAATCAAGTTTTGCCAGATGCATGTCAAATTATCGAGAAAAATCTTCATCTCCACTCAAGTTTAATAATAGTTGGAAATAGAGCTCGAATCAGACAAACGTAGATAAATGAGTTAAGAGTTTCAAATATAAATTAATGGTGTGACAGTGAAGCTTATAAATAAGTTAGATAAGAATATGCCGTGTTTTTGAATTAAGTATAGACTAAATAACTCATAGAATACGATTAATGAAAATATAGTTCACAGTAATTGCCTTTGTTCGCAATACTATTACGAACAAGCTCGCAAAATGGTTCCTTAGTTAATGAAAATATAGTTCACAGTAATTGCTCGCAAAATGGTTCCTTAGGCCGTCCCTGTCCAGCTACAATGGAATTTTTAAATGCGACGAATTCGCGTGGCGCCTAGTTTTTATAAATGACAGACGCGCCTTTGGTGAACTTTTGATTAGAGAAGGCGGTTTATTACAGTATTTATTTTGATTAATTTCTGGGAAACTCTATTCATTTCCTGTGCTTCTTTTTGTTCTAGAACTCTGCAGAATTCTATTTGTGGTATATAAATAAGTTTACGAAGCGCAATAAGTTAGTTTTAAATAAGTAGTTGTAGTTAAGAGAACAAATTAGTGAAAGTAAATTCAGAAATTATTGAAGTGATATTTATAAGTAAATTAGTATAAGTTAAGTGTCTACATCAATTGAAAATGTATAAGACAGTGTTAATAAATACGAAAAACATTGAAATACTAAATTATTATATCATATGGGCACAAAAGCTCATAAACTTATGGTTTAGATACAATTCATAGATGGCGTACCAATGAAGCTGGAGTTAATATATTCCGAAAATTATATCACTCGATAAGATTCCAGGAACATCGATAATTATCAAGTTGATAATAGCCATTCTATGGGGAAAGAATACTATATTTTATTCTCGACTGATAAATAAATAAACTTCAGAATAAATTCTGCGAATGTCAATATACTGTAAATATTATTGAAATAACCACAAAAATTCCAAAAAGGCATTATATCAATTAATTGGGATTGAAAAATGTGAATAATATTGTGAACTTTGAACATACGTGACGATGTGGTGAATAATGAAACATTATCTTCAAGTGGATAAAAAGTATTATAGTCAATAAAAGTCAGAGAATACAACACACTGCAATACATAGATATTTTGTGTATTTTATTTTTCAGTCATTATGTGGCATTTTATAACAAATTATATCTAAAAGTTTGTTGATGAAATTCTGTGAACAATGTACTTACATACCTATAAAAATATTTCGCCAAAATTAATTTTGCTCCTTAATGACCCAAATAACCGCATTTGCCAGAAAATAAATTGGATGAATCCGGAATGTAGAAGAGAACAAACAAAGAAGGTATGCGAAAACACTAGCAAGTAACGAAAAGGTATGAACAAAGGGCTACTCAACACCTCAGCATAAGGTTGATAGTCATTAAAAAGCGACTAAGAGCCTAACTTCGCAGGAAATTTAGCGAGTCTGAGAAGAAAATAAAACGTGCGTTTCGCGATCGAAGACATACCGGATGAAAATGAGACGATAGTTTCTACAATCCCTGCATAATAATGAATTGACAGATACGAACTCGATCTCAAATTGTGAAAAATGATTTCTTTCTGGAGCAAATAACTTTGGTGCTATTTCATATTGTGTGTTAGTGAACCCTTATATCAAGTTTCAGTCATTCATTGTCTTGAAGTACTAGTTGTATATTATTTAATTCATACTCGTAAGTACGACGACATACAGAAATAACAAGAAGTGAAATTTGTCTTTACTTTGTTGACAGGGCAGAGTAAGGAGTTATTTTAAAATTAGGAATTCTCATGAATGAATAAACTGAATGATTGATAATGAGTTTGAGCTAATTTTCTGTTAAATGTAGCAATAAACTATTGATCATAAATCACTTAAACTTAAAAGATGATATTGCAAGCCTAGAAGATTTGATTATTAGAAAAGCAGAGTTAGGACGCTACGTAGCAGCGAGTTTCTACAGAAGCTTCAAATGAAAATCATCAGAAAATATTTGACTACACTTATTGACCCGACAATAAAAGCAGTATGAAGATTATGCAAGAATGATCTATATTCTCATATTTCCACGCTTTAGAAACGTCGGATGTGATGGCATGACCGAAATATGAAAGGATTCTTACATCTATCTAAGAATGTGGAGCTAGAAGATATGCTGAAGAATAAACTGAGTAGCTACGTGTATTATGTCACCAATGATAAGCATAATATATCTTCATTTATTTTTTACTTCTATAGACGGAAATATATTCACTTTGACTCCCTTTCTGACGTAACTAAATCTTGTACCTTATGTGAACCACTTTCAGTCTGATAAGACTTCCAACTTCTAAATAAATTTAAATAGGAGCTTTCTAGTAGTAATAATGTATTACAGTGGCCCTATAATAGCCTGAATTGGGTTTGAGGAACAAATTTCTTTCGTGAATTTGTGATATTAACGTGGGTGTGGCGTGAGTTTTCACTAGCGCCTCTTTGTTCTGGCTTAATTTTTTATGATGCGAAATTTAGGTGGACATGTGCGGATGTGAAATTACTTACAAAGGTGACGCTATGACAATTGATTGTACGGTTTGAAAATGGCGACATGGGGATTTGTGACAAACTCGTCGTGGACACTTAGTACAAATCGATGAAAATTTGATATTTTACCATCTGAGGAAGTTTGCGCAAAAGGCTCGATTTGTCCTTCCACCGTGACAATGTATACTCAGTCAGCTGGTTCAACAGACTTTGGCTAAAAACGAATGCTTATTTACGGATCATACTTTTCTGACTTTGCATCGTGTAATTTTTTTTTGGTTTCCTCACAAGAAAAGAGGGGCCACAAAATCAAAAACGAAGAACGACTTATCATCCATCGGTGGAACAAATCTGTTAGTTATAATCATAGACCCATGTGTACCCTTTGTGATTGTTGGGTTTTATTATTCATGTACAAATTTTTAACACTCTTATCCATTTCTAGCTTTTTCCATAGCCTCTCTCCATGATATATTTTCTTCTTCTAAAATTGCGGCAATTGTGTTTTCCCTCGGTTTCCTGGGCGTCCTATTGTTCTCCATTTCATAAAGGTGTCTAAATCATCTAATCTGTTGTTCCCCAATTGTTTTAATCAAATATTCTACATTCAAGTCGTCTCTTATCGTTTCGTTTCTTATTCGATCTTCTTGGTGACACCTTTGACTCTGCGTAAGTACTTCATTTCACCTACTTGAGTTTGTAAGTACTTAGCTTTCGAAATCATGTATATTGTCGTAATAGATACACGTCCATTTTGGTGCTTCTTGTTATTTTTTTTTCTTTCTAGAAAATTTCTGTTCAACGCATAATAAAGTTCTATTGCGGCGCTTTTTCAGCGTGGAACTCTTTACTTGTTCCAGTTGTATTCTGTCTATTTTCATTGAGGTCTTCTTCTGATTTCCTCACTACCATTATTTGCTCTATATTCATATTCACCTTTTTCAATTTTGATGCTTATTTCCATGTTAATAAATCATTTCTCTTCATTTTTAGTGAACAATACCAAATCGTCGGCGAAAACACATTCAGAGATTCCAACTATTTTCATGTTTCTGTATATCCTACTTGTATCATTTTTCTTCTCACTTCTTTCAATACCATTATTTTTCCTCATCTGGTTCCTAGTTGTTTCATATCTACTTTTAATATTGTTTCTAAATTTGACTTCAATTTTTTGTTGTTGTATTCTATATTGTGTTTCTTCTAACACTATCAAACGCTTTTTGGATGTAAAGTATATTTTTTGATTTGTTTTCTGTTTTTTTTTTTCTTCTCTATCATCTGTCTCAATGTTAATACATAATCTTGTTCACTTTTTCTTTCTTCAAAGCCGCTTTGTAATTCCTCTAATTGGTTGTCTTATGATTTTCCTCAGTCTGTTAGTTAAGATACTCTAGTGGACTTTCCGCACCGCGCTTAACAATGTTATGACCCTATAATTATTGCAGTCTGTTTTGTCTATTTCAAAAAGTGGTAGAATTTTACCTATTACCTAATTTGTCGTAATTTCTTCTTCCATTCATGTTCGCTGGAAAATTTTCATAGCACGCTGCTTTACGTCTTTTGAACATCTGCACGCCTCGTTATTTTCGTTATTTTGTAAAAATCAAATATATTATGGTTCAATTTAGGAATTGACTCTGATATGGATAAAATATTCCTTTGCAGGGTGGTGATTATTAGGATGGTTTCTTTTCATGTGACACTCTCCTGCATTGTGTGCTTTGAGGAAACAAATTGTCTCAAACGAACCAAACAGCTTTTGGAGAGTAGTAGTAGAGTGGAGAAAAATCCTGCTTTTAAAATAACTTGGATGATGATTTTGATTTTTAATACAAAAACCAAAAAACTAAAGACCTAAAATTTCAATTGATGATGACAATTAAAAACGAGAATGTTGCCCTTATTTCTTCGTGATATTTATTTTAGTTAATAATTTCGACAATTTAACCTTTGCTTATGGCTTACATTTTTTATGGAAATTTTATGGGAATTGCATCATTTATCTCTTTATAGTCATAGATATTTTAAAATTGGTTTGTAGGTTGTTCAAACAAATTATGAATATGTTTCTATTAAGAGAATTTTTTTACAAGGGGCTATTATACATCGATGGTGTATCGGTATGGGTATCGAGAACCAAAAAATTTTGGTATCGACAAATCTCTAGTAGAAACTATAATTTTATGACACGAGAGTTGTTGTTTACCGCCATTATAGTAAATTTTGTAGCTAATTATTTGTAGTTTTTAGTAAAGCACTTACGTTTTCTAGTTATAATCAAAACACTTAATAGGAATTCCATTATTTGGGAATAATTTTTTGTCTTTGATTATGTATAAACTTCAGCACATGATATTCCATACTAAAGCAATGATATGCTACAATTTATACAGCTAAAAAGCTAAAACTCTAGACAAAATTTATTGAGAGACTAACTTCGATAACATAAAGACTACATTTTATGTTTATGGTATAAACAATTTTCCGACGATCCATAAAATTCACCACTTTGCAGAATAAAATAATGAATTTGTGTAGCATCAGGAATTTTTATTAGAATCAATATCATGATAACTGTTTAAACTCCTATGAATGAAGTTGAAACCGCTGAAAGTAAGTATATTTCATAACAAATATAATAAATTAAACTTAATAATATATATCTTATGATATAGTATATGATATAATATACATAAGGGAAAAGTAGTTTCATCATATTATGATGAACCAAGTTTCTCTCCAGAATTTCTTATGTTTTACAAAGTCAAATATACTTACCGAGATGTTAAATTATGATGATCGTTGTCTTTGGTATTTCTCACTTTTTCTATAGTTTTAACATATGGAAACATATTTTTTGAAGGTGCAACCATAAGTTTTTTATTAGAGGTAGAAGTCTTCTGCATTGAAGGTTTATGATCGAATTTGGAAAACAACGAAGAAGAGCTTGCTCCAATGCGATCTTCTACTTTAACTAACTGTTCTTCGTTTTCTTCTCTCTCATTTATTTCTCGTTTTTTTAGCTCCTTATATTCATTGCAAGTGATAATGTCAAGTCCCAAGTTCCTCGCAGTCTTTTGCATCAATTCAATATCGATATCTGCGATAGATGTAATAAATATGTATGGAAAAATATACTAAAGAAGTTAGTGAACGCTTAAAGTCTGTCACGATACAAAAACACAAGTCCTAAGAAATGTTTACAAAAAGTAAAATGAAAGATAGATAGATGCTGAGCATCATTTAACATCAAGAAAAATATATATACGTAGTTATTGATCTGAAGAAATAGTTTCAAACTTTGTTCTATTTGAGAAAGGAATATCAGCTAAATATGTTTTTTTAACTGCATTTTTTCACCCCATTCACTAAAATAAAAAAGTTTATATATCGATGCATAATTACGACAGGGGTTTCCTTAACTTATTATTCATTCAAGATCGGAGAAGTGAATAGGTAATAGTAAAACACGCATCAGGACTGAACTATTATGTTAAATTGAAGACAGAATAAAACGTTTTCTAGAAACAAGCTTCTATTATTTGTTCAAAAAATGAACTAAATACTTCAATAAGTTCATAATTATATATTTCTAACACTAAAACTTTACACCTTCATTATTAAATTTTCCTGTTTTTAGCATAGTCCCAATTTTATGAATAAAAGCGTGTTACATTGTGATAGTTAGAGGAAGAAAAATGCTGAACGTTCTTAATTATACCATCAAAATGTAACAAGCTTTTAGTTATAAAATTAGGACAATGATAAAAACGGAAAGAATCAATAATTAAGGTATAAAGCGCTATATTTCTTATCAGAGTTGGTTTATTTTGAACTTCTCAGTATTTTTAGTTCGAGATCCACTATTTTTTTTTTAATCGTTGCCGCTTGTGGACAATGCTTTCATGAGCAATCTTCTCCTGTCAATTCAATTTCAGTTTCTCTAAACGTTGTTCTCTTTGTGTAGTAGTTTATTTTGCATTCATATTGTTCCCACGGTCCACCCCACAGTGGTCCATTGAAGACGGATAAAGACTTCAGTACAATAGGGTTCATCCTGGTACCCTGAAGCGCAACGTTAGCGAAATGAAATGTATACATCATCGTACCATTTATCACGTGCCCACCTTGGTTGGATTTGCATATTCACGCCGACCAAGAGACAGGTCAAGATAAATCAAACAAGCCCAAACTCGATGGGGTTGCGTCGTTCATTCAATTACGGAGTTCCTATGGCAATATTCCCCATAATAACACCAGTAAGTGGACCAAATTGAACTTGCAAGATTTGATTACACACAGCGGGACAGGTGAATCTAAATAAGAGTACAAAGTAGGGGTTGCGTCGTTCATTCAATTAAGGAAGTCCTTTGTTTGTCTGCTCCATCACAAGATCCTGGGTACCATCTAGTAAAGTACTTGTCAAGACGAATCAAATGCGCCCAAACTCATTGGTTAGAGCTTTTTTAATTATGGAGTTTCTATTATCATCTTTCCCATCATCAGATTAGCTAGATGTCACAATAATATTGCATTGTAATCCGATTTATAAAAGAATGCGAAGTTTTAGCTAAATCGGAGATCGGGAAGCGGATTAAATTCAACTTGCAAGATTTATTTGCACACAGCGGGACACGTGATACTAAATAAAAGATTGTAAAAAGAAAAACCTTGAAAGAGAAAGAGAGTAGAAGTATAATATGATGGATTTTCGATAATAAATATTTGAAAAAAATTGGTAAATTCTGATAGAGCTAATAATTGCAAGTAATAGCGTCCGAAATTTTTCATCTTCTTGAACATAGTTCATACTAATACGTTTAATGAAACTCTTATAAATTGTTCATTGTCGTAAAGCGAACTTTTCTTCTGATAAACGATATGCTTTCATGAATATTTGACAGAATGTAATAATTTATGTATTTTAAGTTTTATCCCACTACTACCACACTCACTATATTCATTTCATTTCATCATAAATCACATAAAATAATAGTTCTTATCTTCTTATTTCTCTGCCTTTATATTCTAAATATACTTTTTCAGCTTTTTCATCCTTAATCTAAATCATTCTCAAAGACCAATTGTCCTAAGATTTATAATAAAAATTTTATTTTCCATATTTTTCACTTCTTTTCAAATGAAGTGTTATTTTCAAAAAAACGTTTTCCGACTATTTTTTGTTTATTTTCTATTTATTACTTTCATTAGTCCAAAAATAGTTTGGGAGAGAAACATTTTTTTTCAGAATACGTTTGTTATGAGATTCGATCTACAAATCAAAGGTTTGTTCA
Organism: Diorhabda elongata; assembly: GCA_026230145.1. Classification (NCBI taxonomy): domain Eukaryota; kingdom Metazoa; phylum Arthropoda; class Insecta; order Coleoptera; family Chrysomelidae; genus Diorhabda; species Diorhabda elongata. The sequence goes on from CM047926.1 coordinate 46,605,427, forward strand.
AAGGCGTTCACGAACCATTCAGCTATTTCACATTTAAAATACCATTTGGCTGAAGGCTAATAAGCAAAATTTATTTCATTCAAAATCTCCATGAAATTTGATGAATTAAGTAAATTCATTGAATCGGATATTAAAATAAAGAGAGAGAAAATATGCGAAATAGTTTAATTGAAAAATAGTGAAAATTTCATTCTAAATTCCAACCAAACAGACAGACAAAGTTAGAAGATAATTAGAATTTGTTATTGGGTAAATTCTATTATAAAGTGTAAAGTATGGGAGCTAATGACACATGTGTCATTTAAAAATACACAATTTTATAGTTTCAGTTAATCAATGTGAAAATTCCATTTTACTAGATCTCTCTAAATATATTGAACAAGGAGCTCCAGAGAACTAAATTACTTCATGTAGTTGCGGATACTTACAAATTTTTAGGCAGAATTTATTTCTTGTTCGACCGTATCTTCTATGGCCAAAGGTAAATTTACCTCATTCAGTGAATAAGAAAAATGATCTGATCTGGATCGTCTAGTGGCATCTTCATAAATCTAGTCTTTTTATAAGGAATGGAGCTGGGGTTAGAATGATGGTAATCGTGGAAGTTGCATAGTTCCAAGAGAGGAATTCATCAATGAAAAAATCAGTAATCAATGGAATACTGATAAGCGCCCCGACTGAATACCAACTGTAGAGGTATTTGGATTTTGATAGATTCCCAATAACCTGATAAATTTACGATACAAGATTCGATGCAGCACATTCATTATACTGAGAACAGTCAAGAATATGCTAAAAAAATAAGAAACTTCAAAGAAAAAAGGTATTGGGAGCAAAATTATGATTCAACCAGCTAGTAAATAACAATCGAGTGGTGTATTACGAGGATGTATTGATATCTAGTTAGCCTAGACCAGTTCCATGCATAAACATAATATTGCGTTACCATAGCAACGAACAATAACTTATTCGAGGTGTTAGTGTAAAGTTTGATATCAAAAAAGTAAACCAGAGTTACGCAATAAATTAAAAGAAAAAAAAATGTACACCGAAATTGTGAAAATCGAAAAAGTGGAGTATCCAGCCGTCATCAATTACCTGTATTTAAAAGGGTTAAGACGTAAGCAGATTTATGAAGATATGCTTAATACCCTTAGTAATAAATTGGATAACAAGCTTCAAAAGAGGTAAATTTTCCATTGATGACCGATCGAGAAAGTCAGTTTCTATGTCAGTCCCCGAAAATATCGATGCAGTTCATGACATGATTTAATCAGACCGTCGAATTGGGCTAAAACGAATATAAAACGGATATTTGAAGCACTGAATATTTCATACGAATGCGTTCATCATATAATTCAAGTCAATTTGGACATTGCAGCAAAATGGATCTCCAAATGTTTGAATGTTGATCAAAAGATGCGAGAGTTCTTAAACCGATTGTTACTATGAATGAGACTTTGGTACATTTCTTTAATCCATAAAGAAAGCAACAATCGATGGAATGACGACACTCTGCTGGAAAAGTTCTTGCACCAGTTTTTTAGGATTGCCGTGGAGTAATCATGATTGATTCTTTACTTTATGGTAGAACAATTACTGGAGATTATTATTCGACATTACTGACCACTGTACGAGAAAAAATTAAAGAAGAAAGCTATCCAAGGGTGTTTTGTTTTTGTAGGACAACGCCCCTGTACACAAATTTCATGATGCCATTAAAAAAATTCGTGATATAGGGTTTGAATTACTATAGTACTCCCCTTATTCACCAGATTTGGCTCCGTCCGACTATCATCTCTTTCCTCAATTGAAAAAAAGTTGAAAACGTCGTGAATTTTCTTCCAGCGAGGAGGCAATAAAAGCTGTGGAGGCCTTGTTTGCAGAGCAAGAAGAAACATTTTTTTGAAAGGTCTAGAGACGTTGCAAGTTCGCTGTATCCAACCAAATGTATCCAACTAAGAGGAGACTATGTTGATTAATAAAATATTTTTACATTGAAATTTTGTTTGGTTCTATAGTGGGCTAAGAATTTTTCAATATATCCTCGTACATCATATATCACCGATGAGAAGCTAAGAAGCATAGTTATAAGAAACAAATTTCAAGTTTCAAAGATGAGGTTGGGATTGATCTTAATGGAGCATGAATAGTTTGAGACGTAATACAAGTGATAGACTAAATAACTGCCAACAGTTACTTTTTTCAACGACTGCTGATTAGTAATAGTGAGATTTCCTATACCCTATCAAACTAATTAAACTTCGACTATACTAATAATATAGTATGCTATGTCACTTGACTGAATAATGTCGTTTGTTGAATTACGAATAGTATGAATTTTTTCTTTTCTTATCTCTTGATTTTTTTTTATAACGACTTGCAGCAATTTGCTGGGAAACATTCACCACCTCTGCGGAGTCCTGCTTTGCAGAGGGGCTCGGACGGCTGGAGTGTCCATCGTTCCTGGAACATACTTCATGAGTGACGGGCTATCAGTGGTTTCCTTTTACCTTACGTCTCCCTTCCCCTCTCGGGAATAGGAGTTCGGGTTCCTTCCTCTCTGCTGTCTTTGTCTTTCATCTTTTTTCTTGTTGCTGAGAATACTCTTAGCCATGTTCTGCACCGATTTCTCTTCTCTACAATGTTGTCTGGAGTGAGCTCGCATTCCAGCTATCTGCAAGTCCTGTCTCTGACCTCTCTCCACTTGTAGCATACGAAGATGGTATGTTCGGCAGTGTCTACGGCGGCACAGTATATACATCTATCCGTGGTTCTTTTCTGAACCTTTCGGCATAACATCGAAAGACGCCATGTCCTGTTAGGACAAGATCTCTTGATTGAACATAGTTTTCTGGTGAATATTCATTGCAATAAATCTCGTCTCTGTACAATGTTTTATTGTCTATTTTGGGTTCTATTTTAAATAAAGAAAGTTCAAACTACAACAAAAAATTCTACTAGATCCCAAGTACTGTAAGGTTCCTTTTAGAATCTGGTGTTAATGTTTTGCAGTATGTGATTATATTAGTGTTTGATAATATTATCTGTTTATCATTTGCACCATCCTTCACTAATTATAGCTCAGTTAATTGACGAAGTTCCTTAGAACGAGATACTGAACAAACTATTTACACTACCATCACACCAATACTCACAATTACACTGACAGACGCGTATTTCGAGAACCAAGTTATCGTCTTCAGAGACTAAAGGTGAATTGTTTACTGGTGTAGTGGTAGTATAAACAGTGTGTTCAATAATAACAGTCAACAACGGTTCAAAGAAATCCGACCTAGAACGACGTACTACAAGCAGACTTCGACCTTTTCCTTTTATCGATGTGTAGAAATGACCTGGATTTTATGTAATCCAATCCGTTTCAGTTTTTCTTTCTCATTCGAAATTGATATCTGATTTACATGAATTGAATTGTGTTATTATTATATTCTCCGTCCTAACTAATGTCTACTGCAGGCCCAGCAACCATCACTCCACTGTAACAACTTTTTGTGGTTTTTCGATTGTATTAATCACATTTTAATTAACAAATTGCAATACTACGGGTTCAGGCAAACACCTCTCGCATGATTTAAGTCATACCTTACCAACAGAAATCAGCTTGTATGAGTTGATACAACGATGTCTCCTTGCAAGCCAATAGAAGTCTCAGTACTAACCCCTATTTTGTTTCTTCTGTTTATAAACGACATCGCCTATCTAGACATCAGTGGTAAATTATGTCTTTTTGCAGACGATACATTGCGGCTTTTTTATTAAATAACACCAACACTGACGTCGTTGAATCTGTAAAATAGTACCTATTGTGGATAATTCCCTAAAATGGGAGTTATATCGCCGCCTTATCTGAAAAATTAAGTTCCTCCTGTTTTGCGCTGAGATCAGTTTTCAACGAACTGAACTTATCCACGTCCTCAAAGGTTTATTATATCCTTATTTAGTCGCATTTCCCATATGCCCCTTCTATCTGGGGTAAGTGTGGTACAACTCTATTTGACCGAATCTATAAACCAGAGAAGAAAGGGCTCATTACCTTACGATGCAAAAAAAATGCACAATCACTTGCCAATTGGAACCAATCGATCAAATCTTTTCCCGCATTTCGCATAGAGAGCTTACTTGATGGAAAGTGCCTTCTACTTTGTACACGACCTCTATTCGAATAATTCAGGGCATGCTGCAAACTGGTTTAATTTTGCTATGTACTAAGTACCTATTACTATTACTTATAATTATGTCATTCATTGTGGTTTTCTTCTATGTATTGAAATTTTATTTTATTTGTATATTGATTCAGCTTTTTTTTAATGGTCCATTATTTTTTATTACCTCCTGTCTGCAATTTGTGAAAATTTTTTGACAATAATGCATTTCTCTTTCTCTCTCTCTCTCTCTCTCTGTGTTTTTTAGGAGTGTATCTATATATAAGTCTTTGTTTTGACTGACATTATATTCATAATCAATAATAACGGATTTTTGAAATATATCGATTAATAATTTATATATTTAGATTCAACTGTAATCCTTATTTCTCAATGATTACTCTAAAATCGTGACAAAACTTTTGTTTACGTTGTCCCCAACGACATCAAAAGCTGTTTTTCTCTTCTCTTTTTCTATTTGCATACTCACCGTCTGCGTTTTTGTCCATGATACATTTACATATTTTGTGTTCTGGATCAAACTGGGCTCTGCCACCTGATCCTAAGCAAATAGTGTCACATTGCCATTTCAGATCAGGCAATTTATTGGCATTTTCATCCAGCACGAAAGTTAGCGAGATATCTGAAAAAAACGTGGATTAGATTTCTGTTGAAAATGATAAAAAAGTTTATGTGCGTATTTTCACTTGAAAATCCGACGAATGCTAAAATTAATCAAAACAAGTATCACAAATTATTTAGGAGAATAGAACGAGATGGACTGGTTTTTTGGGACAGCTTTAATAAAAATGAAAATGTATGCAGGTTGTTTCCATTATGAATGCGTCATCTCAAATAATTTTAGGTACATATTTATAATAACAATTGAGTCAAATAAAGAACAAAGAAAAAAGTATATACGAGAAACTAACAAATCATCAATCAGTAATAAGCTTGAAACTTTGATGGATTTGATTGCATTGAATCACCTAAGAAATTGGAAATATTTCCATAAACTTAGGGGCGGCTTGTTCCGAGTCACTTCGGTCTCTTAAACCTCTTATGAATTTCAAATTGCCGCAATTATTGAAGGAGAGAGTAAGTACAATGAAATTTATTGGCAGGATAGTGGAATAGGGAAACTAAGAAATTGTGATTTAACCAGGAAATGTTGGAAATTTAGAGAGCAGATCCAGCCATATCAGCATGTTTCACGTTGACATGTTAGAGATGTATATAAATATTTCTATAAAAATCGATGAAATTCCATTCAAAAATTATAATAAATAACTTATAACTTGATATGTCGTCAGACAAAAATTACAATATTTTGAAAACGTCAATATAAAATATTCCATCATTTTTTTACCACGAGAGCTATTCAAACGTAGAGTAAGTTTACGTTGGACTTTACGAGACGCTGGTTACATGGTGTATGCGGCGTCCAGTTATTACAATTTGAACATTTTCACTATCTCCTATTTATAGATTGTCAGACAAAATCACAACCCATTATATACAAATTTTCTTAAGAAAAAACAGAAATATGTTTGCAAACCTAGTCACCAGGAAGATTATAGCAGCTCATATTCTCGTACACACTAAACTCAGCGGTACTGATAAACTTTAGGATATAATGTCCAAACAAGCGTTGACTAAGTAACATCTATAACTTGGTTTTTGTAAGCCAATAATCCACAAAATGTGAAAATGTACTAGAGGACTCCCATCTCATCCAAATGAGAGGTTTTCCCTTATATTCTAGATCTTGAAACTAATTATATGAGTTAGTCACCAGGAATAATATGGTATTTTTTGTAATAAACAATTTTTTCCAACGTATCGCCATAGTACTGAAAAACTTAGATAGAAGTTCAAAATCAGCATCGAGGAAGTGACTGAAACTTGGTTTTTTCCAAACAATCACCGATTACATGTTGAATCCCCCTCAATAACTCTTTTATTCATTTACATGGCAAGTCTTTCCTTCGGCTCGGATGATATTCTGCTGTTTCCAACAAATAAGAACTGACGACAACGACGTGGGGATGTGAGTCCACCATACAAAAATCGCAGATGGTGTAACTCCATTTCTAAATTCACCGCTATGATGAATGTCTAACTTTTGTGAGAAGTAGATCATACAAATCTTTTTTCTAATTCGAGAATGTTACTTCCTGAATAGACCTAGTACATGAAGAAGGAGTAACTTCAACTTTCTAACAAATCTAATTGGTGATAAGTAAGTTCGGTTTTAGACAATAACAGACACTATTTTATGTCACTTTTTCATCCATATTTCAAATTTCTACGTTTGATGTATAGTAGGACAAACTTCTAGCGAGAATAAAATGAAAACTGTGAGCGAAAACTAATTCTAGACTAGCCAGAAATAGAAACATGAATTAACCATATCTGAATTATTTCATTTGTTAATTAGCGTAACGAAACATGTTTCATGCTTTAGAACGACTTACTATTGATGAAGTTGAGAGAGAATTTATTTTGAAATGATTATACAGAGTGTTCACAAGGTAACGTACATGTTGATATTTATGTTTGATTTTCATAATCATGTGAATCACAAATATAACTGTCAAGAGAGCATAAGTTTTTGGAATAAGTGATTAATAGAAACATTTGAGAAAAAATAATTTTCTTCAATTATATTTTCAAATTGTTTTTCATCTGACACTTTCCAAGTCTTTGATTAAAAGTTGATGCTAGATGGTTATTATTTATTGGTTTGGTATGATTAAATTTTGCCTAGTATACATTGATTTTAGATATTTCTAGAAACTAACAATTAAAAGACAGTAATTCGAGATATGTAGCCGATCACTCTGTTGTGCATCTTCTTCCACACTTTGATGTGGTAATGCACAATCTTACAGAAACTGAAGTCACTAAAATAATTAAAGTATATCCATTCTAACTGAAAGAACTATAAAAAGCACAGAGAACGAAACTGAGATACCGAGGCAAGTTTTAAGAAAGCACTTATAATAGCAATGAATTTTACTAGTTCGCTTAAGAAATGAAAGACCCTCCCGACTGCCCGTCTGCATGGAAGTTTTCAGGTAAAAAAATAAATACAAAATCACGAAAAACAATGTTCTATAATACAAACAAAAGTTTTTCAATTGTGGGGGAAGCACAAGCTTTCGAACGAAATTCCACAGAAAACACATAATTTGAAGTGTTTTTCAACTAAATTATCTTTGTAATCTTTATTCCATTAATTCAAATCTGTAATAAATTGAAAGGAGGAAAAAACAATTTTTCACCAAACTCCCACTCATTTGTATTAAATTTTGAATACGAGTTTAAAAATCAACTCAAAAAAGTAATACAGATTCAGATTGAAAATATTAATAACTCCATTTCTTATGATTCATAGCAACCTTCTTAGCTTCGTTCCATTTCAGCTTTTCGTCTTTAAAACTTCTCTTATCACGGTGTCCCACGTTTTTTGGTCTTCCTCTGTTCCTTTTTTTGTCCTTTGAATTGTGAAACTTTTTCACTGGTCTTGAATTGCCCATTCTTTGTGAATGTCCACACCAGCTTAACTGCCTTCTTTCAATGAATTTCTATAGCTGGTATCACTTGGAGCTCTTCTGTAAGACTGTAAGACAATCATTTCTAATCCTATATTTCCTTATCACTCTTTTTACCCTTCTCAAATATTTGATCCCCGTAGCCTGTTGCAGATTCAGCACCCAAGATATCATGCCATACTTTGTTGGCATTAACAATTATCCTATTTACTTCCGTCTCCAGGTTCCCATTTTCTAGTTCAAATCCTAAATATTGCACTACGTTTACCTGTATTTTCTGACCTACGTTGCTTATTGTCTTTACCTTCATTTTCATTCTGTTCATTTTCATTCCATATAATTAAGTTTTGTTGTAATTTCTTTTTCAGTCTACTATTTTTTTATGAGGATCTATTCCCCACATATATGCTCTCTGTTTTTTACGACCAAAAGCAATGGGCTTAATTTTCCTTCTTGTCTTAATCCTTTCTTTGTTGTGAATGTGTGTGACCTTCTGTTTTTGCTTATAACACAATCAAGAGTGCTTTCATGTATCTTTTCTTTTAGCTTATTATTTACATTTCTCAGACGTGAACTTCCCCATACTTTTGCTCTTGGCACCCCAATCGTATGTCTAATGCATTTTGAATACTTCGGCCTCGTCTAAACCCACTTTATAAATCTGCTAGTTTTTGTTCTACGATTCATTTCAACCTCTTACCATCTTTTTGTATCCTGTTATCACTCATGTTTCTCGTGGTATTTTTTGCTGTTGACTGGTTGTCCTATAATATCTTCTTTCTCTATTATATCTTCCTCCGTGTTTGTATTGTTAGTTTCTAACAATTCTTGAAATATATAATTAGACCTTCTCATTTCTTCTGTAATGATTTCGTTCTTAATTGCCATGACGTAAGCGTTTCTATCTTCTCGTAAATTTTCCTCCAAATTCTCTCCAAGCATTTTGCTATTCGAAGTATAGTGAATGAATTTTATCGAGCTGTATCAACATTGGACTTAATAACAAACTGCTTACGTATCCTAACTATGGCTATAAATGATTACATAAAAAGTCGAATCGTTGACAAGAAAATTTACGAAGTATTAAGACATACTAAGAGTCAACTAGAGATATAGTGTATGGACGAGACCTGGTTTGACAAGACAAGACGTAGGTATATACGGCTGGGTTGATGATTCGGAAAACTGTATTTCAAATCTCAAAACTAGAACAAAATCAAATAGACCAAGTGTGAAGTAATCTTCGAAGGACTCAGAACGGTCCAACCCAACTCTAAAATACAGTCTATTCGGCCGCAGAGGTTTGAATTAAAATATGTCGTAGGGAAAATTCAGTTGCGGGCCTATGGACCGCGCCAGAGCTCAACGTCTTAATATTAACGTGGCTTCATGGAAGAGCATAATCTTACTTGTAAAATGAGGATATCGATCTTCCTTTTACATGATGGTTCCACAAAATTCCATTCTACGATGATACAATGATGATCAAGTTAAGATGATTCTTAACTCATTCAAAGAATTCTTTTGAATGTTACAGATGAATTTTACAATGTTTTTATGAAGTTTTTCGAATTTAATTTGATAGACTTTCCATAAAATTTAAGGTTATATATTTTCTTCATTTGTTATTGTTTTGTTTGGTTCCCCTTAGGACAATATGTAGTTAAATCTACAACTTCCAAAAAATGCACAATCCTCTAAACTGCAGGTAGCTCGGTTGTGATAAGAATACGTCTCATTAAATTGAGATTATTTACGACAATAATCACCTCCCATAATAATAGTTATTTTTGTCCGTTACGATAAACATAATTGAATATTAAAAGTATCTAATTACAATTAATACTTCTTATTAATAACAATGGGAAATGAATCATGATATTTAAAAACAATTAATTGCATAAACAATTTCAATTTAAAACGACTGTAACTTTTAAATGTAGAACTATGTGAAGTCAGCGATTTTATTTGTAATTCAATACATTATAAACATACAAATATGTACAGGAGATACATTTTTTTCTTTAAGTAAGTATACTATGTCATTGAGTCGCGTCTCCTAAAATAATAAGAATTATAGAAGAACTCAATTACAACTGCTCCACTAAAATAAAAGCTGAGGGAAAGGTATCTGAAGAAATAAAGGTATAAGACAAGGAGACAGCTTAAGTCCATTTCTATTCAACCTGATTATGGACAGAATGATAGAAAAGGTAAAAGAACCACCAGGATACAAAATAGGAAACAGAAACATCACGATTCTATGCTACGCGGTTGATGCGGTACTGATATCTAATAGCGAAGACAACCTACAAAAAATGTTACACATATTTAATAAAACCGCAAAAGAATACAATGTGGCAATATCAACAGAGAAAACTGTATGTCTAATAGTAACTAAGGAACCTTTAAGATGTAAGCTGAAGATAGAAGGGACAATCATAAAGCAAGTAATGTCATCAAGGTACTTAGGAGTAGATGTAACAAGCCGCCGCGATATTTACCAAGAGACGATATAACAAGTAAGAAAAGCAGCAGCAACAACAGATGAGTTAAGGGACATAGTGTAGAGAAACAAACATATAGGAAAAGAAACGAAAACAAAAATCTATAAAACATGTATAAGACCAATACTGATGTATGCCATAGAAACCAGAGCCGATACAAAGAAAACAAAACAAACACTGAGAACAACTGAAGATGAAAACATTAAGATGCATAATAGGAAAGACTAGACGAGACCATGGAAGAAACGAAGATATCCGGCAACAATGTAATATTCAGGATATAGTAAGATGGGGACGAGATAGAAGAAGAAATTGGAATCAACACGTAACGAGAATAGAGGAGCACAGACTAGCAAAGATCATAAGAGATGGAAACCCCGAAGGGAAAAGATCAAGAGGAAGACCACAAAAAAGATGTCAAGATAGCTGGTTATCGGAATTACAAATAAGATTAAACATCACCCAGTAAACATAAGTCATTGGACTTAACGCAGGAATAAGAAGAAGAAGAAATATGTACAGGATGTTCAGTATAAACTATATGTTATTTTGGAATAGCCTATCATAATATGAAAATTATGGAATTTTTCATTGAATCTTGCTTAAAACTTGTTTGCTACAGTACTATAAGTGTTTATAGTAATAATAAAAGAGAGAGCAAAAACTATTCTGTCATAGAATTTTTTGATGGAAATAATACTAAAACGACAGAAAAGTGGGTGAAGCCACAATCTACATGAAGTAATTCTCGTGCAACCAATATATTGTATCATAGTTTTTTGTATCAATACGTCGAGTACAGTAAAATAGTATATTATATTATAAGGATTGAAAGTGCATATTTTTTTACGAGCAATATTTGCAGTTGCAAGGCGGAGCGCAGCGGAGCCGAGTGAATGCAAAATTTCTTATCTTATCCATGTTTACAAATTCACTGGAAACGTTCACTATTAATGGCTGCCAAAAAAATACTAAACAACAAGGTGTCTTCAATCCAGAAACATATGCTGTATATATTGTGTACTTTGATTCTTTTCAAGCAACTACCACCATTTTTTTTATAATTCTTGTTCTTAGAATCTGATCCCAAACTATCAAATTGCATAAATATCGTACACTATTGACTCTTTCAAGTATTTTTTTTGTGTAGTGAATTATTTTTGTTCAGTAAATATTATTTTCAGATCAAATTCCAATTTTTTAGAATTGTCGGTGGAACAAATAAAATATGGCCTCTCAGTGGCTCACCTGTTTTTTTATTTTTCGATTCATTTGATAATACTTTGGAAGTGCTTTATTTGCAAGATTTTTTCATTTTGATTGTCTCATATGAACGTAGAAAAAATAAATACCGGGTGTGACATGGCATACGAGGGTTGTCTGATAATTGTCTGACATTTTAAACCACAGTTTTTTTTTCTGTAATAGTTTTCATTGTCCAACATAGTCTCTCCACTTGCTCCAACTTATAATTGCCATCTTTCTTCTCCAAATAAGCACTATGAGATACTTCCTCGTCTGACGAAAGTCGCTCGCTGTAAGAGAAACTCCTAGTAAAGGAAACAAGTAAAATTATTCGCCTTTTTAGGGACAGGTTCGCCCTTTGCCATCTAATGTCTTGACTGTTTTTTGTTTCAAGAGTATAGTGAGGGATCCAGGCTTTATGTATAGATGTGAAGAGTCCAGAAATCCTGAGAAATCTAAATTCGAAATCACTTTTTGTCTAAAGTAAACCAAACGCGCTAAAAGCTTACACATGCATAATTCTTCAGTTAGTATATGACAAAAGCCTTTTTACGATATGCGGATAGCCTCTTCTATCTCTCCAACCTTAATGCGACAGTTGTCCAGAAATATTTGTCCAATTTTCTCGATGATATTTCTGGTTGTTGCAGTTTTTTTCAAAGTTTTATCAATAGTCAAAGAAATGATAAAGGATCATATAATTTTGTATTTTAAATTAGGAAATATTCCTAGTGATCCAGAACAAGTTATGTGACGAATTGGTGAACGGACACTCATAATTAGTGAAGCTCATACGATCGATTTTGAAGTCTGCTACCATTAACGATGATACAGAGTCTCCGTACACAGTGTCTAACCCACTTATAAGATTGTCAAACAGAAAGTGAGTGTCCAAAATGGCTAAAATTTTAGTAAGAATCTCTCAACGAACGCATAAATATTTTTCTAAACTTAAATTGACAACTGCTTACAGCGAAGCTGGAAACTTTTCAAAAAACCCTCGTAGTTGCTAAAGCATTCGTATGTTTACAGAGTGGATGTTCACTAGGTTTGTTTGATCACTTATTCGCTCAAGGATTAATTTTGAGATGTATTTGTTCCTATAAATAATGTATTGTATCAAGTATGAAAGCACTAGAGATTCGACTCCTGATGAGATATTTATAACTATCCAGTGTTTCAAATCTATGGAAAGAGATGAGAAGAAAAAAATCTATTCTTGAAGTCTGCGCATTACGTTTGTGAAGATTATTTCGTCGTGAGTTTCTCTTAATTATAATTTTAGAAGCTTTTGACTATCTTTTATGTACAAGTTGAATTTTCACTCTCTTAGAATACCAAGAAGAAGTATTTTCTTTTAAATGGGGATATTTATGTATATCTTGGATCATGTTATTATTGCAAGATTTATTTTTGATTCAATCATCACTATTCTTATATACCGGGTGGTTACTATATCTTAGCACTATTTTAACGTGGGAAAATTCTGACCAGATTAGTTTAAAAGCGTGAAAGTTCTCAATATAAAATCAAACTAACCATTTGGGGATTATCGAGATAATGGAGATTTTATCCGACACATAGCTGGTATTTCTAACCTAAAATTTTGTACTAAGTAACTTCATGATAAATCTTTGAATGAAATTATGAATTTATATAGTGAAATTATTAATCAAAATTTCTATTCCCGCTAAGTAAATATAATTGTGATTTTCTCAAAATGAGTTTAACTATATTGTTCAGTTCAAGTTTTCAAGTTCAAATTTTCCTGCGAAGTTAACTACGAAAGAAATTTTCAACAGTGCATAAATATATTAATTCTAGAATTATTCTAAATTTTAGAACGATGTAATGAATTATCTTTATAATAACAAAACAATATCAATATAATTTATTACATCTTATGCTGATATAAATTTTGCTATTCCATAGCTAGGTAACTATTGAAAACATAAGCTGTCATAATACAATTTTTTGCATGTCTTCATTGAATTCGATCAGCGAGAGAAACTTATTCTTGAAAATGTACCATACAGTTAACATTATGAATATGAAGCTCGAGATATCTTCGTGGGTTTATATCTTGATAAATCCCTTTGGTAACAAATATAGAATCAGTTGAAAATAAAATCATTCAACTGAACAACCAGAGGAATGGAGAAAATTTTATCTATAAAGTATTAAAGGACATGTACTCGCTGCTGTTCATTTTGATCCTACTATTCGTTTACGACAATTTAGTTGCGAGTTATGTATTCACCGAAGTCGTTTAAATTTTCAGTGCATAAAGAAATTTTTGAATAGGATGAAATTTAGGAAATTATTTTTCTTGAAGTTATTTGGAATCAAGTTTACAAATAAATTTTATTGAGAATAATTCATCCTTCAATTGAAGTATATCTAGCATAAATAGGGGACCGCATATGCAAAATTTTAAAGGCTGAAACCAGAAAACGCCATTTAAGAATAGTAACTCTCCTTAATATAGATATCTGGATAGGGATCTTGGTTCTTAATAAAGACAAATATTTAACATATTTAAACAAAATATCAATAACCAAATTAAAAATTTTTATTCACCAGCTGGATCACTAGATATAGTATGAAACAACTTTTTATGAAAACATTACAAATTTGAAATTTTCAAAGAAAGGTCTTCAAGAGAAATGCAGATATTGTCTATTATTATGATAATTCCCTAAATACTCAACAATATTTATTTATGAGTACGTATAATATTCCTGAAGCTGTCAATTTTATTTATGAAAATTGATAGTTCAGATTTGCAAAGTCGGGAAAGTGTTTAAAAAAATTAATTATTGAAAAAATCGATAGATGTTTCTCTCTCATGATATGAAATGGTTTGCCTAAAAAGTATGTGATAGAAAATTTCATTCTCTGTCTGATAAAAATCACCCAAATCAATTTTTTGGACCGACAGAGTCAGGCAAGCCTTTTTTAAAAGTGTTCGATGAAATCTCTCCCCCATTACAAAACATATAATTGTTTTCGTGTTAATTTTTACTTTAAGATCATCTTAGTTTGCGGGCTCAGAAACGGTCGGAAATATCCTGAAAACCAGTTTAAATTCGATAAATAGAATTATGAATATAATATAGAAAAAATGTTTCTCTGTGGAAATACGATTCTTCTGTAATTATTATAATGATAATAATTATTATTAATTATTATTTATTCTATTAATACATTTTTTATAAACTACTTTTTTCAATTTTTTATACATATAAGGATGTTGCTGTGGGGGTAAGTTTTTAGAACTACGATATTTTCTATACTCTACTGTAGTTTTTATAACTGTGCTAAATATTTCTACTCGATTTATCTGTGATGCAACCACTTAGTAGAAGATTATTCCGTTTCCTTTCTAACAAGAGACTTTTAAGAAATTTCCATACGTTTTACTCTTCTGACCATTGGAAAACTGTGAATATGGAATTTAAGTTTTAACTTTTAGTGATAGTGGGTATCATCTTTCCTGCTACAAAAAGTTTATATCTATACCTGTTAATAATCAAGAAGAATATGAATCGAGGGCGCAAACCGTATGTAAAAATTATAATCATTGTGGAACAATAATATTTCCACATTTATTCTAGATTATTTTCATTGACTGTAATTTTATTTATCAAAAATGATTTCGGAGGCAATGGATTTTAACCTGGTTTGCTGGATATTTCCGGCCGTTTCTGATCTAGCAAACCAAGATATTATTGAAGTATACATTAACAAGAACTAAATAAAATAAATTTCATGTTACGTAATGAGAGAGAATTTTCCTTTCCTAATTATTTATCGATTTTTTAATAATTAATTCTTTCAAACTTTTTTCCAGCTTTCCAAATCCACGTGAACCTCGCGTTTTCAATTCTTATAGTTTTGTACTATCAATTTTCATGAAAACATTACATGAATGAGTCTAATTTATATCAAATTCAAATACTAGTCTACTGAAATTTCATGAATACCCAGAGAATCTGATCACAATTCATATTGGTTCAAGAAGAGAGACTCTAAGTTTATAAAAATTCACGTTTTACCAAGGAAAGTGCTAATAAAGAAGCATCCTACATGAGTGAAATAACCTAGACGTGGCAAAACGAATAGCATTACCATGTGTAAAAATTGAAGGTATGTATGGCCCTTCCACATTTTGGAGGGTTGTTTTTGGAAACAATTTTCATTGCCAGAAAGTAGTAAGTATTATAAAAACGACTACTAAGCAACGTTCATATAACAATTTTTGTATCTAGTTTGAAAAAGAAAAGAAAATTAATTTGTACAAACCAGGTAATACTGCAAATATTGAAAATAAAACTAAACCAAACATTCTCACTTCACAATTACAATGTTGGCAATTAGTGAATAAATCAATCGCACAGATCTGTATGTATAACGGCGATCTAAATTACGTATGCCTAACAACAAGCTCATGGTGATCGGGCTCGCTTCAAATGCTGACCTGTGCAAACAAAGCAAACACAACAAAATTGTGTTTGTGTAACTGAATTATATTGCATAATTTCTCAAATGGGTTAATTCTATTTTGGAATTATAATTCATGAGATCGGTATTCTATCGTACCTTATTTACTGTTTTGTTTATGTTACACTAACAAAAATTAATTGTCAACGTGGATGTTTATAGGTATTAGGTACAAAATGAATGTCGCCGCATATCAATTGAACGAAATGAAAAATCGTAGATAATTTTCCTCATTAAAAGAGCAATTTAGTTTGAGAAGTCGAGTTATATTTGAAATGACAAATTTGATTTTTGTTTTCCAATGCATTGCATTGAAAATTTTTTAAATCAAAATGGTTTTAGTTTTAGAATTATTCATGGCACCTTTTACATATATTTATTTGTACTGCACTTTTTTGTTTTGTTTGGGACAGACGAGTAGAAACAAATATTTGGTTATGGCTCTGTTGTGTTTCAAAATATCCTTTATTGGGATTAATACACTTTTACATACGTATTAACCAATTTTTTCATTCCGATTAAGGTACCTCCAGTACATCTGATTTGAATGCAACAACCGTTGCTTCGGGTGTAGAAAAACGTTGATTTCGCAATTTATTTTCATCTGCTTAAATAAGAAGAAATCATTGGCTATCAAACAAGAACTGTACGACGGATGAACCATCAATTTAATGTTGAATGTTCAAAAACGTTTTTGTTTGAACTGGTGTGTGAGCTCGCATTGTCGTAGTGGATAATGATTCGTTTTTTGCGATTGATTTCCATAATTTTTTCGAACACTCTTCTCTTCACGTTTCTTTAATGGAACGGTGGCAACATGTCCAGTTATTCCGAAAAAACGGGCAAACATTTGTTTCGAAATGCTTCGTGCGTCAACAACTTCTGTTGGTGTCAGATTGTCTCAAAAGACCCGTACAGTCTATTGTTGTTTAATTTAGATAATGTCTTCTGTAATCTGTAAACAACTCAAATAACAGTCGTACGACAACACGTCCTGAGTACGCTCAGTAAAATGTTGAACTCTATGATGGCACTGCTAGATTTGACATATTCACATCAGTGTTGCCATATCTCAAAACTCAAGTTTTAGCCTTCGTATCTACATATATGTAATAGGTGATCGCTAATCTTTTTCTAGCTGTTTTCTTTATATTCGAAGTCAAGTTCTGCTAATTAAAATAATAATTTTTGGCTTTGATTTCTTCGTATTAAAGCAAAACAACTTATATGAAATAAGTAAAAACCCATTGGAATTCCATTTTTCATTCCTTATCGGTATAATTTCTAGTTGTATGGCATTTTGTATTCACGCCAAATCTTTGTAATATTGTATATGAATAATTATTTCTATTATATTATTATTATTTTATTCGTTTTCCACGGAATCGAGCATCGAGTCGAGAATCAGAACGTTTTTATTTGGTTTATCTTTGTGAATCGTCAATGTATTAGTCTCAGAACAATTTAATTTCGTTAATAAGCACACAATATAATCGTTTTTATTCAAATGAATTTCGGCAGCTTCATTTTTTTTATTCGATTTCACCCACAATAGTTGTTTTCTTTGCTAAAAGTTTTTCCGCAAGAAATATATTTATGAAAACACTGTCAATAGTAACATTTCTTGCATATTCTGTAAACGGTTCTACTAATTCCAAAGTATTTAATTATCCTAGTTGGATATAAATATGTCTTTTATTTCTTCTTAGGAATAATCTTAAATAAGGAAATCTGTTCATCCAGATTTTTACACCAAATTTGTCCGATTTATTTCACATATATTGTGTGGATATATACTTTCCTCTTGATGGAAATCGGTATTCATCGAAGGAGATAGAAGCTCCTGACTAATACCAATTTTGACTATTTAAAATGGAATAAATAGATGTGATTTTATCGGTATGTAACCATTAGCTTCCTAATTTTTATGACAGAATCAAATGAATATCATTATTGAGCACATTGTATTTGAGAAAATATTTTCTGCCTCATCACACAACGTGCTATATTTATATTTTCAGCTTAGTATGCGCCACGAGCATATATAATATTAAAAAATATGTTGGTATGTTTTTCGTAATTCAACATTCAATTAGCTCCTGCTTCCGTTTAATTTCTGTCAAACAGTCTCTGCAGAAGCAATTTCAAATCCTTCGTCTTCATTGCAAATAATGATTTTTCGCAATGGGATTTTTCAAATCAGAAATATTCATCACTATCATTCATAAGTCCAAGAAAAAATAATGCCAATTCATATCAATGAGGTAATATTTTTTTATCAATTGGATATTTCAGAACAGAATGGCTCAATGTATTTTTTGATAGAAGCAGAATATCCTCTACGGTTTTCTCTACAAATTATTCATTTAATATGATCCATATTTCTGCTTTTTTTAATGAATAAATTGTTATTATAACTTAATTTTAACAATTGATATGGAAACGTGAATGCTAACTTTGGAATTACAAAAATTTCTGTAGGACAACTCAGAGCCCCGACTACGTTTTACGGTACAAACGTCTTAATCATAAATTTTAGTTAGTAGTTTTTAAGTGTCAGTTTGTTAAGAAAGAACTGTCATAAATATTCATTTACTTCAGTGAATTAGTTCTGCTAAGAAACTTTTCTTCAAGCGACATTCATTTAGTTTTAAGCTTACACGTTACTAATCATCCAACGATAAATAAATTCTGTAAATTAGTAATTCAAGACTTTAAATATAATACAGTGTAGAATAAAATTCTCAATGAACTGAGACTGTCTTTAGTTTTGATACAGCATTTTCAATACAACTTTTCCTTTACCTCTATAAATACGAAGATCGGGGCTAATCAATCTAATTGGTATGATTATAAGAGGACGAAGAAAGTTGATAGATCAAAATGTACTGTCAAGATTTGGAAACTCCTGAAAATTCAATTATCAATTTATGAACAATAATTTCTGTTATCTTCGATTTGTGAATGAACCACACTTCAGTTCAAATTTGAGATGAAACTTGTACTAAGCCAAAATACATTTACAGTGACTGAAGTTTATACCCCTTCATAGAATTATTTACAGGTCTTTTCATAAGTTTCTTTTCTAATAATATGCAAGATGCTTGTATTCAGTACTATTGAAAGATATGTCACAATTCAACTCAAAATAAGGCCTATCCAAAGCTTCGGCGCACCCAAATATTGAATTTCTTAGAATTATGAACATGCCTATAAATATATGGAGATATGAATATCAATAAACTATAAAATAGAGAAGAAGCTGTCAAATTCATATGAATTTTCAATGAGAACGAACCACCAGAAATGGTAACCAAACAAAAATGAAAGAGGAAGACCAAGAAGACAAGATAAATGGAATAAGATTGAATACAAGAGAAGCTCTCGATAAAAATGGAGTACCTGTCAGAGATAAATTATAATGGAATGTTGAGGTTACAAGGAAAACAGTAGAACAGCACCCTAAAACTAGTGTTCGCCGATTATCGGACATGGGTCTTCTGAAGATGCCATCCATCGCTATTGGAAATCAATAGGTAACATCTATTAAAATTAAAGAGTATAGCCACACGAATTGATGAAAATTCAAGAGAAGAAGCTCATTTTATTAGACGCTAAGAATAATGGAGTTATCTCAACAACCCAAATATGAAAAATCAGTGGATAGACAAAGGACACTCACCAAAACCCGTCGCAAGAGAAGTCGATACTAGAGACTTGGAATTATGGAGGTTAACTGTAGTTCGAATTCATTCCAGAAGGTTTAGCTATCAATGCCGAGGTATATAGTGGACAGCTGATGCGAATGTAAAGGTATTATCTCGGAAATATCCAGGTTAAGTCAATTGAAAGTTGGTTGACTTGCAACAAGACAACAAAGATTACAATTCACTAGATACTTGAGTGGTCAAAAATTTGAATCCAAAGGAGATACTGAAAATTTGAAATAATGATTTCACCAATATGTAAGGATTGAAGGCTCCAGTTTGTGGGAAACGTGATAAAACCATAACTTTAAAAATCACTGGTATATTTTTATTTACACATCAAAAAACGTCTACGAGTATATACGGTAGGAACTGATCACCGTTTACAAGTCAGTGATCTATTCTTCTGCGGATTTAGTTCTTCTTCTTCTTCTTCTTCCGCGTATTAGGCATAGTCACATGTTTTATCTTTGACATCCTTGCCTCGTATCCTTCTTCAAGGTTGTCGCTCCAACTTTTTCTGGGTCAGCCGGTTCTCCTTCGGCCCAATGCCATACGACTTATGTGCTCTTTCCATTCTTTCTTTCTTGATAGAACCCATTCGTTGACGTCATCTATTTTGCACAATCTTTTGATGTTCCCACTTCTTTCTCTGTCCAGTAGGGTTTTTCCGGCTATCCTGCGTAGCACTTTCATCTCTGCTGTTTCCATCATTCTTTTGGTTTTCGCCGTTTCTGGCTGTGTCTCTGCGGTGAAGGTCATTATGGGTTTTACCGTGGCCTTGTATATTCTCGATTTGGCCTCTATTCCGCGGATTTAGTTATATATGCAAATCATGAAGTACCTTAATGTCACTTAATCGAATGTTTAGTTATCTATATGAGCATCACATTTCTAACGAAAAGTTTTTTTAATTTACTAAAATTACACGTATTATGATTAATCATGGTGTACAAGTAGGTTAATTGATTTTATAACGCCCTTCTGGTTCTACAACTGTTACAAATTTATCCAAGAGCTTGCTGATCGCTGAGTTAAAGCTATAGAAGATGATGAACTATACTTCGAATACGAACATTTCTTTTTGTATGATTATTTAATAAAAAAAGTGAAAATTCTAAATCGGTATTCCACATTTCCTTAGAACTATTCCTTACTGTTTTAAAAAACATTGAAATTTTTCATAATAATTGTAAATTCTGTTCAAGTTTCCAGAAATAGATTGAAGTTTAACGCTGGATGTGACAATGTTAATTTCAACTTGAATTGGCAATTCAAATTATAATTTATAGATAGAATAAACGGAATAAAAGTTCATTCTAATCAATTAATAACTGTCACAACTTTGGCTTTGGCTACTGGGCACTTTATATTTCTTTATCACTTTTTCACCAGAATAAAAAATTAGATTGTATTTGGGAAGTTTCAAACATAAAAACATTCTCGAAATGCTTGCACTAAAATAAACAAAAATTTCATTCAAAGCAATCGATTCACCGCAATAACTAATCTTTTTTTGCCTGACTAGATACGAATCGAAATAAACCTTGGAATGAAAGAGGAGCGAAGTTTATCTATCTTTGAAATGGAATAACGTTATTTTATGAGGTTTGAAAAGAAGGTTTTGTAACAAAGAGCGACGATGTAGATAATTAGAAGGGAATAGTTTAATCTATATGAGTGACTAGGTGCAACAAGATCATTCAAAGCAATGTTGCAATATCAATGCAAGCAGTAGCCTGGTAGAAATCGTTTTATATAGAGTATCTCTAAAGTGAATGCGAAGAAAAGGTTATTAGATATATTCTTTAAAATCAACATTAATGAGCTCTCTATTCTTCTTTATCCATTACACTGTTAATGACGGTTTTAAAAAGTTTAGAAATAAATAAATAAAAATTTTTTCAGTCAATTTAAAGATACCTAAAGCATGTTAAAAGTATCAACCTACTGGATATTGAACATTGGAAAAAAAGCAGAACAACACCAATAATAGTGATTAATACAATTGAATTTACATAGTAAATTAGTAAATATATAGGTGAACATATTTTAAAATCGTGGTCCCCTTTTAGTTGGGAAAACTAAACGTTGTTCCGATCCGTCTGAAACATAAGTTTTCTGACCTCTGCCAAGAAGGCGTCCGAAGCGAAAATGACCTTCACATTCGACTCAAATTTCTGCCGGTGCACATTTACCTATCTATAGAGTCATAGGTCAAATTTCAAAAATTGATCGCCACAAACTATTGAACTGCTGGGTATTTTAATATAGAGGAAACACTGAAGTGGTCTGCTTAATTATCAACTAAGTCAAGAACTTTTGTGGATCGTACTTCCACGCCAAGGACAATATTTGAAACTGATAGTGAAACAAGAATATTTTCCTGAAATGAATAGTGATTCAAAAGCAATTGTAATATAAATGAAAGAAATTAGGTCGGCGGAAGGAAAATACAGACTTAATTAATTGATATAATGGCAAAATGGCAAAATTTATGACTCATATGAAAGCAAAAGATAGTAAAAATACTATTTGTTCGTTTTTGGTAGGGGCAGGTAGATGACCTTTCGGTGTGTTAAGGCCACATTTTATTTCACTATTTCATAATCACTTCAGCTGAATTAGATCTGATAACATTCTAATTGAGTAGGAGAAATATAAATCATACAAAAACAAGAAAACTTCAAAAGCTTGAAAATAATGAATAGAAATCTAGCCTAACCAACCTAAACCTGTATTAAGATATAAATTGATATGTATCGATTTTGTTGAAAACATTGTTGCTTCTCTATTACTTTTTGGACGAATACCAGGGAATTCAAAACGAGGATGGTTAATCAATTTGGCTGAATTTATATCCCCTCGTATTACTAGTAGTTACTTAGCCAGAAAACAATTCTCTTTCAACTAATTCTGATAATTCCAGTTCGTTATATTTATTGACTGTGTCATTTGAGTCTCTCATTATAATTACATTCTCCTCCCCATCAATAATTCCATCCCTCAATTATCTGAGAAAAGAATATTTTTCTTCTTTCCCCGCATCCATATTTATCCCATATATATCTATAGTGGACACAATTTCCCATTCCTTCATTATCTGATCCCATTACAATTCCACCAGAACATTCAGTATCCTCTGTGTATGAGCTTCATCCTTTTCCTTTTACTTTTGTTTCTATAATACCTGATATTTCCAGTTTCCAACCATGCATTACCATATTTTCCACCTCCCTCTTACTTTCAAAATACTTTTTCACAAACTATTGATACTCCTTGCTGTTTTTTTATGTTAATTGTTTGTGTTCTCTCGTAATTTTATTTTCATTTCTCATTGTTATAATTTCTTCAATCATTTGTTTGAAATCACCATTCAACTCGTTCGTAGTGTCTATAAGCACATCTATCCCGTAATCTTTTTCGTATTTTGCTATTGTTGTGAAATGTAAGATAAACTTTAGTTTAATTGCCTGAACTTTTTTTGCTACACTGTATGGAAAAACTCTTAAACACGGTCACACTTCATTATTGTCAATCCTGAAGCTTTCAGATTATAAGAAGTAACAATCCATTTTGGTTCTTATCCAACCTCTCTCATATTGATACGCACGCCTTTTGTGTCTACCAGATAAGGAATAATGAAATCTTATCCATTCTTTGTTCAACATATAACTTCAACTTTGTTTTGTAGTCATTCATTACAATTTATGCTTCACTAGAAGGTTTGGAGAATAAATATAATAAATGAATTTTCCTGTGAATGTACTTGAGATTGAGGGATAAGCATGAAGTAAAACTTCTCTAGAAGTTAATAAATTGATTATGGTACATTGTATAGAAAGTATGAAATTACAGTGTCTGAATGTGAAAAATTGAATATGTTAATTGTTGTTATTATCGTGATATTCGAAATTAAAACAACGTAAACAATTGGTGATATTAGAAATAAACTAGATTTTAAGAACAATATTTATAACTTAGAGGAGTAGTAGGAAGAACATTAACTAAAACTTAAGAGGTGACTATTGAACATTAAAGAAAAATCAGAACAAGACCAATAGTAGTGATTAGACAATTAAAATAATTAATTAGTAAATATATTAATAAACATGTTTTAGAATCGTGGTTCCCTTTTAGTTGGGAAAACTTGACCCACTTCCTTAACCCGTCTGAAAAATAAAGAAATTCGCAAAGACGGTCTCCGTGACGACGATGACCTCATTAGACTTAAATTTTTGCCGGTGTACAATGGATCTATCTACAGGGTCATAAGTCAATTTTCCAAAATGGATCGCCAAGGAAACCAGACAGATAATTTCGAACAGACTCAACATTTGATTAAGAATTTATTGAAGAAAATTGTATTTTAATTCTTATCTCTAATTCATACTAATGAATTTCTATATAAAAAAAGAAGAAAAAAAAATTTTAGTTCATGTTTCCATCAAACGTGTCATTTGTAGATTTATTTTTGTCAAAATCAATAAAAATTTTGAGAATAAGTTCTAATTTCAATTCTCGTCTTCTCCATCTTCATTTTCCTATCTTTCTTCATTTTCTTCTTCTCCTTCTTCTTTATCTTTATTTTCTTCTTCTTCTTCTTCTTCTTCTTCTTCTTCTTCATCGTCGTCAACATCCCTCTGCTGCAAAAAACCAAGTCCCTCTTCATTACCGTCATCAACGACATGAACATTCATGATTTCTGAGTCAAAGGACTGTAGCTCCGTTTTCCTGCATCCATATCTGTTGCCACAGCCAGTTTTGCAGATACAGAATCTAGTATTGAGTAATTCATTTGATGCAGGTGGTAGAATGATCATGATAGATTCGAGGAATTCGTTACGTATTGTCCAAACCCATTCTTGGGGTTCTAAATGATGCCCTAACTAAATTTGAATTTGATAATGAACGCGGTTGATCGATGCTATCCACAGATTTTTCCCATTTTCCCATTAAAAATTGTTAAGGTTTGCATTCCAATCTTAAATAATCTCTGAACCGGACAGTCTCCTTCTTCAAATGCTGCAACAAGTTTATAGATTTTATATAAGATGTACTTGATTATTTCCAGTTCAAATGTTTTAGTATAAATGGGAATGTAATTAAATGTAAACTTTTTTAGCAATAAATTATAACCTCAATATTACGAATTTTTTATTAGGACTTCAGATACTTCTCTGACCGCGCGCTCGACGCCCTCTATTTCAAAAACAGGTCAAGGTATAAGAAAATATTAAATACTGAAGGTGTAGAGAATACAAAAGGCTTATAGCAAAGGAAATGAGATATTTACAAAAAATAGCAAAAAAAATTTTTTTTGTTACCTGACCTTTTTAGTTTTTGTGAGGTGATATACTGGGTATGTCGATTTTCCGAAGTTAACCCCTTTTAATGACTGGACTGTACTGCTGGTAAATATCTATCTACCATAACATTTTAATTTTTATTGTAGCTACAATTTATCGTGACAATTTTTGAAAATTGGCAACTATTAAGAAAAAATTATCAGTATATATTTTTTTCATTAATTTAAAGTTTTTTTTAGTGCAGTTAAAAGTTTCAAGCCTTGATATTTACCGATACAATAATTAGTTCTGGAAAACCACGGTTGAATGTTTTATGTTTAAACTCTTACGTCCTGTTCCACAGTTTGTTTTTCAGCCATTCAAATCCAATAATCAAATTATTTCTTTATCATGATATTATCTTGTTCACAAAACCAAATAACTAATGGAAAACTATGGGTTTCTCCCTTTCATTTTACTTTTTATACGGACCAAAAGCCTAGGATAGTAAAGTAAAGAGAGATGAACTAGCATGACAACTCAAATGTCCATAGTGCAGCTATAATGAAATATATGTTGTTGCCGAAGAGGCCGCAGACGCATAAACATTTTGGAGCATACAGTCAAAACTATTCGTGAAAAATCTCCAGAGGAACTGCAACAGACAATTCGTCCAGTCTTAAGTCGAACGAGGTCAAATCTGGAGAAAATGGTGAATATGGCAGCGATTCGTATTCCAATTAGACCGATTTAGCAGTGGCTAGGGCATAGGTACAAGTCGGAGCATTATAATGCTAGAAGAGTACTTCTTTCTTCCCCATTATTCCTTCAAATCAGCGTCTAATTACCAAATAATTTGACATAGTATAGTTTTTTGACTGTTTTGTCCTTCTTCAGATAATAAGCGTAGATCCCAGTAAATGATGGCCATCACTTTTAATGCCAATGTACCAATGGATTCACACTTGTTGTCGGAATTGAGCATATGCGGTTCTCATCACAGCAACAATTTCCTCATCTCCAAAATTTCACGCAGAGTATGATATATTTTAAAATGTATCTCAGGTATCTAGTGCGCTTTGAATCAGTTAGCTG
This sequence comes from Diorhabda elongata, assembly GCA_026230145.1. Classification (NCBI taxonomy): domain Eukaryota; kingdom Metazoa; phylum Arthropoda; class Insecta; order Coleoptera; family Chrysomelidae; genus Diorhabda; species Diorhabda elongata. Next base: position 46,631,492 of record CM047926.1, read on the forward strand.
CCAATACGAGATCGTGAATTTTTGTCAAGCTTTTTAAAAATAGTCTTTTATCGGGAAACCAAAAGATACCTAATCAAAAACCGACCATGTTAAAACTCGTTGAACCAATTCCTTACGGTTACTATCTAGGAGAAGAGTCAACACATAGAGCATTTGGTCTCGCGAGAACCATCCAAATCAGGAATATTGAAACGAATTGACCTAAAATTCTTTGTTTAGGCTAGAAATTGAAAATCTAGCGTTTGTGATCATCCTACTTTCAAAGGAGTGAATATAGGAAAGGAAATTTGTATGGTAGGGGTACAATTTTGAAGCTACACCCTCAATAATACCTATGACTTTGGAAATTCAACCTGAAAGGAATGCAAAGGGTGGAGATAATTTAATAAAAGTCATTTGTTATGGTAACGCCTTTATTCATCAGGAATAATAGGAACATTGCTAAAAAAGACATATTTTTTAAAATGTTATCACTTTATTTTGAGTATTTTGGTTATTGAGAGTATAAAGGAATGTTTGCCCTCACATGGGTCTCATCATGTCAATCAATTCATTTATTTCCACTAGAGTTTGGTATCAAATTGGGTACCTATAAAAATATGTGAACAAATTACTGTGTTTCTGAAAATAGAAAATTAGCTCCAATATTTATTGAATAGATTCTATAGAATCACAAAATTGGCACTTCATCCCTTAGGAATTATTCCAACTCTATCTTTTTGAATAAGCTCTGTACCTACGTAAGAAGCAAAATAATGAGATTAATTGAAATCTGGTCGAGGAAAGTGTAAGGAACGTATAAAAATATAAAATTGCATCACATAGTCGAGCAAAATGTTTCTTAGTCAGATGCTACTTTGAACAATACATCTAATGTTATATATGGGAATATATGTCCTCGAAACATGGCGACTACGGCGTCTTAGATATTCCTTAGACCAAAACAAACAGAGTGGATGAGAATTTTGTGAGCAATTTCTAGTAGTTGTGAACTGTTTCTTGGAAACAAAAGAGATAAGAGAATATTTACTAACGGTAAACACAGTTCTTGAGTTTGCGGTTAACAGTAGCAAGACATTGAGCGATGTTTCAAAGTGTCTTAATAACTTATGCATTCTCACAATCAAAGGCGTATGTTGACGGTAAATCTTTGGGATAGATGAAGATTTGTTGTTTATTTTGTTCTTGACATCAAATATTCTTTGAATTCAAAACAAAAGATAATTCACTGTTATAAATAACAAACATAAGAATTATATTCACTTCAAGGAGAAAACTATGATGAGGAATATGATAAATGGCAAGTTAGTCGATTGATATTCAATTTCATATTGCGGCAAATAGTTTGACGCGAGATAATTCACGGAAAATTTTATCGACATCTCTTTTCCCAGTTGATTACTGATTCTAATATTTATGAAAATATTTAGGATCATTTGGTGTTAAATCTACGAATTGTGCTGAATTCCAAATATAATCTGGATCGGTTTTCAAAGAATTTGATACTCTGAACTAAATATTGAAGATATTGGGTTGAAAAGTGAAATACGAATGGAAATAGTCATAAAACTATTCCTTCACCAGTCACTTATCTCTTAAATTTAACCGATACTCCAATAATATTGTAGAATACATAATCTTCACAAAAATGGAAGTTTGATTCTCATCGAATAATGGCATTGTCTTCGATAAGTAAATGTTTTCACTGGCGTAATTATGGAAGATTGCAGATTCAATTGCATACATATAAAAAAGTTGAATATATTACATGAAGCTTATATGCTAGTACAATATATTAACAAACTATTGAGATAGGAAGAAAGTAATAATAAAATCACTGAGAAGTATAAAACTCACTAGAACCCAAAGGAACATCCGTATAATATATAACAATTCTCCATTTACCACATTTGTAGGTTGGAAAAATACATTGGTCTCAATAAATCAATAGAGGTTCTAAGCTGCACTCACAGAATATACAGTGTGTTCCGGGACTTGATGCATAAAAATTGGGAGTGAAAATAATGCTCTGACTTAAAAAAATTTCTCAAATGACCCCTCGTTTCTGAGTTATAGGCATTTGAAGTTGCGACATCAAAAATTATATTTAAGTATATTCTAAATTATCTAAATATACATTCGAACATTACGAATTTCTAATGGGTAATTACGTATATCGATGGAGTGTATTTGACGGAATGAATAATTTCATAATACTATTTTAAGACCAAGGGTGGTTCATCCCAATGGTTAACAATCTGGATCTTTTACAGGGACAACCTCTAAAATCTATTTATCCACATATACCACATGGTGATGTGTGGTCTAAGTACCATAGATAAATTTGCTCCATTCTTTTTTGTGAATGGACGTTTTAACAAAAAGATACTTTCTGTTCACCTCGATAAAATTTATGGTTCATTGTACATGCCAATGGAAACATTTGCTATAAAGAGACATTCTTCCGAAAATTTTCATGAATTCTAATTATTTATTGAAAATATTTATCAAAATATAATGAAACATTTGTAACTGTTGTTGAGTTGAGAGTTGAATGCAGTCGTGAAAATCGTGCTACTTATATGAGGAAAAAATGGAATGTCTTATAAAATGAAAACAAAAAAAAACTGTAATAAATGTTCGAATAGTGTTCGAATGTATGACTTAGATAATATACTCAAATATAAGTATAGAATCTACTTTAAAGGCATATAACTCATATGAGAAATTTTTTTTATGTCAGAGCCATATTTTCACGTCATCTAGTCACTCCCGAATTTTTTGCATCTAATTTTGGAGAACTCGCTGTAGTTGTCCACTGATATATGCTTTTCACATTGAATGTGTATGCGTATGCTCGATAGATTAAATACATACTAGAATTCCGATTTTGTCGTCAATTATTGAATTAATATGACAAAAGCATCTACAGCAGAAATAACGGAGGTTTTCCATCACGTGACTAATATTTTAGCACCAATATTCATATAAATCAAATCAAAGGTCAGCCTTCTACGCAAAGGTAATTGAAAAATAAATTCACTTTTTCCAATTGTTTGTAATTGTAATTTATATGGTTAACATCACGTTTTAAGGAAATAGAATAAAAAAGTGGAAGGTTGACATTAATTTTTTAGCAAAATTCTTTTGATAATGCTTATTTGATGTCTTACTTCTTATATTCAGCTATCAAATGTTTCTATGAAGAGGTACATCCATTATTTTTCAGTTCGTCATTTATGTAACATGTCCACCTAAGAAAGTTCCAAATTACCTAATCTGTATAGCTAAATATTTTCTTATAATACCGAATCGGCTGAAGTTACCAATTTTTTTATGAGTGTAGACATACATTATTACTCCATGGAAGCAAAATTAGGAAATGACAACCCTCAGACACTCTATAATGAAGAACATAACATTTCTAGATTACAACTGGTGGGGAATTTTACTTAATTTGTAGTGTTAGCTGATTTAAATCTAACACTTAAGTACATGGGACATCATTGTATTACATATTTATTTACTCACTATATTCATATATGTTATATAAAGTATTTCGTGACACCTTTTGATTCCCTCGGGTACATTCTGTGTTTTTAAATTTAATATAGTTGTCCGACTGAGTGGTGTTGAGAAATATATGATGTTAACTTCATTATGATATCTTTTGAATAGATGAAAGAGATTGGAAAGGTAAGCAGTTGTATTTTCCCATCCCATTTTCAAGCCATTTTCTTGAAATATCAGGACATAGCGTTGTTACAACAAGTATAATCATCACCGACGTGACTGATGTAATTTTGAAAATTCACAAATTGTACCAAAATAATAAACACTACTTACTACTAACATGAGCATTGTAATATTTCCGTCGTAGGGCATTTTAGTTGGAGTTGTGAAGACAATCGATCTTATGTTGCTAGATTCCTATTGATAGAAGAAGATGAGTTATGTATTGAAAGACCACAGATTCTAATAAACTTTAACAGAAATGCTGGCAATCAATGCTCACTGAATGCACTGATTTATAGTGCAGAAACAGACTCTGTACATCGAATAAGCATTGCCCAAAGATGACGGTTGCTAGATTTGACTTATTCTAGCATTCCATAATATTCTTAAACTTGACTAACAGTTGCTGTCCTAGAAAAACTAATAACTAAAAACGATTAATTGGGCACCAAGATCACTGAATTCAGATTACTTGATTGAAAATATGGAAATGTAGGTATGATTTCGGAAAGCGATTTACTGAATTAGAATTGAATATGTATATTCTATGTTATAGTGATCGATTAACAACTATTTTTTGGCATACGAGGATGGTGTTAAAAGAACCTGAACGGACCTAGAAATGGCGGTAGTTACTTCAAAGGTACCACTGAATTAGAAAGTGAACAATCCATACAACACATCTTCGAAGTTTGAAGACGCAAGGTTGTTTAGTATTTGTTTGTCAGCCATCAATTGTGAACGTTTTCGGTGAATATTTGAACATGGAAAAAATTGGTTATAGTTATGTCATACCATACATTTATTTGAAAAACATTAGCCCAACCAATATAAAACATGAACTATTTTCTACGTGATTCTGCTCCTCCGTTATGGAAAGTGAAATATTGAGTATCAGAGTTTAGACGAGACCCTACGACTTTAAAAGACCAGCATCGTAGTGGTCGACCAAATGAGGTAACGACTTTAGAAATGCTGAAGATCATCCACAAAGCGATACTAGATGACCGTCGACTAAAAGTACAGTACATCAAATTTTAACTGAAAATTTGGACATAAGGAAGCTGTGCGCAAAATGGGTGCCGTGTCTGCTCACAAGGGAACAATAATATCGTGAAGATGTTGTCCATCGAGCGGTTGACAATGTTTTTCCAGAAATAAAGACGAATTTTAGCACCGTTTCATAACCTTGGATGAAATGTAGGTCCATCACTTCACACCGCCATCAAAACAATGGACAGAAAAAGAGAACCGGCTCCAGAGAAGGCAAAAACCGTTCCATCGGCAGGCAAGCTCATAGCGTTTGTCTTTTGGGATGCACGTAGCATTATTATCTCGCTAAACGGCCTTGTTTGCGTTCTTGCAAGGGCCAAAATCAATGAATTAAAGTTTAAATTCCTACCTGATAGATTTAGTCCTTTCGGATTATTTTTTGTTCCCAAACTTAAAAATTATCCGGTGGCTAAAGATTTGACAACAATGAAGAGGTGAGTTAATGGCTATTGTGAGGAGTTTGAAGATTCTTATTATAAAAAGGGTATAGAACTTATTTAACATCGTTGGAAAAAGTCTATGAAGCTAAAGGAGGCTAAATTTGGAATTAAATCTGTTTTTTTCCAAAATTTTCATATTTCCTTGGTGGGCAAGGTACTTCTGGGACCATACCATATTTTCTAAAGCGATGTTATTAATGATTGAAATTCATGAAAATATAATTACAAACAGCTTAATAGCTTAATATAGATATATTTGTTGCATTCAACCGACTTATATCAAACCAACGTATAATAATATATTGTAAAAGTATAACAAGCTTGAAGCGGACTTTAGAAGTAATACTCGATTCCGCAGGTTTCCAAGTGAAAGCCGTCGTTAACTGTAGCCCATAATATGCTGGATTTATGTGCAAACTCGTTTAGTATGTACTTTAGCGCAACTTAATATCATGTTTAGTTCAAAATACATCGAGAGAGAGAGAGAGAGAGAGATGGAAACGGACTTGTGTACATGATCGGTTTAAATGGAAAGATTCACTTGACAGCGAATATCTTCTTATTTTAAATGGAACATTAAGATGAAACTTCAGTTTAATAAATTGTTATTTATTTTTACTATCTCCAAGGAATAGTAACATAGAGAAACAATCAGAAATTGTTTCGAATAATTGAACAAAAATACGTGAACTTTAGAAATAATGCTTTTGAAAAAAAAAAACAGTAGCTTTCAACAAATTATCAAGAGTTGAACGCATAGGACGCTTTGCTAGTAAAAAGTGAAAAATTTGTAGCTAATAAAGGTCCTTTGCTTATAAAGCTGGTGACCGTTTAATAGATAGTTTTATTGCTGAAATTCACGCTGAACTTATCACTTGGTATAACAGAAGTCTCTTTTTCTCTCAGAAAAAGAGCTGAAAAGACGAGCGTTGGATAATTTACTAAATTCTTTTCTTCTCCTCTTTGCTCCAAAGGCAATAGAAGTATGGCTCTTTATGAGAAAATTATGTTGCTGCTGGATGAATCTCACCGTCTGAATAATTTTAAAAAGATGGCGAGTCCTCCATACCACGCGCTCGACGGCAGTGGTATGGAAGATCCTGATGGAGTGAACCAATGCTAGAAAATCTGGAATATTAACGTGTGAGCAATCGTGCAACAGCATATATGATACCTGGAAATAGATACAGCTAACGATGCACGTGAGAAACATTGTAAAATCAATCCCATTGTACCTGATCTTTCTTCTACAAGCGGTGCTATGTAGAAGCAGATCTCTTTTTCCCTATCTAGTCGTGTGAACTAAATGAACTTTATTTATGACAAAACTATTGGAAGCGACAAGGGAAAATTGAATCCCTACTGGATTATACACAAGGAATCGACGTATTTGATTTAATTATAGCATTGAAACGGAAACACCAGATGCAAGACAATGAACCTTATAAAAGAAAGGAAAACATGGAAACTTTCATACAAATAGAAGCGATAGATGAGAATAACAAACTTCTTAAAAAGTATCAAGGAACAACCCAAACCACAAGAGAATAAAATTTCTCAGCACATATTTCCGAAGAAATAACATACAATACCTCTCGATTCACGGACGCCAAGATGCAGACAGATATGATGATAGACATACAAAACATAAATTACTACAAATCATACATCAAACTAGAACTACTATGTTATATAAGAAAACGAGAGTGGTTGGAGGAAGCTTCCTAACAAATAACGTTGAAGAAACCAAAGTTATTATGGCTTTTCAAAAAGAATATATGAAGCTCATAAGGAGAAATACCCGGAGTTAACAGAAATGACCAAAGATGTGGTAGATGCTCGACTATTGGAAATTTTTCTGAACTGAGCGTATACATCTTCAAATTATAGATTTTAGCGATTCATTTGTTGTAGAAAACAAACCATTGTTCTGCTTTGAATTCTGTATATCTTTAAACTTTTCTGGTTTTTTTTCATTTTCTCACTTCTTCTGGTGCCTCGCTTTTTCTTCTGTCTTTGCATTTTCCACTTCTATTAATTCATTCTTTTTGCATCCTTATCACCTTAATTAAGTTCATTTTAGTTAATGTTATGAATTCTTATAGTTGTATTATACTGTTTTTCCTTTATGTTCTTTTTCTATCGTTTCATCGATATAAATGCCTATTTGAAGTCAAACTGTTTAAATTTTATCCTTATTTTGTTATCGTCAAGGAAATTACTTTTATCTATTTTTGCTCCCTAAAGTATTTCAAACAACTTTCTATTGATTTTTTCCAATTTCTGTTCCTGTGAGGAATACTTCTTCTATTTCTAATTCTCTTGTTCTGGAATATTTGATTTTCTAGAAACATTATTCTTCTTCCTACAACGGATTATTAGTGATGGAATTAAGCATCTGATGGTGATTGGAACTCCAACTGTTTTTATTCAAAGAAAACTATAGTAGAAACATTCTTAGTTCTTTATACCGATCCCTATGAAAGAGATAGCTTGTACGACATTGTTAAAAAGAGATTCTTGAATTTTATATTATGGAAATCTTGGCTTAGTTACTTAGGAGGAAGAGTATCATATAATTTATCACTCATCCAGTTTAAATCGCCGTGTCTCCTAGAGAGTAATGATCTATGACTTTGGTGTTACATTTAAATATTATACGTATGGGATTATGAATATTTCATTAATGGATTGCTATGTATAACTGACTACATTCTTACAGAAACTTCTGATCCGAAATTCAAACGTAATATGCTTCGAAATTGAACAGAATTGAAATTAATATATGATTATTATACTATTATATCAATATTTCTCTCTTTTTGATTGAGTGGTGATGTTATCATCCATCTAAATTGCAAAATACAAGATACTTTTCGACCATCACATTTTCTTCCAACGTCAAATTCTTAAACAAAACAAAATCATAGTTAGTTTGTTCAATGTGCAGACTTTTTGATTTCTAGAAATGTGGCAGCGATAGTAATGGACGTAAAAAATATAAGTAAACAATTCGAAGCCATATAGAAGTTAATTCGAAACTGACTTGTATCCGTGGACATTAGAACAATTGATAAATCTAGAGAGGTTGTCAAATTTTCCACGGAAAAAATTGGTAATTTCTTGAGCAGATAAACTTTCCTAAAACTAGGTACTCTGTTTTTCTAATATGGGATTGAGTATTATTAAACGAGTTGTTTAGATGGTAATGACGTAAATATAGGAAATACTGTTTCGTCATTACCTCATCTTAATAAATATATGAAATAACTCCCGTTGTTATTGAAAACGAGTTTCAATTTGGAAATTCTAGGATAGCGCATATTTCTTTTCGTACTGCGCTGTCCACACTTTTCACAAACAAGTGATTCAAATAAAGCTGAATCGCCAGTGGTATTTAGATTATTAAAATTAATTAAAGTGTCAACCTAAATATTTTAGTTATGAAGCAAATATTTCAAATATAGTTTCGTGACAAAGAAAAATTATACTAAGCCAAGCTATGCACGCAAAGTAGAGGAGACTACTTCTGTGACAGATTCCAGAATATTTTCATAAAAGATTTACGTATACAATATATATTGCTATCGAATACAATATAAAACCATATGGTAATGTTTCAATTTTAATTACTAAATTTATGAACAATTGCAGCTTACAAAATATATTCAAATTGCATTAACCACGTGCGTTTGGTAAACGAGAGAGAGGTAGATAAAGAGTGAATAGTATGTACAATAATTTATGTAAATTTATTGTACACAGTCCCCGACATTCATTATAAATGTTCAAAATATGTGTCACTGGCTTTAGCAATTAGTGTTTGTTGTAAATGGAATGAAATTACGGTAATCTATCAAGAGTCTGGTTTTGCCATTTCCTTACCAGATCCCGAAGGGAAGTAGATATTGAAATTAATTTGACTGTGGAATAGCCCGTCATGTGATAAAGTAGCAAGTGAAGTGTGCTGTGCTATATTAATTTAGTGAGGAGTTGGAAATTTGAATATGAGATATAACTTTGTATTAGTAACTATATTTTCCTTCGCGATAAACATTAACCACATTAACACCTATTTTGTAAAAGCTGTTTTTTGCGTTGGCAAACGTACCTACAATGATTACATAAATGACATCGATGATTGAAAACGAGACAACCATTCCATCTTATTATTCCACAAACTATCACTTCAAAATAACCCGAAGATTCTTTCAATCCAAGGAAGATTTATTTTAAAATTTTCAAAAATTACAATCGTATTTAGATAATTCTAATATTTTAGAGTTGAAATTTGAGAATTTCTTCTCATTTTCCGTATATTTATTATCCATTCACCCATTTCATCTATCTTTTTCTATCCTATACTAGTATCATCATTCGTTTGCTGCCTCTGTTTTCTAATATCTGCTATTTGTTCGCTCCACATTTTTCTTGATCTGTCTCTTCTACTTTTTCCTATAGTTCTCGCGTTTTATTTATCTATCTTTTTCCATCCTTGTTAAATGTCCAAACCGGGTTAAGATTCTCTTATTTATTTTTTCTTTGATTGTTTCTTGTGGTTATTTTTTCGTATAATTCCATTTCCCATTTTATCCATCCTAATTACCTAATTACCTAATTATTACCTATATAATTGCTATTTTATTGTATACAGTTTTACTTTAACTGATATCTACGAGTATTTCTCGATAAATACTGTTGTAGGAAATTGGGATATGAGATATAGACTTTGGATTAGTAATTATATTTTCCTTCGCGATCAACTTGAACTATATCAATACCTATTCCGTAGAAGCTGTTTTTTGCATAGGTAAACGTATCTATAGAGATTATATAAACCATATCGAGCCATCATTCTATCTAATCATTCCACAAGCTGTTACTTCAAGATATCCTGAATATTCCCTCAATCATTAGAAAATAAATTTTATAATGTGATTTCAATTATTCTAAAATTTGATAGCTACAATTTTAAGTTCAAGTTTCAGAATTGAAAATTTCAAATATCTTCTGGAAGCAGAGTCAAAACTCTTATTCTTTTTCCCATTTTTCCTTTTGTCCTCTCTAAAAAATCAGAAATGGATATATTACCCATTTCCTCTATAGTTTCCTGTCCAGTGACCAAATCATCATTTGCTTTATTGTCAGTTTCCTTTATTTTCCTATATTTGCTATTCGTTCGTTTCATATTTTTCTTTCTGTTCCTTCTCATTTTTCCCATAGCTCTTGCTTTTCATATTCGTTTTGTTAATGTATCTTGTTCGATCCTATTCTATTCTATTATTTATGTTTACTTTGAATGTTTCTTGTTGTAAGTTGTTTCTTATAATTTAATTTCTTACTCTATCCATCCATCTATTTTTATAAGCCTATTCTAAGCCAGCCAATTTTCCGGTAAGAAATTTCGTACTTCTTTTAGTAACAACAAAGGATATATTAAGGCAAAGTCTGATAATATTCCTGATAGTGATATATCTAAGATAACTAAGATAAGATTTGAAACATGACGTTCGGTTTAATTCTGCTGAAGTTCGAAGTGCCAAGAAATCACGGTAAGTCTGTTGAAAAATAATAAAATAAATGAAAATATTAAAGTATTCATTCTCCTTTACATTGAATATAATTTTTTATTTCATAAATTGTAAAATTATAGGTTATGTTCAAGTAAGTCGTAAAAATATAAAAGGAAGTGTTTGTCCAGAACACCGAGTTCGGAGTGAAGTTTCTTCAGTTTCTTGTGATTTATTTCTATGTGATTTATACTCCTTTTAAATTTGTTTAATGTTTTAAACAATAATAATTTTTCAAAACACTTTGTTAGTAGTTGTTTTTGTAGTATTCGTACATAATGGTACAAAACAAGCTCGGGAGCTGTTGGCGTGTCTTCGATACTGGATTCAAAAATTGTCAATGCCAAGTTGATCTTTTATTACCGTGAAACTCGAGTCAAAATGCTCATTTTTCTGTTACTGGTATCATTATACGAATTATTATTCAAGTGAGACGCGTTTTATAGTAATTGTTAATGGAGTATACAATTTATTTATGAAATTTTCGTACATGTATACAAATTTGGAGCCAAGTTATACTCTAGAGAGAAATGAAATATCAGCAATAGGATAATAAAGCAGATAAATGTACCTTTATTATAATATTTTTCTGTGCTTTGTATCCTGGAAAAACGAACAAAAAGATTTGGGGCTTTCGGTTTATGAGTGTGTTATATTGTGTTTTATCTTCAATAACAACTTTGGAAACGGTTTAATCCTGTTAGATAATTACATAAAGGTATTTATGCCTCACCTCAATTTATTTTCTTGATTATACACTTATGAAGTAATAATATTTCGAGTTGATCAATCAGCTTTGTGCTTCGACGAGGTAAACACGTAATCATAATTTGAACGTGAATTTATTACTCAATATATTCCTTTCCATGAAATACTCGAACGTCTGCTCTTAGTTTCATGAGAATTGTATCAAAGTATAGCATTTTTGGAATGTGGGAGCAACCAAATAACAACAATGTCTGGCAAATTTGGTAGAGGTTGCAAAATTCCGCAGGTACTCTAATGAAATAATGTTTCAATATGAAACAAGCTGCACAGATCTTTCTGTAACCCAAAATAAAGCACTGGCATATAAGGTTCCTAGGTGCCTTGTGTTCATGTACTTTTTGAACCTGCTTCACGTGGATATTTAAGAAAGATAATTTTCGAATGTTACGTCCTTGTTGGACTACTGTTCAAACTAAATCAAATATTCCACACGAATTTAGAAAGAAAACTAAACTGACAAAACTACTTGCTCCTTTTAGTATTGAAACTCAAAAGAAAGTATATTCGAATTGAAGTTTCTATTTCATTGTCATATAACTCTAATTTTCTCACCAAGCTAGGTTGTAGTTCTTTGAAATGGTGATCAAAATATATCTCCAACTTCTCATATTTTATTTCTGATAAACGACTTTTAGTTTTTGCGGAAATGATATAGAAAAATATACAAAATTAATGACAATGAAACGATGAACTCAAAATTTTATGCAAACTACTCATAATTTATTTGATCACTTGTTTTGGAATTCGCTGATAAAACAAATATTGTTTATTGCCACTGACGAGAACCTTTCACAATTTGGTGTTAAATAGAGAATGGAATTATTTTATGCGAATAAAGATTGCGAGCAGATCCAAATTATTTTTGAGATACTACCGATAATAAGTTCAACACAACACTCTATACTTATCAATTATTGATATTGATAATACAATTCATTGGTTGGTTTGTTGGTCTCTACTTTATTCATATTCATACTGTAACCTTCAAACCAAACAAAAAATGCGGTTGTTTTTTCTTAATCCGTAACTGGTGAGGTGATTTTTTTGTTACATAACTGGTGATGCGATAATAAGAATTTACTTTTGTTTCACTATCTTACGTTAAATAATCTATTTTTCATAGGAGACACACATCTTTTTAATGCAAAAATGATTCGAAATACTGAAAATTTCAGGATGAAAATTGCGAACTTTTCTTGGTGTACATAAATAAAAACGATGTATTAGATTTCGAACGTTATGAAGATATATGATAAACTCTTGAGCGTCTTTTTCTCGTTTCATATTTCGAACCAGACTCATACAAAAGATCTCGTTGCATCTTAATAGAAGGGCTCTTCTATAAGGGTTAAAGTCCCACTAGGAAAGGTTAAGAGGGCGTGACTATGTGACGCAAATCAGCTTTTATAACGTTTGGCTTCATGACGATGAAAATTTATGCTTTTATGTTTGAATTTTACGCTATCAAATTTATGAATTCTGAACTATAAATATTTTTATATTATCCAATCTTCGATAAATTTTCACGTCAAAAAATATTGAAATTCATCCCTTAGAACAGCTTTGAACATTTAGGAATAATATTTACCTGTTGGTAAATAATATCAACTTACATCTTACATGGTGTTTGAATTTTTGCATTATGCGCACTTACTTCAAAACGAAATTTGAAGCCAAATGCCCCTGCTTTTGATAAATACTGGACAAATTCTATTTGTTTGCTCTTCCATAGAAAAATTGGTCTTGAAAATCTAGCATATTATATTTGATGTTCGTTAGAAGAAATCATCTAGTTATTGGATATGAAATATTTATCAGAAAGATTGTGTTATCTTAATAAAATTGCTGGCCAAATTGTGATGAAATTTGATACGAATATGTTCTAGAAGCTGATACATCCAATAAATTTGTTTTTATGTCTTTTGCTCACAGAGACCGCTAGTTACACGGTTTATACCAAGTAGTCTTCTTCTTCTTCATAGTACATTAAGACTTAGTCCTGTGTTTGCATCAATGGTTGCCTTGCTGCAGCTGGGATGATGATGACCAACTTTCATACCATCTTGCAATCTTTGCCAACCTGTCATCTGACATTCTGTCCACGTGGTCCCACCATTCCCTTCGCCGATTTCTCGCCCATCTCACTACATTCTGGATGTCACATATCTCTCTTATTTCATCATTTCTCTTGTAGTCAAACAATGGTTCAAGCTATTGATCTCAGCAGTTCTTAAAAGCCGCTTAGTTACAGTGTTTTCTACTCTGGTCTCTACCCCGTATGTCATTACTGGTCTCACACAGGTCTCGTGTATTCTGACTTTAGTCATATACTTATTCCGGCAAATTACATCTGTCAGGTACCCTGATATCAATGACGCCTTTGTTGTTTGAACTTTCCCTTCATTATTTTTTAGACTTCCATCACTTGTTAAGTTCGCTCCTAGATATTTGAATAACATTACTTGTTCTACACTCTGCGAGATTACATCTTCTCGGTTCTCTGGATACTGGGATATTTGCATGTTAAAAGCTTTCGCTATTTGTTCAAACTTATACAGTAGCCTTTGTAAGTTATCTTCGTCTCACATATGTGTAATTATCCGTGTTCAGGTATTCGACACTTTTATTATGCTGGGGTGAATTTTCCTTCTCTTTAGTAGAGTAGTTACATCCCTTAATCGCACCCTATCAAATGTTTGGGTGAGAAAGATGAAGAACATATAGGCTGTCTTATTGAACTTTTCAGCTTTTTCCGTAATTTGGCGGATCACAAAAATAGCATCTATAGCAGATCTGTTCTTTCTGAATCCCTGCTGTTTTTCAGAGATACCAGAGGACATTACTTCTCCCGCTAAAAATTTAGTGGAAAGTTTTTTCACTGCACTCATCAAACTAATACTTTGATAAGTTTGTGGATCGTTCTTTTCACCTTTTTCTAAAACTGTTGGTGTCAAGTATTTTATTGAATATAGTCCGTAGTTCTTCGCGTAACGTGGTACCTCCATACTCGATCATCTCGTTTGATATTTCGTCAATACCTTGAGTTTTTCTGTTTTTCAGTTTAGTCAGCATTTGTATTTTATCCAAAGAAATGGTACATCTCTCAATTTGTTCCTCATATTGATGTAAGTTTTGTGTTGATGTACTTGTTGTTGAATACCAAGTAGTATTGAACATAACTTTTTTGATTTTAGTAGATTTATTAGGCAAAATTTCAGGTGAACTTAAACATCATTCAATTTTATACCAAAAAGGTGTTCTTGATAAAACTCGATACTGTATACAATTTTCGGAGTATTTTGCTTTGAAAATTAAGATGTCATAACCGATGTTTGTGTGAAGTAATGATAAATTTATTATTTAAGCAAAAAATCACAGAGTGAGAATTTAAAAAAGGCAAATAACATAAGATAGAATTCAATTGGAATAGTTATTCGATATGTAATCCGTTTTCTCGAAGTCATCATTCAATCACCATTCAAATTTCCAGGTAGAATGTGATAACCTACCAATTTGTTATCTAAAGTTGCTGCCCAAACATTAACTTTGAATGAACGTTGGTAATGTGATACCCTTTTGACATGTGGATCCTCATTATACCAGTAGTGTACTTTATGGATGTTAAACATACCATGTCACGTAAAAGAATGAATTTAAAAAATTTTGGATTGAGGCTTGTCCTTGTAATGTTTGACAAAAATCCAGTTTAACCGGTAGAGGGTCTGGCAAGAGCTCTTAGACTAGTCAAAAATGATAAAGATGTAGCTGTTGCTCTTTAAGTATCCTCCAAGTACTTGATAAAAACATATTTGTTTGCCTTCCCACATTCCTGTTCGATTTTGATCAGCTTAATTTGAAATAATATTTTTTTCAATAATGGTTCTCGACGTCACTCAATAATTGAACAATAGTTCAAGATGAGACCTAAATATTGAGAAATATATAAATTTAGGAGAACTTATGCTCACTTTGTTAACTAGAAATCATCCTATAGATATCAGTATATGAGGGATGTACAATAAATTAGGTTCCCAATAAGTCTCAGCTTTGAGAGAAGGTGCTAGGATAAATCCCACAAAATTACCGCTTGTCGCTCAATGAGGTACTCCTCATCGATTTCTTGCCACCTGCGACGACAAATATTGTAAAAAAATAATTAAACCAAGGCGATAAATTCAGTAGCGATACGAGGATTGACCTAGCAACAAAAAAAGACCAATGTAGACGAAGCCCGAGCAGAGAACACACGGTTCCTGTACCGTTTGGCGATTTAGGAACACAAAAGCTGGATCACCATTTTTGAATGTATAGGAAAAATAAAGAATGTGTTGAAGAAGTAGACAATAGTGTTCAAATAACGATGTATGAATTTATGAAAATGAACAATGTTTTATATTTGTGAAAAATACTACGCTCGTATTTTCCTAATACATGTTTCCCTGGAATCATTTTGTCAACTTGATAATTTCTATGATAACGTTGTCAATCTAATAACCAATTCTGCGTATTTCACTCTGAATATACAAATTCAATTTGATCTATGATTTATATACGTGTGGTATGTACTCGTACAAATATGCATCAATAGTTTTTTATGTTAGAGAAGTGCTCATACATATGGATGATTATGTATTTTTTAATTCAAACGCCTTCTCTAGTTGCATATCCCTCATTTGCTTTGAAATTATCCTCCGTCGATGTTTTGTTTTCAATGACTTTTATTTTCAAATTCAAGAAAGAAAAGCCCGAAATGTGTATTTCCATAAATTACTGCTCGACTTAATTCTGGTGCAACCATATTTCTGAGGTTTCTTTATTGAGTTAATTGCTGGCTTATCCAGCATATCTACGCCTAACTGAGAATACAAAATTAAAACATTTCACAATAAGACAATACCTAATTCGAGTTTGAGATGATGAAGTTATAGATACCATCGCATTAAATAGTAATGATAACCATATTAAATGTAAGCAAATGTCATGATTTCAATAATTTTTGTATTTCAACTTCAACTACTGCTGTAGGTTCTAACATCGAACAAAACTGCAATGATGATCCAGCTTACTGCGGTTCTTCTAATAGTTGTTATCACAATCTTTTTGATTTCCATCATACTTCTTCATTCACATACAAGAAGGCCTTACAAAACAACGTTTTGTACAAACTTTCGTCGCCAATAACACATCAAATATTTCAATTGCCACTTTATATATCACTGGATTCCACTTTTTTGGTAAACGACTTGTGTACGAGGTCTGGCTATTAAATAACGAGACTACACGCCTAGAGGGCACCTTACACGGGTAGGGTGAAAAATGAGTATCTAGATATCTTGTGCAATAGCAGTTTGAAACGAATGGTTTTTTTTCTCATGCCGAAAACCATGTGTGACGGAAAACAGGAGCAACGCATCAATCTCAAATTTCTCGTTAAATTGAATAAAACTGTAACTGAGGGCTATAAATTGTTGTAAGATGCCTATGGGGACAATTTTTCATCTCTTGTGCTTCTTTTTGAGTGGTGTAAGCGCTTTAGTGAGTGCGGAGAGAGCACTGAAGATGACCAGCCCTTGGGGGCCAAATTGTGCGTGTAGGTCGTCGAATGAGCATCCGGATTATTGACACGGCTATAAACACCGATAAAGGAAAGGTTAGAAAAACACAGGAGAAAAGTCTGTGCGAAGCTGGTGCCAGCAATCGAATGTAGAATAATTTTCAGAATAAAGCCCTTTTTCGTAATCAGTCTCGTTATTTGATAGCCAGATTTCGTAAATAGAAAAATATCTAATTGATAGCAAAGTACATAGATTGGCTAAAATTCAAATTTATAATATTTTTGAAGGCTCAAACATGAAAATGTTCTCGAAGAAATTAGACGTGGAATTTCTTTGAAAATAGGTGCAAAAATGTATTAAAATGGCATGTCGTTGTCCGTATCTCCGATTCTTTGGGTTTTAGTACTTTGGATTACCCAGTTTGGTCGTATCTTGAAGAAAAAGTTCATGCCACAGAAGTAATTATACCTGAAAAATTGAAAGACAGAATTTGACGTCACTTCAATGAGCACATAGTTGACTCCAACCATTTGGAGGATTAATCGATTCTTTAGAAAGAGGGATAGGCTTGTGAATGCGTGAAAACGGAGCACACTTTGAAAACCTATTCTAATTTAATTCTATTTCATGTTATTAGCCTTGTTTTAATTTTCCAGCATCGGTTACTATTTCTTAATATTAAAATCAAAATATTCCAAAAACGGTACACAGTATCGAGTTTTATCTAGAGTACTTTTTCAGTGTAAAATTAAATTATGTTCAAGTTGGAGTTAATTTTGTTCAATAAATCTAATATTGACAAAGTTATGGTCAATACTATTTGATACGAGCCGTGTAACTAACGCCCTGTATGAGAGTCTGGAATAAAAGCAAATTCATTGGATGTATCAGCTTCCCAAACATATTCGCTTGAAATTTAAATACAATGTTCTCAGTAGTTGCGGAAAAATCGTAAAAAATGTGTATATATAATAATCAATCGTTATTTATAACTCCTAGCTATTTGATCACGATAACTGTGACTCAATTTTTATAATAATCGACCTTCCCCAACATCAAATATGCATACGAAGGAATTGTATCATTTCCAGTAAGGCCTCCGTATTGAAATAAAATTGAGTGAAATTAATAAATCTTTCTGAATTCCAAGAAAGAGGGATTTCACTATTAAGACCCTCTCAAGTATGCGGAAATGTGCTTTCAATACCGAAAATCTCCTGAAAGTTTTGAATTGATCCTCGGTTCAATAAAGTTGAAGAATTCTGAAGGTGTTTTTAAAGGAAGGGATTTTTTAATGTATATGCACCAAGATGAATTTACGAGAAGTGCATTTTGAAGATTAATATCGGTAAAGAAAAATGCAAATATAATTTTCTCAGTAAAATGTAACAAAACAGTGATTCATGAACAAATTCAAAAATATTTGATCGTTGGCTTATTGATGTGAAGAGGAAACTAACAATAGTTACTTATCGATGAGAAAAGGGAAAACAAAAAATTTACATATTGCGATATGTCTCTGCGAATATTCAGAGGAATATCACTTAATATGGGTGGGAAATAATTTTGAATAAATTCGCGGAGAAAATCGCCCCTATTCCTGCATTACATTAATACAAAATCGATGATGATTTTTTGTTGAAATTGTAATAGAATTAAACTTATGTAGAAGTGCAAGTTGCCTACATCGAACATTCATTATGGTTTTTTATTTGTTTTTATTCGATAAATTGACATGCTGGACATTATGCAGTTCAATTAGAGATTTTTGATAGTGTTTCAATACCTCTTGTAAGTAATTTCAATAAATAATCACTATTTATGATCATTTTCATCAGAATGTCTCTTCACAGCAAATCCTTGGCATATATAACGATATACAAAGTACATATTCACATAAATTTCATCGATTTAAACGAAGAATGCATTTTTGTTGGAGAAAATCGATTGAAAGATTTATTTTTGCCATCTAAGAATTGTAGAGGTTGTCCCTGTAAAAGTAGCTCCTGGCCTACAGATATTAATGTATAATTATAATTTATTAGTATATAATTTATTTATTATATAAACATCCATTAAAAATTCATAACAGTCTGTCATTTTTATACTCAAATGGTTGAGGAAATCTAGTTAATAGATACGGTCACACACATTTGGAAGAAAATATTAGTTAACAAGCTGTTAAAACATCTTAATTATATACAATTTCAGAAAATTTCACCAAATAGAGCAAACTACGAGATGAAAGTAATTATTAATACCAAAAGACTTCACACCTTTGATAACTGTTCGCTTTCAGTGTTCAACAGATTCTGTGAAGTATTCAAAGCAGGCGAGGAAAAGAGTAAAACTATATTTTAGAAGATATATCAAATGAAAATTCCTTTGCGTAATTTCTAGAAGCGGCATATCCTCGTTAGCATGGTTTTAATATCCAGTTAGACTGTTAATTAAAGGAAAATATTCTTCCCTGTATTATTCATTAGTGTTGGAGACGTATATTTATCATCTATTTATCACAAGTTCCCTGTGTCAATCAAAAACGCCAACGAGCGCAGGTGGGATAAATCTATTCTAAAATATAAATTTCCTCAATTTAACGAATGAAATTTATATTCTAATCCATATTTATAACTAACCCAACAAAATGAGAATTATCTAATAAATTCATCATTCTAATTGGAACTGGATTTAATTTGTAAATTTATTCAGTTAATATTTTAGTTGAATCAGAATTTCGCATACACAATGAGAATTACATGCAATAAGCTAAGACCCTCAATATTTTATAATATACTTATACTTTACATCTAAACTTACCTGCAGCAAGGTGAGAAAAAGTGGATAAATGTAGTTTATTTCCCTCACTTATTAATTAAAAATTAGGAGCACGATTTGAAAACCCTACCCCTGGATAAATCCGCGGATGGAAGAACATTCCACCACCCCCTGTCTTTTCGACCGGTCATCCTTATTCGTGTCCCAGTTTCGCGTGTAGAATCCTTCGTCTCCCCTGAGTTATTAGAACATCCTGGGAAGTCTTATCTTTTTATTGGCTATAAACTCATGTCTTCTTGGTCTGGACGTCTTGATGTGTGTGAGTAAATAATTTCCAATCTTCTTCGGCAATAAACAACTAATCTGAGTGGTCCTATGCCTTCTTTACATCTGTCTCCGATGTATAACTCGGCACTAGCTCATCAAATGCAGATTTACCGTGTCGGGGCTATCCTCTTGTTCAGGTAAGGTTAGGTTAGGTTGTGGTCTGACTCGAAAACCTACGATCCTGGAGAATTTTGTTTTACTTTCCATATTTTTTCTTTGTTTTGGTGTCTATATAGTTTTTAGTATTTAATTATTTTTATATTAACCTACTTCAACCTAATTAACTTATCGATGTAGTACTTTCGGCCTCCCGTGTTTCCTGTTATGCTCCCTCGAATAGTGTTTCTGCCTTGTTGTCCATGATGTCGATTTGCATTTGTGTGCCCATGCAATCGAAGCGTATGTCATAATCGTTATTATTTTTTCCCAATAAATTTGAGTTTTGTCTTGCTCTGCTTGTATAGCTTTGTCGACAGTGTTTTTAACGGGTTACTTGAAAGTAAGACCTTGATCCAATATTATGCCCAGGTCTTTATTGTCCACTGGATTTGTTCGTCGCTGATTTTTATGTGCTGGTCGGGTCGGTAGATCCTCCTTTTCTTGTGGAGTTTACTTCTATTTACTATTGTTTTAACCATACGTCTATCACGAAACGTTTTGGAGTCTTTCTACCCTTTCTATCCACTCGTCGCAAAAATCAGAAATTATCGAAACATCACCTGGACTGAATCAGTATAGCTGCAATATTTCCTGATCTCTTGAAGCATTTCAACTGTTTTTGACCAACCAAATACTACATACTATTGTTAGCTATAAATGCAATTGATAGTTTGCTTCTAATAGAACGATCCTTTAATAAGTAGTAGAATCCTGCCAGTACATGTACAGTGGATCAATATCTTGTTTAATTTGGAGGTAGTTATGTATATGAAGAGAAAGTCAAATTAGTATGGTTATAAAATTTGAGTAGAATTAATAATGTTCCAGAGGAAAATCGATGAAAAATGGGTTGTTCGAGACCTTGTTGGTTCATAATTATCTCGATAAAGTATTACTACCGACAATTTTTTCGCAAGTGTACCATTAGCAGATAAATTGCTTTAAAAAGAAATGACACTTTGTGGTAGGTTACATGAAAATAAGCTATATATTCCCGAAGAACCAATACCAAAGTTGTACGAACTATAGTACTCTTCCAAGTATGCTTTCAGAGAAGACCATACCTTATATTGCCAGTAAATCCAAAGCAATTCTTCTATTGTCTATAGAACACCATGATGATGCAGTTTCTGGAGAAGATAATGAATTGAAAACATTACAATAAAACAAAGTATGCTATAGATACCTCTGATAAAATTGTTGAAGTGTATTCTGCAAGTAGGATCACTATTACATAGCCAATGGTAATATTTCGTTATTTCTGACATAAATACATTTAGTTCATGAAGTTTAGGGTATTCAAATGAATCAGCTACTGAAGATTGCCGTATGAAATTCCTGCTGGACCTCGGAGAATCTCGGATCAAATGCATTGCTATCAGAAGATTTACGCCAGAGAGAAATATGCTTACAACATTTTATAAACGGTATTTCCGATGTATACGCGGAGTTGGCAAATATAAATTCAGTAGAATATCAAGAAGTGGAGCGATCTACACCAGGGCGCAGACAAATGTGCAGTCAGTGTCGTCGCTTTTTGTATGTTAATTACCCTTAAAAAACAAGTTGTATGTGAAAAATGACAAGATAACGAACAATAAAATTGATAGTTTTTTTTTCGTATTATAATTACATTTTATAGGATCCTCTGGTAAATATTATTTTAAATGAATATTTCATAATTATCACTAATTTCTGTTTTTTGTCTTTTTAAAATGAAATTAAGAAAGCGAGAAACTGCATTCAAGTTTGGGGTACAAATTTACCCCGCACTGTATTCTGTTTTTTTTTTTTTGACTTTTTTGACATCGTAAGACGAAAGTTAATTTATAAAAGACCAATTTATTCCCAAGTAACTCAATTTTAATTAAAAATTGTCATTCACTTCTTTTTCGCCCCTTCAAATCGATATCTGTGATATATCCCAATATCCCTCTAGACACGTTTGGAGTCAGGAAGATAATATTGATGACAATTAGACCAGTATTCAAGATGTGAAATATTCATATGTTCAAAAGATACTTCAATTATTATACTTGAAAAATCTCTTCTTTCTATTTTATAGAGGAGCCCAATTTCTTTTCGTATTATCAACATTATTCAAAGCTTTCATCGTAATCATTAGGATTTCCTTGAAAATCCTGATAATATTATATTATCACCACCTACATATACAATTGAGGTATCCTGCGACATCTCTTGACGAGATATGAAACTATTATATTCACTAGTAGTGACATAATAATTTCCAAACCTTGACAATGCGCGATCCTTCTGGCAATATCTGGTTTAACATAAAAATTGATTGTTTCAAACGAAAATGATAGAAAAGACGATCACCTATATAAAGCGTTTTCACGATATAAATTTGTTTTTCTACGACCGTGCGTTTTAACCCACTTTCCCGCACTAGTGCGGGAAAGTGACAATTTTCAAAGGAGAAACAACTATCAAACCACCCCGGTTTGATATCAGTTGCTATGACAACCCAAGCGTGTAATTTTTACTAAAACGTCAAAGTTGTTCGAAGCGTCTTGGAAGTGACCGAATAAGAACAATATTCTTCTAAATTAAACCACATTAAACCGAATCCGATACAATAATATTAATGGATTCATCCGATGAAGAACTTCCCGAAGCCATTTTGAAGGCTGCAAATGAAGCTAATTCTGAGCTGTTACCTGCCAAATCCAGACTAAGGTATGAGATGCAATACGACCATTTTGTTACATGGTGTAAGGAGAAAGGGGCCAAAACTTATAAGGAAGAGGTATTTCTGGCGTTTTTTTCAGACCTAAGTAAGGTTTTGAAATCTAATACATTATGGTCCCGCTATTCGATGGTAAAAAGTTTAGTGAAAATAAAACAAAATTTGGATATAGGAAACTTCCATAAGCTAACGTCGTTTCTTAAACAAAAAAATATTGGTTTTCGATCACAGAAAGCACAAGTTTTTATCAAAGAAGATATATCCAGGGTTATGCTAGCTCCCGATGAAGTATACCTGATGATTAAAGTGAATACTATTTTTGCACTAGCTGGCGCTCTCCACAGATCCGAGCTTGTAAATATCACTGTCGACGACATTCAAGATAATGGCAACCTAATTGTTGTGAAAATTTCTGATTCCAAAAATCATTCGTCGAAATCATTCGTTTTATCTGAAGAAATAAATGAAGGAACCTATTCGAAAGTACGCAGATTTACGACCACCTACCATTCCACACCGCCGATTTTTTATACATTATAAGAATGGAAAATGCTCAGTTCAATGCGTTGGCGTAAACACTTTTGGTAAGATGCCAGCAGAGATTGCCGCATATTTACGCCTACCTAATCCGGAACGTTATACAGGACACAGTTTCAGACGTTCTTTGGTTACGTTCCTAGCAGACTCCGGCGAAAAAATAACCAACCTAAAGCGCCTGGGTGGCTGGAAGTCTACTACTGTCGCTGAGGGCTATTTGGAGGACTCCGAGAATCAGAAGAAAAAAATATCAAATAAAACTCTCTGTACTACAAATGACTTAAGACCGTTGCCGTTGCCGTCACCGTCATCGTCATCTTTATGCGACCTGCAACCGATGCCATCCCCACCAACGTCATCTACCTTCCAGTTGAAACCACTGGACCGGCAATTCTTACTAGCAATTGTGTTTTCAATATTAATATTTATAATAATTAGTAGTTTTTAGTTATATTTTTGTAGTTTTGCATAAATTTTGTATATTATTATGTTTGTTGGAATAAAATAATTTTAGAAAAATGGATTGCCATACTTTTTTGTATATACGGTGGTAGAAAAAATAATGTTCCTAATTCATGCGTAAAGTGTCTTTCCCGCACTTGACTGCTTGCCCGAACTCCGCTCCGCGTCGTTCGGGACAACTGCAGTCGCGTGCGGGAAAGTATCACTTTCCGCACTTTTTAGGAAAATAACTATTTTGATTCGAGAAAGATACAAGTGGAAAGTAACTGGCAAGGAAAGACTTAGGGATAATCGAGGAATGCGATACAAATAGTAAACAATAAAGTGTGAGTTTTAGGAAACGAAGGCTTAACGTGACGACCTATATTTAGCAACAAGAAAAACGTTACCCACTGGCTAGTATGGTTTTACTTCTGAGTTATCTTTGAGTTATATACTTGTTTGGTGAAGGCTCTGAACAATTGGCACGGCTGTTAAACTAAATCTAGAGAAGAGTAAATAACTGTGAGCATCAACCGGATAGTGCTAAAGGCAAGACGTTTAAGGCTAGTATATACTAGACTGTGGTATGAAAATTAAGAGGATTGTGCAATATTGTGAATACTAGTGTGTATTTATTCGTGTTAATGAAATAATAGATTATTTTAGGTATTTTCTAACTCTTATAACAACATTCAATAGTAGTATGAAGAATTCTCGTGTATTGTATTTTTGAGGAAGCTCATATCTGTACAAATCAAATAATCAAATAATTAAGAAAAGTTTAAGCCAATTTGATGTAACGAGCTAATTTGAGTTGCGGACTGGTTTGGTGAAGTCTTTGAACAATTGGCACGGTACTTAAACGGGATCTAGTGAAGAGTAAATAACTGTGAGCTTCAACCGGACAGTGCTAAAGGCAAGACGGTTAAGGCTAGTATGCACAAGATAGTGGTGTGAAGATTAAGAAGATTGTACAATATTGTGAATACTTGTGTATACTTATAGGTGTGAATGAAATAATAGATTATTTTAGGTATTTTCTAACTTTTATAATTCAATATAGTAAGAAAAATTCTCGTTTCTTGTATTTTAGACGAAGCTCATGGCTGTACAATTCGAATCAAATAATTATGCAACGTTTAAGGCAATTTAATGTATCGATAACAAATTAGTAATGTAAATTAATATCAAATTGAATTCCTAAACGATACGCTTTACTGTCATTTATGAGCATAAAAAATAGCAGAAATATTCACGTTAAAGGCACAGAAATTGTTTCTTCCTGATATATATTTTGCTTCATTCTGTGACTCATGTCTTTTCTCCATGTTTTCCGACATTTCATCTTCCCACTATTCCTTTTGTTCTTTTTTGCTAGAATACGATGTGAATATGAGTGAACCTCACCCTTACTATATAATTGCTATGAAAATTGGAAAAAATAATGAAACGTGTGAAATTGGGATTTCAGAAATCGGTAATAGTACCTATACTCTGGAAAAGGCTCAATTGATCTAGAACATTCAGAAGAGACAAAGTAAATTCTAAGAGAAGATATTAGATACGTTCATATTTTAATGATAATAATGACAGCTCCCATATTAATGATGTAGTAACTACATATAATGGCCCCAAACCGTATCTGCTTCATTTTGTTTTTTTTAAACTATCTGATACCCAGAATCAAGGATCCATAACTTACTTAGTGCTTTTTTGAGTTCATATATACACTAGATACGCTAATTTTTGTTTTACTGTCGTCTCTAATATTCAGTCTACACCCTTTTACTAGACAGTCGAATACTTGCGCTTGTATATCAAATAATCTATTCCAACTTTGAAGTATTGGTTTCGTTCAAACCTGTGAATACGTCTTCTGTATAGGTAAGCTAATATATCCGTATACCCTTTCCAATCGTTCTTTGATATTAATTTTTATACTGGTCAACTTATATTCAATTATTTTATTTCTCTTGTATACCTTTCACATGAATAGGGTATATTTAATTCGAAAAAATTAATTATAGTTTAAAAAACGAGAAAACACGCTTTTAGCAATAGTCAAACTAAAAAGTAGAAAATAATGGTTTGGTATAACGATAATATTTCTTTCACTGAATAGGACATCCCTCTTCATTATTCTTCTGTTACCTCAAAGGGGGTCTCTTATGTAGGAGAATGTAACATATAGGTGATACGTGTCTCCATGATAATTTAATGGGAAAAGCTTCTAGCAGGTCTGATTCCTGTTCCGAATCATTTTTTCATTACCGAGTATTACTAAGTATTCCCTTGCCTTTATTATCCATTTCCACATTACCTATCTCAAAATTGTGTTATCGAAATTTGTGCTTTGAATAAAAAGCACCCCACGGTCTTAGAATAGTAGCATAAAAAACTATTTCTCACCTTTTAGTTTAACCCCAAAGCGTGTACCTCAGTGTTTTTCTACAGTATTCTATTACTAGTGCTTTATTTGAATTTGCTGTTCTAAGCTCGCAATAAATATGTGCAGATGTGTTGATGGTGGCATCTCGATTTGGAACTGCGCGCTTACATATTTGTAAACTCTGTCTTTTTCACTCTCATGCAAAGGTTACGAAAATAAATTTATGAACCCTGGTCAATATTATTAGGATGATCAAATATTTGATCAGATTATTGCATTAAGTTTAAATTAAATCTGGTGGCTCAAAGTTGGGAAGAATCGAGGCCAAAAAATCAAGTTTAAACATACAAATATACTTGTGAAATAAATAAGATCGTGTTTAAAGGTCAAGTATATACATAATGGTGAAAAAAGTAAGATTGTGTTATAAGCAGTGGTATTTGATAATTTTGGTATGCCAGCTAGTTTATTAAGTAGTTTATTGACTGGTCTAAAAATACACTAATGATATTGTCAGCTCTAGACATGACGGTGTAATTACATCTTGTGTTTTGCGCCCTAACTCTTACATCTTACTGCCACTTACAGACGCCTTGCTCGTTTAAGTTAATTATTGATTCGATAAAGAATGAGCTTAGAATTTACAAAGACGTTGAAATATCCAGAGCAAGTTAACTAGAAGTGACAATGTTGATAAAATTTCCGTATAAAGTTTACTTATTTATATAGATATCGTAGGAAAGCTGTAATTGGAAAGATGATCAAATAATGTGATATAGCTGTAAATATTTGCCGTTTTCTCGAAGAAGTGGATATCTGAGTTTATAAGAAAGTTTATTCCCTCAAATAAAGTGAATGTGATATTCAAGAATCACCAAAATAATTAAAAAGTATTATACAAGAATCACGTTCTAGGTTATCTAAAATTTTTATTGGGTGATTCACCCATATTTTGAATTAAGTTGTCTCCGCAGCCCTATTTTTCATTACTGTGTTTTAATATTTGACCAATTGAAAAAAACAACAAAACAAGTGTGTAGAGAATGTGAAAATTCCTGGGCATGCTAGTATAGTTCGTTTCGCAGAAAATCTTATTACTATTTACGATAAAGTACAAAAAAGACGTCAATCTCGACTGACCGTCATATTCATAGGCGAGCGGTAAACTCCTAAAAAGACAATAAGAAACACGACAGAGTGACCAGATTCGTGCTAATGGCTAAAAATGGTATATCTTTATGTTTTCAAGTTTTAGGAAAAATTTTCGATAAACATTGCGTCATCATTTTAGCGTTCGAATGACGACAAGTCAGCGAAAAATCAATAATTCTTTATGAAAATTTAATAGCACATTCTGCAACTATTTTGATGAATATCAAATAATATCTGACATTTTCAAAGCATTATTACCTTGCACACTGAAATGAAAAAGGTTTTAATTAACCATCACTAAATATACAGAATAAAAGTACATAGTCTTTGAAAGTTTTTCAGAAAACTTCAGCCCTTAATTTCTATTTAAAAAAGATGTAAATTTTTCAAGTTCCGTGCAGTATGCAGCACGCACATTTTTCGAGACGTCTTGGCAATGATTTATAGATCAAAAATAAAAATAAAAATAAAATAAAACCTTTTATTCACACATACATATTACAATTAAACTTGGAAAAAGTTTTCTCAAACTAATTGAAATTAATAATAATAAAAATATGTTAGTAAAAAACTAAAGCGTTATATAGAAAATAATCTTGGAAATCAAAGCAAAATTAGAAGCTAAAACATCAATTTTTCTCAAATAATTATGAAATATGAAAAAAATATGAAAAATATGAAAAAAATTATAACTTTACATTGTTGTATGAAAAGCTTCAAAACAATTTTTATTATTTGTGAACAAAGCCTCTACTTGTTCAACAATGGACAGTTGTCTGCCCTATTTGGCAGTTTCTACATCTCCCATCATGAATTTATGTGGTTGCTTGCCTTGAGTTAGGACGTGTGGGAGAGCGAGAGCTGGGTCTGCTTTTTTTGGGGTGAGGGTACAAAAGAAGCTCTTCAGCTACTTGTACTGTGATATTTCAAAGTAATTTTCGAGGAAGGGTAATATCTTTTATAGAGAAACCAAGGACTGTTTGCTGCTATATCCACCATTTGTGCCAATACATTTGATTACAAACGACGGGATTTGAAGTGGGTGTTATATAGCGACAAAAGCATATCGCTTAGGTCAACTAGATAAAAGCATTGTATTCAGGGTTGAATCGGTTTTGTATTACCGATTCCTACATACGAAGAAATAAGTAAAACGGGTTTTTTATCGTACCATTTCACAATGGCGATTTTCTTTCTTCTGAATATGTTACTTGATTAATGGGTCCAATATTCTTCTCGATGATGTGATACAAGTTCAGAGGAGGAAAAAAAAATTGACAAAATAGAGCAGGTGATTTGATAGTACGGTACAAGGTTGGGACACAAAATGCGCAAAATGTGAAAGTTTCCATTTCTTTCTTTGAGAACTGGAAATTTTCGAATGTGTCATATCCAGAAAAATGGAAACAATCATATCATCTTCCCTGAAATTCCAGCTCCTTTTTTATAAATATCGTTGTGCATACTATGTAAAATATGAATTTTCTAATGTTAAAACCGGGATATCTCACGAATGGTGAGTCGTAAGAGAAAAAGGGACTCCTCCATTTTTGTAGAAAATTATATGATCTACAACTTTTGATGAGTCTATTTTCACGATAATATCTACAGTTTTCCAGAAAAATGGAAAAAACCTTAATTTTGTAGTTTTGACGTTGAAGATGTTTGACATTTCATTTATAATGATGTATTCAACATCACTGTCAGCTCTATCCGAATTTTGGTTGAGTTATGACTTATTTTTGTTCATTTTGATTGGATAAATCAAATAAACAGTAACTGTAATAATTTATAATACGAATAGATCAGTGACTATTTTTTGAGTAGTATTTATCAATTCAGAAAGCTTTGATAAGCAAAATAATTTATTTTCTGAATTCAGTATACACGTTCAACGATTGATGAGAGGTTTTGTTACTTAATTAGAACAATGCACAACTTATTCAACAATCCAAAAATATATTCAATCAACGCTGACTGTTAGAATGTATGGCTCAACGAGAGTGCAAATTATTTTTCATAATGAATTTTCTTGCCTTATGCCCAAGCTGATTAATTTTACGAGTAATTTACTGATCGCAGACATGGCAGAAAATTTTCCAGAAAAGCAATTTTTCAGGAAAATTTAGGATGCACTCTACCGATTAGAGAAGTTTAATGTTATTATCGGTAAAGCGCGCTTCGAAAGTCAATAGAGGCGTTGATAAATGTGAGTTCCAATGTTCTTGGTACAATGTCATCCAACAGTAAAGGATTGATAAAGTATTTTTGATTCTCGTCAAATTAACTTCACAAAAGCTTTATTAAAATAATCATTTTTGGATTACAACATAATCATCCTTCCGTGATTCTTAGCTAAAATATAATGAAGATGACCGCTATATCTTTATGCGATTTTTATGATAATAAAAATGCGACGAAAAAGGTTTCAAATCTTCATAATACTGATATCACCTTACTGTGTACTTATATGGAAAAGAAAGTTCCGAAATACTTCTGATATAACACTTATTACTACGAGGGTTGCCACTTCAGTTTTGAGATATGGCAACACTGATGTGAATATGTCCAATTTGGTATTGCCATAATTAGATTTGACATTTTTAGTGTTGAACAAACTTAGAAGATGTTGTCATACGAGTGCTATTCAAGTTGTTTACACATACGTGAAACATTTACTTAGTTAAAAAGAAATTGAATCGCGAAAATTTTTGTGCGATGATTTTCTACGACTCTAGACGTAGATTAAACCAACAGCAGTGTACCGATCAATTATCTTTGACTTTTGGTGATGGAACACTATCTCGAGCAACCGTGCTTCACTGGAGGTAGTCCAAAATCGGCTGTTATTTTGCCTGTCAGAAAACATCGATTATGTGCGGGAACTGATACTGCAAGATCATTGTGTGACATATCGTGGGATTGAGACGTACTTAGGTATTAGTTTCACCCGCATACATTCAGTTTGGCATGAAAAATTGACTGTCAAATAGTTAGTTCGGGAAATCCATTGAAACCAGCCTACATGTGTTTCATAGATCTGCAAAAAGCATTTGACCGGGTTCAGTTAGAGGATTTAGTACATGTTCTCTACTACAGACAAGTACCCCATACCTTAATCAAATTCATAGAGAATCTATACGGCGCGAACAAAATTCAGGCCAAGATCGACGGAGAGCTCACCGAACCAATCTCCGTGGAAAGAGGAATACGACAGGGCGACTCATTGAGTCCACTCCTTTTCAACATAATTATGGATAAAATAATAAAGCGAATACGCAAATTGAACGGATACAAAATGGGTGACCGCAATATTAAAATCCTGTGCTATGTTGACGATGCTGTGCTGGTTGAAGAAAACGAAGACGACCTCCAAAGGTTGTTATATCGCTTTAATTGCACAGCAAAATCTCTAAATATGATGGTTTCTGCTTTGAAAACAAAAAGCCTGACAACATCAAAAATACCTCTTAGATGAAAGCTGTTCGTAGACGACAAAATAATCCATTAAGTAATGAAATTCGAATGTCTGGATATAGATCTATCCTGATATGGTGATATTGAGACAGAGGTAAGGCAGCAAACAATAAAAGCTGCAAGAGCAGCCGGATATCGGAACGACACTATATGGAAAAACGAATACATAAGTATCGAGGCCAAGACAAAGAACCTACAAAACTGTCATCAGACCCATAATGACGTACACAGCAGAAACTTGGCCTGATAGAGCAAACACAAAAAGGCGAAATGAAAGTCTTACGAAAAATTACTGGAAGAACGCTCCTAAACAGGGAATATAGCGACGACATAAGGCAAAAATACAGAGTGGAAAATATTAACGAATGGGTACTGAGCAGAAAGCGCGAATTGGACGAATACATAAATATAATGAGCGAGGAAAGAATAGTGAGGATAGCACGAAAGAACTCACCACTGGGGAGAAGAAGTATGGGAAGGCCACGAAAAAAATGGAGTGATAATCTTACCATCAATTGAGGCAATAGGCATGCTGGAAGAATTAACGGGCAATCTGCCTAAAATGGAGTAGGAAGAAGAAGAGAGTTGGATATCGCATAATTTGACAATCGCCCAAAAAAAGCTCGTGTCTATTGGTGCAAGGAAATGATGAGAAAATTCAAACGCAGTGCTCTAAACGACGTCTATATTACCATGACACATCATTGATCTATCTATGCATACGAATCTGAAACTGAACAATAATCGACTCTATGGGTCCATGGGTCCAAGAAGAGCCACATCCAAAAAAGTTATTAGCACACGATGTACTTCCAAGCAAATGGTTGCCTGTTTTTTCGGGATAACTGGAAAGGTGGCCACTATTCCAACAAAATATCGTAGAATGGTTAGGTCTGAATGGTAAACCAGCATTGGTTTGTCACAGTGTTCGAAAGAATCAGGGAAACCCCCCTTTCGGGGCTTTGTTGCTCCACATATCTGCCCTTTTCGGGGCTTTTTTTTATAATGAAATAAACCCTTTCGGGGGCAAGTGTTTCAAGAACCAACGTTAGTTCTAGGATCAGCCAGTTTCAGGTGTATATTATTTTCATTTTAATAAAACACTAACAGGCAATCAAAAGGGTCAGGAATTCTTTAACCGGCGAGGAAACTCCCTCCAGCAGTGAGTCCGCTGTCGGCTTTGATAGCCAACTCTTGTTAGGTACTAACAAAGGATTTCAATTTTCGAAATCCTTATTTCTTATCCTCACTTGATCTGACTCTATCGATCTTTTTAATTTCACCCATTTCCCATCGAAAATGCCCCGAGTAGCCCGTTCCCCTATTCAAACCCGAAGCAAACCCGCCGATGAATTCCCACCACTCCCAACCAACCCCAATTCTCCTTACGAGGAGAAAACTCTGGCAGGAAAGGTCGCAGAACTCTCGCGGTTCAGTCCACAACAAGTCACCCAAATGCGCAACGTCATTGATTTAATCGAACGGAAATCACTCGAGAATAGTAGAACCCCCTCACCAGCACCATCTGCGGATTCCTATGCATCTAGGGTCTCGCAGAAATCGTCCAACTCTAAATCCCAGCGGGTTGATTATACCCAACTAGGCGCGATCCCCAAAACCAATATTCCCCCTCTAAATTCCAAGTCAATCTCAATACCTCAAAAGCCAAAAAAAAATACCCAAAATACCACTAAACCCCAAGCTCCCACTCAAACCCAAAAGCCAAATAAAAGTTCCCAAAACACCACTAAACCACAAGCACCAACTCAAACCCAGACCCCCAGAAGCCACCAACACTCCCAAACCATCACCCAACAACAACCTCAATCTCGCACCTCCGCTCAAGGTCCTCCAATTCAAACACTCAATCTGAGAAACCTCCCAACAAAATATACCTCACGGAGAGAGCTCTACAATCTCCTCAACACGCAAGAGCTGTTGAGGGGACAAATGAGCTTTCTCAAAGCTAACCCCAATGGAACCGCCCTCCTCAAAATTCGTTCCACGTTTCATCACGAAACGTTGGCAAGGAAAATCCGTTACGCCATCCGTTACGCCATAGGCGACGAGAAAATCGTCGTAATCCCGATAAACTCTCCCCAACGAGTCCAAAAACCCCTAACCACTAAAACCAAAAAAACTACCTTTTCTCTGGTCTCCAAGAATGTAGACCAATCTTACATCGAAGAAGAGTTCCTGGAGATCCTCTCTATCCTGAAATTGCCTGTCATTAAAACTTGGAGGATCATAGCTAGATCCACAAATAAACCCACATCCATGTTCCGAATTATTACAGATTCCGAAACCGCCTACCATCACGCCCTAACCAAGGGTATAAACTTCCACGGGCTTTCGCACTACTGCGAAGCCTCAAATTCAAACACCATACCCGCAGTCCCCAAATACTGCAACCGTTGCTCATCTACCAGCTACTCCGCAGACACCTGCAATGCCAAAGCCATTTGTCCAACCTGTGGTGCTTCTGGTCACAAGCCAGAAAAATGCCCAAAAGCTAACTCCCCTACCTGTAAAAATTGCGGTGGACCTCACCCCGCCTTCCACCCCCGCTGTCCGAAAAGGATTGAAACTCCGAAAGCCCCTCAGGATACAGCCCCAGTCACCCTAGAAAAACCCCAAACCCCTTATGACACTAAAATCCTAATTGAAATCCTGGCAACAACAATAATGAATGCCATTCCTACTTCTCGGGCGCTAGTAGCCGAAACGCTACAACGCCTCATTCCCCCTTTTTACGGTTATAATTGTACCGTAACCAGCGGCGTGGGTAACCGCATTCATTTCGCTTTCACCCAAAAACCAAACACGTCCCACTGAAAAAGTGTAGGTTTAGCCCTAGCAACGCCATTTATGTCAATACTGACATAACCCCCATTCCAAGCCGCCTAAATGACCTCCAAGCCCCTTCTAATTGATTCGATCCATAGAATCAAGAATTCCGTTGCGAAAGGGACCCTCCTCATCCTTCCTCAATTTCCTCAATAGTAGCTCCCATATCAATCAGATAAATTCCTACCCCCAACACACACCCTCATTTTCATCCATCGTCGGAGTTTTCTGCGGTTTCCCTGCAACCTGGAGAACCGATTCTCCAGACAAATGTCCGACGATAGGGAATAATACAGCCGCAGCTGTACCCGCCCACCCCCAATTAGATTAAGAAAAAACAAAAAATAAACAAAAAAAAATATATAAAAAAAAACCCCAAAAAAATATAAAGAGAAAAAAAAAATATAACTGAACCGCTGGAAACAGCCGAGCAAACACTTCCCAACAAAATATCCCCACACCCAGCCCTGCAGAGGAAAAAATTCCTATATCAGGGCCTAAGCAAATCATAACCAAATTACCAAAAAAAAAAAAACCTTCCCTCCTAATTCATCACAACGAATCTCTCTATGTATAATAGATCTAAACAAGTACTAATCAGATACTTGTTCATTTCTTCTTTATTTCGTTTAATTGTTCTTGTAACCATTGTATTACTTGTGAATAAAGTTACATTATTATAAGTACTTTATAGAGGTATTCATTAAAATATTGGACACATATTAGGTTAGATGAGTTTGATAAAGCAATACTTTTTTTGATGAAATCGAGATTGTTGCGGTGTTATTTATTCATTAAACAAAACATTTAAGCACTCATCATCATTTTATTTCATTAGATTAGTCAAAAAGTGTATAATAAATATTCACAAAACATTGGTATTGGTTTTTTTACTTTTACAATTTCTAGTTGGATTTCAGTTTGCTTTCTGTATATCCATTAACAAATTACAATAAATATATTAGGATATAATAAAAAATCTTCTTAACATTTTTATTTATAGAAACAACCAATCGCTTATGTAGGTAATCCACTAAATGACATTAAAGAAACTAGTGGAAGACCAAACATTATACTGAATAAATGGCAACCCACCGACCGACAGAGCAACGGTTACGTCGCGTCGCGTCTTCGTGATTAACGTTTTGGGGCAGATACGGCGCTAGAAACTTTTATTCCAAATATTCTCACTTGCTTTTTACACAATAATTCATAATATATTGGTTAATTCAATTATAGTATATAAAAAGTTGTTAAGTGAAGACATGAGAAAGGAAGTTATGAAACAATTAGATGAAATATGTCGAAATTTGTTTATATATACCTTTTGAAATGGTGATAATATACAGTAAATAGATTTCCTGGATAATTGTTCACATTAGTTATTTAGTCCATCGCTATGACAGTACAGTTAAAAGTGTCTAGTTGTTTAAAATATATTGGTTTGATTATTTTTTAATTATTTTCATCATCATTTTGAAAGACATTTGAATATATTTGTTGCATTTATTTCATGAATAAAAAACGCCATCGATTCTATACAATGTGAACTAAATATTCCAATACAAACAAATCAATATTATCCAGCTGTTTCTGATCAGACACACCTATGACTTATCACAAATTTATATGAAACAAATTAAAAAAATAGAGATTGATCTGAGGTAATATCTACCAGGTAATACCGTTACCTACAGTGAAGTATACTGGTATAAAAGATCTTGAACATATTTCTTTGGAAACTAAAAATATATTGTATTCAATACTAAAACGACATGACATCCTCTGGTTGTTTCGCTTTGCCTAGCTGCTTAGCGTACTAGATTTTGGCATAATTTGATATATTCATGGAGATATTTGACTCTTAACTTATCTAGAACCTTTGTTTCAGTATAGCAGAAGTTTCTAGCTTGTAAAACTATGTTTTTCACAATACTATAGAATGTATTAGCTTTGGAAGTGGGCTGAAACCTATACTACAATTTGTGAAGCTATAATGTATTAGATTTGATCAAGCAGACTGTTCGTTCTAGCAGCATCAAGTTAAAGTATTAAAAAAAAGTTATTTGTTCCAGCAAAAAACTAAAATTGTTTATTAATAGTGCGAGACGTGTGACAATGCTTTGGATTAAATTTTAGAACACATATAAATAGCGAGGTTTCCAAAATTCGACTACGTGATACCTCCAGCGACGGGTGGACTAATTAACCAGAAGGGGTAAAAATTTATAGTGGAAGCAATAATTTTTTTAAAAATGTTAGTTATGAGAATTGAAGAAAATAGGAAAATAACATATTTGAGCTAAAAAAAAACTAGAAAATCATACAGGATCAGTGATCAGCTATCAGGAAAACAAGAATAGAGAACGAGTGACCCACTTTAAAAGCAGGATGTTCCTACTATACAATTGATAGATATCATCCAATATATTATGAAATTTGATTTTCATCGTTACCAATTTATCTTTTATTCAAATTTATTATGACGGGTACATATCTATGAGAATCTATTATCAGCAATAGTTACTTTGAAAGAGAAACTTTTAATATTTCTTTACAGATCCAAATATTAAATTATAATGATCATCATGATATTTCTAGAGGTAATGAATGTCTTACGAAAAATGTTCGAACAAAAACTTTCTTCCAATAACATTTAATAATTGTATTAAATAATTCTTTATCAATAGATGCGTATTTTAAAGGCATCTTCCGAACAGTTTAAATAAAATTATCTCAAACCGGTTCTGATTTTCTCCATCGTTTTTCTTTCAAGGTGTCCATCAATAAAAGATGTCAGTAAAACAAAAGGGGACGCCCTGCGGAAATCGAACCTCAATATTTCGATTGGAGTTACAAAGGTTCCACAGTTGTTTCTACTGCTTGAACATATTCACTTTGTCAAATTCATTTCCTTGCTGGATTCCATTTTCACGACCTCACTTTATTAAAGGATTAGATTTTCAATCTACTTCGGAAAATTAACCATAATTTATTTTTGAAGTTGAAGGGAAATTAAATGTTTCTCGAGATTTCAAAGAAGAATTTCAAGTGGAGGTTTTGCTATGTGGTCGAAGTGGGTAAAAAGTGAGGTATGGAGTAATTAGTTTAATTACTTTCCCGTATACAAAACTTATAATAACAAGTAAAATAATTTTTTCAAGCTTCCTATTAAAACAAAATGTATCGATAAAGCTACCACCCATCACCCACTATCACATCCAAGAACTTACAATCAATTATTCATTCACTTATAATTCCATATCGCCTATCAATTTTCCGACTATTATCTTTCAATGATTTATAGATATTATCATCTACTAACTATATAATCATTACATCATCAATGTCTTAGATTTTAATCATTCGAATCATAAGGTACTATTTCAATTTAGTTTACCTACAATCTCTGAAGACGATAACTTAGTTAACGAATTTAGTAACAGGGTAATTGTGAGTATAGTGGTAGTGTAAACAGAGTAAACAAAATAAATAAAGGAAAGACATAGTCCTCTATTATAATGTACTTAGGGAACAAAACACAAAATCTGTCGTTTATACTTATTGAATCCTAAACCTTCTTGTCCTTGTGGGTAAAAAGTCGAACTACGCTCACTTCTCTAAACTTTTCTCTATTTTCTTCTATTCATTACTTTCCGTTTTATTCCATTCCATTAATTGTCTGTTGTATAAGCCGCTATTTGAATTTCCTAATTCCATATTCTTTCAAATATTTCTTCTTGTTTCCTTTCTGCTGTTTTTCCTGGTATTCTCTTCTTACTCTTTTATCTTTTCCCATTATTGGACAGACCCAAATCATCTAAGCTACGTTTTTTCTACTCAGATATCTATGCGCTTTCCCTGTATGTATCACTTCTAATCATAATCGATCCAGTTCAACAGTCTATCTTCCTCAGATATTTCCTCTATATGCGTTTTACCTTATTTCTTTAGTCTTGTGTTGTGGTCCATTTCTCTGTCCCAAAAGTGAGTACATAGACGTGTACTCTTTCAAAATTATGTTTTCATTTCTTCCGGTATCTGTTTCTCTTCCAGATTACTTCCAATATGGCTATCAGCAATTAAGTTTATCCTTAATTCTTCCATTTTCTATTATTATTGATCAACTGTCAATTGTCATAACTTATCAATGTTCTCGTTTCCTTATCATCTATTGTTGATGTTCTAAAATCTTACATTTTTGTAGAAAGTTCTTTAGCGATTAGTATCAAATTGGAATCATAGGTTAATTCTGATACTTCGAACTATTCCATATTACAATGTTAAACCTGGTAGCGTGCTGTTTGTTTTCCATCTACTTATACTGTCATCAGACACAGCTGGTAAGAGCAGTGGGCTTAGTATACATCCCTGTCTTCCTCCCGTTCTCCTGTTTTCGACATTTCAGTTCTTGCTCTTTAAGCATTCGTTGTATTTTTATATAGTATTTCGATTCCGTTTATTATTGCTCTGTTCAGTCTTCTGATTCTCAGGATCCTTTGTATTTTCTGTCTATCTTATTGAAAGCCTTCTCAAGGTCTATGAAACAAAGACTCCTCATTCTTATGAAGTTTCTTCTGAAGAAATAATAAGTGTGTTATAATGTTCATTAGCTGTGTAATTCCTATATAATTTTATTTCCTCCGCTCTTGAAAATTTGAACATTTATCAGTATTCTGTTACCAGCCTTTTGTTCAGTATTCCAATCAGTACATTTTCAGTACTCAATTATTTGCTACCTCATACCAAATAAGGAATGTTTCAAATATCAATTCTTAATCGTTCTACGGAAACTTTGGTTTTCATAGTAACGATCAAAAATTTCCTACTTGTTTTTATTAAAATTTTGTGAAGAGTGAATTCAATGGTGTTCATCTAGCAATTAACCTCCAATTCTCTAGATTTAAATATGCTTTTAGTTTTAACATCCTGGATTTCCTCGACTAGATTAATGCTCTGTTAACACAGCGCAATTTAATCAAAGAGCATCTATATAAGAACAGGATACTATTTTTGAAAGTTTAGGTGCCTTCAGTAAAAGCTCTTTTCAAATAAATTGATGGGATTTATCATGTTCCAGTAGAATTGCACATAAAATCATACAAAATATCAAATAGAGCTGGAAAATTTTTATATTTTGCCTTCTATATAGGAACGAACAAAATTATCAGCATTCCATGAATACTAAATGAAAGAAATCCAACGAAAACAGGTGGGAATAGATACTTTCCAAATACCCTTCAATAGCTGTTTTTAGTTATGCTGATCTCCACATAAAGTCATTCAGGGTTAGAGAGGATCTCATGATTATATGGACAGAATCTGTTTTCTTCAATCTTCATAATTATTAACATCAACCTTATATCTTCGTTACGTAACCACATAATCTGTATTTTCATATTAGTAAGGGTTAATACTGAACTCAGCAATTATCTGATGGAGGAGGTAGTGGAGAAAAGAAATGGAACAATTTAAAGAAAAAGAGAAAGAATGGAGAAGACTATGACAATGAATGGGAAAAACGAAACGAAAGAAATATTGGAAAAATCAATATAGAACATGAATAAGATGCGAAAAAATGTTAAAATCAAAAATATGGATATATGGAGTATCAACAATGAGATAAGAGCCGAAGTGGCAGCTGAAGATGCTCATCAATTTCACAATGAACAATAGTAGCAAACACAAAGAAGTAGTAACAATAAATAAATGAAATGAAGAACTAGAAGAACTGGAATGAAGAGAAATGGATCTTCATTTGGTATTGGCATCAATGATTCAATTTTATGATATACCTGGCCTTGAATACGACCATCAGATGACAAATCACAAACTTTGGATACTCCAAGCGACGTCATTTGGAAACAAGAATTAAATTTTCGTGTCCTGGGCAAAAATAAATTTGATTAATTGGAAATACCAGAAAGAAGGGAGTTCAAAGGTTCAGGTGGAGTAGGGAGTGGTGACAATACAATTTTTCCTGATGTGCAACACACGCCGGATGTTTCATTGCAAAATTTCAACACCTGACAATAATTGCATATTTTGTCCATGGCACCAATAGTAACTTTGGAATCAGCCGAGGAATTGATGTCTGGTTGATAATTAAATGCAAGACGAACAAATGATCCACGTGTTACTGCGCGGTTGGTTCGATGATTTTCTCGGTTTTGTTCCCTATATGAATCTATGTGTTTTTGACGTGCCACCCTGGTTCCCAATACATTATCTTGTCATCGATTATCACGCTGTTCTCGTGCACGAATTCTTTGAACTGCATTTCTTTCTGCTCTCTGTTCGACTGATTCATGAGCTCTTTCAACACGTGCACATCGAGTCTTCTTTCTACGGGCATTAAGATTGGATTTTTTGGGTGGCATTTTACTAAAAATAGTAATTGAATTTTTAATAGCGACGTTGAGTGGTATAGGCAAAGTGATATAGACGTGTATAGTGTGTAGTCTAAGAAAATATATCACATTGAAGTGTGGCGCCATCTATGAGGTACAAAGGACAGAATTTTACAGTTCTCCGTAAGAAATTGATAACAACAATCAACGTTGATGATCAGTTTATTATTAATAATTGATTATTGAGACCATTGATTTGAATAATAACTATCCTTTCATTTAAGTTGGACCAAATTACATATATATGTCAACTTTCATAATTTGATGATGTATTAAAAAATAATGGAAGGTTCATTAAGATGGGGTACGAATATGAAAAAAGTTATAGAGTAATAAGATTACAAGATGTTGACACAGAACTTAGTATTATGTTCGAAAATATCAATAAAAACAGACAATAAGAAATATATTACATATAGTAGCTAGAGAAAAAGATGAGGATGATAGAAAACGGAAGCTGAGAGTAAAGCTGAGACTCGCCAATTCTCGTAATGTTTCTAAAAAAACAAGGTGGTCCATTCCATCTGATATCATAGAAAGATTAGTCAAAAAGAGGCTTCTATCATTTCCGTTTAAATATAAAATACTAACTATCCATCAATTTGAGTTTTTAAGTAACATATGCACAAATGATATTATATTCTGATGTCTACTCTAGCCTAATCTGCCATCACTACACTGCAACAACTTTTTTCGATTTTTTAAGATGATACAACGATGTCTTCTTACAAGCCAATAGAATATAGAGTGTCCCAAGGCTCAGTACTAGGCCCTTTTTGTCCCTTCTGTTTATAAACGACTATCTAGACATCGGTAGTAAAATATATCTTTTTGCAGACGATACTAGGGGTATCACCGCACTTTATAGGACCATATCAAGGGACCTAATCACCCTTGAATCATGGTGCGATTCCAGTTTTCAAGACTAAAGTTTTATCGTATGAAAATACATCAACATTGACGTGGTTAGATCAGTAAAATTCTAAGACTTGTTTTGTTCCTCCTGCTGAGATCAGTTTTCAAAGAACTGAACTTATTTACCTCCTTAAAAGTTTATTATACCCTTATCGAGTCGCATCTCTGATACGCTTCTCCCTTCTGGGATACGTGTGGTGCGAATCAATTTGAGCAAATCTTCAAATTACACAAGACAGCTGTTAGGTATTTATTCGAACTAAACAGCGGGGCTCACTGCCGGAACTTCTTTGAAAGATTCAAAATTATGACTCTCCCTTCCTTATTTATCTTTAAATCCGTTCGCCTAATTCGTAAGCACGCTACTCAGAATTTCAGAAAGGTCGTTGCACGGTTATCCACTTAAAAACGTAGAGCACGACCTTTACCTACCTACTCCACGTTACCTATTACTATTACCTATTACTATTACCTATTACTATTACCTATCACTATTACCTATTACTATTACCTATTACTATTACCTATTACTATTACCTATTACTATTACCTATTACTATTACCTATTACTATTACCTATTACTATTACCTATTACTATTACCTATTACTATTACCTATTACTATTACCTATTACTATTACTTATAGTTTTGTTATTCATTGTGATTTTCTTCTGTATACTGAAATTTAATTTTATTTGTATTTTTATTTAGTTATTTTTATGTTTGTAGTTTATACAAGCTTTTTTTTTACAAATTGTAACAAGTTTTTAACAATAAAGTATCTCTCTCTTCATGGTTAGGAAATAATGTACTAGTTTACTAAGCTGCTTATTCAGATTGTATTGATTAGACTAAAGAAAATATATCCTGTTATGTTAGATGAGTAAACATAAATTTTGAAGAAATTAAAATCGAGCAAAGCTCTGGTACTTTTGTAATAGAGATATATTATTCCAAATATCTGTTCCACTGAATGTTATGGAGATATCTAAGATGAAATTTGCCATACACTATTCTCTATTTATAATGTGTTATTTTTTGAACGACAAAAAAACCGATAACAAAAACCATTCTTTCACCTTAAAGCTCTTTGAAGCTTGTTTGAATTAAAGAAACTATAGATCCATCGTATACAAACATTCCGTTTCAGTTGGTAAGTAATCCATTTACAACTCTTTTATTATTGAAATTACAAAAACGACTGTCTAATATTCTAGTTTGCGCGAGAATTTAATGAATAATTTTCTTCTTTTGAGAACTAGTTGGTAAAACAATCAGTGCTTTCGCGGCAAAACTAATTCCCGAAGGTTAACCGAGTTAGCAGAAGCCATTAGAAGTTGCCGCCCAAATGTTTGATGAAAATGAAATTAGGTGAAAACCATTTCGAACATCTATATATCATCCATTTACTTGTATTCAAACACTATGTTACTATTTGCTTTCCGTTGCAATGATGCTAATTGAGAATTTGACATCTTACTATTGGATTTTGAAATGTATATTCATGAATATGGAGTTGAACGTACATGAAATAATTAGTGGCTCAATATAATGAACTATGGTCTGTTTTTGTCTGATTTTTGTGTTAGTGTGTGTGTGAGTTTTAGTTTATAATAGTGACAAGAGCCATGGAAAAGCGAAAAAACTGTTTCATATTTACAAGAAATTATAATATAGATATAACAGCAAATCCTAAATTATTTATAGGTTATGTTTTAGTAGCTGACTACCTTGCAGCTTTTCCTTCCTTGGCTAAGGCCAAGGGAGGGAAAGTTGATTAGATTGTCTGATCGTGCTTTCAAAAATCACTTGGGGAAATAATGATTTTATGATCATATTGGGAGTATGATGTTTCTGAGAAAAGATAATAAATCGAATTTTTACCACATGCATATTTCCTATTGACGGAAGAGTTTGTAGGTGGAAAATACTTGCCTTCAAAAATAGTGGAAGATTACTGCAAGAATGAGAGTAATCGTTGTTTATACTTATTTACGATTCAACTTAAATCGGCTGCTTATAAGACGTAAACAGAGTTGATGAGAGAGGAGGAGGTGTTGGTGCTTCTTTGATGATTTTAAATTCTTTTCAAAATATTAGCAATGGTTAATGTCCTCTCTAACAAATCATAGTTTATAATGTTTCAATTGACTCTCTCCTTTTGGAAATTTCAAGTGCACGGCACTGCTATCATCAACAAAAAAGACACACATCAACATCACCTCCACTTGTGATTAATTTAGTTGTGTTGGTTGGTCACAATAGATGACTTAGAGCACATTACGTAACAGTAAGAATAGGATCCCTCACAACCATTTAAACGAATTAGAATTCTCTGGTTATATGGAATTACAGATTACCACGTTACATCAAGGAAGATAAGCCAGTTTGGATTGCTGGCTTAAATAGTGTTTCTCTGATATAATACCGAAATATTGTTAGAAGAGATGGAGCCATAATGTTAACCGAAATATTATTGAACATCCTCATAAAATTGAAGTATATAATGAAAATATCACGAAATACAAGGGTAACTATGAGAACTGTATCTATAAGACTTATTTCATCAGAAAAATAGGAATTTGAGAAAAATCTTTACTGTCAGTTTATTACTGAGAATGGACATTAGATAAAAAGTACAAATACGTACAGCGAGTATTATTTCCTTCAGAAACTAAAATCATTTGTTGTCTCAAAGGAATTGAAGGTTTTCAGAAACGTGTTATTTCTTTGAAAAACAAGTTATTATTATGCCGTAAGTCATGCAAATTTGGAGATTATTTTCCATTTTTTTAATGATAATTATATGTCTTTGAAATAGCTATATATCCAAGGCTTAGATAATTCAATAGCTCCATCAATTAAATTGAAAGTTTTTCTGATACTGTAACATGTATCTGATCTATTAGTATATATATGGTAAATGCATTTTATTACAAACTTTTTTCCAATGTAAAAATTGTAAACTATAATCGTTGAGTTGAAATAACATATGTTTGTTTTGAATTGATACTTTGAAAAATGACATTATAAATGTTCTAGCACGTTGCTGTTAACAAACAAAAGTTTGTTGTTTAGATAACTGAAAATTGATATCTCCCAAACTAAGTTTGTCACGTTGAAATTTATGTTTTTCATAACTTATAAAGTTATGCATATGTCAAGTCATAGAGTTTCAAAACTTGAGAAAACTTTGGATTTGATTATAACTTCCCTTAGATCAAATTGATAAATAATTTTGTAGCATACGGAAACGTGAGAAAGTTGATATTTTTAATATCCTATACTCTATATTATCGTAGCTTCTTTCGCATCACATTTTCATATAGTTTTCTATTCTACAATTATTATTGGTAGATCACAATAAATCTTTGTTGTTTACA
Source organism: Diorhabda elongata (assembly GCA_026230145.1). NCBI lineage: Eukaryota > Metazoa > Arthropoda > Insecta > Coleoptera > Chrysomelidae > Diorhabda > Diorhabda elongata. The sequence goes on from CM047926.1 coordinate 46,676,142, forward strand.
CAAATTTAAGAATTACGCACTGTAATTAAATTGGATAAATGGATGAATAACTTCGAAGTGAAGTTTTATAAGAAGTTATTTACTGATAGCATTATAGTATCACATCCATCATCCATAAACAAAATTCTAGAATCTACCTTTAGCAGGGTAGATAATATTAACCGTATTTCGGAATACTGATTGCATTATTTTATTATATATTCTGCAAACGGCAGTAAAGTGATAACAAACAACTACACCCAAGCACAGGTCTGTCAATACAATAGTCAAATAACTCAGACAAGCTTAGAAGTTGTTTGAGCATTCTCCTTATTCGCCTGATTTGTCTCTCAGCCTGAAATGATACATTTTCGACTTAAACAACTATTTTATCATTATATTGGAAGAAATGATATATCAAATGTATGAAAAAATTCTACATTCAAGGCTATTTGTCTTCTACATATAAGAACTTTTCACAAACTTTAAAAAATTAACTGAATGTGCAGTCTTTATTCTGTATACACACATTGTGATACCAATTTACAAGTCGTGATGAATGAATTGAGAAGAATGTAGAAAGTGGAATAATATCCCGCAAGTGTCATATATACTATTCTCCTTTACCAGGGATTCTCCTACCTGAAGTGAGAAATATCGTCTTTTATCGTTTCTTCATTTCAATTATAGTAACTTTAGCCTTATATTATTGTAGTGAAATATGATACATAATTTATAATTGATATATTATCAATAGTGTTTACTGTTTACACCACCACTATACCAACACTCACAATTATACTGTTTGACGCATATCATGCGCGTTTCGATAAACAATTTAACGTCGTCAGCGACTGAAGGTGTAGTGTTCCCCTACAATCTCTGAAGACGATAACTTGGTTATCGAAACGCGCGTCAGACAATGTAATTGTGAGTATTGGTGTTGTGGTGGTATAAAATATTTTGCAAATATTTTGGAAATTACAGGTGCCAACATTTGTTCTAGGTGAGGTACGTCACTTTTAGGAAAGTTTATCTGCTACTAATTTGTGGATAATAGTATGGGTAACTACCTCTGAAAGAGTGCATGGCATGAGCTCATTAAGGTTTTACTGCTACTCCTTTTTCGATATCTTTCCTCATCCTGGCAATTGGGGATTTATTCTTCGCCATTTCTACCTGTCTTGAGTCTGTCATTCGTCCAATGTTCTCGTTTTTTTCTCGAGTTTTTTCCGAGATCCCAGGGAATTTCAATTTCTGTGGTCTCTTAAGATGTTTCTGATCTTAATTCTGATGTATCTGTCATTAAAGGTGTGATTGTCGCCTTGTAAATTCATGCCTTGGATGTTTGTTTCGCCACACTACATTCTGAAGACATCCCGTGACCTGATTTGGTCCAGCTAATTGTTCTCTTACTTCGACTTCTACGTCTCCATAAATGGTTATGTAAATTTCAAAGTACTTATATTTCATTCTTTGTTGTATAATTTGACCTTTTTTAAGTCGATATAGTCACATTATATTGTTTTCCTGTGAGATTAAAGATATTTTATAATATTCGAAAATCGTCTTCATTTTTGGCACTTATCATGGCGTCATCGGCATAGCACACGATTTTTATTTCTCTGTCACCCTTTGCCTAGCTGCACCTTTTTTATGATTTCATCTATTATTATGTTGCATAATATGGGATCTAGCGAAACCCTTTTGTTGTGGATTATATTACAACATCTTCCACTTTGATACGGTCAAAGGCTTCTGTGAACTTATTGGAGCATGGTAATGCTGGTTTGTTCTATCGTATGGATTTCTCAATCAGTTTTTATATAATAAATGTATCGTTGCAAAATATTCTTGATTTGGATCTTTTGTGCTCGTTTTCCAGTTTTATGACTTGCCAAGTTAAATCTATGAATTGATGCTACATGAATTTCAATATCTCGTTCACTTCTAAATAAACTTGAACGAGACATCGTCTCGTGAATAAAAGTAGCTCAAATATACTGACATATAATTTTGTGCATGAATACAGGTGTTATTTTTAACGGTTCACAACTTTGAGTTGAAGATAGTGCTTTATCCAACGACCCATTCCACATGTTATAATTGCTTTTTATTTATTTAGCTTCTACACTCCATTATGGATCGACTCACATCAAGCAAACTTTGGAAACTTTTTCTAAAACTAATGATTGTGGTCATCAAACTTATCATTCACTTCATCCATTCTATGGCGTACATTGATTTCTTTAGAGCAGCTAATAACAATGGACCATGCTGTTAAATGCCAAATAGTGCACACTGATGAAGCTCTAGCAGCTATGAAGAGTAGTGTTGAGATCCAAATCAATAATTGGTCCGCAGTAACTATGACTGTGTACTTCAACTTAACAGATGTTGTTTAAAAGCATGATGCAATGTGTACAAGAAATAGAGCCAAACAAATAGTACATTAGATTTCGATTCAATATTTTGTTCTTCGATTAAATCCATTCTCATTGAATGGGTATGTGAAAAAGTAAAATTTTCGCATTTAGATTGAGAATAATCCAAAAGATCCAAGTTTTGTCGAAGCACCATGACATACATAGAACATTTCTGTTTGGTGGGTGAGCTCCATTGCTTATCAAAGTCATTGATCCATACCGATTCCTCAGCAAAATGGCCGACGATAGGTAATAAGCCAGTTGCAGCTGTAGCCACCCGCCCACCTTTAAATTTAATATAAACAAATAAAACAAAAAATCTCAAATAAATTTCAAAAAATTAAAAAAACCCAAACCGAGTAGAGCCGTTTTTACTTGCAAGCTCTTTTTTTTTCGTTTTCTTGTAGGGAAAAATCCTAAATGTCCGCTTTTCCTCTTCCAGTAAAGCTAGCAAACACAACCTCACGCAAGCACCATAATCCCAGCCCTGCAGAGGAGCAATTTCTATATCAGGGCTCACTCCAACAAACCCTCCTCCTACAAAAAATTTTTTTTATCTGACCAAATTCTATCCAACGAATCTCTCTCTTTGTATCAATGGAAATACCACGTAGATAGTGGTAAAATAAAGCAAACAACGAAAATGATTCTGCTTTTCATGTTTTCTAAAAATTTGAACTACTATTATTCCACCCGACAAAAACAGCACAAAACAGACACCTCGACAATATGGGCTATGTCCCTCTTTTTTCATTTTAATCAGCACATCTGTGGTTGAGGTATTTTCGGCCATTTCATGCCATCCTTGATTTATAATAAGGACTTCCCCATGTAATGTTTTGCGAGGATCTCCACTATATTTTCTTAATATCCTACCACATGGCTGAACGCCATGTGATAAGTTCACACTATAATTTCTCACTTTCACAATGTTCAGGGAGGGGTTATGTTATTTAGCAATGCAATCGTCCTAGTTATCATCTGGTAATCACGTTTTATTGTTGAAACAAAACAAACTAACAATATATTATTGGATATTATTGTATAGATAGAATAGAGAATAACTAGGTCGAATGATTCTAGTGAACAAATGAATATACCACGCTCAATGACTGGGTTAATCATTATTCTAATGAAATATATATATGAGAAAACATTATAAGGGTTCATTGTTTTATACCGATATTTACTACCGTCTTACTTTCGTTCTCTTTCTGCTTCACAGATATTCCTTGGCGAACTTTACTGCCGTATAGGATTAGATCAAACATTTCAACTAATTTTTTCAGTTTTTTATCATTTTCGTCGAGATCAAAAAATGTATCTCATATTTTTTCAATTTCATCGTCAGGGTTAGCATATAGGAGTCGTTCTATTCCTTTTGTCTTCTTTGATGTATGAAAGCTACCAGCAAATATGCTATAATGAAAGTACTCATAGACTTTCATTCAATTTTCAAGTTTTGACCTGTGGATGGTTGTCAATGTCTCTACTTGAATCGATACGAGCAAATTCTGATGTAGGGTAGAGATATTTGATTCTATTTACTGAAATGTCAATCGGCAGCTCTTATTCACATTTTTTGTAAAAAGAAGGGTAAGTAATTTAAAAGCAATTCCTGGAGTACATTGGTACGCCATTCCAAAAACGGAAATTAAATAATAAATCAATAATTTTTATATGACATAAATTAATGATATCAACTCACTAGAGATACCAAACTAGAAAATATAGCCACAGTTACAAAAAGGCTTTAGGATTTATGACAAAGAAAGAATTGTACTGTCTGTTAAGAAACTTGTTTAGGGGTTAAATTGTCCTCTACCTAATAGAACAATTCGAATGTTCAACTATTGCTGAGAGCGCTTACTTTGATAATCCTCGGACGTCGAATATTCAAATACACGGTTTAAATATGGAACTCATACCGCGGTGTCGCGGTGCTAGATACAAACAAATATAATTTGTTACGTTAAGTTAAGGGTATTAATAAGTTAGACAATATTCTATATGTTTTTAATTTATCTCGTTTAGAGGTGAAAATACACCATATATTTAGAAAGATGAGATATTTGACTCGAATGCAAAGTTGATTATTAGTGGAAAAAGCACTGAACTTAATTTTTTTAAAACCCACTGCCGCTTTACCCAAATCAGTTTAGACATCAACTTAGAGGAGAGCAAACCTGCTCAAGAAATCTTGATCTTACCTCTTTGACATCATGTTAAATCAGTACTCATTTTGATGATAATAGGGCTATAGGTTATTTTTACCACCATGTAGTTGTGTTAAGTTGTTGAGAGGTAAAGAAGCAGCTGCACCCGGTAGTAGAAGATTATAGTATTGTGTTTTGTTTACAATAACATGTTAAAGTGTTTTAAGTAGTAATTTTGTGAATTGAAAGTGATTGAACTATCGTAAAATTGATTAAAATGATTTAGTCTAGACTTATGTGTGAGCTGGTTAAGAGAAATTGAAGATTGAAAACATCTCAAGATTTGTTTCCTAGAAAGAAACCCGTTGAGGATAAATGTGAACTCTTTTCCAATTCTACATTCAAAATGAATATGATAAAAATAAAAATACTCAAATTCTAGAAGAAGTTATGGAACAAAACGATTCCTCAAACCTGACGATAGCCCCAAATCATTTAGTTACAACAGTAGGCTTATAAGTTTAGGGCTGGGCGTGGAATCTAAGGCTCCAAATTCACTCCAACTCTAGTGAGCCTATAACGTATCACACTAATGAAAACGATTACTCCTTGCTCGATTCTTCTATTATCGATACCTATCAAAGTTTCATTTTGATAGAAAATGGATTTCCTATGGAGTTAGTGAATGAAGTTAATGCTGCAAATATACAGCAACAAGAGGACCATTATCCGTTGGAAAAAAGTAACTCGAAAACAAACGAAAGTAAAAAGAGAAAAATGTGCGGATTGCCTTATAATATTAAGAAGAGTAAAATTATGACTGCCAAGGTCCCATAATCATCAATTGTTCAAATTGTTTCTGAAAATACGTTACTGAAAAAAATCCAAACCAGCAGGTATAGAAAACGACTCAAACAGGGAAGACAAGAGAAAAATTTTAGCCATTCATATTATTTTCTCAAACGAGGTCGAGAGACGAGTGTTTACAAAAGTCTTTCTCTGTATAAGGAATGGTCCGCTAAAAAAGCATTACTGCAAAAAAGACATCAATTGAAAGTACATTGTTCCATAGTTGAATATTGAAAAAATATATGAGTTATTCAGTCAATAGCATTCAGGAAAAAGGATTGCCAAAGAAACACCTTTATAGAAACATATTTTGTATGCAGTACAATTACGCTTTTTTACACCTTCCAAACATCACTGACTAATGAAAAAGGTATTCTGTGCCTGGTGTAGATCAAAAGAGGAATCTAGAGAAAAATTATTTTTATCACATTGTATGTAAGATGATACGTATGCTGCAAAAGAACATAAATAGAGCTTATGAGGATAATACATTCGACTTCCAAAAAATTCTTGGACAAGTTCCAGATGCTGGACCAGTATACTACAGCCGTAAGATGTTTGTTTATAACCTCACCGTATACTACGAAGCAGTGATACTGAATAATGCATATTGCTTTGTTTGGTTGGAAAATGATAGAAATCGAAGAAGTTATAAGATATGTTCTGCTATTCTGGAATTAATTAACACTTTTGGTCCTACTGTGAAGGAACTATCACTTTTTTCTAATATTTACGGAGGTAATCAATATGACGTAATCGGTTATAGACTACATTTTAGAATAAGACCATTTCAAAAAGGAAGTTGACTCCATGCATATTGCTATTGAACATGCGCAACGGAACATCCCAATAAGCAGTATGCTTCAATGTATTTTTTATAGCTAGAAACAGATAATTTACAAAACAGCCAATGGAAGAAAGTTAAGAAGTGAAGACTCGAGGGAGGCCTTAGATTATGACTATCAAGCAATTCCACACAAACAAACTTCCTGTTGCTCAAACAAAAAAAATTGACCTTCTAAAGCTGTGTAAAACTGGCGTGATCCCAAAAGAAGACCATCGACGAACATCATTGCTGGAAACCACCAAAGGAAATATAGCATAGGGAAATTGAATGGTAAATCAGTGATTGTTCAGTAAATATAATATAAAATAATAGTTGTTATCAACTTACTAGAGTTACCAAATTAGAAAATATAGCCACAGTTGTGAATTTAACTCCAGAACCTACTGAAGAAGAGTACTTTATGGCCGACGAGTGCAATAAAAACATCAACTCTTAGTTTTTTCTCCAACTTTTAAATCAGTGGATCGAACTCATTTTGTTTAAAAATGTAATCTTATGTTTTCTATACATTATTTTAATTCCAGATAATGGTAACGGAAACGTTTGCTTCTTGGTGTGTATTCAAGAAACAAGTTCGATGTATCAATGTATTTTTCTTGCCTAATTCTTATTGTTTGGGTTCTAAAAGTTATTGGAACAAAGTTAACCAATCTCAGAAACTTTGCAGGGAGAAAATGGGGTTCTAACCCAAAGATCCTAGAACTAGTCTGAATACCACGAAGAACAATCTCTCAAAGGTACAAAAACTGGCTTGCCTATGTGCAGGTGGGGTCATGAAATCTTGCCCGACAGCTGCACTAGAAATAATTCTAAATCTCCTACCTCTCCATATCCTGGAAAGCATGGCAGAGAAAACATCACGTAGAATATTCAGAGACGGAATAATTGAAGAAAGCCCATTCCTAAATAATGACCAGCCCTGAGACACAAATCAGAACGTTACATCGTGAAAGTTTTGCTCAACAATAAACTGTAAAAGTGAGTACGATAAAAACACCATACAAGAATTGATCAGAAATGCTATTAAATGGTATACGGATGAAGTGAAAATAGCAGACGAAACTGGAATAGGAGTGTCCAGACCCAGAGCCAAAAACTGTGAAAGTCTGGGCAGCGCATTGAGCTTTTTTCACGCAGAAATTTTTGCGATTGAAAAATGTGTTCTGTTCAGTCTAGAGAGGAACTATCGAAAACAGGAGATCATCATTCTGTCCGATAGTCAAGTAGCCACTAGAGCTCTAAGCTCCAGTATCATAAAACTCAAATTCATTTAGGATTGGCTAGAAAAATTGAGCGAGTAAGGTGGGACAAATAAAATTACCCTGCAATGGATTCCGGGATACACCAGAACGGAAGGAAATTAATTAGATGAGCCCGCTAAAGGCATCATCTACAAAACAATGGTAGAAAAGAAAAGAAGATAAATAGGACCAAAATCAAATACTGGAATATCTTACAAGGACTGGGACATGCAAAAACTCTTCTGGGAAACTATAACCAGAGTAGATCTGCTTAATGTATTATCTAAGTAAGAACAAACTACGAATACTAAGAGCAGTTCTATCGGGGTACTGTTGCCTCAAGAAACACCTGAGACTCTAGACACATTCCCTCGAAGTATGAAACACTATGGAAATTCAGACCACTACACCTGGGAGCGTGTAAAATATCTGTATCTGGCAATTAAAGCCATCCCACACAAGATTTTTTAGAAGGAGTAGGATTGATGAATTAGCTGCAAACACTTTGCTTTCACGTTGTCCGAAAAATCGTCAAAAGCGTCTTGGGTACTTTTACTTCTAAGCCGTCAATATTCATGTACCGGGTGGCCAAGAACGGCCGTCGGCTGTAATATAATCCGTTTCTGAGATATGGCCGACGGTCGTTCTTACTTGTTCACAATACTTGTACAAAACTTCTAGTATCATATCAGTATAATAATATGTCAATTACCAATTGATAATCAAAATTGATGTGAGCTGAATAGTTTCTTCTTTGAAATTTTGATTATTATGAACGTAATTAGCAGTCTACAAATTATATGGATACGTATCAAATTCGTTTGTATTAACACAGTATAGAATGTAATAAGCGTGAGGAAATATCACATAGGATTAGGTTTATCTATGTGTTCCTAGTATTAGACTAATCAAGAACTATATATCACTGCTGTTTGCTAATAAATTTAGGATTCAGTTGCGGATGATATCCTGACAATTGACGTCAAGTATTGACCTCGGTATCTATTAACAATTGATATTGGTCATTATGTTCAATAGAGTGGAACAACATGTCTAAATGATATAAATAGTAACATTAATCATCACGTTTCTTCCGAAATAGCACTATTAGGATATTTGTTGAATTCTCAATCTATTTTTAACAGAAAAACGTTTGTTTTTGAGTTAATTCTGTTCTCTATCACTATCACTATCTGTGATATATTTGATCAATAGGCACTCTTACCTATTTGAGGTCACTACTATAATTATGGTTTCAAATGTCTTTTTAATTATGTGAAATCCGCTCTTTCATGATCCTACGCAAATTATTATAACGCATGTTCGCAAGTCTTCCATCTACATAAGGAAAATCTTTGGTCATATCTTTATCCTTCTCGTTCAAGAAGACTGAGTCTTCTATTTGGAAAATGCATGTAATCCGTATTGTAACATCCTCAACTAGAGTTTTGATTTGTAGATATAATCCAATTTTGACTTTTATATCTACCTCTCCACTATACTTATAACATGAATATGTCTTCACACCTCCTGGCATACTACTAAATACAGCAAATTCATTCGAAGCAAATTAAGTATTATGGATGATACAATCATCATCAGAAAAAAAAAAATGAAACCTAATGTTCACTCAAATATTTAAATTAAAGTAACAGAAACTGATCAATTATGATTATTACGTAAAACTTGTTCAAACCCGAAGTTTCCTTAGAAATTACGGAATTTTGGCTACTGCTTAATATCAGTTCATATTAGCTTGAAAAAGTTTTCATTCGCATCGGAACAGCTCAATATCAATGTAAGATAGGTATCTAAATTATCAATGACATTTGGATCACGCTACATTTGGATCGCGACAATGCACCAGTTTCAGAATTTTTTGCTCTATAAAACGTAGAATTTCCATATATGATAAAACTAGGTTGTAGAAAAGAAGAATTCAAACATATTTCGGATAAAAAAAGAAACCTCATTGGCGTAAGACTGTTGTGCTTCAGCGATCATTAATGATATGCCTAGAAAGCGACGTTTCATCTTTGTTCTATTCATGGTACTAACTATTCTTCTTCTTCAGGTGCCATCTCCATATAGGGAAGGCTGACGACAATTTCGGCATACTTATTTCGATCATAAGTGGTGCGAGTTAAAGATTATGCGTTCATACTAGTCCAATCGCATATGTGTTTTAACCATGAATTTGTCTGCGACCAGGTCCACGTTTTCCTTCGATGTTTCCTTCTATTATTAATTTCAGTATATCATACTTGTTGTTACGGTATATTTGGTTCAGATAATCGGCCTTTCTTCAATTTATTGTTGTAAGTAACTCTTTTTCCTTTCCCATACGTCTAAGCACTTCATCGTTAGGTATATGTTGAGTCCATGATATTTTTGGTAGTCTACGGAAGATCCACTGTTCAAAAGCCTCATGTATATTCATAGTAACCACTTTTAATGTCCATGTTTCTGCTCCATGCGTACGTCTGGGTCTACTTGTCGTTATGCAGCTACCCAGATATTTAAATTTCTCAACTTTCTCTATTGCGGTGTCAAATATGTTTATGTTCAGTTGTGGGTTTGGAAGTCTTTTTATGGCCGTTACTTTTGTTTTTGTTACATTAATTGTCATGCCAATTTGATCTCCCACACCTACAACTTTGTTGATTAGACGTTGAAGTGATATAATTCAAACTGTACATAGCTCCAAAATGATCCGTCGTACTGTTCAACCTGTATATAGAATCTATGGGAAACTGCCCCTTTATTTTGCATAACGTTCTTGCTGACAATATTCATCGGGAAAACAATCGATGCTTGTCACGCTTGATGAAACAATATCCCTAGATAATGAAGTTGTATCTCTCCATGATCCTTGATTTAACAGGGAATTATCCAAATGGGTTTCTGAAACACGTGCATATTCCTAATTTTATTCGGAATCTATATCGACTAGATGTTATCAGCAATAAGGGAAAAAGCGGATACTCAGTTAAAACATTAACAATATGAACGTTCTAATGAAAATTTGAATGCAAGGTTCTCGAAAACAATATATTCTTACACATCATTCAATCAATCATTCATTATCTATTCCAGTTATTCAATCGCCTATGTCTCCATTTTAGTTGATAATACAATCAAAGGTACATTGTTATTGAGCTCGGTAGACAAAATGACACAGATTCCATTGTGGGTAATTGTGATTATTCAGAATCTGCACAAAATCAGAATGTATTGTCTTCAATACAAAAGTAGAATAAACTAATTTTCATTTCCAACAAATTTGTAATGTTTCTTTAAAAAAATGTATCGTTTTTTTATTGGAAGCATTACGGGACTTTCATTTTGTGCTTAATTCCAATAATACAGGATATCAAAGATGACAAATTTTCACATTATATACTATGCATACTATTATAGTTTAATTTACATACATATTTTGGGAGTGACATCCTCTATCCATTTAGTCATTTTAATGATGAATCTTAAGATTTTAGACAATACTTAAGATTAAATAAGAATAAGAAGGAGTGATTGAAAACTTGAAACGCAATTATTCTCTTCATATATTCCTCTTAGTTGAATAGTTGTTTGTCTCCAGTTATTTTTCAATATTCGATACTTTATCAGCTAAAACCAACTGGAAAAGTAAACAATATTTTCTGTAAAAATCCATTACTTATCAAAATATATAAAAACAACATAATTCATTCATTGTGATGTTTTATATGACATATTAACAAGGTACAACTGTTGTTATTCCAGTTTCCACCGTCAAAACTCGCTGTCATAAACACCTTTCTTGATTGTTTATTTTTTCAAATGAATGTCTTCCTTAGACTATTTTCGAAGTATTCTTCTCTATCCTCTGTTAGGTGATTTCCACTGGCTTATATTCTTTGCTCACTATTTTTATCTACAATTGTTAGGCTTCCAATCCTTTCAAGCGATTTTCTGCAATTAATATTTACTATAGCAGGTATCATTTGCTTATACTTGGACTCTAATATCTTCAGTTAATGCCCGCATTGATGCTTCAGACTACATTATCATCATCATCAACATCAAGCCTTTCAATCCTTTGGATTATGGCTATCACTTATACCGCTTTAAAATCCTCTTTTGAAGTGGATTACTCCTCGTTCTCTATTTTTGTTCTCTTTGTAATTTATCGTATTATATTAAGTGCTCTTATCTCCTCCTCTATTTCATTTCTCCAAGACTTTCTCGGCCCGCCTCTTCTACTTGGCCACAATGAGGTACATTGGGTTATTTTTTTGATTATCTCAATTGGTTTTCTTCTCATCATATGCCAAGCCCAGTTAAGTCTTTGTGCTTTTATGTATGTCAGTATATTTTTCTTCACTAGCTCTTTCTCTATTTCTTTGGTTTTCTTTGCTCCCTCCTGGGTTATGTTTCTATAATTCTATTTCTTATTCTGTAATCCTGCGTTTCTTACAATGCCGTCCAATATTATATCGAATAGCGTTGGTGACATTCTGTTATTTTCTCTCTTCTTTTGAATCAAAAGTCAATAAAAACTTTATTAATTTCTCTTTTATATTCCACAGCCTTTTGTTTGGTCTAGAGTGTGAATTGCTACGATAGTTGATCTTCCTGCTCTAAAGTCGTTTTGATAATACCCGAGTTCTTTCTCTACGAGCTCCTTCAATCTTTCGTTCATTTAATTTGCCAATATTTTGTAGTCGATATTGATCAGAGTTATGGCTACATAATTCTCACATATCTCTTTGTTGCCTTCCTTAAATATTGGTGTGATTACGTCTGTGCTCCACTAAATATTGATTTAATTCAGAAATATTAGTTCTTAACAGTCTCCCGTCAAGATTACGGGTGAAATAAGTACAAATTATCGATTATGTTTGCCTCCTTTTTTTAGTAACTTTGCTTCTTTGAATTATTTTGAGTGAATCTGCAAACTCTTATTTAAAAAATTCCATTCCATTCCAATTTTTATTGGAAAATCAGACTTAGCTAGAGAACATCCGAAATTTTCACGTGCAAGCAAGAAATGTACTGTTCCTTTCGAGGTGATCTGGCTAGATACTGTTACGAACAAGCTCGCGAAATGGTTCCTCATGCTGGCCCTGTCCAGCTACAATGGATTATAAAGTTCGACGAATTCGCGCGTTTTTTTTATGACTGAAGGATGCGCCTTTGACGAAGGCCGTTTATTATAGTATTTTTTTCAAATAATTTCTAGAAAAAAATATTTATTTATTTCTTTTGAATCTTTTTGTTCCAGAACTCTGTAGAATACTATTTGTGGTTTATAAATAAGTTTATGTATCGCAGTAAGTTAGTTTTGAATGAATAGTCGTGCGTAGTGAAAGAAATCGCAGAAATTATTTAAGTGATATTTATAAGTAAATTATTATAAGTTAAGTGTATTTTATAATGTGTAAATAGATTAAGAACGTAATGGACAGTGTTTATCAATTCACCTCACGAATAGAAAGAGTATAAATAAATACGAAAAACGTTACAATACTATGTCAGGCTAGACAGACTAATAAAAATATCAGGAAATTAATTTCTTGAACACTAATTCTGTTAATACTAGGACTTGAATTAGACTGTTAAACTGTTCAATAATAAAGAATCACCAGCATATTTAGAAAAAATATTAGACGAATTTGGTATATTTAACTGAGGTATTGGAAGGAAATAACGTTCAAAAAGTTCATTGTTATCCAGAGTTATTCTAATTACAAATAATTTGATATTTCTCGTCATTTTTATTCACGATTTCTGTAAACTAATCTGAAAATCATCAAGGCAACGTTGATGACTCCTATTGTATTATGATATTAAAAATTACTCAAACTTTATTATTTTTCTGATCTTTCAAAGTATATGAGATAATAAAAGTCTCTCCAAATTTCCTAATGACTGGAAAATAAACCAAAAAACGCATCATGTATAACGATTCTAAATGAATCCTAATCAACATTAAAACGCATTCCTAAATCTGCGAACTTTCCAACAGGAATTTCTGGATGGCTAACTTCCAGTGATTTAATAGGGGTAGTGGAGAGAAGTGTATAAACACCAATGCTTACTAATTAGGATTCGATTTACCAGAAGCCAACGTATATCCCCTGTGCTTTCTACTTCCTTGAAACGTGTAGAGACTGCATAATTTTATTATTTGAATTCCATTCATCCTAATCTAGTAATTATGTCTGATGGTTTGAAAGTTTCGTTCAATTGTGTGGTATGACATGAATCACATTGTGCCGCACCCCTTGAAAATTGCTTAATTTTATGAAAGGAGAGATAAAAAAAATAGGATATTAGATATTTAGATATTAGCGTAGAGGCAGGTCAACGTAAACGATTCGAAGTGATCGAAAATTTACAGCGCTTCCACAACCTTGATATTGTTAAAATGAAAATCACTGCGCTTTAATATAATGACGTAGGAAAACTGTTTCGTATATCGGAAATTCTCCCATTGGAAATAACGCTTGTAAACTCAAGATCCCATATTGTTGTGCTTAAGCGGGTTGGATGATGTCTAGACTAATCTCCCTTAGTTCTTTCCAATGTCGTTATGTTCCCAAGATTAGTTTTTTTCACAACACTTCATTCACTTTTGTTTACCTGTTTTTTACATTTCTGCATAGATAAAATTTATCTAATCAAATTGTCAGTATTTTGGTTAAATAAATCATTGATATGTTACTTTTACCAAATGCTTCGTTGACTAAAATCACTTATAATCTTGTAGCTGGTAAAAATTCTCACTCCAAAACCAAAAATAATCAGATAGTGTAACAATATGAATATCTATACATGTATATATAAATGGATAGGACACACTACATTTAACAAATATCAAAGACAAAATACCTAAATTCCAACATTCCAATGTAATTTATAAAATAAATTGTTTAGACTGCGATAAGAGTTACATTGGGATGACTGAACAGTGATTGGAATCCAGAATATATCAGCATGTATATGATTGTCAAGAACAAAAAAGATGAAACAGCTCTGATGATGGTCACAACTTAAATTTTGATGATGACAGAATTCTGGATAGAGTATCTCAATATGGAAAAGGAACCATCAGCAAAATTATATAAATAAAACTGAATTATGTTGTTAATAATCGTACGGATGTGAGCGATCTCGGGGTTCAATATAATCATATTTTGAATACTTATAAGTCAACACACACTAACTGGACTAGTATTTGATGGTAATAACTAGAATAATAGAACAGTTTTTACCGTTCATGCTTTTTTTAGTATTGGAAAAATTTGGGAGCACATAATATAAATATAGTATCTTAATAAGAATTTTCAAATTGTATTCTTTAAGGAAAACCTAGTGGTTTAGAATTCGTTCAGAACAATACGAAAACCTAAAATTGAAAATTCCATAAAAAGTTGTAAAATTGTCTTTATTACAGTGACAAAAATTATATTCCCTATTTTTATCAAAATTGCATTTTTTGCATTAATATAAATAGGAAATTCTTACAGTCTTAGTTCGCTAGAATATATTTAAGTGGTAAGTATTATAATTAAAATTAGAGAGAGAAATTTAATTAGATGTATGTTCCCATTTTTTATTGCACAAAAGTCTTGGTGGAATGTTTGACACTGCTTGACTTAAGACCTCTCCAACATTTTTTAACAATGAATTACATTGCGATTTAATATGTATTAAAGCTAAGAAAGTAACTTCACATGAAGATGTGGTGTTTGATGACAGAACAACATTCGCCGCCATAGCATTTGTGAGAAATTCAGTTATAGTTCCTATCCAGAATTCAGTCAAGAGCTTTTTTGGAAGTTACAGCTCTGAGTTTGAGATACTCGAAAGCTCAGTAAATTTCTCTTCAGCTTTAATTGGCAAATGATCAATTTCAATTGATCAATCCAAAATATGTATTGTATTTCTAGCACTTTCAAGTGATCTACAATAATCTTTGCAATCCAAGTTTTACAAGGATTTTTCTCTTTTATAATATTGTCGACGAATTATTTCCTACCCTACTTTTCCAAATGTTAATTTTTATAATAAAAATTTCTATTATTCGCGGGAAGGAGAAGAATTGATTTGGAAGCAGACCCGCGAACAAAGGTCATGTCTCGCTTCAAGTGTGCGTACGCATTCCTACTAAAGCAGGCAATAGGGGCGCTATTTATTAAGCCACGTGAGAGAATACCTAAGCTACTGAATTTTCGCAAACATATTTTGGTAAATGTAGATTTCTACTATCATTCATTGAATTGGTTTTTTTTAAAAAGGACCATATCTAATTTTTGAGCTTCTAGATAGCAGAAACTGTTCATCTTCAATAACTTTTGCAAATAATATTTGGTAATATAAAATTAATATTTTCCATTTGAAATTGCCCTTTCAGTAAAAAGAGATGACCCGTTTTACCCAAAGATAGACAAAATAATATAAAATATTGTTTATTTCCCCTTGAAAGACAAATTTGAATATGATTTGGAAAAAAATTATTTTTTTTTGTTCCAGCGTTTCATTTCCTCGGTAAAATTCCAAGGCGTAGGTGTTGTAATCATCCAAGATTGATTCGTTGAATGAACTAGGCAGATTGAGACCACGGAATTAGATCACTTATTACCCTTCTCTTAATAATGGCTCGTGAACCCAGCTCTTTTGTTCATAATCCTGACCGTGGAAACCTTTCGAATATATCGTTAACTTTATTATACGTCCCTTTATCTATAGAATCTACTTTTTTTTGTAATGTTTCCTCCTCTGATCCTTTTACCAAATCATTTGCCTCCTTGCTCCAATTTTAAACTTCCCTATTTATAATTAGTTTTCCGTAACCGATTCTCGTCTTTTTCCCTTCTTTTCTCTCTTTTCTTCTCTGCCGCTCAATTACCTCTTACCTTTTTCTTTTTCGTTTGTAGTGAGATCGTTGTTAATACGTAGATTATCCCAACTTTCTTCTACTGTAAATTGTTTTTCAATATCTTCATTTTATCCCATGTTTCTATCACACACGTTTTTACTACAATTTTATTTGCGGCTCTTAATCCTATTTCTAATCCGAGCATTTTGTTTATAAAACTTTTCATCGCTCATTTTAGTTCCTTTTTATTTTGTGAACCAGTTTGTTATCCGGTTACCATTACATTATGCCTTTGTAGTGAGATCGTTGTTAATACGTAGATTATCCCAACTTTCTTCTACTGTAAATTGTTTTTCAATATCTTCATTTTATCCCACGTTTATATCACATACGTTTTTACTCCAATTTTCTTTGCAGCTCTTAATCCTATTTCTAATCCGAGCATTTTGTTTATAAAATTTTTCATCGCTCATTTTAGTTCCTTTTTATTTTGTGAACCAGTTTGTTATCCGGTTACCATTACATTATGCCTTTGTAGCGAGATCGTTGTTAATACGTAGATTATCCCAACTTTCTTCTACTGTAAATTGTTTTTCAATATCTTCATTTTATCCCACGTTTCTATCACATACGTTTTTACTCCAATTTTCTTTGCGGCTCTTAATCCTATTTCTAATCCGAGCATTTTGTTTATAAAATTTTTCATCGCTCATTTTAGTTCCTTTTTATTTTGTGAACCAGTTTGTTATCGGGTTACCATTACATTATGCCTTTGTAGTGAGATCGTTGTTAATACGTAGATTATCCCAACTTTCTTCTACTGTAAATTGTTTTTCAATATCTTCATTTTATCCCACGTTTCTATCACATACGTTTTTACTCCAATTTTCTTTGCGGCTCTTAATCCTATTTCTAATCCGAGCATTTTGTTTATAAAATTTTTCATCGCTCATTTTAGTTCCTTTTTATTTTGTGAACCAGTTTGTTATCGGGTTACCATTACATTATGCCTTTGTAGTGAGATCGTTGTTAATACGTAGATTATCCCAACTTTCTTCTACTGTAAATTGTTTTTCAATATCTTCATTTTATCCCACGTTTCTATCACATACGTTTTCACTCCAATTTTCTTTGCAGCTCTTAATCCTATTTCTAATCCGAGCATTTTGTTTATAAAATTTTTCATCGCTCATTTTAGTTCCTTTTTATTTTGTGAACCAGTTTGTTATCCGGTTACCATTACATTATGCCTTTTGTTCTTTTTTTTCTAGGAAATCCACCTTTTTCGTTATCTGCGTAATAGTTTTTTTCATTTTGATTATTTCCCTCTGTAATTTCATCATATTTTCCTTATGCTGGTATTTTACTCCATTTCTTCTTCTGCGATTGGTTCTAAAGGTGTTTTTCCGATCTTTTACTTCATGTAAAGAGATCTGGACATTTCCATCATCTCTTGTTCTATCCAAAACTTTTACGGTCTACCATTGCACATAATGAGAAAGAGAAACTTATGTTCATATATACTTTTCGAATGTATTATGGAAATGTGCATTAATTCAATCCAGGGAAGCTTTCTAGTTACATGTTCACGTCATAAATAATTACAAAATTTGTTTACGTAAATCCCTTAGCGTACAGAGTGCGCTTCGTCTGATCTTTCACCGCTTAATTAAAACAGAAGTTATCACTGTTGATTTTTCCATATGAAGGTAATATGAAGTGCAACAACGTTATCAAGGGAATAGAATCACCATTTAAGTTAATAATTATACAAAAAATCCACACAATTGTAGATCAAATTTATAGCTAATGATAAATTACGTATACAAAGTTAGATTTTCTTAACTAGCGAAGTGCGCAAGTTCAATTTCCAATTTATCTATCATGAAAGAGCTCATTGAATGAGAGGAGAGTTTACAAAATGAGAGCGATAACTAATCCCAGATCCTGAGGAGAAGCAGAGGATGCTTTCTAAAATAAAAAGAGTGATAATTTTGAACCATTCAGAAGAAATGAGAATAGTCCAGGGTAAGGGCGATCACATATATTTAGACCAAACCAAACTCAATAAAACACGCGGTATGCGAAAATAAGAATGTACACTTTTGTTCACTGGCATACACTTACATTTTCTGAATCAGAGTACGTAATGCCTCCCTCCTCTAGCTCTAGCTGAAATTCAGAAAGCTGCCATTATTGTCAAGCTGAAAGATTGCTGGTCTATCAGAAAAATGGCAAATCATCTAGGTCTTCATGTGAGTACTATAGCTAGAGTGAAGAAGCGATGGGAACAAAACGAGACCTGGCGACGAATGGTTGGGTCTGGAGGAGAAAAAATTCAATTGACGCAGAAAATATAACTTTTTAAGAAAACATTCCTTTGGATCGGCTGCCATGGCAAATTTATGTATGTCTTCCTACGCCATGTAACTATTTTAAAAACTTTGCAAGTGCTAGAAAAGCATTGCTTCCAAATGAGTGCAAGAAATCTAGAATTGCGATTACACTTAATTTTCTGTATAGGGACTTTTGCAAACGAGCTATGATGGACATATCACGTTTACAGACCACTAAATCCAAGATTTGAGAACAAATATTCACCGATATAAATTTCATTGAAAATTTATGGGAGTGGCTGAATTTCCGTCCCAAAAATTAAGAAGAGTTATAGAAAACCTCAACTTGAATGAAAATATTTGTTAAAATTCAATTCATTTCCTGCCAAGAGGTTTAGAAAAAGGGATTGAAAAGAGATGAGCTCAAATTTGTTCTGCTATTCAATTATTCTTTGCTAAAAATTTATACTGTTGTCTAGTATTACTTTCATTCTGTATTTTCAAGTGAAGTTAAAAGTTATTTTAGAAGACTCAGTTACGACACGGTCTTTTATATTACATGTCATGGGAAGCTATTTCAATTCTTCCAGTACAGGAGCGGATCTATCCGTCAAATCATTGCCGGGATCTTTACTGAAATTAGATCGGAAAACAACGCTGTTGTAGTATGAGCCAAAACGATTTGTTCCATTGTTTCCATATTGTAGTCCTGATTGGTGAAAACATCGGAAGACCTCATTATTTTACATTCTATGTTTCACACTAAATCAAAATTAGCATCTTTTCTAATGCCCAAAGAACACAGTTTTGACCAGGTGTCCATATCAACTCAAGATCTTCTAGGTCCACGTAGAAAGATAGAGTGAGAAGATTATTTGTTGTTGTAGATACAAAAAGAGAATTTCTAAAACAAGTGAGTGATGTACTTATTATGCTTTAGTAGTCTTAACGAGAAAAAAAAGATCCTCCGCTTTAACTCTATATCGAACAAATGGATTTGAATGGTGGGGATTTAGCCTATTAGATGGGAGTAGAAAGGTAAATATTTATGGTATAATGTGAATTTTTCTGAAAATACTTTCCTGATAACTTAATATTGGTGAATATGGCAACAAATGTCAAGTAAATTTACACAGCTTAAAATTCGCAAGACTAGTATGCTATTTCAATGAACAGTGTACGCAATCTCTTCAAAACGCAGTATGTAGAAGATTGGAACTTTATTTCCTAAATTGTATATCTATAAATTTATTCTGGAAGGTGAAACCGAAGATGAGAATAATGAAAACAGAAGTTTCGTTACTACAACGTACAATCTCGTATATATTTTCAAAAAAATTTTTTTTTCTTTGAACTCTAATGTATAGATCAAGGTTAGTTTTTAAGTATTAATAATCTTTATCTAACAGAAGATTTGAATTTTGAGAAGCAGTCAAAAAATGTGTTTCAAAAGTTTTTTCGCTATTGTACATTTAATAAACCTGGAAATTGTTGGAATTAGTAGTTTCATCTATAGAATTCGAGATTAAATATATGTTTTTTGTTGAAACTACTAAAAACTTATTTTTCTCGACTCACAAATAGAAATAAAATGAAAATATGACCTCAGAAAATGTACGTACAAAGTAAGGACGTGGCTTGTTGCAGTAGTTTTCTTTACACAGTCCTATAATCCTTCAAGAACGTCTGTTTTATTTGTTAACTCCTATTTCTTATATATTCTCATCTATTTCTCCTAGTACAGCCTCCGCTGAAGGAAATTACAGGATTTTCTGGATTTCCGAAACCAAAAATAGACTAACAGCGAATAAATCGTTGTTGTTGTAGGATATCTTCCAGCCTCGTTTGAAATATGATGAATAAGATCTAACTCGTTGAAATACTTGGACTCTGTAGTAGAAATATTACGACTCAATTTATGTATATATATTTTTACCATTATAGATCTTGAAATAATTGATACTATCGTGTAAGTAGATATTTTATAATGAATAATTTGATTCAATGTAGATAGATTATCACTCAGAACTTGATCATGTGAATCAATGGAGGCGAAGACACAAATCCACTCTAATAGATTGAACATGGAACTTTTTACAATAACTTCATTAATGATTCTGGAATATCTCTACATTCCGACTTCTATATCATAAAATTTGCATTAAAAAATAGATCAAAAAGTGAGAATCCGGTTCTCTGTTGCTTTAAAATTTATAAAACTTAATTCATAAACAACTTTATTTATGTGAGGTAATCAGGAAAACGGACTTGACAACAAAGACATGTAATTTGGTTTCATCTCACTGAAGGGAGTTACTTTAATTATCCATATATCGCTGAAAGCGAAACTGAAGAAGAGATTGGTTAATGGCGAATGACGGACGAAATTTTAATGATGAATTAACCCTTTCGACGGCCGATGTGGAAGTTTCAGACTAGACTAATTACTTCTGTCGGGCGTTTTGTATGAAATTAAGCACATAGACCTATTTTATTCCAGCCAATCACCGTTCAGATACTTTAAACGATTCATACGTTGTAATTATCGTGGCAAATGTAATGAAACCGATTGCTGTTTTTGATAATTGGTATAATCCTTTACATCTGAACACAGTATTTTCTCAATATTGAAATATTGTAATCAACTAGTCCCATTCCCTACAGAGTTGCTGGAGTTTGTTGATTGAATCAAGTTTTCTTGTATGAGAGAAAAAATTCATGGAAATTCCATTGGAAATTTATTTAAAATTGTACAATGATGTACTTAATAGTTAATTTTACAATACACTTAATAGATACGGTTCAGATGGTAAAAAAGCTTATTTTAAGTTATTTTATTGCACACCACTGGATCAAATATACTCACGAGATAAACCTAACAAGGTGGCACTAAATGAAATAAATTAAGGCCAACAAAATCTTTAAATGAGGACATTGGACGGTCTAACTTGACAGGAAATTCGAGGCTAACCTTCCCAGCTGAGAGATATGAGACTAAAATTTCTTTGACTCTAGACTTTAGCTTACAGAATGAAATTTCTATATGCACCAGACAATGTATTCGTAATGAAGAAATGTAAAATATTTGTAATAGATAAAAAAAATGAAACGATATATATTGTCCTGGAAAAAGAAAATGGTAATGGTAATAGTACAATAAGAAATAAAATTGAAGGGATATTTCATTGTTTGTGAAGATCTGAAGATTCCAGACGAATTATGGTTTCAAAATATATAATAGTTAGGGGATATCACATTTTATATAGATTATGGGGAAGTAAACACAAAATTCATAACAACGTTTGATTTTGAAAATAAAACATGTGACACGAGGTGACGATGTTAATTTAGGTATGTTGCTGTCATTAGAAGACCATCCTCATACATGTATAAAATATATTGAAACGTTGTTCAACTTGTCGACGAAGTTTAGGGAGATGGGAGATTCAGCAGACGTTAGGAATTTTGTGAAATCTTCATGAGGCACTGTGTTAAGAATTAAAATTTTCTTATTACTACAGCATGTTCATTCGAAGCAACGTTTTGTTTGAGCGATACAGCAAATCTAGTAAATGGACACAATTGTTGCTGACGGGTCCAGAAAAATCTTCACTGGATTTGGACAAAACATTTGGAGATTCAATAGAAAATTTGGATTCCAGTTTCCAGATTTGTTTCCAAGGAGATACTGCACCACCACATTATGATCCCACCTGTCACTTCGTCTTACCTCTCTTGTTCTATTTCTGTGAGGACATTCATACAAGCGGATCTACGTTAACCGTACATACTATTTAGAAACCATAATGGAATGTATTAAATACGAAAGTTATCACAAAGTTAAGATTATTTCGAGTTCAATTAAATTTTTCGATTTTTTTTGGCTTATATGATCTCTAGATAAAATATTTTTTCTCACTGCAGAAAATAGTATATACTGTTATGAACTCACCCACGATATGGACCGTGTAGACGGTCCTGTTCGGTTAGGATGAAAGAATTTAAAATTTTATGAACGCGCTGGGTGTAAAATTCTCGGTAACCGTTTGTTTTTGTTTTTCTACATGATTTTATATATATAGCGGCGATTTGTTTATATTGTTTACTTTATAGAATAATTTGAATATTTTATTTGGGTATACATACTAGCTCGTTTAGCAGCAAGAAGTCAGTAAATAATTTGATGTCATTCCGAATACAGTAGACAACTGATTGGTCTGTTTATAAATTGATGTGTTGAGAATTAGATAAGTATTTAAAAATAAGTTTTAATGTATAGTTTAGTGAATAGTGACTAGTTTAGTATGCTTAGTATCAGTTTATAAATAAATTAAGTAAGTAGAAGACAGTGTGTATCAATTCACCCCACCGTTAGAAATAGTTTAAATAAGAAAAACATTAGAAACTTACTATTTTTGGCAGTATATCTGATTTTATGTTTAGTTAGTTACGCTCCATTCTCAAAATTTCTCCTTTTCTTCTGCATACACGTCACTATCAAATTTAGCATGTATCGTGAATAACCAGCCTAAACAAAACATAGTTAGTAACAAATTTCAGTCGGGGTAATAAAAGCATTTTTCACTACTGTTGTTACAGGGGGTGGAAGGGCAGCTTTACCAATGCATTTATACTTTTTTCCTCGAAATAGGTGCAAAAGACGCGCAATAAAATAAACTGTTTGACTTGTTCTAACATTTTTTTTTGAAAATGAACATTGTACTTTTTCGAATTCTGCCCATTACTTTGTCATAACCCTATATATTATAATAGTTATTATATATAATTATATTTTATTATAATATATATATTTTGAAGCGTAATTCCAAAATAGCGTATGTAATACAACAAATTTATTCAATTGTTATTATTATTGTTCATAGTAATGGGAAAATATTTACTTTGAAATAATTATAAAGGTTGCTGTGAGCAAAATGAAATTAATCGGATCAAATATGGAAAATAGAGAGAAATACGAATGTTTCACATTACTAATCACATCTTGATTGGATGATTTCGAATATGTAATTTAAATCCTGTTCGATTTCTCCAATGACGCTACAAAAAAATTGTTCAGAGAACTTTTTAATTTCAAAAAATGTGGAATCTTCACCCAAATTTAACACAATATTGCCTCAATCCATGAAGGGTTCTATTTCATGAATTTTCTGAATGAATTTTTATCCGAATCAACCAAATAAATTTTAAACTTCTATTTATTCCTGAACTTTTTGAGAAGTTTGATCCAGTATTTGTTCCTCTTTATTCTTCCATAGTTCTGCTCGAAATACCTGTGGTTCATCAGTTGGAATGTTTGGAATTCCTGAAGTTTTCTTGTCCTGCATACATTGGCAACCAATTCAAGAGTTAGTCGGGTTAGGATGTATTTATTCAGTTTAGTTTTGACCTATATCACAGCTTGATATTGCACTGTACTAATATGGTTATCGCTTGGAACAACACCAGAGATGGTAGAGATACAAGAAAGAATAGTGCTATGGCACTTATTGCATCACGAAGCAGTATCACCAAAACAAAACTACATAAACATGGGGGACTCCTCGGGGGCAATGAAATTGTCGAGATTGATGCCACCCAATCACTGATGTCACCCACACTTGCAGTTGGAATCAGAAGGCAAAATAAGGAAGCATGGCTAAAGTCTTAAATTGCAGAAAAAACAAAGCTTTCTCAGGTGATTCAAACCTATATTGGCGGCGGCAATACTACGGTTAAGTGAAGTGGGGAGCTAAGACCTAATCGCGGTGCATGCGGAAGTCAGTTATCATAAATACATTACTGAGCTGGACAGGCGGTTTCGTGAAATAGTTCGTCCAGTTTTTAGTAGTAGTAATTATATTCCAAATTTTTCCACAAATCCTTCTATTTCGATAATAAATTATGGTCTAGTGTTGTGAAGTAGTTGCCCAAAACTTTATATATAGAGTAAAGGATACTGTTATTTAAATGATGGTCTCTTATTGAAGCCAAAGGTATAACGCAGGTGTGGTGAAGGATTTATACTCTAGTCTCAGAAAAAGACTACACAAGAAACCTTATCAGACTATTCTCACTAGACTGATGTGCTCAATTTCTTCTGTGACTTGTAGCTACACTAATCTAACGCATAATTTTCTTATATCCACAAGATATATTGGTTTATATGATTCGTTATATCATTCTCATAATTTTTCATGACTTTTTCACAGCAGCCTGAACATTCGACGTAAGTTGTGCTGATACATCTACAACGGAACTAAATCAACTACTCCTTTTTTCTTAAAATTGATAGTCACTTTTTACCGTTAGATTAATGCCTATTGAGCACACTCAATAGATTTTTATCATTATTTACCATCATTTAACAATGTTAAATTTTGCTTATTCTTTGAGAGTTGGCTCCATGGATGAAGAAACATTGGAACTCACAAGTAAATTTTACCACCTTTTCATTCCTAAAATAAGAGAAAAGACATTGGATTTTTTTCACAAGATATAACCACGTTTTTGTGGTCGCTTCAGTGTATGATTTCTACTTTAATGCGTATAAAAAGATATTCCTATCATCACTGTAAACCTGAGAATGCGAGTATCATTATTTTTTCACATACTCTTCATAATTCTGTCTCTATTATCAACTCTGATATGTCTGATTCTCTATTTTACTATCGAATAACAAAATTGATCACTTTATCACAACATAATTCAAAACAACGTAACAGATTTTATTCAAAGTAGATAAATTTACTAACAAACGGTTACAAACGACATCAAAAGGACTATCAAATTCTACCTTCAATGGAATAAACTGTCTATCTACCGCTAATCGTTATATTTACACCAACTGACATATCCTGGGTTAATAACATTTCAATTCATTGGGTTTCCAATTCGGTTGTACGTTGAACTGACGTAATTCGGGCTGAAATAAGCGTTGGAATATTTACGGTCCCTATACCATAGTAACATACCAAGCGATTTTTTATGAAATCTAAATAAACATTTCAGAGCTGAGTAGAGTGGTTTATTGTCAAAATAGTTTACTGAGGAAATCACTGGATGCTTGCTTGTACATTGTTAGCATATGTAATGTACGGTTTTGCATAGTATTACATAAAGAATCAGAAGAAATATACCTAATAAAAGTGAATTCCAGGCAAGTGCATATAATCTAAATTTCAAGAATATGAATTTGAATCAATAAAATAGTTTCAATCTACGACAAAAGTTGCTGATTTATTGAATTAAAGGCTAATATTTTTAGTAATACGATTTGGATATTAATAGAGTGAGTTTTATGTATGGAACGCCTCAATTATCTCGGAAACGATTATAAATTTAAGTTTTGTGATACGGCCGATAATATGTTGGTATCTACATTGTTGTCAGATATTTCCTTTTTGCGGAAAAATAACGAACTTTGTTGTTTCAAATGGATCATCCTATATATTTTGTGTTTTTAGAAATCTTTAGGATTATTTCTTATAAAATATTGTCTATACCTAAATGCCATAATTTCGGAGTTATAGCTACATTTAGGGTATCTCAACCAAAGTCACCATAAATATTGTATTGTACATTTAGATGGCTACGATTAAATAAACTCATTTAATTCGAATATTCTTGAATACTTCACGTGCTAATACAAATCTCGTAACAAGGTCTAGTGTCAGTTAGTGAAAAGTTTAACGAAACTCATGGCGCAGAAAACCAACAACAACCGAAGACAAATCTTTGAATGTTTGTGTCGTGTTAGGAGTAGATCCACAGTTGTGAAGTAGAAAAATTACGAATTTCAGAAAACATACAGTAAAGCGAGGAGATGCTCAAAATGTTTTCTATTTACTTCAATACAACAAGCCATGCGATTTTTAAATCTTTGCACTACATTTTGCATTATCTAAAATCCTATCTTTCAATTTCTGATTATTGGCAGGTTTTGTTTTATACACGACGTTTTTCAAGTGACCTCACAGGAAATAGTCTAAAGTATTCATGTCGAGTGAACGCGAGGGCCATATAAAATATTAAAGATATTACACGTTTCTTATTGACGTCTACGCCTATCACCGTATTCTAATATCTTCAGATAAACGATCCATTGTAACAACAATAATTTATTGGAACGTCAAATTTGTCTTTGTAGCAGTCATCGCCACCTAATTCTATTATTTCAACTTCGGCGGAGATTCCATAAATGTAGGTAGCTTTACTCCGAAATTATTGCATTTAGTTATAGGAACATCAGATGAGGAATCATTAGCTTTTCTTAAGGACTTCGAAAAGCGAAAAATATATAGGGTTATCCATTTGAAATAAAAAAGTTCATTATTTTCCCGCAAAAAGGAAAGATCTGACAACAATGTAAATACCACCATAATAACGGCCGTATCACAAGACTTTTCTCAAGATAATTTTCAAGACTCAATATGAGTATATTTTCAGAACTCATTGTATTCTGAAATGTGATTATAGTGTGGAATTATTCTGATTTTATAGAATCAAAATTGATATTAAATTTGATATGAATTTGGTGTTCCTGTACGTTCGAGCAAACCTGTATTTGGTGAAATAGTTGTGAAATCATAAAAATGAATAGTTTCTACATCGGAAATTATAGACAAAAATGTATCGTTTGATGAGAAAAAATATAACTAATAGAGAAAAACTCACTACTAACGTATTTCCTCTATTTAGCTTTTTTCTGCTTTATTGAAGTTGAGTTTCTTTGTATAAACTTCAATTCCATTATCCAGTCTATCGTCCATTTTATGAAACTCCCTTTTTTGGATTTCAAAGTAAGCACCTCTTTATTTTCTTTTCCTTATATTCGATTTTAGCAGGTGAATTTTCTTGTACAGTACTTTAGTGTTTTCGTTTAACGATATTTAAGAAAAATTATGAAGAAACATATGAGTATAGCTCTACCAGAATTCCACTATTTAGTACATTTTCATCTGGGCTCAAATCAAGCATTGCTGTTCAATTTATACAGTGCTTTTCAGATAAAAGTATCCACCTTTAATAACTTTTGTAATACTGGTATTTAGAAAAAATCCAAAAACACGTCAATTTATGTTGGAAGGGGCAAGCATTATGGCTTATTTAAACTTACTGGAAAAGCCACCCCCTCACCCCTAGCAGCATCCCCTTTATTTTTTTAAATTACTTTTCATATTTTTTATGTGAAATTTGGATACTCCTCTTTGAGCTGATTTCAAAAATGTATAATACTTGTAGGTTAAAGTGGTTAGTTTATGAGATAAACAATTTTTCTCTTAAGAGCACAAATTTTACTTATTATTTACTTTCACCTTATTTGCCTGTACTAAAATGGGTTGTACAACAGTTCAAACTCTTTAATCTTTTTAACTGTGCTATTTATTATGAAGTTACAATAAGTGTTCAAAATGAGTACCATTCACTTCCATACAATGGTATAATCTATTTTGAAATGCCTCTCTGACATTGCTTAATACGGCTGGAATCAGTTGTCGACATTCATTTTCTATCCTCTCTCGTAAATCATCCAGAGATTCTGGTTGGGTAGCATAAACTTTTGTTTTTAAATACCCCCATAAAAAGGGGTGTTAAATCCGGTGACCTAGGTGGCCACTCCATCATCTGCCCCCTTCTACCTATCGAACGAGCGTTTAAAAATTGTCGGACAGGCATAGCATAGTGTGGGGGAGCTCCGTCTTGTTGAAATACCAGTAAATCTTCGGAAAGGTTATCATCATTTTCTATTATTGTTGTAATACGTGGGTCAACCCCTTCCCTGAGTAACTCAAGATATGATTCACCATTTAAATTTCCGTTGATGAAGAAAGGTCCGACAATGTGGTCACCTAGGATACCGCACCAAACGTTTAACTTTTGGGGATGTTGTGTATGGAATTCACGCATAATATGTGGATCACTTTCAGCCCAATATCTACAATTATGCCTACTTACTAAGCCATTTAATGACCATGAGCATTCATCAGAAAAGCAAATATTGTTTAACAATTGTGGATTGTTATTGATAATTTGCGTCATTGATTCGCAAAACTCTAGACGACGATCAAAATCATCTTCATTCAACTCGTGCACCAACTTAACTTTGTATGGGTGGTACTTGAACTCGGAAAACTGTAGAAGATGAAACACCGATCGC
Organism: Diorhabda elongata; assembly: GCA_026230145.1. Lineage (NCBI taxonomy): Eukaryota > Metazoa > Arthropoda > Insecta > Coleoptera > Chrysomelidae > Diorhabda > Diorhabda elongata. The sequence goes on from CM047926.1 coordinate 46,704,998, forward strand.
TCTACTTATTGTTGACAACGATTGGGGTTGTTGAGCCTCTAAGCTGACTTGCCCTTAAAATTGCCACTTGGATTGCTTCGTTATTTACGAGTCCCTCTCGCTTATGCACTTTATTGCAAACAGACCCTGTTGTGGTAAATTTCTCCATCAGTTGAATTACATACTTATGAGTTGCATGTCTTCCGTCATGTAATTCGTTAAATATTCTAGCAGCAGCTCTTGCACAATTATTATTTTGGTAGTAGTATAAACCTACAATTTCAATTCTTTCTTGCAAAGAGTAAACCATTTCAGAGAAACAAAATAAATAATGTATCTAATTACACTATCAATAGTGACTACAAATTCTAGTTGACAATGTCAAACTTTAATAAAAAGTAGAGTTTTTTGTTGTTTGGATTTTTTAAGTAGAATAAATAGCACAGTTAAAAATATTAAAGAGTTTGAACTGTTTTACAACCCATTTTAGTACAGGCAAATAAGGTGAAAGTAAATAATAAGTAAAATTTGTGCTCTTAAAAGAAAAATTTTTTATCTCATAAACTAACCACTTTAACCTACAAGTATTATACATTTTTGAAATCAGCTCAAAGAGGAGTATCCAAATTTTACATAAAAAATATGAAAAGTAATTTAAAAAAATAAAGGGGATGCTGCTAGGGGTGAGGGGGTGGCTTTTCCAGTAAGTTTAAATAAGCCATAATGCTTGCCCCTTCCAACATAAATTGACGTGTTTTTGGATTTTTTCTAAATACCAGTATTACAAAAGTTATTAAAGGTGGATACTTTTATCTGAAAAGCACTGTATATATTTTGATATTCTGTCTTGAATATCGATTTTCAAATACAATGAAGTTACCTCTTACTTTTTAGAAAGAAATCTATTTCGGAGAGAATACTCCAAAATTGGTAAATCTCGAAATGATGTTTTAAAACAGCCAGTAACTTTTAAAAACCCACACAACTAGTGAATTCATGAAGATTTATCGCAATGTCTGAGTAAAGTAACAACTAGCTGTTGCAGCGTTATTCACTGCGACGTTATGGAAAGTCGAATTTGACGATGATAATCATTTCATTCAATCAGATTTAATTTGTCTGAAATAAATGAGGCTTTGATGATTGTTCAAGATCAATGAACTCGAATTTTCCTCAAAACTGCACGCTTTTGTTAGATGAATTTTCTAAGTTTAGATAGAGATAGAGGTCTTTGAATTTCTGCCATGGAAATATCATCACCGGTAATGAAACACTCTCAGAAGCACTGATAATCAAACTGTTTACCAATCTACCACGCTCAGAACTTGTGCTTTCTTCAACTTAGTCAATACTTTACCAGGTTCCTGACACTTGTTATAATAGTTTTAATAATATTGAAGATTCTCAGCATTTTAGCAAATGACGTGGCCTTACACGAATATTAATTCTAGGAAAATTTCATCACAGCTCATCTCATTTTTGAAGCTTAAGTGATAATTTGAATGGTGTTTAACTTTGAAAAGCCTCTATTGAGGGGCAGTAGTATTAGTTTAGAAAAACAGACGTAGTATACTTGTTTGATCAAGTGAAGGAATGAAAAAAATTAGCCTTGTGGTACATTGTTTCAAAGAGACCCAAAAAACATCAGATTATCAGAGACCTCATTCTCAAATTTCAGAGTTACATATTTTTATATTTTTATTTATATCAGTACATGAACATCATCATACATAGCACGCATATTTCAGTAGAAGTTTCATGTTAAAATTTGTTTAAAATTTGAAAAATTCATTAACTAGTAATACAACTTGAATGATATATATATATATATATATATATATATATATATATATATATATATATAATAATGATTACCTACTACAACTATTCTTGACGTGGATGAGATTTATATATGAACTGAAAAGTATTCTGTTTGTCTAATTGTGTACCACGTACCAGTTTCTCCTATTCCTGATTAGATAACTGTTGGATGGATTTTTATATATGAGCTTTACCAGAAAGATTATATTTGTTGAATAATTAATAATAAACTGATCCCCTATTCAATAAATTGTTTTGAAAAAAAATTTCAGGCCATCTCAATATGAACTATTGTTTAATTTACATTTACTAACTAGATATAGAAATGAATTGTTGATTTTTGTAATCTCTAGAAACTATTATGTGACAATTTCACTCGTTAATGTAAGCTAAGAGCATGGTAGCTTTGGAAGATATTGACCACACGCATTTATATTATTACGTAATGAACATGCTTTAACTATAATAATGGATCTAGTTGTAGCACTTACTTATAGATTGGAATAATGATGATGAAAATGGAAATGGGATATAAAAAAATATATATACATCATAAACAACAACTTTCTTGTAAATTCGATGACCTATTTTTGCAAAAGAATGAGAAATTTCAACTTTGAAAAAATGCATAACTGAAGCAGACCAATGAATATCATCTTAAAATAATTGCAAAAATATAAGATAAAAGCTTCCCTGCCAATAAAGATAGCTCAAGCTTATCCAGACATGCCTCAACAAATTTTGACATGTCGATCCAAATAAACTTCTTCTTCTTCTTCTTCTTCCTGCTGTGTATACTCATCATTGCCTGTTTTTCTTCACGTCATTGCCTCTGCTCAGTCACCTGGGAGGTTGTCACTACATCTTTTCCTAGGTTTTCCAAGGCTTCTTTGTCCTGCTGGTGATATGGCCCTTGATATTTTCACAATTCGTTCTTCCGTCACGCGGTCAATGTGCTCATTCCATTTTATGTTTCTATCCAGTACACAGTCATTGATGTTATCTATCCCGCATGTTCATCTTATGTTCTCACTCCTTTCTCTATCCATCATTATTCTTCCCGCTATTCTTCGAACTATTTTCATTTCTGTAGTCTCCAATATCCGTTTCGTTTTAGAGGTCTCAGGTCGGGTCTCTGCTGCATAGGATAATATAGGTCTGATTGCGGTCTTGTATATGCGGGCTTTTGCTTAGTTCGAATGTATTTATTTCGCCAGATTGTGTCATTTACGTATGCTGCTGCTCTTGACGCTCTTGTAGCTTGGTTTCTTACTTCCGTCTACACGTCCCCGTGTCCAGATATTTCGATTCCCAGAGATTTAAATTTCATTTCCTGGTGTATTATTTTGTTATCCACCACAAGCTTACATCTGATCGGTGTCTTGGAAGTAACCATTGATTTTGTCTTTGCCGCTTATATTATCATATTGAATTTTTTTGCTGTTTTGTTAAATTGGTACAGTAGTCTTTGCAGATCGTCCTCGTTCTCCGCCAACAGTACCGCATCGTCTGCATAGCATAGGATTTTGACTTCTTTATTTCCCATTTTGTATCCTCTTAGTTTGCGTACTTGTTTTATCATTTCATCCATCACTATGTTAAATAGAAGAGTCCGCTTGCCTAATGCCCCTATTTGCAGGTATCTGTTCAGTTAGGTCATCATTTATTTTTGCTTGGATCGTATTTTTTGAGTATATATTTTCGATTATTTTAATGACATTATATGGTATCTGTCTATCATAAAGAAGGTGTATTATGTCTTTTAATTGTATTCGATCGAAGACCTTCTGCAAGTCAATGAAACACATGAAGGCTGGTCGATTATATTCGATCGATTTTTCCGTTATTTGTCTTATGACAAATATTGCGTCCGTGCAGGATCTTCCCGATCTGAAACCCTGTTGTTCATCTGCTAGTGAGATACATTCATTTATTTTATTTGTTATTATCTTTGTGGTTAATTTCAGCGTTGTGCATAGTAGATTTATTCATCTATAGTTCTCGGGCATTTTTTTATCTCCCTTTTTAAAAAGTGGAGTCGTAATGCTATTTCTCCACTCATCTGGTATTCTGTGTTGGGCAAATATTTTTTTGATTAGGGTTGTTAGTTTTTGGTTTAGCTTCTCTCCTCCATATTTAAGTAATTCTTTGGCGATGTTATCCGGACCTGGGCTCTTTCTGTTTTTTAGTTTCTGGAGTGCTGTTTCTATATCTTCCTTTTTTATATTAGTCTCATCACTTATTACTATCTCTGGTGTATTTGGCTCGGTTTCGGTCTCTTCTTCCTTGTATAGTTTCTCTAAATATTTTACCCAAGTATCTCTTTCTACGTGTCTGGTTCTGATGAGTTCATTTGCTTCTGTTCTCTGATTTCTTATTAATCGCCAGATTTGTTTTTGTAACCCATAGAAGTCGCTTTCCATTCTTTTGGAGAAGGTTTCCCAGTAGTTGTCTTTCATTTGTCTCACCAGTTTTTTTGTATCGTTACGGATTCTCTTGTATTCTTTATATGCTTCTGCCGTTTGTGACTACATGTAGTTTAAGTACGCTTTTTTTTTCTTTTTGCACTGTTCTTTGACCTTGTTGGAGAACCATAATGTTTTGTTCGTTCCTTGTTTTTGTGGTCTTATAGTCCGAGTTCCAAGCGATTCACTTGCTGCTTCTATGATATTTTCTTTTAATCTCTTCCAACTGTTGTTAATATCATCATTTTCTTCTATCGGGTTTTTATCGATTTTCCTGTTTGAACGGTTTTTATATAGTTCTTTTATGGTTGTGTCCCACATGGATTCGATGTTTATTTTTTCTGTGTGTGCTCTTCAATCAAAATAATCGTATCTAAATTTATTCTTGTGCTTTGCTACATAGATGAAAACTGAATTAAACCTATGGTAAAGGCCTCTGACGGTTTGAACCGTTTTAAACAGGGCACTTCACCTGTCGTTTTGAATAACTTATTTGTGATAGTATTTGGTGTGCTTTAAACCTGTCTATACCTTTAACTCTACTTCACTTTTAAAAGTGAGGATGTGTAGGTCGTTTACTATGATGCAATTAGGAATCTATCATGGAGCATTGTCCAGAATTCTCAGAAACTCGCTTTCCAGTCTTTGTATGATTTCTAGATTAGGTAATAGTTTAAATATACTAGAATTTCATTAGGTAATGATACCTGTGATTTTCCAACAATTATATTGTAAATCTGGAGTACAGGTCTTAGTTGCTTCCTTTTGTGGATTATAATTGTTTTCATGTTAGTCTTTTAACTGGATTTATGATAAAATATTCCAAGCTCTATACCTACTTGTGTGAGCTGGTGGTCATTCAGTGTGACTGGATGACACATGGTCTTTTTTTGTAGAGATGTGATATGTCGAGATTCTAATTCTTTGGATTTCAGTTTCCATTTCTCAAGCTATGCATCTATTAGACATATGGATACTTTTTTCCTAGGTCAACGCTAATCTGCTTGATAACTCGATGAACTTATGCTATGGAAAAATAATATTTATGTTGACAAGTATTGGCCCTATTTGATTTAGAGTAAGTTTTTAGGAAGAAAACTGTACATATTACTAGTATAATATGTAATAATAACAATGTTTAATGTTAATATAAAATAATTTATTTCTGTAGGCACGGCAGTGCCCCCGCCAAGTCGTGCAAAAAAAGCGGTATGGCCGTATTTGTAGAAACACGATAAATTTCAAATTTCATCCAATGTTTACCAGTATAATAATAACTCAAATTTCTAAATTTTTCCACTCACAGACTGACCGATCATCAAATCTCTAATGCACTTCTAGTAGACACAGAAGATTGAACTTTTAAATACAATTTGTGTTTAGTTCATTAATCACGATCATACTGAAATATTCTGCAATTTCAGTCAGTTTTCTAGATTAACCAATTGCATAAATAATTTTGTATTTCCATATGTGTTGATGGATATCGGTTCTGCAGTATTCAGATCCGGTCAAGTTACGTGGCAGGTTACATCTAATTAATGTCGACATTAGACGTATTAAATCGCAGGAATCCTTAATTTGTGAATATAATAGACTGAAAAACAATAACCGTCCAGATTTGTCAAATATTGCAAATGCGAGTCCCATAAAGTCCGCGAGTGGGCTTTGTGAAAAACTTTAGCTGAAGTTCAAGAAGTACAACTGGAAAAGAAAAACAGGAGAACTTCCTACAAAAATAAGATAGGCTCATAAGACAGAGTGTGGTCTTTAGAAAAATTCGTTGTTGGTATTTAAGAAGTAGATTGCTGGAAGGGATAAAAGGAGGTCTATCTACAAAAAAATCAGATTCCATAAAAAAAAACAAGTATGCAATTCAGTTCTTCTACCGTGTAAAATTGTGAGATCCATCTAAAGTCAGCTGATTCATTCAGTCCGTATTTACAGGACCTCATAAACTTTTACGTAACTAGCCAATCTGACAACATCTTATAGTGACCACAATAATATTAAAAATATTTTATATTTAAATAGAATAGCTTGACTTGGCCATCAAGAAATCAAAAGATTTTTAATATTAATGTTGTCACTATAAGATGTTAGATAAGCTAATTATCTAATAGCTTAAGACAGAAGGTCCCATAAGTAGGGACTGAAACGTTGCGAAACGTTTTGTTATTGACGACATAATATTGTAGGTTTATTTTTTATTTGTTATATGTTCGTAACCAGTCACGAGGTCGTGACTTTTTGCAGATTACGTTTCGTTACTTGTAAAATAATCGATTATTTTTGAAGCTCTTTCGATATTATAACTGATAAATCTGCGGTCAAGTATTTTATCATAAAAAATTTGAGAATTTCATATTAAATGTGCATACACACTGTATACAGCAATCTAATATACCCTTGATAGATTAATTAGGTTCCAAATTGTTGGAACAGATCTAAGCCTCGACAGTCTGCGTTTATTTATCAAACATAATAAATGATCAATTTTAAAACCTGTTGATTCCAGATGCGGCGAATTTGGGTAATTATTCCTCCTCTTTATTCATTCGTTCATGTTAGCGGTTTTAAAGCCTCGTTCTGTTCTATTTCCGTACTGCATACGAATACTCATGAGCGTAGCATTATTGGACGAAAAGTCTATTTAATTCAGTTATTTATCAAATATGCTCTTCGTCATAATCTTACGGAACTCGAATGCCAGGAACTCAATTTGACTCTATTTTATATTTACGTTAATTACGTTTATTAGGGTAGTAAAAACCATACATCCAAGTCGAATACGAATAATTCCCAGAAACCATTTCACTTTAACATCAATTTTTTATGAAAAATGCATGGTGATCGTATTAAAAAATAATTTTATCGCTTGTGTGAGTTTGCTACAGTACTCTTTCCTTTATCTTGTAAAATACTTACTAGCGGAAAGTATAATGAATTTTGATTCAGGTGTTGATCTACGAAGATTCGACAAACTCATCCTGAAAAGAACAGTTTCTTCCTAATTTCTGGTTACAATAGCAAATGTGCGTTACTTGAAAATTTTAACTTTTAATAGAAACTCTCTTAAAAGCTATACACATAGCTAGGAAAGTGGGCGGTCTAGGATCGTTGCGCCTTCTAATAGACCCATGGGAGGCTGAGTAATAATCGATTTCGTGGTCTGCAGTTTCTATCTTCTTCAAGCACCAGCGGCAATCCATATCGTCCGTTATGCAATAATTCCCAAACTTTTCGGTTTTATAGACAATTTCCAAGAATTTGCTAGATCCGGTATTTGAATTGCTCAAGAATCAAACTAGTTCATGCAAGATTGCAAGCACATACACCTCAAGTCGTATGAATTTGCATGTCTAAACAAGCGTTACTGACGGAACGGCGGCCGGTGCAGTAACGGCAAGTCTTGACGCTTGTACTGAATATAGCATAAGCTAGTTTCCACAAGTAACAGTCGCTGAGCTTCTTAATAAATTATCCGCCTTCATATCGAAATAAAATAAATTTTCGTAGACTGTGGACCCCCATTTTTTGGCCCAACGTAGATCCTCGTCAACTCCTGGTGGTTCACCTGAAGCACTTTGGGAATCACGGACCTACAGCATGAATATGGTGTGCTAGATGATCATCAGTTACCGGTCATATTTTGCGCCTGTTCAAACGTTTCATTTGATTGGTGAAACAGATAGAAGGCTCATTATCGTATTAATTACTCATTATGTCTCTATCCACCATTGCAGAGTTTGTCTTGCAAACAAGTACACTTTTTGGTCATTTGAGAATGGTTTTCTGATCCCAGATTGGCGAATGAATTAGTCTCGTCGTTTTCATTGTTTTCCGAGGCAAAGATGTATTTTTTCCACCAATTACACAAAAGATCTAAGAACTTGGAAAAGAAACGGTGGAAATTGCATCCAAATCTATATTTTCGAGGTGACGATCCTTCTATATAAATATATGGGGTGATGTAGCATACATTTATAAAGATTATTCAAGATCATATCATGATATTTTTAGAATAGGATAATACAAAGTTACAATATACAAGTTTCGGAATGTGGAATAGTTTTCTTCATTCAAATCCTATTTTTTTCTAAAACTGGAAATTACACTACCGTGCATCAGAATCTATTATAAAATGAGAATAGATTTTCTTGAAGCAGTTTTTGACGCTGAATTCAAAAATACAATTTTTCCTACCACGGATGCTTAAGTCATAAATCTAAAATTTGTATCATGAGTATTCATTCCCAGCCGTGATTAAGCGTGTAGAACGCGTAAAGCGTACATTCAAGATTCTTGTGTGAAGCTAGGATTTATATGTACAACATCGGCCTGGTACATGTTTTTCTCGCCTGTCGACACCTTACTGACGATCGGGAATTCATTTCAATCATACATCGACTGCAGTAATCTTTTTAGGCAAGTTTCCGAGATCAAGTACAAACAAATACAGCATACAATAGCGAGTTAATTCCTCACTCTTTACCCACCCCAGTTCATTTCCTATTCTTTTTCCGATAATTGTAAAAATAGTGTCGACACAAAATGAGCGATTCGAAAGTGTAAATTTTTGTGATGAACCTGAATTTTGTCTATTTTATCATGATACTTTGAGATAAAGATAAATCATGGGGTCCAATTGCGTCTTTGGAAGACAAGAAGAAAGACACAAATGCCCTTTGTATTCTTTATGGTATGGCGAGAACCGCATAATCATGTAAACGACTACTATTTTTCCATGGTAGAGAGCAGTGGATACAGTTCCAGAAATAAAAAGAGCGTTGTTGACTCAGCAAAACCACCTGTTCAATACCTGGCCGGATCTACCAATTTCAGCTATATAAGCTAAATCTGAGAGTGAAGCCAATTTATCAGATAATGAATGTAGTCCAAGATGACGCAATGAACCACCGATGTTTACCCAAACAGAATTAAATGATTTCGTTATAGATTTAAACCTATCGAAAGAGGGCTCTAAAGTTCTAGGTTCAAGACTTTCTATTGATTCCTCTAGAAGTTTGAAAGGAGTTTTTCTTTATAATGAAAAAAAATACGTCCTCATTTCTTTTGCCCATTCCGTTAACTAGAAGCAAACGTATGGAAATATCGTTATTGAGCAAGGATTTCAAAATGATATTGAAATTAATTAAAAATTCATCTTTTGTCAACTATTCACTATCATTCACACTTCTTTGTACAATCAACCTAATAATGAAAACAAAATTTGTATTGTTGATGCGTGAAAAAACTTGTTGTTCTTTATATAATAAATAATACGGTCGAGTAAAATTAGATTAAGAAATTGTACTAAATATGGACATGATAGAGTTAAATGGAAAGCAGATGTAGAATCAGCATAAAAACACTTCATATATAGTTATTTTAATTGAATCATCTGTAAAAGTTTGAAAAAATTAATATGCAGGGTGGTGTTTGTTTAGACATAATAATTTCCCAATTGAAATTATTTAAATTCATAAACATCGCACAAGTATAACCTAGGAATAGGTACAATCTCTTATGTATGAATTTGTTAGTAATTTAGCTGAAGGATACAATAACTTTCCTTATTTTTATCCTCCTCTAACGTATCCTCTCGAATTACCAAATTTCTGTCTTATATTAATGTGACTATGAAGAATCATAAATTTAGCTACTTAAACTAAAGGTTTACTGTAGTCATCAAGATTTATGGTATACGATCTTAATAGGGACCCACATCATAGACGATTGATTACCTTGGATACTTGAGTTCCAATAAAGTATCAAATTACGTTTTGTATCTATGACTCTAACTACCATACTTATAGATAATTATAACCTTTCATACAATAGGATTTTTTAGTGTTATTAGTATCTAATACGCTCATCGGATTATTGAGACCACGTCTAACTACTTATTCCATTATGTAATAAATAGTGTATTTTAAAGTAGTTTTGATTTTTCAATACAACGAATATGGTCAACCATCATTGGTTAGCCCGAAAATATATTACGTTGTTATCGATTATTATTCCCAGTTTTCATTTGATTTTTATTCTGTTTGGATGACTATCATCTTGATGGCTATTCTAGTGAGGTGTGTGAAAATTTCATGTCTTGATCCTCGAATAAATAGTCATATTTTATGAAAAACCAACAAACCAACAATTTAGATATTAAACAAGATCAACAAGAATTGTATTTCTATGGTTTTTATTGAACTAACAAATATGAAATTGAGTTATTATACAGAAAAAATTTATGTAACTATTATAAAGTACATCATCCTTAAGAACTCAAAATCGTCAAAGAATTATTAGAAAATGATCCCGTTAGAAGAATACAGTTTTGAGAAAAAAATATGGATCAAATAAACACGATCAAAATCTGAGTAATGAGCTTTTCCTCTTCTGACAAATCCAAATTTATGTATAATGCTGAGGGAAATCTACAATTCAATTAGCTGATGGTCACATGAAAATCTATGCTGGATACGAAAAACCCAATATCCAGCAGAAGTCAATATTCGGAAAGATATTATAGGAAATCAATTTATATAGTAAATATTCCTTCACCTATATATGAATAGATATGGTTTTATTGAATAGCCACCGAAATCTCCAGATCTCAGTTCTTATATCTTTTTATTGGGGCAAATATTGAGCCGAGAGCACAAACAGAAAATTATTGTGAATTAATTCCGCATGGTCATTGGAATTTCAATTTCGGTCACCATGTTGTCAAATATTTGACAGACTTTATTGCTTTGAAATTTTCATTGGCCTACGTACATCTACTATGTTTGCCTATCCGCGTTACAGGAGTTTATATGGTGTATGTTAAAAAAACTCTTAATTCTTCAACTTGTAAACTGATTTTCTATTCAATATACTAACAATTGAAAACTCTGATAAAACAACCAATTGTCACATATCACGCTTTACATAGAATATTTACCAAATGGTTTCGTATTTATATTTTATCACCCTTCTGAAATTTCACACATTGTTTATAAACTTTTCAGTAATGTCTGTGACAGCAGCAGTTCAGTAATTTTTAAGAAAACATGAAAACGTGGTACATCCAAGTTTTTCTACTTTGGGTTCCTGTGTCCATAATTCTTCAAAGTTGTATTTTATAGCTCTAAATGAATTCTTCTATTGCACGGTGTGTATCGATCATCACTTTCTCCAGGGAAATCAGTGGCTATTTTTGGAATATATTCAAGTGAGTGATTCTATTGAATATCATGTGCCAAATACCCAAAACTTGAATTGCGAGGTATTTCATCTCTTTCTCTAATTTCCATAATGTTCCACTATTTGCTCAGTTCATCTATGAGAAGTCGTTGGCTCTTCTTCCTTTCCGTCTTCCCATTCGTCGTTGTTCTCATCTACACATTCTTTTCGTGATTATTCTCATCACTCGTTCCGTTATCAAAATTTTCTTGCAATTAATTCAAAAATTCTCATTTTCATAGCCATTAAACTTGTAATGGCTGTTTGTGTATAATCTTTGAGTGATTGAAAATATCAGCAGCATCGTTTTCATTATTAATTATTCAATTTCTTGCGAAATATCGACAATCATACAATTTGTAATGATATTTGCAGACGTATATATGCCAGAATAGTTAAAACTTTACTGAAAGCTATGGCCCTTTGTTCTGGTAATGTCACTTAGTGGACGTGGTTCGATATATCTTTGGTTCAGATCAATTCTGATTGATATCCAGACATATTCTAGTCGAAACAAAGATTTTGCTCTTATTGCTTGGAGTACAGATATTATCGCATAGCTACTTAATTGAGTAATATACGAAATTGTGGATAATTAACAAAAATATATGGGCTAGAAAAGTAGCAGCGAAGATAAATCAACTGAAGAAAATAGAAGGGAGAACGAGGATGCATATGATAAGAAATGGAGTAATTTCAGAGAAGCTCAAACAGGAACCCATAGAAAACAAAATAGTTAGATGTTCAATTTGATATGGACACAAAACGAGAGGAACATCTCAAAGCCTAATAAGAAAAGTAACAGAAGCAAAAAAATATGAGAAAAGAAGGGAATGGAAAATAATATAGCAAATGAATAAAGGTGCAAAGAATCGGAAAGAGTGGAAAAAAATGATGAGAGGAGAATAAAAACTAGAATCTTAATACTCGAAAGGGCATATGAAGTTGTAGAGAAGAAGAAGATGAAGACAAAAACAAGATGTTACCAAGCAAATTGAGAAAAAGTGTTTTTGAACATGATACTCTCTTCCTGACACTTGTGTAAGTGTAGTGTAGTAATATAATATTGTTCAAGCTTTAATCTACACACGTGACATTCGGCATTTTCCAACTATATTTATATTTTCCCTTCTGCTCTCTTGTTATTAAACATATCTTGTACAAGAACGTTCTTCTGAGCATTGATTTAGATAGATATATCTAGGTGATAGAATATCTGCTGATGATGAATTCAGATACTGAGACAATAGACTGAGGTCCAAGTGGAGGAAACACAACAAACAAAACGATACTTTTCTAAAGAAATATTACTTACATTATACAAAATATACTTACTCGTAATATGATATCAAAGCACAATAGGATCCTACTTCAAAATTCCTCAAGTGTAATTGCTTTTTTCTCATTTGGCTTCTGGCAGTTAATCGATGTAAAATATTAACCATCGAAAAAGCATTACAAAGTTACGGACTTTATGAAAAAGGTTTTCAAATTGATAAATTACCATATCATAACAAATTAAGAGGAATATAAATATCTAATACTGCTTTCAACCATTGATTAATAATTAATTTGCATCGCTTGAAATTAATTTCTCCCTAAAATTTTCAATTGATTAAGACACTGCCGACGCCGTATTGTGCTTATCTCGATTTACATGTTCGGGACGTGGTTAGTCTCTTCCACCACCGACGTTTAATCTAGATTACATATTAATAATGGGGTTAGTTATTGCTCGATTCGGAGGATGACATCGTGTAGGTATTGTGAAAGATGATTTTGAATTATTGACAAGAATTTGGAATTGTAACAATTGGAATTGTAACAAATTACATTAGGAAACAAAAAACTTGTAATATAATGTTTGTCGGATTTATTTACACTCCTTCTATTCGTGGGGTGAATTAATAAACACTGTCTTTTACGTTCTTAATTTATCTACACACTATATGTACAATACACTTAACTTTGATACTTTATTTATGTCACTTAAATAATTTCTGCGATAACTTTTACTAATTCGTTATTTCCACTACGACTATCTATTCAAAACTAACTTATTGCGCTACATGAACTAAATACCACAAATAGAATTCTACGAAGTTCTAGAACAAAAAAACAGGGAAATAAATAGATAAATAGACATTCCTGTAAATATTATTTAGAAGAAATACTGTTAATAGCCTACCCGCTATAATATAAAGTTATAGACGTCGCGCAAATTCGCTGAATTTTAGAATTCCATTGTAGCTGGACAGACCCGGCCTAAGGACCCATTATTAGAGCTTATTCCTAACAATATTCTCCTCGTGGATAAATTTATGTGATTCATAATTATTATAGAACAAAAAATAAATAATAAAAGTGAAAAAAATTGAGTCACGTCATATTTTTTTCAGAAATAAATTTATTGTTTGAAAAATATTGAGTAATTATGAAACTCCTTTTCATTATAAGCACTAAAAATAATGTTTTCTCAGATGTCAACTATATTCGGTTTCCGCGGTGTCTCTATTTGAAGACCACAAGTAGTCTGGAAGTTTTGCTGGATTTCATTTTCCTTGATAGCGATTTTCCATTGTGGCGACATCTTGATGAAAGCGATCGCCAAACTCGTCCCTGAGTCACCAATATTTTCCGGAAAACATTTTATGTGGGAGTGTATTTTCCAGGACATATTTGAAATTTGCATCAAGCATTTTTTTGATGAAGTCATAATATTGAGGAGATCTGTAGTTCTCAAAAAGTTTTCAATAACTTTCACACCATCCAAACATTCCTTTCTTTTTCATTTGAGGTGGTCATGTGTGATTCTCTAATCAATTTTTTGACATCGGATCCAACAAGTACAATTTGGAAATTCTTGTTTTAAGAATTTGAAACCAGTTTCAACTCTCTGTTTGGTTTTTGAAAAATTCCTAATTAGCCCTAATTTGATGTGCAGAGGTTGTGATATCGTGTGGTTGTGAACAGTTCTCGACGAATATTGCTCTTACTAATATTTGCTGATATTTGCACATATTAACCATCGTACTTTCTGTATTCTATCTTTCCAAATACTAGTTTTATAATGTTTGTTTAAATGAGCTCCGTAAGCTTAAGAAACTGATGGAAATTTATTTTCGGTATAGAACAATGCAACCTTTAGACTTGACTTTGAGCAATCAATGAAGAGTCTCCATTCCTCTGACATATGTCCTTCTCTTGAGAAAACAATCAACATATGAACTGTACGGTTTATGGTAAACGGTCACTTTAACTCAGGTCTTAAGCAGATTCTACTCTTTTAGTCTTGAGCTTAGCAGTTCAGCTTTTTTGGCAAATCCAAATCTCTTATTAGATCTTTAAGCTTTAATTGTTCAATCAATTTGCGGTGCTTGAGGACTGGCAGACGCTGTAAATTTTAGTTTCTCCGTTTGAAGAACTGCTTGTACTTATTTCAACAACATAAACTAGAGAAGGCACAAGAACGAATGAGGAATTGTTTCTGTTACGGAAGAGACTTCTGCGTATTTTACCGTATGGTTCGATTTACGGGAAAGCAAAAAGCAGTTTCAATCGCTCAAGTGATTGGTAGATTTGCGGTTACCAAAAGCCATTGCTGGATATTGCCCTTTAAACCAACCGGTCAAATTTTTGTAACATATGAGATACAGCAGATGTGTGGCACGCAATATTTATTGAGTGTGGATATATAGGTTAAAATATGCACGATAGAACTTTTTATTTGAAGGTTTAATAGTCTTTTATGACTTTAAGGTATATATTCAGCGCAAATATAATAAAATAAGTCGGTTCAAAAGTTTATTAAGTTCCAAAAGTGACTTTGCAGAAATAATAGAGCAACTCAAACGAGATGTGAGTGATAAAAACTGATAGGTTTCTGTAAACTTTTGAGGCGCTACCAAGGAAATACACAACAGATTTGGTACGAGTAAAATATAAATGGATACTTATAAATAAGTGGAAAACTATTTACTGCAATTAGGAATTAGCAAATAGAATTGTTGAATTTTGAATATGAATCTCCTGACTAATGTTTATTTTCCTGTAACATATACTTGGTTATTCCAGGATTATCATTTTATATGTCCTTATTCTCTCACTGGATTAGAAGGATCTTCAATAATTCATCACCCACAACAAATTAATAAAAACTTTTTTGCTACGGTGACGGATTCCTCTAAATCATGCCACAAAAATCTGCTACTACTGAAAAAAAGAATGTATATATTCGACATATGTTGACAGACATACAACGTTTGACTAGTGAGTGAATTAGGAACTATAAAAAAGATGGAGTAGAGTAGATGCTTGATTTCCAACATGCTCTGTATGGAAGTTTTCCTTGTGTTATATCTGCTCGATCCTTATTTCTGTGCGAAGCCTAATCTGCTATCTGCTATAAAATATGGATTTGACATGTTCATGTATTATGATATTTACTAATCAATATATTCATCACCATTCAAGTTTCCTACGATTATTTTGTTGTCTCTAATTATAACACAGCAATCTTTAACTGGTAATGGCTGTGGGATTTATTCAATGAGTTTTTTCACATTACCATACATTCAATTTGTATTCATTGAATATTATCATGTGAGGTTCTCATTTCGAACTAACAAATTCCATGAACATTTGTTAAATAGTCAATTGCGAATCGTTTTCTAACATGACACAAACATCTAAATCAATTGATTTACGCTCTGATGTTTTGCGAACAAGTTTTTACTGGCACATTCACAGTTGTTATGAGATTTTGGTTGGGATTTATATTATTCAAAATATGACACGATTTCACTTTACTTACATTGAAATTCTTGTCTGGTATAAACAATCCATTGTAACTTCAAATGAACAATAATAACAATAACATTTATTTAATTTTTTTACCTTTTGTTTAAAACACATAATAAGGAAAATTTATTCGAGCCGAGGAGGAACTGTTTTAAGCCGAATTTTCTACAATCGCAATTTTCTCCCAACTAGGAAATACAGAGATTTAGAAGGATACTTGAAATTAACAAGAAAAAAATTGAATATATTGTAATGGACAGAGCAAATCAAATCCGGAGATAAAAGTCATGCTCGCTCTTTGCAACCGGTACTATTTTTTAATGGTGAGCTGTTTAAATCCTTTCTACTATCAAGAAAGTTGAAACTGAAGTTATATAATTACGACTTTTATTACTTATGCAGTCGAAACTTGAACAATATTATTAATGATGGAACAAAAATTTTGAAGATAATATATTATGGACCAATAAATGATGGAGATATTTGGAGAATTAAAACTAATTTGTAGTTAGATAAGCTTCACAAAAAACATCTAGTTATCGTTATGAAATCATAACAATGGATCAGACATCTGGAAAGAATAAATGAAATAGCAGCAACAAAGAAGAGAGGAAGAGAAAACAAGTAATGAACGTCCATAAAAAAGGGAAGGAGAATGAAAGTTGGAAATTGAAGGCATCAGATGAAGTGGAGATTAAGGTTCTCCTTATACTGTACAGCCAAGAAATAAGTAAAGGTATTCGTTCAGAAATTATCTATTGATGTAGTTATACGTACACCATAAATAACATTAAAATACTTACTTTATTGGAAAAATATTCGAAACCAAAATTTATAAGCACGAAGCAATCCATTCAAGAGATATGATAATAACATATTTATCAACAAATTGGACTTAATAAGAAAAAGTTTTTCTATTGTTTTTCCTCAAATACGTTGAAATTGATCTATTGAATTCTGGTTTCGATGAAAGTTGAAAACTATGTTCGAACACACGCAGTATCCACATCCACTGGTATCTTGTAATTTCACTCCCGAGAGCAAATAAGAAGCGATGTTTATTAGGAAATCGGTAACAAGTTGTATTGTCAATACGATCAAAAACAAACGTTTGAAGGAAAATCGAGAACTTTTCTGAAAAATTCAGAGCGAATGTATTGCTTGGATATTAAAAGTATTATGACATATCGATATACTGGTTGAGTATGTATTTTTGGATGGGGCATTTAATGCTATGAATAGCATAAATAACAAATAAAGAAGTTAGTTATAAATATGTCCAGAAGACATGTAAGTAGATTTAGTACATACATTTAGTATTCTATGAAAGTTGAAAATTGTAATGGATGATCTATACTCCTAGATTCAAAAGAATAGCATGTCCAAGGAAGATAAAATTGAGAGTCGATAAGATTGGTTGGAATAAATGCGCATGAATGGTTGCCTACCCAAAAGTTTCGGTTTGCAGGTAGGATTACCACCCGAAAAAAATGTTATGAGTACTTGTACAATGAATCGAGGATAATGAAATCCAGTCCTAATTCGATACTGTCCAATGGAAAAATAGAACTAGATTTAACATAATGTAACGTTTCTCTTATAAGAGTTTTGCAGATAAAATAAAACGAAAACTTTCCTGAAACTTTACGTTACTGATAACGGAATAGTATCCAAATCAAATCCATACAGCCAACAGTTGATGAGGTTGATTGAATTATTATAAATAACCCCATACAGAGTAATTATTTCCAAAGAAATGTCAAGATCAATTTGCATTCAAAATCAGTTTTGTTCCTTGTTCCTATATACGTTATTTGATAAAATAGCACCGTTTATTACTATTTGATATTCATGTCATAGCTGTAAATTGCGATATTAACTCGTTATAGACAATCCTCAAATACTTAATTATATCAATAGCTATAGATCATTGTATCGGAAAAGTATCAAAATTATTAAACAAAACTAGAACAGCAATCGCATCTCTAGAGGTAGAAATTCTTCGAAAGAAACTTGGTCTGTTATCAATGATTTGAGAAACAGAACGCGTTCACCAAATATTATTGACCTCGATACAGACAAACTTAACAATCATCTATTGAACGTTATTAGCTCGAAAATATCCGCAAGTCGTGATGATTTCTCTTTTTTCATTCCTTCTAAAAGAATAATTGACAGTTTCTTCCTTAGACCTGTGAATAAATTTGCACTAGAGCAAACCATACTTATTCAAAACAAGACTTCCTACGGCTTCGATGGTTTATCAGCTAAGTTATTTTCAAATTTTCCAGAAGTAATGATAAACTTTCTCTAATCAACGAAATTCTTAAGAACGGATTTTTTCTAGCTGTCTAAAAACAGCCATTATTGTTAGGTGATAAAAATAACACTGATAACTATCGTCCTACTGCATCATTACCAATCCTATCGAAGATAATTGGAAGACTAAGGAAAAACTGTCTATTCAAGTTTTTTGCAATTTTGCTAAGGCCTTCGATTGTGTAAAAACTCATGGTAAAGTAATTTACCAGTTGGCAGGGGTGTACCTCAGAGCTCAGTCTTAGGTCCAATCTTCTTTTAGTATTCATGAATGATGTCACAGATTTCCGAATGAATGGTAGATTCCCTTTATTTTCGGATGACAACAGTGTAGCTTGGAATGATCCATATCTTAATCTCATTACGATTAAGTCCTGATCTGACACGAACGGTCATTGTTTAAACGCTGCAAAAACCTCAGTTTTATCATAAGAAGGAGCTTTAGAACCTCTAAAACGCAACAATACGATCCTCAAATTCGATCAAGTTTCTTGGTATACATATTGATTGTGTCCTTCAATGGTCTGTAAATATAGAAACCTTGGTGAAAAATTATCCTCTGCTAAGCAACTCGATTCTTGCATTTGTCTTTCTGGAGATCTTGTAGCTTGCACCTCTTCGAATCTACACAAAAGAGCTACCTTTGAATTACAAGTAGTAGAACGCGTTACGAGTTCTATTTTAAGAAATAAAAAATTCCAACTCTCCCCGTTCCTTTCATTTTAGAATCCCTTTGTTTGGTTTGCAAAAATTTTCACATTTCAACTGAGGGACCTATTTATAGCTACCCTACCGGAAGAGAAAATCTGGACATACCCAATTCTGATTTCTGAATTCCATTATCTTTAGTGCCAAAAAATTATTCAATCAACTATCTTCAGAATTAAAAATCACAAATACATTTAATAAGTTCCGGAGATTGATGTTGGCATTTCTGCTTGAAAGATCTTATCATTCTGTGGCAGAGTTCTATAATCTACCATAGTTCAATTCAGTATAAAGAAGGATATTATATGTATTATAATTATTATCAAGCGAAATTATTGTTTCATTTTATCTAATATAAAATTGTCCATAAAATTGTCCATAAAATTGTAGAATTTTCTCATGACAATAAAGCTTATATCTCTCTTCCATCATTGATGTACAGATCCAAGCATAATTAGCTGCAAATCCAAATATAAATGAAAATTAGTGATTGAATCCGATTTTATTAAATTGATTGTATGCTGTGATTTGGATATGTTTTTGAGAAGCTTTGGTGAAGAAGTTTGGATTGAAGATTCAAAGACAATTGGAAATTGAATTGCTTTTATGAATATTGAGATATTTTTTGGTACTACGCATTATTTTAAATGAAAATTTACTT
Source organism: Diorhabda elongata (assembly GCA_026230145.1). Classification (NCBI taxonomy): domain Eukaryota; kingdom Metazoa; phylum Arthropoda; class Insecta; order Coleoptera; family Chrysomelidae; genus Diorhabda; species Diorhabda elongata. Next base: position 46,724,981 of record CM047926.1, read on the forward strand.
TCGTTTTCTATTTATTTTTATCTTTTGTTACTTCAAATGCAGAAATATTGTTTGATGCAATACAGAATGTCTTATATTATTCATTTTAAAATGGATTATATTGTATAGTATGACACAAGAATTATTATTATTATCTATCATGTTAAAGAACTTTTATGCGATTATACTATGAATCTTATCAAGAGTGCTTGGAAAAACTTTATACCCACTAATGATGGAAGCAGATATGGAAAATACGATATCTTTCAGCTTTATTCAGTAGGTGTTTTCTCAGGTTTGAAAATTGATTCAACGAATTCACACAATCTACACTGGGAAATATCTTTTTCCTTGTACGTATCAATTTAAATAAATCAGAATTTCAAATTTGAGAATTAATTTCGAATTTCTCTATCGTAGTTGATTTCAAATTCAAAATTATTTGCAGTTAGTAACGAAATATTTGATATGAGGTATATCTTTGAAAAGAAGTAGTTATTATACGGTGAATAGTATTAAAAAGTTTTCTAAGGATGGTCGTGAATTCGTTCTGACAACGTCATATGAATACTGAAAATATTATTCGATAGCTTGAATTTGGTGGAATGTATAAAAATTAAGAATTCGAAATTGTTGTCACGCAAAAGAAATTTCTAAGTTATCACATTCTCATTTCTATATTACATCTTTACAATGTTCACGGATTAATTTATGTAGGGTGTTATGATTGAAAATGTTTTAGTTGAAATTTGGATATTCAGCTAGAATATACTGTTGAACGATTTGGTAGCGGGAAATCGCAGAAGACGAATTATTCTTCACCACTAGAATGCGAGCTCTACACATTAGTTCAAACGAAACCGTTTTTGAACAGTCGAAACATCGAGTTGACGAGTCGTCCACCGTGCAGTCCTTTGGTATCAAATGATTTTTTTTTTTTTTCATTCACGCAGATCAAAAATAAATCAATTGGAATGGAAAAAGTGGGTTAACAATTGGTTCATACACACGCAAAAGTCTATAGATGTTGATGAAGAATATATTCGGAGACAATATAGTTATTTTCCTAACAAGTTAGTTACGCACGAGTTAGGAACATTATTTTTTCTACGACCGTATATACAAAAAAGTATACCAACCCATTTTTCTAAAATTATTTTATTCCAACAAACATAATAATATACAAAACTTTAACTAAAAACTACTAATTATTATAAATATTAATATTGAAAACACAATTTGTTGTATTCTGTAGACTAGTAAGAATTGCCGGTCCAGTGGAGTTATTTGGTTTCAACTGGAAGGTAGATGACGTCGATGAGGATGGCATCGGTTGCAGGTCGCATAAAGATGACGATGACGGCAACGGTTTTAAGTCATTTGGTAGGTAACAGCTCGGAATTAGTTTCATTTGCAGCCTTCAAAATGGCTTCGGGAAGTTCTTCGTCGGATGAATCCATTAATATTATTCTATCGGATTCCGTTTAATGTGGTTTAATTTAGAAGAAGATTGCACTTATTCGGTCACTTTCAAGACGTTTTGAACAACTTTGACGTTTTAGTAACAATTACATGGTTATATAAAAAATATCTGTATTATTTTATATTTTCAAAAAATTAAAAATGCTACAAAAAGCTGAAAAAGGTTTAAATTTTATTTGGTGGACTATTTCGTAAATATTTATTTACCTGTAGTAACAATAGTTATAATCTCAGATATAAAAAACGATCTAATAAGGTCAAAATTTGCATAATTTTACTTTCCCGCACTAGTGCGGGAAAGTGACACTTTCAAAACTAAAATGCGTGCGAGAAAGTCGATTAAAACGCACGTTCGTAGAAAAAATTCATATCCATTCATAAATTTGTTTTTATTTGTATATCTCAAATCTTGAGTAGCAACTCTCGTAGTACATGAAGAAAAAGAGACGCGTGAAGCCACAAGAGTGATAAATTATCTTCTTGTAATTAAAAAGTACAAAGCAACGGCGAGTGGGCCGAGGTATCGTTGTACTTGTGCTAAGTGAAGATATCAACACATTTGAATCTAACTACAATGTGTTAAGCATAAAATTACTACTCATTGAATCACGAAAAGAGTGTTTATAAAATGTATTGCGAACATTGATAGAACTATCAAAAAAACTTGATAACCTCATGGCGATAACCGAATTATAGAAAAACTATAATCAAGGCAGAGTAAAATAATAAAAGTTCTCATCGACCCATAATTTTTGTTAGGCACGTTTCGATAGGCATAATATAAGAAATGTCGTTTAGCTGGAAGATAGATAATTACTATTTGGACCAATATTTTACCTGAAATACTCTTTTTTTCTAATTTACGAGACACCCTGTATTATGATGGCGAGAGGCTTATCAATTGATATGAAAAGTTGTTTATATATAATGGAACAGACTAGACAATATTAATAATAATTTGAGCAAATAACAGTAAATACATGTACCTGAAATTATCAGATTCTACTTTTGTCACAGTCTAATAAAAGTACTTGACAATACACGTGACAATACATCTCACTTTCATAAATATACATTACAATGAATACCAATGTTTGAACTGTGGTTATCAAATTCCAAAATTAATCCTCTCATAACAAAAAATCGTGATAATCCTAATTATAAATATACCTACCAACTTAATAGCTTACATTAATAATGTTAACTTTTTATGTTTATAGGACTTGGATTTTCAACATTGAATAAATAAGAAACGGCGACTTATACCTCCGAAATCAAGAAAAATTTGACATATCAAATCATAGAGTGAGAAAATTATATCTGCATCCCCTAAAATTACATTGTGTGGTATAGTCTAAAAGGAATCGCCCTTGAATGGAAAATAGGGAAGAAATATCTGAGGCTTACTATCACTAGATAGTAAACTAGTCAGGAATAAGCATGAGAAGAAGATAACCTCTAAAGTGACGAAAGCATTGATGGTATACAAAACTTTCGTGGAAAAGATCCTAATGTGGAATTACAAGGCGATAGTGAGAACAATCATCACGTTTGATGCAGGTATTCTGGGACACCACAACTGGTATAAATACTAATCTCTAAAAGCTGCCTGTGATTATAGATCTCCCATGTTTTAATGTATTAAAAGAAAGTATGACAAAAAACTGTACTGAAAATGTTTAGAGAAGGATTCATCAGAGATAGTCTTCCCTCCCTTCAAAAAGTGATATAAGACATGCCTGAATACTGAAGAAGTTTATATTTGAGAAAACATTTCACTTCGAATTAAGATGTGGGACCTAATTTCCCTATTCATATACCTCCCAACATTTATTCTAATTCATATTTGGGCTCACATTCAATACATTTCTATTTTTTGTAAGTAATAAAACAAAAAAGATGTAGCTTTAAATGACATATTATGAATGGACACAAATACCATTAAATGATACACTCCAAAACGTCGGATAGAACGGATAGAGTTGTACAAACCCAAAACTAGAAACTCGTACTACACCAAGTCTTGTTGAAGTAGCAATATTTGTAATGGATTCAGAAAGGAGTTATCACAGACTAATTATCATTTTTTCCGTTAGACAAGAAGCCCTTAGATCTTTGCGATTTAGTGGTATAAGAACAATTTTACTCTTCATTTGCTTTCGAGACACTCTGGATAGGAGGCAAATAGCAGACATGCTACAGAGGATGTGGATAAACTATTTATAGAACCTGGAAACTTTTATAAAATCGGCAACATAACAAAAAAGAAAATAGGTGAGATTCTGTTGCTGAGATAATCTACAGGGGTTGAGATATAATTAAGAATAATATACGAATAATAACAAGATTCTTGTCGGGACACTTGTGGACACTGAAAGTTGCTTGGCAGAAGTAGAAGATGCAGAGTGCAGATTCTGCTACGTAGAAGACGAAATCTCTATCCATAATCTCTCGAAGTACGTGAGTCTACCGATCTCCGGAATATTACACCTATGAGGGTGTTTAAAAGAAGATTAATATATTTTTTTTCTTTTTTCCTAAGAGTAGTTGGATTATTAGGTCATCTGTAAACACAAAGAGAAGAGAATACTGAACAGATTTCTTGATTGCAATGTATATGACACCCAAACTGGGCGTACATTTTTTCCTTAAAATTATCACGTTACTGAACTGCTCGACAAAATTGTTTATATGTAGGCGATAATGGTGATGTTAAGGGGTGGGGATGGATCTACTTAAAGTTAACTATATACACCACCGGTCAAAAGTTTTTGCGCACCCTATAACAAATTCATGAAATTTAAAAATAATATACTCCAATAAATTTCTCGTTTATATCGTCAAACGAAGGTCGAAACGATGTCTCATGAATTAAAAACGATATTGTTCGTTATTTGTTTATTTATACGAAAGCATGTTCAAATTTTGTTGGTGAGTGCGACAAGTTAAAAGTGCTGTGATTTATACTATTTGTAGTAAGACATCTTGTCAAGTTCGTATACGAATTGTTTCCGTTCTCGCAAATTCAGACTTGTAAGTTATAAAATGGGCAAATTCAAGGAGCTAACGGTTGAAACTAGAGCTTCAATCGCATGTCTTGACGGTAATAATCGTACCATTACAACCAAATGAAAAATACCTCAACGTATCGTGTATAACAACGTGAAAAAATATGCAACAATCCGGAGCTTCATCGATAGAAAAACCACAACAGCTGAAGATAAACGGGTTATATTGATCAGTCATCAGACGACTCATGTACCCAAAGACAGCAGCTCGGATAAATGAATCTAGGTATCTGACTTTGAGCACTTCTACAGTGAAAAGGATATTGAAAGAAGATGGCCCTTTTGGATGGGTGGAAATGAAAAGTTGAAATAAAAACCTCTTTTAACACGTCAAAATACAATTGATAGGGATTAATGGGCTTAATTTGATAAAACTTGGACGCAATAAGAATGAGGGAGACTTTCATGAAGTGATAAATTGAAAACATTGAGGTTTTTGGTTTTAAGAGGGGAGTGTTTGGACGCAGCTCGAAGGAAGAACGGATGACAGATCCATGTGTGATTCCAACTGTAAAACACTGCAGAGGCTCGGTGATGGTTCGGAAATGTTTTGGACGATAGGTGTCTAGAGACCTAGTAAAAATTGGAGGGATTCTGGAGAAAAGTTATAGACAAGATTGAAGGCAACTCTAGTACGTTGTGGCTCGAGTCTTATCGTCAGTAAAATTTCCAATATGATAACGATCCCAAGCATTCCTCTAAGATGCTGAAAGATTATTTGAGAGAATTGGAAACGAAGTAATGATTTGACGGACACGGTCGCCCGACCTCAACCTAATTGAGTTATTTCAGAACAAATCAGAATATCCTGAAAATCGGATGGTACCAAACAGACGACGATTATTTGTTGAAATTATCATATTTTGCATCGTAATATGAAAGCGATTAATTATCGATAAATCAAAAACTTATGTTTTATCATTACTAAATACTCATCAATATATATTTTAAGAATATAAAGAACAAAATCGATTGTATCATGTGTATCACGCACAAACTAATAACTGGTAGTAAAGTTTCGGATAAATAAAACTTTTCAACACTCTTCATCAGAATTGCGCGAGTTGCAAAAAAATCAAGCATGTCGTAGTTTTTGGAAGTTAGTTACACCTAGGAAATTAAGATGGGTCATTCTTTCCCTTCAATATTCTATGTTTTGGTCCGTCCTCTAGAGTTAATGTAATTGAGTTAGAAACCGGTCCACTATTTCCCGTAAAAATCATTTTCCTATATTTCCAATAGGATTTTTGTTTTTTTGAAAGTCAAAATCTAGAGAGTATGTTTTTAGAATATTCAAGATTTATTTCTCAAGAAATAGCTTCGACTATCAAGTTCGGTGCAGTCTAGATTTCCATTATTTTGGAAATGTGGATATATTTGTCAACGTTGACATTACGAATTATTTGACAAGTTCTCAACGAACTTAATCGCTCAGTTTATTTGGTAACACGTCGACATGTGTTTCAATTAACAATGCATCATTTAGTTTAGATTAGGAAATGATAAAAATTTGAGCTCCAAATAATTCGTAATATAAATTAACAACAATATAAAGTTGATGGAAGTGATGCATGAAAATGCATATTTTTCATACAGCTGCTTTTTTTATATATCTGAATGTTATTTATGTTGACACCGAGATAATAGCAGTAGTTCAGGTAGGTATTAAATTTAAATATTAAATTGTTTATACGTAAGCGATTGACAGCAATATATTTGATAAGGATCAGATGATTTGCATAAATTATTGTGAAAATGTATAATTATATAGAGCTTGAGTATTAAAACGGAATGGGTTCGTAGAATCAAAGGAACACAACAAAAATAGGAAATAAATTATGAGGTCTGATTTTGAATAGAGAGAATAGAGCACGATTTTAGTAGAGTATTGAATTGATACAATTGGAATATATTGGATGAAATTAATTGGGACATGAAAAATAGCTAAAATCGATTATAAACATTGAAAATATTGAAATTGATTCCATTATTGATATTGCAAAATGAAAATATGAAGAATAATTTATAATGATCATAATATTTTACCTTTCAATGATTCTATACAACAATGGATAACTGGGTTTGAATAATTTTTAATACTATCCATTTTTGGTATTATTGAAATAGAATTCATGCTAAAATTATTAATAATTAGATAAACTGAAATGAAGGGATCGAATAACTATCAATTCTATATAGAATTCAAATAGTAATTGTCTGGAATTATTGTTTCAGGTAATAAGTAATGGAAAATCTACCCCAAAATCATTCTATAAAACAGATACGTATAACCAGGCATTTTATTGGGGAGGACTTGATAACGGACAATTAATAAACGTAAGTGATCAGGTTTGATGTACGTTCTTATTAATAAATCAATAAGTTCTAATAATTCAACAGATTCCAAAAAATTTTACAGAACTGAAATCGATAGATTATAGAAACTTTTGACAATACGGATATTAAACTCAACTCAACAACTATTTTGACTATTTGTCAGTTGAGAAAATACTTCATAAAAGTTAGTATAGTGTGAAAATAGGTTATATCTATCATAATAGGTGAGCTGGAGAAAGAAAAATGTTCCCATTACGTTTCATTAAAGCATTTTTTTATCCCTCTACACTTTTTACATAAAACTCCTCTTATTAATTGTAAAATGCTGAAATCATATTTCCTTTTATTACGATATCATTAAAATGTTCTACATTCTAGTTAAATCTTTTCACTAAGGATGATTGCTTGTTATTAGTTGAAATTTTTGAAAATCTGTATGAATATTATGAAATAAACTGTCACATTGCAACTACACTTTCAGAAGGCAATAATAATATCATTCAAAACAATGGGTCTAAATCTGGTCTTTAGTTACAGAATATTCAATTGAACAAACTAACCAAAAAGATAGATTTCTGTTGATAGATCAGCAATTTTCGAAATTATAACTTCAAAAATTGAGTATGTACAAGTGTCGAGTGAAGTGAATGGAAGGAGTATTTTTGTCAATCATTAATTGTCAACTTATCAAAAAATTTTGTCCCTTTCAGCATCAAAATGTCAAAAAATTTTTAGATACATGAATTATCTTGATCCACTACGTGGTTGATGTTTTATGTATAAGAATTTAAAAATAATTGATTGGTTCTCATATGACAACTGAATAAAATAATTTTGTAAGGAATCTTTCGTAACTAACAAAAAATAATATATTCCCGAATAGTTAATTAGTCGAGAATAGAATACTTTATATACAATTGTCGGGGAGATAAATATATGATTATGTTGTGTCAATGTGATGATTGAAATTGAAAGTAATATCATTATAGTTATTGAAAGTTACAAGTGGATTTTCTTCACCCACCATATTATAGAAGTACTTCCTGATAGTTGTACTTGTAAGTAACAGTTTGTACGGCACTAGTGTTCGATGTCAATCCTCATAGTTTCTCACAGATGTGGTGTTATCAGCCCAGCTTACACCAATTGTTAATCATGATCGACGAAATGGATAACCCGTAAAGAAGTCAATACTTTTGTGCGACAGGCTGCCTTTGAATCCATTATTAATGCTACTTGTGCAAAACATTAATGAATTATTTAAAAATGTTTTTACTTTGGCCCAAGAAATGGATTATCTGGTGCTCATCCAAGAAATGTAAAAAATATAGTCGGTTCTTCTGGTGTCAAAGTCATGGCTTTTTTATGAATTTGGCTTTCGGATGGGCGTTTTGGGATGGCTTGCCGCTGCATATAATTTTCCAGATGAATGTTCTGGTGAATATTCACGGTAAGCATCAAGTAGAAAGTCAATAGTGTGGACGACTTATACTCCTCCTTTAATTCTACAAAATACCCGAATAACATATTTGCAGACAAAGAAATAGGTTAGGTACGTTGGGTACCAATCCATACGCTTGTTGTATGCGACATTACATAAGGATGTAGCAGGTTTTGTTTCGTGCATGCGGTAACTCCAATAGGTTAGGAGGAGTACTGCTAAGCATGTCAATTGCTTTAAAAGCACTCATACTAATTTTAGGGTACATATTGTGCGCGAAACCAGCAGAATTCAAGATAACAATTCTCAAAATGGCACAATTAGGGGTCTCGCACACTAGATTTGATTTTGTGCAAGAATTGTATTCGCATAATGTTGCTTCTACGAATGAATGGCAGAAAATTGTTCAGTAGGTAATGATTGAGTTCAAATTGAAATTTACACAAGTATTTGACAGGGTTTTGATAAAAAAGAACCCTAAATGGTTTAAGTTCTATATTTTTATTAAATACTGTATAGAATGAACCTAATTCATTACTTGATTTATTGTCGCATTAACCTTAAAGATTATTAGCGCCATGTCAATTCACAATTTGTGATAAAATTGAGTATCTTAGATATTTGATTGGGTCTGCGGTATTACAATTTGTAAGTAATGAAATTATGATGTTTGAGAAGTTTTTAGTCAGTCTTTCGTTTTTGTACATCTGACAGAGTGTGCCCTAGCCTTGAATGATCGATTATTATTTGGTCCATACGATTTTTAAAACTATTTTTCCATGGTTGAACGGATGGTTTTAGAGATTTTAATATGTTGCTTCGTTGTCATCTTCTACTTCTTTGGCACGTTGATCTGCCTTTTCGTTTCCTGGGATGGCAGTATTTAATGTGACCCAAATGGTTGATACGTTTGCCTTGGATTGGTGGATAAGGTGTAATTGAGTTTTAATGAGGATACCTATAGGATATTTTGGGAAAAAGATGTTAAACGGTATGTATTGAGATCATGAAGTCTGTAATCATGGCTGTTCTATCGTTCTATGATAATTGGAAATAAGTCTGGTGATTCAAGGTGTTCGTATATTGGCGAATTCTTTCATAAAGCGAAATCGTTGTTTGTTTTTTTTTTCAAATAGATGTTCAAAGCGATTTGTGTTAATGTTCTGAATAACGGGGTTATTTTTACTTGACAGAACTGATGTAGCATAGTTCATACTCAGTTGGATTCTTCGAAGGGGCGATTCTTCGGCGAGACAGTGAAGGCTTTATTTTTGTATCGTTTCAATTCAATATTATTAGCAAAGTTTCACATATCATTTTTCGCCATCACTGAATTCAGCTTTCATATAATATCAAAGTCATTATTCCGAGAAATAAATGAGCTATGATGAATGATCGAGTTCATTTTTTAAAATTTAACAGCCTACTGCTTATGATCCTATACGGTCAGGAAATCTTAATAGAATTTTTTTTGGTAATTATAGGAAGGAAAACGTCAACAATATACCTTGGGACAATATACCAGGAAAAGATATGGAGAATTTTTACCAACAAAGTACAATAAATCAGACTTTTATGCGCAAACAACAGATGTTGATACAAGTCATATGTCAATCCAAACTTTCATTTATGGAATTTTTCCCGCAAAACAGTTACAAATATGGCGAAGAAATATAGACTGGCAAGCTATACCTGTTCATCCAGCAGACGTACGTGTTTTCATGTACTCATATCCAAGCGATTGTGCAGCTTACAACACGCTACTAAACGAACAGTTGAACAGCGATGAATATGATTTGATCAATTTACAAAATTCAGATTTATATAGTTACTTAACGAATTACACTGGTGATAATATAACAGATTTACCTGCTGTTTATAAAATTTGGGATACGTTATATTCGGAAGATTTGGTTGGATATACCTTACCAAGTTGGACAGATCAAGTTTATCCAGAACCTATCAGAACCGTGGCTGGATTGTATTATAAATTATTAACACATACCACGGAAATGAAGAGCTTGAGTAAGTATAAAAAATTAATAATACTCACATACGAGGACTATTCAGATGGTAGGAAACCTTTTTGACTAAATTCAACATCTCGAAGAGAAACTGTAGTTGTGTGCAAACTCATTATATCCCTAAATTCGCTTTTAGATAGAAGTCTAATGTTACCAGCCTAAACCAATACTTAAAGAAATTGTGTTTTTAAAATAAATGAAGGCGCTGAAGAAGTATTGTCGTCTTTTGTCAAGAATCTTCCCCCAATCACAAAATATTGGATACCAATTTAGATAGGCGTTAGTTTTAAGCTGAGTCCTAGGATTGAGCAAAGATAGTATCCAATTTATTGTGGCACCATGTCGGAGGAGAACCATAACTTAACTTTGCAGAAACTCAGTTCACATAATCATCTTTGGTGACAATCTTTGCAAATATTTATGTTTTTTTTTTTATGGGGGGGGGACAACATGTCTTGTTCCGCTCAATAAACCGTAATTTGACTTGCATTGAGGTGTCTCGTTCACGTCTTCTTTTCATTCGAGAAATGTAGTACAAGCTGTCCTCATTCCTATATGGTGGTTTGTGAGCAGCTTTGGCCACCTTAATATTCACAATCTTTTATTGCAAATTTTAAACTATAGATAATGTTTGGGGAAACTAACCTAATACAGTATCAATTCATTCAAGTCAAGAATGCTTCAAACATTGAAGTAAACTTGTCCACATATTTTAACAACCTAAACAACAAATGGACTCATGAGGGACGTCGTTAAAAAATTGATCCATAATAAAGTTAATTTGGAATTACTGTTATAATACACGGTAATTACAAATCAATGTATTTAAAAGGAATAGTCAAGTACACTACAAAATAGTTCATTATTTGGGTTTTTTAATTATTTTTCTTTGTGTATATTTCCAGTTTCTCCATTTTCTCAACCAATCAAATCAATGCAACTGCTGAAGTTCTACATTCAATAGTTCCAAAATTACAGGTTTTACTAAAATTAAGATTAATGAAAAATATTTTCTATCACATAGATAATGCAATAGTTCAAGAATTTTTGGTTCAAATAATAAGGAATGGTGTTGCCCTATGGCAACTTGTCTTAGTAGAGCAATTTAAAGAGAATGGCGTAAATATATTGGGTTAGTAATAATATTATTTTGAACAACCATGTTAACCAAAAAATGAAAGATGAAAGATATGAAAATCACAACTAAATTACCAAAACATCAGTTTGGAAATGATGAAATTTTTCGTATGAATAGGATGAACTAAAAATTACCCTGAAGCTATAAGACCAAAGATCGTAACTGATGATAAAATATTCTTAGACGTTATATAAAATTTTCAAGAATGTCCTTTTGGATCTATTCGCAAAACCACAATACTGTAACATGTCACATTATTCAGAAGAAACATCATCTTTATAAAGTAACGCTAGAAGTAAAATTATTCTCAGGTGATATGACCATGAAATGAAATTTTGTAAATTTATTATGCAAAAGATGGAAACAATCTACATACTGTATACTTCTAGTAGAAATTAACACTCATTTATCATATCCTGTAAATTTCATGTTAATATAAGAGCTGGTTCAAGTGGGCTGAATAGCTGTTAGAGATATAAAGAACATCAGTCCTCTACTCTCAATCATACAAGAAGCTTAAGACCTATGCCACACAAATATAAGTGTGGTTTAACAGAAAAGGCACAACGGACCTGTACAATGTTACAGATGCCAAGGTGTTCACCATGGGCAAAGCACGTGCAACATTGACGTGCACTGCGTAAGATGCGCGGGAGCGCACTGGGTGGCGGACTGCGCCCTCAGCAGGACAGAGAAAACAGAATGTGGAAACTACGAAGGAGAGCACCCAGCGAACTACGCAAAGAAAACAGAAACAAATAAACCAGCCACGAATACTACTTAGCAGAAGATAGCTACGAACTACCTGCTAAGGAAACGCCAGGCCCAACGGGGGAAGGAACGTCCAAGCTACTGAATGTGCTGCAGATATGCATAGCATAGGATCACTAGGTTAAGTTAGGTTATTAAAAAAAATTACCTAAGACTCCCCTACACGGTAATTCCGCACTTCATAAGCAAGTGCCGAGTTATACATCGGGAACAGTTGTAAAAAAGGCAAAGGACCACTCGTAACGGATATTTTTTTGCCGAAAAAAATTGGAAAGGATTTACCCGAGGCGGAAAAAAAACACAAACATATATATTGAGAAGTCCAGTTTAAGAAGATAAGAGTGTGTATCCAGCAAGATAACTCTTAATAAAAATATTAGACTTCCCAAAATCTCAGGGAGGAGAGAGCCTACGCGCGAAACTGTGACGCGAACGAGGATAATGACCTGTCGAAATGACAGGGGGCTCTTCTTCGCATCCATCCGCGGAAATATCTGGGGGTGAATGCTTAGAGGGACGGAACTTCTCACGCGCACAAGTTTCGAGTGGTGAATTTGGCAAAAGAATAAGATCTAATAGAGAGAGAGAGAGAGAGAGTGGTGAATCAATGCTGTTTTTTTTCTTTTCGAATAGTACAATTCCTCTTTATATGTTGCTCTACCTATAATTGAATTAAATCTATGAAATATTGAATCCTATCAAGGTCTGTGGTCTCATATATTTATATAATTTTTAGTGACCGGGCCATTCTTCAATGAGATCTTGGACTATTTTGACAATATGGCCAACGATTCATCGTCATCACAAAAATTTCGAATCTACAGTGGGCACGATACAAACATAGCCACATATTTGATCACGATAGGAACTTTCAGTCCTGCATATCCTCCTCCTCCAGCTAGCAGCCTTTATATCGAGCTTCACGCTGAAGATGATGATCATATTGTTAAGGTGTTTTATAAAAATGGAAACAGTATAGGACAAGTTGAAATAAATGGGTGTGAATCAAATTGTACACTTTCTGCATTCCGGGAAACGATTAGTGATATTTTGTTAGACACAACAACGAGAGATGAGCAATGTTCGAGTTAGTTATCATTCTGTTATATATTATGAACTTGAATAAAGAAGCAAAAAACATTGTTGGACTTCTCTCATCCTTTTCCTCATTTAACAGGTATACTATATTTGACTATATAACTACATACTATACAAAATATAGTATATAATAGATTATTTTTGCTAACTTTTGGTGTTTAAACTAAAACTAACCTACTGTTCGACGAGTTTTTTTAGTGGTTTTAGAAATAACGGTATTAAATTTAAAATAGAAACAACATTCAATCATTGAACTATACAACATCATTTAATGATTATTAGACAATTCATTTTAAAAACTGAAAAAAAAATGCTGCAAACAAAATAAGGTAAAAAAATTTTAGGTGTACTTCGACAAGCTCTAGCAACTGATATTACAAAATAGAAGATGCTGACTAGACTCAACGATTATAGACACAAAACATTATTTAGTGGCTAGAAGATCGATGAAAAGTCACCATTGGCATCGGTGCAGAATTATTTATATAATCTTGTGTAATTTTCTTAAATAAATTTGTGTTTTCTGAAGTACTTTTCGTGTGGTTCCAATTAGACAGAAGACAAATAAACATTTTACGTGTTTTAGACCAATAAAAGTGTATATACATACAAAACAAGTTTTGGAAAGTTATAAGATAAAGAAGGGAAGTGCCGAAGATGATTCTTATGGTAGTAAATACGCGCATGCGTAGTATTCGCTGTAAATTTACAACAGTTGAGTGAAAACTTATATATCTTATAATTATTCGTATTCTCTATATTGGTTTATATGTAGTTTATGTATTTTTTTTTTTTGACCAGAGCCAATAAATATAAAATAGATGTTTTAAAATTATTTTAGAATGAATTTTATGTAATTTTAGGTTATAACATGCCACAAACCTGTAAAAGTTGAAATATCTTGTTAAAGCAGCTTATATTTTGGATTTTCTATCAATAAGAGAAATAAGAGTTGGTGGCTAAAAAAATGTTGCAGCATCTTCTCGAGAAGTTTGAGAGGTCGGCAAAAAGGAAGACACAAATCCATGCCGTTTACAATGCCAATGATTTGGATTGAGACTTAGAATCAGGAAAAGTTGGAAAACAGATATATTTCTGCTCTAAAATCTCAACCGGGATATCTTCATCTTCATACACTTTGTCTGCATCTTCCAGTCCTTCCAAAGAATCTCATTTACTTAAACAAGGTGACTCAAAAAATCTTGTGACTTGTGACTTTCAAAATCTAATGCGCAATTACTTGGATCAAGATTAAGACAGTGGATATTGGATAAAAGTACTATTTCATATTTTTCTACGAGGATAGAACATTTTACGAGTTACTTTTCCAATGAAGATAGATGATTTGATACATTGTAATGACACTGCTGGATTTCCTTAAAAATGAATTTTCCAGAAGATTCTAGTGAATGGATACTTTTTATTGATGCTCCAAAAATAAACTTAAAGGCCGTTCAGCTCGGTAATGGCAATAAATACACATATGTACTCGTTGCACATGCTATGAACATGAAGGTAAATTATGCAAATTTAGAGGAATCACTCAAAAAAATTCTCTATACCTATGGAATATTTGTACTTATACACAGAGTTTTGCTGTTTTCTTTGTGATTGGGACAGTTGCGCAAGAGAAAAACAATATAAAATAAAAACTTTGCCACTAAGAAAAAGTTTAACTCCTAGATTTAAAACTGTATCTCAGATATCTTTGGTGCCAAGTGATAAAATTTTTTGTCACCTCTTTATATAAAGTTGGGACTCACGAAAAACTTTGTGAAAGCTACGAATAATGATGATGCAGTTTTTTCAATGTCTAAAAAGAAAATTCCCTCGAATCAGTGACCCAAAATTGAAGGTAGGAATTTTTGTATGTCCGCAGATACGTGAGCTAAAAAAAGACGAAACTTTTGATTCGAAGTTGAGTAAAGCAAAAAAAGAGCTTCTATGGAAGTTTGTCATAATTTTCTTCGGAATACAAAAGCTGAGAACAACCAACAAATCATTCGGGAGCTTCTTTCTGCTCATGATGTTTTAGGATCCAATATATCACTCAAGATCCATTTTTTGGACTCGCTCCTATAGTTATTTCCTAGAAATCTTGAAGCCGTATCAGATGAATATGGTTAAAGGTTTCATCAGGATATAATGCAGATCAAAAAACTCTACGATAGGAAATGGTCGGCAGCAATGCTTGCTGATTTTTGTTGGTCAATTCGACAAGAAACTCCAATAGAAACGATTTGCAGGAGAAAACCACAAAATAACTTGAATTTTCTCAACATATAAAATAACTGACCAATATTTATTTATTTTGTGACTATATTTCAGGATTTTCACTGTAAAACTTTGACCGTAATATTTTTTTATTTCGTTATGATAATTGGGAATTTAACAATATTGTTTGTTAATTAAATAAATATTATATTAAACATCTACGTTTGTTGGTTATTTGTATAACAGATTCCATGTTAAGAGAACAAAATATGATGAATCCATGTATGAAAACAAGAAAGAAAAATTGTTTCGTGGAACTATAATTTGATTTATTTCGACAAGTAAGTTTGTTATGTAAAGCTAAATATAAATGCCGTGATTCTATGAGCAAATAGGCTTCTGTTTTGTACCGATAGTATTTCCATGGATAATCGTTTTTTCAGTTGCCTGGGAAAATATTATATTAGTATCTACGTACCGAAAACACGGATGCTTATTTTTATTATTGGTATTTTTTAGATTTAAATTCATTCATATGTAATCATTTGAGATATTGCTGGATATTCTAATTATGATTTTTGATTTGTTTTTCCAATAAATTATTTTCCTGAGTAAATAAATCAACAACTAATACCTCTAAATCTCCATTATATTTTTGAAAATAATTTGTTGGTTTATAGTTGTCGGGAACATATTTAAACCGTTTTATGTTTATATTAGTTTCAACTCCAAGCTCTTAAATACAAAATTAATGATATAACTAGAAAAATATATTTTCAAATTTTCAAAGACTAAATATTCTTGACTCCACATCTAAAGAAATTCAATATAAAGCATGGGCACGCTCTATGTCGAGCACATAGTGACGACGCACATACGTGTATTTGAACGATCTACACGGTCAAAAATATATTTTTGCTTCTATTGATTCTAAATGATATTAGTATATAAAAAAACTCTTAAATGTGTTATTTGAGCATATTTATTAAAATCAAATAACAAAAACATTTTTAGTCATCGAAAATATTTTCTTCTTCGCTGCTTGAAGAATCTTCATTTTCATTTGGCTTCTCGGCTACAATTAAACTAACGGGAACTATTAAACTAAAGGAACCCAATTTTCTTTTTTAAATTTTTCTCATGCTAGTAAAAAGGGGATCTGAACTTAGAAGCAACCGATTATAAATATCCCTATTGCAGTTTTCCCTGGAAAATTTTCGAGCAAAATCTTGACGGTATGTTCTAAAATGTTTGTTTCGCACTTCCGCAGCCTCTTCAGAAAGCTGTCCAATGGGCAGCAATGCGTCTTTTATTATTTTTGCACCATGAATAAGTATTTTGTGCATGGTTGGCGTCATTGGGTGCCAAGGGTATAAACTTACATACAATCGAGCAGTATCCATTGCGTAATGGTCATATTTGTCTGTGTCGATTTTATACCCACTTGAAATAGTCTCTAAAATAACTTTTAACCTATAGATCAGATCATAACTAATTGCCAAAATTTGATTTTGGCATATCAACCAGTAACCCTGTTTCCCTGCGATATCTAGCTTGGATTTCTACTTTCTTTTCCTTTTCTAGACATTTTTCAGCTTCATATTTTTTTACGTACTCAATTTCTTCTAGCGTAACATCGACACTTTCTTTCTGAAATCGTAATCTTATAGGTCTGCTGTACCTTGGGATGAAGATGTTGGATTTTCCCAAAGTACATTTTCATCGTTCGATCAATTAAAGGCTGTAAATTACACTCGACACATGTAGCTGTTACTCTAATTTCTTCCGAAGGTGGATAACACATCTGTTTTGCCTTTTGTAAAAGGGAATAACATGGAAAAAACTTTTTGTTGGTGACTCTAATGCTTTCGTATTGTCGACGAGTTAAGTCTGCATCAACAAACATAGCTAAAGCCTTTGTTACAGTAAGTGACTCTACCTCTTTAGTTTTAGAGTCACAAAATGCTTTTTTGTACTTAGTTGCACGTTTTGGAGTCTGAGCAGCATGAACAATAACTTCCTTATCTAATGTCGACCGAATCTCCTCGGTTTTTCTTCTTTTGGTGCGCTCACTAGATTCTCCAAATGACTTGAGCGGTCGGCCTGGTCGGCTTTGCCCAGCTACAGGAATTTGAATGGTTCCTTCTAGCCACGTCCGGTTGTACTTGATAAAAACATCCTCCTTTTTGTGGGATTTCAACCACCTTTGTTTCACTTGGGTTTTAAAATAAGCAAAACTGCGTTTGAACTTATTAATTTGCTCTCCAGTATAACCTTTACCTAACAAAAGTTGCTCTTTCAAACCATTAAGTTTTTTTTCCAAATTAGGTAAATTCAGTCTATGCATCCTTTCAAATAAGTATTTTCGGGTGACAACTCTTACCCCCGAAGAACTAGGTGAAACTTAAACAAAAACTTCTCTCTTTTTTCATAGTCTTTAGCTTCTTGAGAAGTAAATGTCAACAAAATGTTGGTTTTGGCCTTGTTGTTACTCGAATACTTTCAGCCTTAGTCATGATTGCGCTTATTTAGTCTAGGTCTTGCTCTTGGTCTCAAGTATTTAGTCGTCATCCTACTTATTTGAACTTTTTATCGACCTTTTTTTATCCTCTTACATAAAACAGCTTGGTTTGATTGATAGAAAAAATATATTTTACTTTGTGTTACTTTCCAATGTTTGCAATGTTACAGAAAACACCAGACATCAGTGAATGTCGGAAATTATCACTACTGCCACTAGTTTTTCAATCGTGTACGTTCAACAATATAAGGAGTTTTTTTAATGACTTGCGAATCAGTGAAGATTGACTGAAGAGCAATAACTAGTTGGAAATGAAGTTGAAAGGGTTTGCAAGCAATCCATGTAAATTTATTCGAACAGTCATTCATGTATCAAGGCACCAAAATCATACTTGTAGCGGGGCTGGTAATTAGTTGCCGATCGCGATGCGACACAACCAACCAGATCAGTAATAAAAAGAGATTTTTGTGCCACATTACATATTATGTGTTTTTGATGCATTTATTCGTAATTTGGAAAGGTTGTGAACTGGCTGATGTGTAATCGACTGCTTTCGAACATGAAGCGGATAAAAGTTCAGTTACTACTGAGATATTCAGATAAACAAATGTGTATTCCTTTTCAATATTTTCGATTTATTTATTTCTCTTCTTCCAAATATACCATGTCCTCACTTACACAGCTGAATCTACTGAAGTTATGAAATTTTGAGAGTAGGTTCCTTTTTAAACTTAATCTTTAGTTAAGAAAATATTTTTGCTTACTCCGTACCTAAAGGGGTCGATTTTGAAGATTGTATTTTCAAACTTTGTGTATGGGCTTGACATGAAAAAATTGAAACTATACATCTTTGAAGTTTTAACGATGAAAAGTCAGAATAGGAGGAAAGCATTTTCGTTCGTTAATTTTATAGCTAGTATTCTCCAATTTTTTGATAACTCAGTGATTGAAAAACAATAACAATCATGCAGATTTTTGGCAATTATCTATGAAAATTATGTATAGGGGGATAGAAGTCTGTTTAGAATTAAAAAATGGTAACTTAGTATTTCTGCGTTTTTGAATATTCAGCTCTCAATCTTGAAGTTGGAGTGTTTCAATTTTGTATTTAGGATAAGAGTTTGAAAATAATGGACACCTATTTCACGAGTTTCTATAATTTCACCTGCTGAGGGGTGGAAAGGTTATGAAATTTCATATGAAAAGTCTTTCAACTTAATAATTTTCAAATAATTCACAAAACCCATTTATCAACTTTTGTTTTATTATGTAATATGAAAATATAATATTTATATTCAATTACTAAGCTTTGTTTCGATTTTTCCTCACATCTAGAAATATTATAAAAATCTTGTTTTCCTGTTTCATTTCCTCAACTCATGACAAATTCAATTTAATGTAGTCAATATTCTATTAACCTATCAGCTACATACTCATAATTATCTTTCATATTACAGACAGAAACCCAAAACGTGACATTTAATCTTTTTTTAAATTATCACACTAACAAACAACATGTGACAAACAATTTTTATAGCAAATTTTAATTTGCAGTTGATATTAAAAAAATTATCTGATAATTTTATTCACATGACAATGGATTTCAATGAAATTTATCTTAATTAATTGAGCTTGTTAAGCTTTAAATTATAATTGAAACAATTTATTATTTTTTTGTTAAATCGAGTAATATTGTGCAATACAGAATATGGTTTTTACGTATACAGATTATACTGGGTGTTGATGTTCGCATTAATATTGTTACAATACAATTAGTAATATGTTTATTTTTTTAGCTTTTTTCAGACAATTCATCATTTCTCCTTAGTGTGACATTAGTATAGATAGAAAAATAGAAAAATCGGATTTGTGACACTATAAAAATAAGTAAAAGACAAATAACTAGCAATAATTCGTTTATTTTTATAACGAGAAGGTATTTATTTATTACGAAACATTGTAATGATAATAAAAGTTTCATTTATTATTGTTATCAAACTATAAATATCCGATATTGAATATTATCAAATTATAAAATACCTGTCTGAAAATAATGGGAGGAAATGATATAATAACATACCGTATATAAAAAATTAGCAGCTATCCAAGAACTATTGGTAAAAGCACTTACAAAATTCAAGAGCAAATATTGAGGAAATGAACAAACATAAAATAATTCATCAGAATTTTTTTTGCTACAGCAGAAATCCAATGGAAGCAATTAGCTTGGAGTCATCTGATTGAAAACAACGAATAATTCCAAAATTATACTGAAAACAGATCTCATGGGCTGTTTTCACTCCATTACGTTGCCATGGATCGGTCTGTTTTCAAGAAACAAACTGTTGGCTGGAGTGAGATTTCTGTAGCTTCGTTTTTGATCTATTGATACTTGCATTTTTTCAAAAGTTGATCGTGACTTCTATATCTGGATATAGCCATGAAATAGCGTCAGCTAAATTTACAGAAATCAATCAATAAAATACAACAATGGGAAAACATATACTTAGAAACATAAATATAAAACTTACTACATTCACACTTCATGCTAAGTTGAGAAGCTCTTAGAACAAAAGTACAACAGAAAGAAACTCAACCTTGGCTGATTGGAGGAAATTTTATTCTGTCCGTATACAACAAACTTATAATTCATAAGCATTGATCGTATGGTATTCAACGATAGCGCTGTGCGAGTTAAAGTAGTCTACAAATCATTGAAATAGTCCAGAACAAGTTGCAAAAGAGCATCGTGGATGCATTATGGTACATTCAAAATACTTTCATAGAGAACTAAATATGAATAGTGGTGACCAAACTATAGTCAAATTTGCCTCATTCACATCTTCTTTGACATAGTTAGCTGGAAGCTGCTGATTGATATTAAGATCAGAATGTTAGGTTAACACAATAAAGCGAAAGGACAATTAATAATAAAAATGGCCTGAAAATATACCCAATTCAATTTTTCTCCATCAGCTTTCTAAAATTGATTATTTGTTCTACTACAAAAATTATCATCAATAACGTAATTGATTTAGTAGGTAGTAATTTAAAGCAAAAAAAACTCTAAGTACCAATATCCCTAAGACGATAAAAGAGTACCAAAAATTAATTTTTATATTATCACTTGTTCCTAGGCAATTTTAGAAGATTTCATGAACGTTCGCAGCGCCCCCAAAATCGTACTTGTTTCCATTTTTAATAATAGAAACAGAGAATGATGAAAATTGACTATTGTCATCGAATCAAAACTCTATTTATTTGTCCTTAATCTAATTTTCTATCTTATATCTGCTTATTACTATTATATTGTCAGTCTACGCTGACTCTGACAATCATCGTCAGTATCATTTACACTATCATAATTGAAAGTGGATCAATTACGTTGAAAAAGACAAAAGTCTTCACCTACCTCTATAACAGAAGCTGTCGTGAGTAGACAATGTACTTAATAATGAAAATTTTTTACTTAGAGATCTGTCGATCTGTTAATTCTAAAGCTGCCTCTGCATCATTTCCTGAGAGGTGGATTGCCAACTATCTTTCCACCTTTTAAGTGGTCTCCCGGGAGGCCTTGAGCCTTGAGTCTAGGACTATTCTCGGAAGTCTCTGTTCTCATCCATCCGTCTTATATGGATGTACCACTGCCTCTTACGTTGTCTTACCCATCTCACAATGTCTTGTATCCCGCAATGCACTTTAACATCCGTATTTCCTACTCTGTCTCTTCTTGTTTTCCCCTCTATTGTTGTCAGTGTTTTCATCTCGGCCAGCCTTAGCATTTGTTTCGTCTTGTTGGTGTCCTCTCGGACTTCCGTGCCGTATGTCATGATGGGTCTGATACAAGTCTTGTAGATTTCTATCTATCTATCTATCTTTGCGCATGTACGGGTTGGGTCAGACTATATCTCGTAGGTATTCTAATAGTGCAGATGCTTTTTTAATTTTGCTTCTTAGGTCTTCAACTGGATCGTGGGTACTTGATATGTCTATGCCCAGATATCTGAATTGCATCACTTTTTCTATGGGATTGTCCTCCTCCACCAGCTTACATCTGAGCGGATCCTTCGCGATTGTCATACATTTGGTTTTGCTGATAGAAATGTTCATATTGAGTTGGCGGCTTACCAAGAAGATCTGGAAGAGTTCTCTCTGTAGGCGATGATTGCTGCATCATCGACGTAGCACACCATACCAAATCTTCTGTTGCCCATTCTGTATCCGAGGTTGAGACTGTTCAATTCCTCCTGGTGTTGGAATATTTTCAGTTAATTGATCTCCTACCTTGACCTTTGTTACGTTATTGTTATTTAGGTTATGGATTATCATCGTTATGTTTGCTGGTGCCTTATTTTCCATCAATATATGCAAAATGTATCCCAACCGGACCCTATAAAACGCCTTTGTTAGGTCAATGAAGCAGATATATGCTGGCATATCTATCTAACTTCGCCTGGTCATCCGATGGGTGGACTGAGTAGCTCTTTGGATGGCACTGCCGGTCCCAAGCCCGGATAAAGGAGGAGGGTTTCCAGGCGAGGTTAACACCTACCTGGGGTAAAAGAACCAATTGGCTCACAGAACAGAAGTTACAGCCTCGGCATTTAATCACCTCATAAAAAATTATTAAATGTATCCTCCTAACACAATTCATTAATGTTTGAGGTTAAGAAGTTGTAACTTTCAGTGTAAAAGTAAGGTGAACTTTCTCAGTGTATAAAAAAGTTTTCGTTAAATTGGAGCGAATAAAGGTGGCGCTTTATTAGCTAGTGGAAAGATTTTAAAAACTGCGTCAGAAATTATTAGAGTAGAATAGTAAATTGAATCCCAAATCAAAATATAACAGCTAAATTCATATCATTTCAACCTGCTGACCTAGTGCTATTTTGGTGAGACTGGTGAGACGTCACTACCTCCATCTATCCGCATATTATCCAACTACATACCGTAACTAGGGGTTGTGGAATATAAGCATATAACGGATATATTTGGCTCTATTAGATAGATAGAAGTTTGAGAGTATGTGGAGAAAACTTGTTCGGACACTACCAATGCGGGTTCAGATCTGGAAGATCCAATTTACTCATTTATCATAGATTTCCATAAAGCTCACGATACTGTGAACATGGATTATTTATACAGCATTATGAACCATCTTAGTATTCGAAAAAAGCTAATAAATCCTACCAAAATGACACTCGAACATACAAAAATGGAGATAGAAGTAAACCAAAGAATATTAAAATATTTCCAGACCAACATTGGGTTGAAAAAGGGATATCTGCAATCCACTACGTTGTTTAATATAGGATTGGAATGGATAGTTTGTAAAATCGGTTTGATTATTGAACATATCAGAGATAGTAAAAACACGGACAACGCAATTACTGTTCTATGCAGACGATGAGAGAGTGAATTTACGAGTCAACGAAGAAAAATCTATGTTCATGATAATGACAGCTCCACAAAGGAAAAGAGCAATGATAAGCTTTTCAATACAACTGAATGAAAAGCGAGTGTTGACCTTAGAACAAGTTCAAAGTTATGTATATCTTGGGGTACGGTTACGAGGGAGGAAATCTGAAAGCAAAGATGACGAATAAGCGTAGGCAATTGGGATCACTGAATGCGATAATAAGTTCCAAAAAAATGAGAATGAGAAATGCGAAACATTAACAAGACCATTAGTGAGCTACGGAAGCGAAACGTGGATTCTAAATAAAGCAGAGAAAGAGAAGCTGGACATATGGGAAAGAGAAATAATTAGAAGGATAATAGGGAAGAATAATAGAGAAAATTATGCCCGAGAGAAAGAAATAACTAAATACGTAGACGTAGAATTGAGCAAAATTGTGAGATCCAAAAGAATAGAGTGGATGTCACATCAAGAGCAACTAAGAAAATTACACAGAACAGGGAGGAACAAAAAAGGACTAAGGAAAAGATGGTATGCAGAAGTGATAGAAGACCTAAGAAAGAGAGGAAGTCAGCACAGCAAATAGCAGAACAAGTGGAAGGCAATTACTCCCATGCTATACGGGTAGCACATATTTAATTTATTCCAAAAATATAAATATACATAAAACTGGAAAATAATCACACTACAGAAGATACACAAAAAATATTCTGATATTTTACCCTTTTGTTTTTCAGGAAAATGCCGAGTACCTTTCTAGTTGAAGTCGACTTGTTCCCGAGAGACTTCCGTGAGAAAATGTTTAATTAATTAGTTCGCAGCTCCAATGCTATGAAGATCTACTATTTTGGCATTATAACTCTCAAGACCTCCCCGTGAATGAGATTTAATATCATGAAACATAAACATTTAATATATTGACAAACAACTTTCTTGACCGTTCTAGGATTATTCTATTCTATATTGTAATCAGGTGCAAGTTTGTTATTTGGTTTCTGTACAATTTTTTTCATGATTTTGTATATTCTTTAGAGAATAATTATTTTGTTCCCAGGAAAAATAGCCACGACAATGTTTCCAGTTCAGTGTTATACGATTCCTGCTTCTACACTTAGTTTTCCTTTTTGTTTAATTTTTTTTCGTTTTTTTGTCACATAATCCACACATAGACCTTAGAAAGATACTAAAATATGTGGAAACTTTTACATTAAAAATTTCATTTCACATTACAAATAAGAAATAATTTTGCTGTTGGTAAGAAGCATCATTATGATGCCAATCGTGCATTTATTTGCTATTCAAATCCGGCCCAACAAACGATTACCATCGAATTTCTTTGTATAGTTGAATACCCAGAAGGCTGTAAACTATATTACTACTTTAAGAAGAGACCCACAACTTTACCTTGTAAACATAGTGGCGTAGATAAAATTCTATTAAATGATATTGTTTCAGTTTCTACTGCATCTCTATTTCGATTGGAAATTGAGCGAATAAAGATTCACAATTTTTTCATGGAAAAAATAGACTACCTCCAATCATAGCTGAAAGACTTGCCAAGTTTTTTTGGTGAAATATTATTAATTTATTTGAATATTATTATTTAAAAGTACAATGGATCAAAAAGGATATGTTTATATTTTGTAGAACTTTTATTTTTCCCTCACATAAATCTATCCTTGTTAAAAAAGTTATTACCATCAGAGTTGATGAAATAGGAATAAGAAACAGTACTATATAATCATATTTTATCACAGTCTTAGGTCAACTGCACTTAAATTTTTCTCTTTATATCTTCCAGCTGCCACTGGGTTATCATTTTGTAATCTTAAAAAATACTCACTTTCAGGTTTAAAAAACTTGATATCTTAATTTGAATGCAACAGTTAAAACTAATGTTCATAAAAACTACCGAAATTTAAGCATCAAAAAGACACAAGTGTTCTAAATTTTGTATATTGCTTAAAACCTTACTAAGTCTGACTAAGTGTGCGTTCACATTGGCAACGCTCAAGCGGTGAGTATCGAGCGATGCCGCTCCAGCGGTGTTAAAAAATATTTCTGGAAATAGACTTCAAATGAATGTGTTGTTATTGCAAAAGACCACCGCTCAATGTCACGCGATGCAACGCATCGTGCCGCTCTAGCTTTGATCTTGTCAATTTTTTTGAGCCGCATCGCCTTTGTTGTGCACTCGTTTATGTTTATATTTTTATTAAGTACGAAGTCGAAGCAGGGAAATATTAGTCCAGGAAGGGTACTTAGTGTCTCCACGATATGCTTTAGGAACAAATTATCAACAAAACCAACAAGAATATACAGTGCCTCCAGAATATTCTTCAGGAACACAAGCTTGTGGATTGTAAAACATCCAATACCACTTATAAGCATTATTATTTTTTTTTTTTCGTTTTGTTGTATTTAATATGAAAGTATCATAAACATGCAAATAAAAATGCATAACCTTTACCTTAGTGTAAAATACAATTTTTCTGGCGGAGAAATAGGCTTTTTTAAATTAGTTGTTTTCTTTTGAAGTCGATGCTTGATTTTTCCCAGAATGTAATCAAACGTTTCCATTGACACTAAAAACTGGAAAGATCTTATTAGATCACTACGAAGTTCATGATAAAGGTGATGGAATTCGCTATAAGAAAGTCTATTTCTATTAAGTTCAAGAACGCCTTGTATTTTTTTGCTTTTCTATAAAATTAGCCATCGCAGTCGTATTCTTTCTATAAGTAATAATCGTTTGGATACCAAATTCATTACGTCCTTTTGGTTCGAAAGCTATAGAATAACTAAAACGACGCTTAACCAATTTGAACCGGACAACGCTCGCGATGACATCGCAAAAGCGGTATCGCTCGACGCTCAACGCTTGAGCGTCGCCAATGTGAAAGCACACTAAAATAACTGCAAACATTCTCTGTTTTAACTATAGTAGTTGCATGGTGTCCTCTTAACACCATAAAACAAAAAACCAATACAAAACAACTTTCGAAAAAAAAAAAAAAAAAATAAAAAGAAAAGCTAGCACGGGTACATGCGTCAAAGATTTTCTTGGATATTCGGCATATAATTAAAATAGTTTGGAATTTTTTTGGTTATTGCAACTGATAAGTTTAACTCATGATACATAATTTATTCTCGTTCCAGCTTGACTCTTATCAAAGTTTATTTTTGAAATTGTCGAATCACCTCGTGAAGGTAAGAGACATATGCGTGTCCATTACTTAATAAGTTATATTTTAATCATCACTAATCCTTTCATTATAATATTAGTATATTACACTATCTTTACAAGCTGTAATAAAAACCGAGTAGGTATTGTGATTTGAAATTAGTATAAATACACAAAAATATATACTTCGAATATGCTATTCAACATGCATCTTTTGGTCTCAACTATTATTTTATTAGGGCTGATTAACATCAGCGTTTGGGGTGATTTAGTAGCAGTTGTGCAGGTAAATAAATGCCTCATTTGTGAATTTCGAAGTAGTTAAATGTATTTGCAACCAAAATTTGTAAATACCAGTCATTCATTACAGCGGAGACGTATCTATAGATGTAGTTTAAATCTCGCTGTAGCTTTTGTTTGTTTTTTTTTTTTTTAATTAAGCCTGAATTGATATTCAAGGAAAATAGTGTAATGAGAGAATGTTTTGTCGTTGGTGTATTACATTATTTGTAAAAATACTTCTAGACACTACAAGACTCATAAACATACGTTTACATGACACAGTTCTGTTTATTTCTAAATCTAATTGATTACTGTTAACTTGATAGTGGATGTTAACATTCCTTTCATATATACAGTTTTGCTATTATGTCCAATGTTTTTTCTCTTACACTTGTAATCATTTCAACTTGTCAATTTTTCTCTAATACTAATTCTGAGCAATTCTCGTCAAATTATTAAATGTACTTGACCTATCATTTTATGTTATGATAGAATTAATAAAGAATAATACGACCAATAATGGAATTATCATTTCCTCTAGATATTTAGGCATGGACATCGAACGCCTGTATCAACGTTCTCAACAGATCCATATGCTGACTCATCCTATTGGGACTATTTGGATGAAGGACAATTAACGAATGTAAGTATAACTTTTACTCTTAAGAAACTCATATCTATGTACATGTACAAACTAGTGAATAAAATTGATTGAGGCAATTTGAGTATTCAGATATTTTTCATTCTATTCACTTGATTTGCTTAATTTTAAATGAATTTTTGTACAAAGCTAATGATATCTGGCGTAGTGTGGAGAGAATTTAATGCGAACTTCGTGTGACCAAATTTTGGTATAGAAGATGCTGACTCCAGAAAACAATACGTAATTCGAATAGGGCCAATACAATAACCAAAACTGGTAAATTGATGAACTTTTGATTGAATATCACGCAGAGCTAAAGTTACTTGGATCCAAAGATTTTTCCAGGTGCTTCGAATTTTTTTTTTTATGCAAACTCCTACTTCAGCTATTTATATATGATGATGGTGTAAATTTTTGCATTTCAATTATTGGATTTTTCATAATAAATTATCCCTAATTGAAAACGAGCCCATAAATAAGCGAAATATTTTGTTTTATGTTTGAAACGGCAAAGATTATGGGGTTCATATATAGGTGATTGAACGACTTTATGATAATTCAACATCCAACTTGTACTTAGATTAGAATAAGGTCTTTATAAAATTTACGACAACCGAAACTATTGGTGTAAGTAAGTTACGTTCCTTCTAATTAAAGTTTATAATCGAATATTATACACAAATTATTTGTTTGACAACTTCAAATTCATTGATTTCAATTCATTAGAATTATGTTATATAAAACATATTTTAGCAGATACATCACAAACTGCTAAGAAGAGGTCAACAACTGCAGGATATCAGTCAACCCGGATTCTATTTGAAATTTTAACGGTTGAATTCGCTCGCTAGACGTCAATGTAAAATATTGTTCCATCTAAAATGAGTGTGATCTATCTTTATGCATTTTTGCATTATGTATAGTGGCCCAAAACATAAAACGTGGTACGTTTTCGAATTGACAACTTGTACAAATGCTCCTTTGGAGAATAATATATACACTTATTGAACGTATACTTAGTAGACTATTACTTAGTTAGGAAACTCAAATTTTGGAAGCTTGTAACATTATTTGAGTAGAAATGAATTCACAATTATAGCCTACTTACATCTTGCGTTACTATGGTATCGCCATATTGTTTGTTCCATTACAGTTGAAGACATCAATAAATGAATAAACAGAAACATTCCTTGATTGCTCCTTAAAATACACGGTGTAATTTGAACATAACAAAAACTTGAGATTAACCAGAAAAATGGTACAAAGAAAATAAATTGAGTCTGTTTTCTTCTCTATCAAAAACATCGAAGAAAACACTTGATCTGTAATCTTGATCTTAATGTACAGATTTGTAGGCTGTTTTCCAATCTTCGGGTATAATTATAATTATGTATTTCATAAAAATATGAGCTGATGATTCTAAGAGTTTATTTGTTTTCTCTCCCAAGTATCTTTCAATAATCTTGCTTCTTGTCTCCCTCTTCTTGTCTTTATATTTTTAGAAAACCCTACAATTGATGTGAAATCATGAAAAAACAATTTGAAAAAATCTAGATTGTTGGTTTGGTAATTTAAATATTCGATTGTCATGAAAAATTTCATTTTCATCCGTATATGTTCTGTATTTCAGATAGGAAAGCGTCAACACTATGAGCTAGGACAGTACACTAGAAAGAGATATAAGAACTTTTTACCTACCAAATACAACAGCACATTATTCTACGTAGAAACTACGGATGTAGATAGAACTCATATGTCAGCTCAAACCAATGTCTATGGTATATTCCCTGCAACAGGTACTCAAATATGGCGAAAAGGAATCAATTGGCAAGCAATTCCTATTCATCCAGCTAATTCTAGTATCTTCGCAACCAACTTCTATCCAACTGAGTGTGCTGCCTATACACCTCTATTAACAGCCGCACTGAACGGTGAAGAATACGAGGAATTGAATGATGAATACTCTAGTTTATTCGAGTATTTAACAGAATACAGTGGAGACAATATTTCTGACTTCACCGATGTTAATTCTATATGGGACAGTTTAAAAGCAGAGGATACCGCTAGCTTCAGACTTCCTAGTTGGACTGATGCTGTTTATCCAGAACCCTTACGTACATTGGAGGGGAAGATATTTGAAGTTTACACACATACCACACAAATGAAGAGATTCGGTAAGTCCTTAATATTGAGGGCCTCATCTGTTTGTATAATAAAATCAATCATATGATGGAATATACTGAAGCTATTACATAAGAGCAATCAATTTGTAACAAATTTATCTCAACTGGATCTGTATAGATCAAATGGATATTCAATAATTACATTACGAAATTTTTTCAAAGAATTAATCACTCAATTCGAGTTCCTAACCTAACCCTAAGAGTAGAACTTGAGGAATCTAATTTGGGAGCAGCCTCGAAGCTCTCACAAAAGAAACCATTGAAGCTGAAATATCTTTTACCCATGAATACACTTTTTCTATTGCTGAGAGTGAGATTTACTCTTGTGTGCGTGTTATGATCCTTTTAATGCGAGGGCAGGTTTTGATTTCTCTCTCCTAACATGAAGGAGCCAGCTCAAGGCCTCTATTTCTTAATCTCTTATTCACATAACACTATCTATTTTCTTATATCTAAACTCAAGGTACAGATTTTGTTTTATGGTGATTCCTCGTTTTCAAATAAGTCGATTTATTTGTTTCTATGTTCATTAAAAACATATCAAAAATAGAATAGGCTGGGGCTGAAAAGCAACCTCGCCTGGTGCAGAGGTTAGTACACATGTCTAACAGCAAGGCTCAGACGTTCTGTCATACTACTGTTTCTGGAGAAATGTGCTAGACCACTAGGTTTTTTATATTTGATGAAGACAACGATGCAACCATGAATATCTACCAATAGCTGGAATATCTACAAACAGAAGTAGGAGATAACAAACCAGCAATAGTAGAAGACCTACCTGTTGAGAAGATAAACGAACATGATGGTACAAATTCATCAAGAGGAAATGCGTTTCATGATTTCTTTGAGTCATTGACAAAACTGTCTTTTCAATTACTCTTTACCATACTTAAAAATACAAAATCGAAAAATTAGAATTCAATTTGAATGAGTTCATTCAATATTTTAAGAGAATTGTACTAATTGTATTCCATTGTTCGGAGGATCAGTGGTTTCGACGCAGTTTCGGTCTCTCTAAGACTAAATATTCCTATTTCATGACAACTTTCTCATTATGTAATGTATTGATATACGATTGTGGTCAATTTATTCCAAATTGATGCTATTAAAAACGCATATAAAAGTTTCCCAAAAAAAAATGATTGATAAGGAAATAAAGAGTCAATAAAGTCAAAGATTTCACGATTTTTTCCACTACTGTTTGAAACTTGCCAACTTGAATGAGCATACTCCTAATAGATCAAAAAAAAACTCTGTACCATCATAGTTGTCTCATGTTATTTTGATTTATTGTCACTGAAGTGTTGATAATTAACGAAATAAAAAAAAATGTATACGATTGACCCGTATGTATTAGAAATAATAAAGGTCAGAACCAGCATGTAATTGGAAAGAAATTAAGATATCTAAACTAGAGTTTAGCAACTAACTAATGTTAAAATGGTATCAAAGCAAGTAGAACCTTGACAATGACTCATTTCAGTGATTCCAAAGCTGAGGTAAAAAATCAGAATTAATTTGATCTACTCTCATTCAACAGAGATTACCACAGTGATATTCATATCCGTTATATATCTCATTTTTATTATTAAAACTAATTTGCAATTTTTCTACAATAAATTTTTTTTTCCAGTTTCTGGACTTTTCCTTAATGAAGTTGTAGAATACTTAGAGAGCATGGCAAACGATTCGACATCTGCAGAAACATACAGAATCTACAGTGGACACGACACAAATATAGCCGCAACCCTTAATTGCTTTGGAGTTTTTGATCCCCCATTTCCTCCAGCGTATGCGAGCACTATATACATAGAACTTCACTACGAAAATTGGCAGTACCTCGTTAGAGTTTTCACTAAAGACGGAGATACACTTACCCAAATCAGTGTAAATGGATGTGATGTGGACTGTCCTATTGCCGATTTCAGAGAATATTTGAGTGATATAATTTTAGATTCAGATACTTGGATTTCGGAATGTAATGATACAAGTACTAGTAGCAAAGTTTTGTCTGTTGGACAGTATACAGATGAGATAGTCACGAGTAAATGGGGTGGAAAAAGTAATTAAGTGGATTTGTATACTGTGATTAAAGTCTACGACGATTATCAGCTCCTGCGAATGATATTGATGTGATTGTTGTCAACATAATAAAACCTCGTAGTAATATACTACTTATTTTTATATTCTGTCAATCGATAATAAACTCAATCATTATATCTATGATATTATAAGTTAATTGAGCCGGAACCTTTTTCTCAAATTTATTTTCTTATTCTTAATTTGTGTAGCTAGATCAACTAATTTATTTCATTCCATTATTTATGATGAAAAACTTTTCATTCCATTCCTTGGAACCTCATCTGAAAGCATAATTTCATGCATAAAAAGCTGGGCGTAACCTAAGCAGAAAAGATCCTATATAATCAGTGCTATGGATTAGGATTACAATTTGTATGCAGTGTCTGATTAAGATGACATAACATCTTGTTCACGACGATACTATTTCATATAAAAAAGCACGTATAGCACCTTAGTCGCCATGTGTAATTTTTTGTCACACCGTGTCTGGAACACTGTGTATTCAAAACTATACACATCTGGCTACTTAGTAAACGCGTCGTGTATCCTTTAGGAACACGTTTTCTATACATCTATCACACAAAAATTAAAGCTCTGGACTGTCGCATTCTTCCGATGTAAATGGTCTGGGAATCGGTGATTTTACAAAGATTTTATAGATTTTTTAATTTCAGTTTAATATTTCTAGGTTAGGAGGCAAGTAAACAATAAAACCATTTATATTTTTTTGTATTTTCATTCTGTTAACTACCTTTCTTATGGCACTGGAAAAGACTAAAAAGATAATTATAAACAACTCAGCTTGAAACAAGTAATTAGTGACACATTAGTTCATTTCACAAATAGGTTTGTAACAGCTTGGGAAACTTTTCGTAGTTTTCCGTCGATGGTTTTTCCTTGTCGACCGAATTTCTTATAACATTCAGAACAACGAGCTTCCTTTTTAAGTCCAGCTAGGTGTAGCAGTCACTGATGTGTGATTGGATCTTTCGAGAATACCTGTAATAACTTGTTCACGAAACTCTGTGATTATTATGGGTATACTGGTTATAGAAGAAATGGGCGTTCACCAAGCTGGTGCCCCATATAATTTCAAACATCAGTTTCCGATACCATTTAGTGCATCTACGTAAAGCTGACTCGTAAGTCGCCATCTGGTAACTCACATCTATTGATGATTTACATAGATTATAATCTTCAATACATACAGTTTTTCTTATGATTTCACCTCTTCTGTTTTTTTTTTTTGGCGACCGTTTTCAGACCAGATTGCTTTGTGGAAAGTATAAGCACATCTCGCTTGTCACACCATTTCAAAGTTACGATGCCTTCATTTGATTGCTGAACTGCCATTTCGCATTCTTTTAGGTTTGTGTTGGTAAATTCCTTAGGCAAGTATTTTCTGTTACTTCTCAATGTTCCTATTAAATGTTAATTCTTCTACGCATGCGCAATAGAAGTGAAAAACTTGTGTAATTGTTTTCTGTGTACATGGTACTGCCCTCGTTGAAAAGACCCTCTGCCCTCTACCTTTTCTGTTACTGTTGTGTTAGGTTCCTTCGATTTACCACAATTACCAATCAGGTTCCATGTTTATCTCTTCCTAGTACACAGTTTGAACACTTTTATTCCATATTGGGCTATTTATTTTTGAATATATAGGCGGAAACTTAGTCTGCCGCGCCAAGCGACCAATGGCTCATCGACACAGACTTTTTGTTCTGGTGTGTACACATCTTGATAATTTTTATAAACATATCGAGTAATTCTTTCATTTTATACAATCTCCCATCAGTATCAGCAGTTTGGTTTTTGGCGATATGAACAAATTTCAGAACCAGCTCTAATCAATCCCGAGGCATAACAGCACGAGCTAGAGTTTTTGGTTTGTCCAGTAATATTTGAAATATTTGAAATTCCCCAAACCCATCTATCCAACTGGATAGAAAAATTTCAGCATATCGTCTCTGGTTATTGGAATCCATAGGAGGTTTCTTGATCCAGTAGAAGAATTTGAAGATTTGAGCATCAATAGTACCAGAAGTACTACTTGGCACGTTTGGTGGCTGGAGTTCTAAATCGACAGGAGCTGTCCTCGATGACCTACGCCGTTCTATTTCAGGCTATGGAGGTATATCACTATCCAAAAATGTTGACAAACGCCTTGAAAATCTAGGAGGGTTCCATATCTGACTATCATTGTCGTCACTTTTAATTGTGTCACTGAAGTCTTCATCGGGCATAAAATTGGGGCCCTGAACGGAATCATCCATAGCAAATCACTTATTTGAACGTTTTATGTCTTTTCTTATATTTTCTCCCAAAATGCGTTTTTGAATCCTGATATAAAAAAAAGTTTTTTACCTGTGTATCTTTTCGGATACACAAGGACTGAGAGGTATGAATTCCAAATGAACAATTTCTCAAACCACGTGTATCTAAATGTCACACGGATAAAAATCCAAGAGAAAGGGGATTGGAAAATAATTTATGATTATTATTTAGTTGAAAAATTTGTATTTTTCTTAAGCGGTCACTTAGGGTATGGCGCTGAGGTTGCCACAATGTTTTCGGACGAAATGGAGAGAGTAACAGAATTAGTTACAGATTGAAAATGTTAAGCTAATGGCGTACATACGACAAATGGGAAATAGAGAAAACAAAGGATTTTACACAGAATAACACAATAGTAAGGTCTTGGAAGTATCAAAGAAACTGGAAAAATTCTAGAGAATCCATCAACAATTGTATATTTGTATTTTCGAGCACCTTCTGCGTCTGGTACTTGTAATACGGTGTATACGTATTGAGAAGACCGAACTTGTTGGCCAGTTTGATGTGGATTATGTTGCGCACTTGGTTATGCCGGTGTAGATAGTCGGTATTAGCCAACACACTACAAGCAGATGTTATATGTTCGATGCTCTCTGATGTTTGTTGGCACTTTCTGCATTTGTTAGATTGAGTGTTCGGATCCTTAATAATATTTATTTTTCTTGTAGTTATTGTTGTTGATAACTTGATCCTGGATAGCCATCGTGAAGCCTTCAGTCTCTGGCTAGTAAGTGTCCAATACTATATCTAAGTCAAATTCTGGCGATGCGAGGTTGAGAGGTGAATTATTCTTATCCGTTTTGGATATAATCCGGTGCAGAGTTGAGACTTCCGATTTAATATGAAAGAATTCACGTAGTTTCATTACCTGTCGAGAGTGCAGGTTGATAAGGTCGATCAAGTCTCTTTCACCATCGTTTCGAGGTAATGTTGTTCTAAAAGTGGATGACTTCGGGTGGTGGTTGTTGTTCATCATCATTGTTCGTGTCAACCTCTGAATATCCTCTAGCTGTTTTCGTCCACCTCAGGATTTCAAAAGAGTACGTTAAAACAGGTATGGCATAGGTGTTGATTGCATGGACTAAGTTGCCTGCATTTAATTCGGATTGCATAAGTGACTTCACTCTTTTGGTGTATCGATCCTGGATTCTAGCTTTTGCCTGCTTGTGTTCCAGCAGGTTAGCCTGTTTAAATCGTAGATATTTGTAGGTTTCTCCGTTTTCCATTGTCTGTACGATATCTCCGTTGGGAAGTTGCACTTCTCCGTTCATGATAATACCTTTCTTGATATCTAGAGTCTTGCATTTAAACAGTCCAAACTCCTTATGTATATCGGTAGAGAATCGATGTGTTATATCGAGAAGGTGATTGATTTGATGCTTATTTGCTGCGTATAGCTTGATATCGTCCATATAGAGAATATGGGAGATGGTACAGTTGGTGTCTCTGTTTTCTTTAATGTTGAATCCGGATCATTGTATCATTGAGGATGGTAAATAGGCAGAACCACAACGGACTCAGGGAGTCGCCCTGGTATATTCCCCTACGAATGGTTATTTTTCAGTACTGAGGGAATTTGGACCGATTTGAAGAAATAGATTCATTCGCTATTTCCTCATCGTTGTTGAAAGAAAGATCACAATAGTTGGGTGAACTTTGTAAATCCGCAAGACCTCCACAAGCCAGGAATGAGAGACACTATCAAACGCTTTCTTATAGTCCACGAAAGCAGTGTGTGTATTCCGGTGATCTTTCTATGCTTGCCGAAGTATCACAGAGTCCATGATAAGCTGTTCTTTGCATCCTTGATGATTTCTTCAGCAACCTTTCTGTTCCTCTGCTAAGATGTTATTTTCCTCGACGTGCCTATAAATTTTGTTAGTGATACAAGCAGTAAGTATTTTATATGAAGTGGGTAAGCAGGTGATAGGTCTGTACTGAGTGGAGTCAACCGTCTGGGAGCCCTTTGGAAGAAAATGAGTGGAATATCTTCTGGGTTATGTAGGATGTTCAGTTGCTCTGTGTAACAGAGAGCATCGTGTTTTCCTGTATGATTGTTTTGTGCAGAGTGCCGAATCAGTTACGGAAGTTCAACGCCTCTTTCGTCGAAGGTTTAACGTTCCTCGGCATGGAGACATACCGAGCAGAAACACCATTTTGCGACGAACAAGCATAAATTGCAAGGTCAGACGAGTGACGTGCTGGCCTCGGCTCCTCTCTCTAACTCCTACTGGTTGCGTAATACCAACTCAAAAAACGTCCGTTTTTCCGTGATATACCCTATATATTACAAAAATTACAGTAATTAAAGTACCTAGTTAGAAAATTCAAAATTACAAGGAAAAAAAAAAAAGATTTAATTAGAAAATAGAAGAGCATCCAGTCTATTCTTAAAAATATTGACAGACGGTGCCGTTACAATATCCTAAGGTAGATGATTCCATGTTGAAAAAACACGATTACACAAAAAATGTTGCCTTGTCCGACAAGTGAATATTTTTTTTCCCAATTTTTATGTGTCCTCGAAGCCGATTATCTGTGTCAACATTAAATATGTTTCTTAAGTTACCATAATTGAAATTTAAAATGCCATAGGTGATAATCATATCCCCTCGAAGACGACGTTTCTCACCATTATATGTACGAGTTGAATTATGTAATGATATGATTCCGAAAGACTTACTTTTTACTTCGTTCGCAATACTTATAACATGTTTGGACCAACTCAAATCGCTAGTGATTGTGACACGGAGGTTATTATAAGAATTCACTTCATGTAACGCGTGACCGTTTAAGAAGTATGTCTCGGGTTGTTTCGGCCTAAGTAAAGAGCTACACACTTATCTGCATTAAGAGGCAACATCCAGTCTGAGCACCACTTAGAGATCGAACCCAAGTTGTTATATGAAGAGATGAATCAACGAATATTTTCGAATCGTCGGCATAGAAAACTTTGTTGCATTGAATATGAAATTGAAGGTCACTTGCGTATATTATAAATAAGAGAGGACCCAGTACTAATCCCTGCGGAACACCGCTTGATATGGGTTTCTCAGTTGAAAAACAATTTCCCACTTTTACAAAGAACTTTCTGTTTGTTAAGAATGAGTCAATCCACTCCAGTAGAACACCTCGTATCTTCGTTTTGGCACTCGGTCGAACGCTTTCGCAAAATCTAGGTAAATGATGCCCGTCGGGATTTTCTTGTCTAAATATTTTGTCCATTCATTAACACACCAAAGTAGATTCGTCATTGCTGAACGTCCTTTTACAAATCCATGTTGTTGTTCAAGTAACTATTTTTTCGATCAAAAGAAATTCACTGACATATTCTGAAATTATGGATTCCATAACCTTACAGATGATTGGTGTAAGGCTAATGGGGCGGTAGTTATTGAGGTCAAGTTTATTGTTCTTCTTTAAAATTGGTGTTAACGAGGCTGTTTTCCAGATAGGAGGTAGTATGTGTGTATTAAAAGACATTATTATAGGCAGAGGATGAACGAAAGCATTTAAATATCTTTTTAGACTTAGAAGGTATTATTTTTATGATTTTTTAGAAAGCGTTTGTCTGAGTTCTTGAGTTCATCGACGGTAAGATCATTAAGCAAATAAGGGGTAGGCAACATAAACATTCCAACACTGTTACCAAACGTTAACCAAATGCTCGTTTGAAAATTAACCAGTATCAGTATTAATAGTCGTAAAAATGTATTAGATTCATGTGTAATTCACATTCACGATCATACAATTTTCAGGCAAAATTCAATAGGTATAATACCGCAAAAGTCGAATTTATTATACTATATGTATCCTAGCATCCCCAATTGAGGGCAACAAGAACAAAATAGAAGAATACGAACATTTATGTTATTGATTTTATGGGAAAAAAATCAATCAAACGCACAAAAAGTTACCGATAACAGGTCTATCGATATTTTTGTACCTCCAGTACGCTGAACATTAATGATAACCAGTTGGTATTTTTTGTGTTTGATTAATTGATTGATGATAATTAAAAAAAAGAGAAATAAAAATATAAAAAAAAAGTAACAGGATTATTAAAGAGGCAATAAAAAGTACTTTTATCGCATGAAGGCACTACTGAAAACTAACAACGAAAAAATTTTAAGAACACTCAGAAGACCTGCAGAGAAATTAGAATAGAAAGGAAGATATCGAGAGACAAAAGAAGGGGTAGAGGATGAGATACAGAGCGTCAACCACCGATCTGAGTAAAAAAAAAAACATAAAGTTTTCCAAACTACAAAATTTGACAAAATAAACAAGCAACGTATTAACAAATGCTATTGAAAAAAAATCTATGAACTTATTGAAGAAATAAGGAAGCAACAGTCATTGTCAGTAAAACGGATTGGGATTACTGATTGCAGTATTAGAAAAGAGTGATTAATGTAGTAACTACTAGGAAATAATGCTATCTAACATCATATACAAAATAATGATCACCATAATATGACAACGAATAGAACACGCAAAAGAGAAATTCCAATCGACTTTAGATGCAATACACGCTATGAGACAGATATTAAAAAATTTCTACGAACATAACATGAAGCTGTATATACTATTCATTGATTTTAAATAAGCGTTCGATAGAATAAGTCTGAGAAAGCTAATAAGGGATACGGAAGTACCAGCTAAAATTAACAGTAATGATATTAGAAAGGTAATAAGGAGTAAAAGTGAAAGGAGTGATAAAAAAAGATGTAATCAAAAGAGGCTGCGATATTATAAACACGTGAAGAGACGATAAACGGATTCCACAATAAAAAAAAAATAAAAAAATTGTGGTTCCCAAGAAATGAGACAGAAATTGAGAAAATATATACCATATCAAACATTCAAGATAATAGACACAAGATACACAATATAAAAGAACGGACCTTAATAACGGATGTAGCTAAAAGCCATGAAGACTCATGAAAAGTAAAGGAAAAGGTCCATAAGAAATTACGTGGTAGTGATTCAGCTCAATAAAATAAACGAGCTTCATTGAGCCCCCTAATTTCCCTCGGAAAAGTGCCTTATCTGTAGTTTATACTACAATTTTACGTGGTTGAAAGATGAAGCTTTTCACTGGTTTACGCTCCTGTCATCACATTATAACGGTATCAGCGTTTCAGATGGCTCATTAAGTTGAGAGCATGAAACGTATAGTAACTAAAAAAGTAATCTCAATGACAAAAACTGACAGAAAACTAAATTGAGATCTATGTGAAAATTCTTCTATTATTTTTTGAACTCATCTTAAACAACGCTATGAAAGCCTTGGATTGAATCTCCATTGAGAGGACACGATTTAATTAAGAATAAGAAGTATCTCTCATCTAAGTACTTTTTCAACGTTCGACATTTATTATAGGATATATTATAAGTACATTGGAATATTATTGGAATGTGATTCCAATTTGTATGATCAATTTTTGCTAATTATTCAGTGATACATCTCAATTATCGATTTGGGATTAAATGATTATTATTTTAATACAGATAATGATCACATTTCAAAATTAAGTGGTCTGTGACACTATCTAAATTTGTAGTTATTAAAAACAACCGTCATATTGAGTATAAATATATTCGAGTGACTGCTCTTGGTAGGCATATACCAAAATGCAGCATTTTCTGGCTTCAGCAGTTCTTCTGGTAACGTTGATTACCATCAGCGTCAGTGGTGAACTAATAGCCGTGGTACAGGTAAATTAAAGTGTCTTGTGATACTCGGCAGATAATATATGAATATTTCTTATAAAAAATCAATATTGAGTTTAAAATCTGGAATATAATACTAGATTTCATTCAATTGTAATCATATTTTGGTATTCTTAGTATTAATTTTTATCATATTAACATTTTTGACGTAGTTGCTGAAAATTATTTCAGCTTCAACATATATTTACATAAATTACGTTGACTTCTATCCAGTTGTTATTCTATTAGAAAACATTGCAAATCTTCTTCCCTCACCTCTGCGTACCATCTTTTCTCTGTTCTCCCTTTTTTTTCTTGTTTCCATAATTTTTAGTTGCTCTAAATTCTTGTATTATCTGGATTTGACCTAATCACTGGATTCTTTCGGATCTTATTACTTTGCTCAGTTCTTCAAATAAATTTGTCAATTCAATTATTTGTTTCTCTTAGTTACAATTATCTCTCCTTTTCACCCCTAGTTTCCTCCTTGATATTCTTTGGTTTACCTTTATCTTTGTTTTTGTATGTTCGAATGTCACTTTGGTAAGACTTATTAGTGTTTTTTGGAATACCAAGATCTTTCATAATACTGTGAAAATAGTTTCTGTTCTCTGTATTATTAGCTTTTGCGTATTTGATTAGTTCTGGTTCTATTTTTTATGCTTCCGAGGATTCGCCGTTTTTTAGCCCCTGTATGATTTCTATTATTTTCTCCCTCAATAGTATTGATATATTCCAGTCTTAAGTTAAAGGCTCCTTCCATTGTTCACTATCATTTTCTGTATCTAATATTCCTTTGGAGAGCTCTTCCCATCTTTGGATCATTTCAATCTCATCCATCATTATTTCCCCATCTCATTTTTCATATACATGGTCATCTGCTCAAATTGCCTTCTATTGTATTTGATTTTTTCATGAAAATTCTCCATTCCTTCTAAGCGCTCTATCCTGCTCTTTTTTCCTTTTTTGCTCTACATACCTTTTTTCAATTTGTTTGTTTGTAACATTCTTTGTTTGGCTTGTTTTCTCCTTTCAATTCCTTCTTTATATTTAGCATCGAAATGTTTGTCTCTATTTTTCTGTTTTGTTTTATGTGGTATTATTTTACTCCGCCTTCCTCATAGTTTTCTCTTAAGGTTTACATTCGTCTTTAATACTATAGCTTTGTTTTCTGCTAGGTCTCTCTCCAGTTGTTCTTCATACTTATTCTATGTTGTTACTTAGGCTTTCTACCTGTTGTCTTCTTTTCCTTCCAGTATTCTGATTTTTCTTCATTTACTTACTATTTAGTGCTTTCTTTGCGCTTTCTAAAAAATGGTTGCCGTCCGCATCTACGCATCTGTAGTTCTTACATTTTCTACGGCTTTAATTGATTTATTAATAGAGCGATTATAAATATTGTAAATATAGGGAAAATTAATAGAGCAAAATGAAGTTTCTGAGACCATTAACATTATTAACATTCGGTTGAGATTTAAGAGATTGTTAAATATAAAAGAAAGATGATTTGTTTTCATCTGATAATAAAAGTCTCTAGTACCAAAAAATCTTTTATTCCCTTTGATTTTTGATAACTATTATTGTCATAGTAATATATATGATGACAGATATCATAAATATATCGAGAATGATTTCATTTTTTAGTTAAGTACTTCCATTCTACTAAAATGGAACTTTTCAGTTTAGATCTTCCATAGATTTTATTTATTGATCATAAAAGCCTGCCTTCTCTACCACATTTTGAATATATTTATATGGCACTCTAAAATTTGGAAATTCCTATTATCTATCTCTGAGAATAATCATCCACTCTTAATACTCCACGTCTTAATATAAGGTCTTTATATCTTCGACATTTATACTATGAGTGTTTCTATATAAAATAAGTCTGACGAAAAAAATGATTTCCGTAGATATTCAGACATGGACATCGTACACCAGGATCAAGTTATTCCACCGATCCATATGAAGACCGGTCATACTGGGATGGACTTGCTGAAGGACAATTAACGAATGTGAGTATTATATATTGTAATATTCTCTATAATGAATCCAAATGTGTTTTTTGGCTCTATGTCGAAATAATTATTTCAAGATTAATGCTGGGATATCCAAAAGAGCAGCAAAGTATTCTTTGATTTGAATAGATACATCTGTGTAATTCTTTTTTATGATTCACAATTTTTTTTCAACAATAAGGACAAAATCTCTCAATTCTAACAAATTTGTTCCATCTGAAATGACAATCGTTTCCAACTACAACCAACTTCCAAATCCGTGATAATTTTTATATATAATTAATTCCTTTCCTAATGATTCTAAATTAGATTACCATTTATATTTTTATATTTTTTAGATTCGTGGATTTATTGAACTAACGCTTCTTTGAGCAAAATTTTGACCAAATTTGAGTGAAACAAATATCCTTTTAAAATTCATACAATATTCAAATTTTTTTGAATTTCGAAAATCGTCGAAAATCGAATTTTTTTTTATTTTTTTTTCTCGTTACGGTATAATTTTATAGACCAAAAAAAATGAGTTTCTGAAAGTTTCAGATAAAAATTTTAATTTTGAAAGGTCGCTCATAATTTTTTTTTATTTATTAGTAAATGACTTTAGATTTTTTCGAGCGACCGTTTAATATTAAAATTAAAATTCCCGCCATTTTTTTTCCTTTATTCAGTACAATAATCTATAAAAATGCACCACGAGATGAACTAAAAATCAAGGATAACAAAAAAAAACACAATTTTTTTCTAATTTTATAATTTTATTTAATCAACCACAACATTTTAACAGTATTTCAATGGCCTTTGTTATTAATTCTGAAAGTAAATTTTAAATTATAACCGATTTTAACTTTATTTAGATCGATATCATATATTATCAAATCATATACTATTTATTATTTATTTATATATTTTATATTATATATGAATCAAAATACACGGTATTTCTTCGAAGCCTTAAACTTGAGTCACGAGTTCTTAGAAACACATCCTGGAATTCGAATCAGTCCTACTTAAGGAGTTTGAATATATTTCGTACATTACATATAGTTAATGACACAGCTGAGCGGGGTATTTCATTAATGCAGGAGTATCTACAATTTGTAAAAAATGAGGATGGACTGCAGAAAGTATTACAAGTTGTCGAGGAAAATCGTAAGTTATATCCCAATGCAAATAAAATGAATTTAATACGGACTTTGAATATATAATATATAATATAAAATATATAAATAAATAATAAATATATATAAATAAATAATAAATAATATATGATATAATAATATATGATATCGATCTAAATAAAGTTAAAATCGGTTATAATTTAAAATTAAGTTTCAGAATTGATAACAAAGTTCATTGAAATACTGTTAAAATGTGTAGTTGATTAAATAAAATTATAAAATTAGAAAAAAATTGTGTTTTTTTTTATCCTTGATCTTTAGTTCATCTGTATTTTTATAGGTTATTGTACTAAATAAAGGAAAAAAAAACTTTCAGAAACTTATTTTTTTTTGGTCTATAAAATTATACCGTAACGAGAAAAAAAATAAAAAAATTTAAAAAAAATTGGAAAGACCTCTTAAAAATCTTTTTTGAGCTGTCCTTTGGAGAGGGCTCTTAAAACATCAAAAACTAACATTTTTTCATCCGAGACTCAAAAAAAAATAGTCGGTTTTGCTGCGCCACCCTAATATTTATGTCATTTTTAGGTAGGGAAACGTCAGCATTTTGCTTTGGGTCAGTACACTCGGCGCCGTTACCATTCTTTCTTACCTGCAAAATATAACAAAACAATGTTC
The DNA here is from genome assembly GCA_026230145.1 of Diorhabda elongata. NCBI lineage: Eukaryota > Metazoa > Arthropoda > Insecta > Coleoptera > Chrysomelidae > Diorhabda > Diorhabda elongata. The sequence goes on from CM047926.1 coordinate 46,768,707, forward strand.
TACGCACAAACAACAGACGTAGATAGAACCCATATGTCAGCCCAAAGTAATGTCTATGGACTCTATCCTGCCGCTGGTAGTCAAGTATGGCGTAAGGGAGTCGATTGGCAAGCAATTCCTATTCATCCTGCAAATTCCAGTATTTTCGACAGTAGCTTTTATCCAAGTGATTGTGCAGCATATACGCCCCTATTAACGGCCGTTCTCAACAGTGAAGAATATGAAGAATTAAATGAAAAATACTCTGATCTTTACGCATACCTAACCGAACACAGCGGAGATAATATCACTGACTTCACGGAAACTTATACAGTATGGGATTGTTTGAAATCGGAGGATACTGCTGGGTTCAAACTTCCCCCTTGGACAAGATCCGTTTATCCTGAGCCCTTACGTACAATCGCGGGAAAGATTTTCGAAGTATTTTCACATACCAAGAAAATGAGGAGATTCGGTAATAAAAAGTTTAATTCATCTTAATGTTGTTTATTAAAAATATTTCCTTTTCTTCCAGTTTCTGGATTGTTTCTCAATGAAGTGGTAGAATATTTAGAAAGCATGGCAGAAGATTCAAGTGCATCTCAGAAATTCATGGTTTATAGTGGACATGATACTAATATAGCTGCAACTCTTAACAGTTTTGGAGTTTTCGATCCTCCGTATCCTCCTGAGTATGCTAGCACTATATACATAGAACTTCACAAAGTCAAAGAATACATAGTAAAAGTATTTATCAAAAATGATAAATTTATCAAGCAGATTAGTGTGAATGGATGTGATCTCAACTGTCCTCTCTCTGAGTTCAGAAATAAATTGAGTGATTACATAATAGACGCAGAGACCTGGAATGAAGAATGCGCTGCAGCTAGTACCGGTGGAAAGTATTTGCCTGTAGGACAGTACTCGCAGGAAAAAATTTCTGAAAAATGGGGAGGAAAATCTACCTAATTCTATTTCTATATATCCTAAACAATGATTGTTGATTTTCTCTATTTTATCGGAAAAATGTAACTATTGTTTAATCAAATACATATTGTTTGGAAATAATAATGTTTAGAATTACTATAGGATGATTTGGTATGCATGATTTTTTTTTTGGAAAGATGTAATGGTCTCCGGATATTGAAAAAGCCTCCAAAAGAAAAGTATTTATCAAAAGAATTCCAATTCTGCATATCACGTTTTCCGAAGCAATCTTTCTAGTGTGCAATCACGATTTTTATCAAAATAGCCCAGAAGGCGGCGTGAAACCATCTGACGTCGGAATACAACGTCCGGACGCATATGAAACAACCCGTTTTTGCACTAAAATCGTGAATCAAAGTTTTAATCGTTATAAAGTCTGCTGCCGACTTTTAATGAAATAACATTGTACTCAGAATAATTTTCGTTAAGACTTTGTCTTTAAACAACGTCAATAGCCTTACTTAGCTTCCTTCAGTTCTATCAATGGAAAAATTTACAAACACCAGATACTTCATTGATTATTGTGAATATTGTATGTCAAAAAATGGAAATTCTCTTGAACAAATATCTAAATGCGGATGAAATTGATGAATAGTGCGATTTAATTATATACAAATGAGTTAAAATCACTGAGAAGTCATATATAATGGCTAATTCATACGTGATTAAGTTAATATGAATATAAGCTAAGTTTGGACTAATCCTACAAGTTTCCCCATACCCGTAATTTTGACAGAGTATAATTATCTTCACTATTAATGATACCGAATACACTAATGATTATCTGGTTGTCGTATTAACTAAAATACGACAACGAGACAACGTTAGAACGTTGTGTCGAAGTTTTAATAAAGAAGAATGTCAATATCAAAAATTACACCGGCTTTGTGGGCTAGGTTTTCCAGGACTGCTCAGAAACGGGAGACATATATTTATTTTTTTCATTTCTACTAAGAAGATACATCATTTCAAAGTTATTTTTATCAAATAATGAGATGTAACCTTTTGACCGCAAATGAATCTACAGTTTCAAAAAACTCGTCAAATAAGAAAGGTTTGACTGATAAGTTAATCCGGATAGAAGGCGGGTGTATATTAATGTAGAAAAAATATCAATATGGAAAGAATTTCAAAACCGTTTACCAAATATTATGTTTCATACCTCGATAAATTCATTACATCCAACTAAAGACAGAAGTGCATCGACCTGCATAAATTGCGTTTTCAGCAGTCTAATTTTGAGTGAGATAACTTATTTGTGTTAGATATTACAGAAGTTGTCTTAACTATAGAAACACAAAAGGTTCGATTAAAACAATATTTGGCTCTATATCCATTGCCAATGAAAGCCGCCCTTTCGGGATGTGTTGATTCATCTTCTGCGATGAATCACTCCGTTTTGAATTTTCTATGTTCACCCTCCCACCTGTTACAATATCTTACTCGCTTTTCTTACTACCCTGTTCTATCCCACTTCTCCCTAACCTCCATGACCATAACCACCAGTTCCTCACACCCAACGCTGGAATATCCTCCATTACTTATTGTTCCCAGTTTGCTTTGGGTCGAGTTCTTGGCCGTTCTTTTGGTTCCTTATCACTGTCACTAATAAACTTTCTTTCATCTAGTTTTTGATCTCGTATACTCTTCATAATTCCCACAGTTCCCTATTTCATCAATTTTTAGTTTTCGCATTGCTACTTTCTGATATTATTATGATTTCCTATTCATTACAATTTTTCACTGATAAGGATAGGAATTGGAATCTGACCAATTCACTATTTGACCATTTTCTATTATTTATTATCATTTTGACGAAATAAAAAATATTTGATAGGATTTTTCAACTTTTCAACATATGTATGATATTTCTTCAATGACTTTCTTATTTAAAAATACGTTTTTTTGAAGAATTTTTCACGTAGTCGTAGAAAAATAGTGTGCACAACTCGTTGGAAAGTGTAGTTCGTAGTTTTTACGTTTCAGCACTTGCCGCTACGTAGCTCGGGCAAAACAGTAACTAGTACGAAATGTATCACTCTCCATACTCGTTATGTAAGATACTATTTATTACCACTGTACTGTGAAGTCGACTTTACAGTACTTCTATAGTTATTATTACGGTACTCAATTAGATATTCTTGAATCGGATCCTTCGTCACCTCGTCCATAAACATCTAGTACCGTACTAACTACCATGTATTTGTGATTCGACGCTCTGTGCTATTTCTCCGCGAATAGTTATTTGGAGATAAAAATTGCTATGTTTATTTCACGTTATCTTAATATACTCATTATGGCTGAAATCTCTGATATTTGCTCTGTAATTCACCATTAATGTTCCATTCATGTCTTCAAATTATTCCCAAAGCACTTAGTATCGAAATTTCCAACTTCATTAGTATACTTTATTGGAAAATAGTCTATACAATTAATGCATTGAAAAATGTGCTTAAAACCATAAAAAAGCGAAAAAAATGGAAAGAAAGATGGATAACAGAGATATATTATAGCTTATAAGGTATAAAAAGAAAGAAAATCCTCAAGTAAATGATTGTCTGAATGATAAATCTTGATTTTAGGTCCCTTTCAATTAAAAGTTTAAAATTATCATTTCAAAAAAGACCTGAGGTCAGCACCGTGTCTGTTTACTAGCCCATAACAAGAGAAAAATGTTGAATAACCATGATATATCCGTATTACTTTCCACACATTTTGAACGAATATGAACAACTTTATTTACACATCAAAATTTCTTGATTCTAAAGCTACTAATAAAATATTTCGATTACGATGACTATGATCACAATATGCCAAAAAATTCTGCACCAGGACCTCAAAAAATTCCATTAATATTCATTTTTAAAACTTCCACAAGTTGCCAAATCGTAACTTATACAAATATACAACTTGATCTGGTCAAAAATAGTTTTCCATACATATGTTCACAAGAACTAACTAACTAACGTATGAGGCGACTTCCATCAAAACAAATCAGTATTAGACAACCTCAATGAATTGGAATTCCAAATCCACAATTCTCTTGCAAGTAAACAAGATTGTCTCGCAGTCTTTATCGATTTCACAAAAGCCTTCGACACAACCTGGCGCCATAGCATTATCAAAACTCTTCATGAGGATCTCTCATGAGCTGAACACTTTTTCTGATTGTTATATTAAACCATACTCAATACCAGTAAAATGCAGACTTAGTCATCAACAGCTCTTAGAGTTATCAAAGGTTATCAAATCTATGGATCCCACTATTTTGTAAATATTGTCCCACACATGCTCCATAGAGTTTAAGTCCAGGCTACATTCAGGCTAGTCCAAAACGACAATATTTAATTGTTATCATCGTGCGTTATCATCCATCAATACATCATTGCCTTTGAAGGGGAAATAAAGAAAAACATATGGCTCTAAAATCTCTATTATGTACTTATGAGCAGTTGATCATCCTCTAGCTGACAGCATCAATTCTGTATGAACTTTTGTGTGCGAAAATACTTTTACTATAAATAGGTTTCCTATGTTTTCCCTGCTTCTAGTTGAGGAGCAGTGTAAACTACTCTGGCTCTAGCTCCAGCATTTCTCAAAACACTTTTCATAGTTTTTGAAATAACTCTTACATTTTCAGAGCAGCTAAGGCTTTTTGAATCTGTCTCACCGTTTACTTGATATATCCTACAATCTCAAAAATGTATTATCTGCAGAGTAGTTGCCGACGCGTCCGAACCTGCACTAGCCTTTTATCATATCCTCCGGTCTCTCGATATCTCACAGCTACCTCGGACACAGTTGACTGATTAATTTCCAGATTATCGGAAACGTACCTTTGACTGCGCTCGTCTTCAATAAGAGCAATTATTCTAATAACTTGCTCCATTCTAAAATCAAATTTCTGATTAGAAGCTCGTCCATAGTCAATATTAATTTAGATTCTCAATGAGACATAAATTGTACTATCGATCTGTGCCGAACAAAAACTGATGAGAGAAAAATGTCCAATTAACACTTCTTCTTAATTTTTTGATGAATATTAACTAATCGATATTTCTTTATCCTAGTTTTTCTTGTATTCTTGTTAGTTTTCAGTGGTGTAGCAATAATAAAATTCCACTAACGCTAATTTTGTAAGCAATGTTGCCATTTTTATGAATGATGCGATATTTTTTTTGGATTTCATTATAAACATGTATGTGGAATATTCTCAAGATAAAATAATACTCATGGGATTTTTAGGTTGGATGAATTAAAGGCATTAGTTTTTTATTCAAATATTATCAACATTTCTTCCAATTGTGAAAATAGATTTGTGATTTATATTGCACTTGATTGTATTGGTTTTTAATCACCATAATCTACAATCTAAACTGTAGTTCTTCACGAAAAATTAACTATACTTCAATTATAACCAGAAAAAAATATAGGAAGAATGTTTGCACAAGCTAAGACATCAAATTAACTTACACAATCTAGATTGAATACTCTCTCTTTTACCGTGTTGCTGAACTTTGTAAGAGAATTAGAATTTTAGATTTGGAAATTAATTCCGAATTCCTCTATCGTTGCTGATCCAAATCTCAACTTATTTGTAGTTAGTAGCAATATTTGAAACGAGGTATACCTTTTAGAGAAGCTTGTAATTATACGGTGTATTATATATAGTCTATGGTTGAACATGAATTCGTTCTATTTACTTTGTACGGAAAATTGTAGCTAATTCAAACACAAGTATAAAAAAAGGCTTGGGAAATACAGATATCATGTTTTCAGCTTGACATATAAAAACTTCCGAAATTGTAGGGACTGGGAACAACTTTCACCTTCCGGAATATATTGGGTTCATCTTTATTCCATTTCATAGTCATCATGTGCAGTTCAATAAAATAACTTTAATTTTACACAAACTTTTCATTATAATTTCTGTATGCTAACAAAAAATGTAAATCGGTATTGTGCAATATTGTTTGATCTTGGAAAATGATATAATGTTATATCTACAATCCAAAGTTCTCATACGTAACAAATTGAGATAAATTAAAATCAAATTAGGTGCTTGAATTATCAGCATAATTTTCAATACAAAATTGATTGTCACGTTTCTTTGTATTTACAAAAAATCCAATATCACGTTTTCCGTTTCTATTGATTATATGTAAAGTTTATTTGCTAGACTTTGATTAGATTCATAAATAAATAATTTTTGGGTGATGTACGAGGTACATGCCATATATAAAAATACTTCAACTCAAGATTATTTTGAATTTCAATAATCGAAAATATGGTTTAAGCGTCTTCAAAAGAGTAAACACTAGTTTCGTGGATAATATCGCGACAAATATTTAATTATACCTCCTCAAAAGACGTGATAGTTTTTGTATATATCCACATCTTTAATGGCTCGTAAAGGCAAAAGAGAGGCACAATCAGTGATTAGTTTTGATGTTATTGCGTTAAATTAGAGCGACGTAGCAGCCTCTCATTTGGAGTGTCTAATCCGAACTGAAGATCACACCAACCATCGCCGCTATTTGGTTCGTCTAGTTGAACATTCCCCATTCCCCAGCAGACCTTCTCTGGTGCTTTCCTCACTTCCAGTTGTAAAGGATGAGTCAGGTGAAACCGATAATATTAAATTAACCCCTTGACTCTGATATGACTCCGAATTCTCATGAATCCAAAGAACAGGATGTACCTCGAGGTTTTTGTGACAGAAACTGGACCCATGAAAATATACAGATATATTTGGTAATATGGTGAAATAAAATTACGAAAAAAAGGAAATAAGAGTAAAAAATTGTGTTTTTAAAGAGGCAGCCTAAGTTGTGACTCCGAGGACCAGCTCTCATACCAGCGCTTTGGTGGTCTTCCAGGCGGTCTACTTGTATTGGGTCTCTCTTCCTTTGCGATTTTCGCCAGTCGATCATCGTCCATTCTATTGACATGATCTCTCCATGCTCTTCTTCTAGTTGTGGCCCATCTCACTATATCCGGAACGTCACACATTCTTCTAATTTCATTGCTCCTTATTCTGTCTCTTAGTGTTTTCCATGTGATTGAGCGTAATGTCTTCATCTCGGTCGTTCTAAGAATCCGCTTAGTAGTTGCAGTCTCCACTCTCGTTTCTATGGCGTGTGTCATTACTGGTCTGACACAATTTTTATATATCCGTGTTTTGCTTTCGATACTTAAAAATTTATTCTTCCGGTTCGAAGGAATCCTGATATCCTAGTTGCTGCTGTTGTGTGCGTTTTGATTTCTTGTTTCAAGTTCCTATTGCTCGTGATGTTAACCCCTAAATATTTAAAAGACATAACCTGCTCTATACTTTTATTATCTATTGCCAGTTTGCTCATTGTATGGGTAAATATCTAAAAAAAATTCAAGAAATAATTTATTACTGCCTGATTTATAGTGGGCGTATAATAGCTCCCAGCAGAGTGACCACATTTGCACAGAAGACAGAAAAATAGACACATACCTTAATATATGGAGACGAAGTGGGTTAATGAACAAAAAGACTCAGAATCTTATTAAGGCAGCAGATATGAAGTGAGAAATATAGCTGGGAAAACGGGGTTTAGCAGCATAAGAATATTAGGGAAGATTAAGTTTGGCGAGGACAAATAAAGAACATAATACCACAAAGCCTAATAGAAAAGTGAAATAAGCAAAAAGGTAATCGAAAGGAAAGAGGGAAAGCCACGAACTTGATTAGAACAAGCAGCACAGGTAGAGGATTGGAAAAGAGAAGAAATTAATGAAGTAGTAAAGTACCAAGTGAGTGAGAGGATAGTGAAAACTAAGGTCAGAAAAAGTACTAATGGAGGAGAAGTTGAGGGAGATGTGGGAACAAAATGATACAAAAAAATATATAACTTTTTTCTCACTCATTCATTAAATTTTGTTTGGAACTGAAAATCACTATAAACGGACTCTCACTTAAATGAAAAACATGCTTCTATTCCAAAAAAGTAGCTTCAAGGTATGGAAGATACAAAATGAAGTATATTTTCAAAGAATTTTCCAAACAAAAAATGTTACTGTAACTACAATATAAAGAAATAATCGCAGCTGACTTTTATGAGAATTTAATCAATTATTTTCCAAGCAAATGAAGCATTTCACATTCCTCTATCTTCTGTTGATTTTATGTACAGCTACACCAGCTACACTTTCGACTATTTCTGTTAAACTGAACAGTAAACGCGTACCTTGAAGTTGGAGATGTTTGTATCGAAATTCTAGCCTTCGAATTAAACTCAATGAGAGAAAAATAGTTATATATTTCATAAATACGCTCGGCAAGATTATTTGCGTCAGATAAAAGACTACCGAAGTTCTAATAGACGAATGGGATACATAAAGGACTCAGTTCAAGTCTGGCACCCTGTTTAAATTTCCAAGTAGGACTACAATTAAGTGCATCTGTCTAAATAATGCCCTCCAATTTATAATGATTCGATTGTCTTTTAACGAATACTCTCTCCCATAAGATACACATATTTTTATAAGTATTTATAGAAATAACAAATTTATGAAATGAGGTATCTACGCCTATGGTAGATCAAACAAAATTGTCGGCAAGGGTTTTTATAATCTGCAATTTATATTGGAAGAACTATACAAACCAGTAGATTGGAACATGGAACATGGAACACACGTTTTATAATTTTTCCAATTTAACGGAAACGATACAATATAAGTTATGTTTTAGAATATATCGAATCAGTCATAGTAATCAAGAGATTTTTATAGGGTGTGAAAATTTGTCCTCAACAGCCAAGGAGAAAGCAGGTTTGCATATAAAGGTATATGCTGATGACTTACATATCATTCACCTGAGAAAGGTGGCTCCTGCTCTATTAATATCAAGTTCCATGTCAATAATCTTGTAGACTGATAGACTTAAGACCTAAGGATAATCCAAAAAATAATTGAGCTCGTCCTGTTCACCACAAGGTGTAACTGCACAGATTCCAATGCCTCGTGTAACTCTTATTATTACAGGATCCATGCATTTGGCATCAACTAGAGCCTTCAAACTCCAAATGGACCATCCATCTTTATATCTAATGATAGTGTTTGAAGCCATGAAGACAGCACAAAGGGAGGACAGGCGGATATTACTGGTCATGCGAAAATCTGGATACAGGTTACAGGTTACAGATGGATAGCAAGTGATATGAATATGCAGTGACGAAGTAGCGTCTGTGAGTGTTAATAAGAAGAGTAATAATGGGGCCACTTGGAATACGCATGACTCCAAGTTCGATAGCTTAGCGGAGGCTACTACAAAATAAGCGAGTTTTCCTCGTTTGCAAAATATGCAGATCAAACTAGAGTAGTCGCTGTTAGGGAATATATCAACGGTGCAATAAAAACACGATAATTTCAATCTGATCAGTCAGCACAGAGGTTCAAAAAGCCATAACGGCCGAAACAGTGTCTTCTAGACTTGTATTGGAATATGAAAAGTCTGGTAAATGATAACTATAAGGTTGAGGAGCTCGTTTTGGTGCACTGGAACTTGGACAGAAAGGGAAACGACGGGGCCGATTCGATCGCCGAATTAGATCAGCAAAACCATCAATGGACCCAGAGTATTTTCTTGGTGTAAACAAAAATGTAAGTATCTGAATAGTTTGCTCACGAAGCTGGATGAGAACACAAGACATGGGAATAACAAAGCCCTGTTGATCAATTGATTGTTCTACTTGAACAGGCACAAAAATCAATTACATACTGGTTTTTCAGTCGGATATTGTTATCTAAAACGAGATCTATATGCTATGAGCTTCACGGGCGATTCGGAATGCCACTGTTCCGTAGATCCGGAAGATACTACAGTCCATGTCGTTTGTGATGATGAGTATCAGAACACACATGTGGCAGGTGCAAATACATGTGCTAGCTTTACTGTTTTCCTAGTCACATTAGAAGTTGGCTATTAGTTATTGAAGGACATTGTCCTTCGGTAATTTTAAATAGGACACAACAGACTAATCGTAATCCTATGAAGAAATATGTTACTGTACTCAACCTCAACAAAATATTTAAATGTAAGATCTAGCTGACTTAAATTTTAGTATTGAAAACAATGAGGTTAACGAATGTGCATACGTTGAGCAAAGTGTTACTAAGAAAACTGAACATTATTTGAGCTCTCATGGATTAAGTAGAAGCTTGCATTGATATCGTCAGAAATCTGATTTGGATCGAATGATTATGAATTTCTAATTTGCACATCATGAAAGCAAAGATGCAATAGTTTCTATATTGTCTATTTATACTAAACAAAGTTTTATACAAACATTTGAAGCTTGTTATTAGTTGTTTTCCAAGTTTGTTCCCACACATACACAGTAGAAATTATACTGACATTGAGCTATCCACAGTAACTGAAAGTTTTGATACCGTGTCTATGGAATATAATACCACAAAGATACCACACCACCTACATATTTGAATGTAGCTTGAATTTAATATATTTATTAACAACTCATTCACATGAATAGATACGAATACATTTGAAAAAAAAATACAGTTGCAATTGTTTCTATGAATAATAACAAAGTGCTCAAGTTCTCAAACTTCGTAGCCTTTTTATGAGATCTGTGACGTATTGATTGTTATAATTTGTGGAGTCTCCCAAGAAAACAGCACTATCCAAGCACTCCTTATCTCTAGTAGCGACATCTACAATAACGTCAACAAGTTCCGATTTAAAATCAGAAAAACTGCAATTCAAATGACATCCCTTAATTGTAATTTGTTTGAAGTCATCACCATCTTTGCTAAATACTTTTACATAATATTCTGCACCTTCTCTGTCCAATTCCAGGTAAATGCTGCTGGCGAATGCTGGAGGATAAGGAGGGTCGAAAGCTCCAAGCGTGTTAAGAAGAGCAGCAACGTTAGTGTCGTGACCACTATATAATTTCAATTTGGGAGAAGATGTAGGATCTTTCACCATAGATTCAAAATACTCCACTAAATCATTAAGAAAAGGTCCCATCACTGAAATTATATAAAAGTTCGATATATATTTGAAAAATCGAAATATGATTGGGTTTATATTTATATAGATTTCAATTAAACTAAATAAGAGAACAAATATAATAACTATTAAACATGGGACAAAACCATAAAAATCGCTTTTAAACTGATTGTTGATGCTTCTACGCTGGGCATTTGAATCTGTATTCTCATAATTTTAATGAGAATTTATACATTTTAGAAGTGCTTAACAAAAAACAAACTCAAAGCATCAGCTTTATAGTTTGAGTAATATCGTTTCCTTGGCCACTGTTTCCAAATTTTGTCTAGCAGAATTTGTCATCATATTATATGTTGAAAGGCTATCAAAAAAGTATTTTCTGATTTTCCCATTAGATGGTATTGGTGGCGGTACATCTACAACTCCGATTCAACCAAGTTGATCCACATTCCATAGATTGTGTTCGAAGTTATATTTTTGTGACGACAGTCCTTTTGTTGAAACAAAACGTTCGACACTTCGTGAAATTTGAGAATTAGTAATATCTAAAGACATTTTTCCTGTTTAATTACATAATGCTGTAACGAATATTTTTACCGTGAAGATTGTTATGATGACTCTCCCTTTGGCTTCTCAATAAAAGCCGATGAAAAAGAGCACCAAGATTTTGTCAACAGATGGGACGTCACCACAACAACACCAGACCACAAACTCTCGGAGAGGATCATTCATTGGATTAAGCTATGATGCGTTTACTTCATCAATTTTCTGTTTCTCATTTTCAATGGATTACAGATGCAAAATACAATTATATTTTTTCTGTGACTAAAATATTTTGTACTTTTGAAAAAATATGTCACTCACTTTCTTGAAAAAACTTTCTTGATTGATTTCAGTCATTTCAATATAATCCTCAAACACAATAACACAACTCAAAAATACTGTGTGGTCTCAGTAATTAAATTGAATCAAATAAATATTACGTATTATTGTCATGTTTTGGATATGAATCTATCTCAAATTTATTTTCAAAAAGAAGGAATGTAAAAGTTGGCCAGTGATTCTTATTGCACATAAATTATTAAATCTTAGTTAACTAGGTCTCACATTTAATTTATAGTTGTTCCTGCAATAGTTCTTTTGTGTTCTTTGGTGGCAGAAATAGTTTAACTAGATCATTGTGAAAAGAATTATTAACTAAAGAAGACACTATATATCAAGTTAATACCCTTTTTAATACGATTGCAGATGGCGTGTACACTACTTGTTAGAAGAAATGAATTCAAAAGTTTCTCTAAATGTTCGAAATCTTAATTTGTTGGTCTAAATAATCTAACAAAAATTAAATAGGAACATCAAACAAACTGCTGTCTTTTGTATATATATATTTTTCATGATGCGATAATTGATTGCATTCCAACTAACTAAAATAAATGTTGGAGTGACTAACGCAATATTTCTTCTCTCGAAATTGAATTGAATCTACAAAAACTGGAAATTGAACTGTTTTTTATTTGAATTCCATTCTAGTATCTTGAAAAAAAAAAGGTTGAATAATTCGTATCTCAGCCGCAGTCTCTAATATTACAGTTTATACACTTATTTCTTAAGCTCTAATTACGTTTTCCACAAAATTCTGTTCCAATGAGCTCCACAGCATGTGACTGGTCAAATTTGTTTCGTGATAATCTCCACATTATTTTCCTTTTATCTACGATGATATTAACGAAGAAACGGAGTTCCTCGCTGAAAGAAACATCACTTTAACTAATCTTCTCTAATCGACTTTTAAGTCCATCCACCTACGCAGACCTTACGGGTTCCTTATAAAATTATTAGAGTCTATATTACCATGAAATGGTTATTTAAGGCATAATTTTCTATATTTTTGCCATGTCCTCGTCTGCACGCGTACCATACAGCCCCCCTATTGCATCCATTTTTTAATCTTTGAGATGGTAAAATGCATCAACCGTAATTCCAGACATGAGTTGTCAAGATTCCTGAGCTCATATTAATTCTAGTCTCAATTTGACTTGAGCGATGGTCTTAATGCCATCTTATGTGTTTATGTATCTATCCATTGCGTAGAAAACATTAAGATTCGGGCTTTGTAATGTTCAACAAAAATAAAGTTAATCAATGTCATGAAACCTCATACGTACCAATTCTTTTCATTTGTGTCGTGTAAGTGCTTGATGCGAAAGCATATCCGGTTAAAGTGCGTAAGGGTTCCGGATAAACGTCTTTCGTCCATTCAGGTAGAGGCAAACCAAGAGAATCTTCCGATTTCAATGGATCCCAAATGTTCATAACACCTACAATATCAATAACTTTTTCACCGGAATTTGAGGATAAAATTTCGAACGTAGAAGCATATTCCTTATTAATATTTTGATATACATCACTATTGAGGACTTCCGTAAACAGTTTGAGAAAAATATCGCAGGTTAGTGGATAATATGTACTGCTCCAGATGGACGCATCAGATGGATGGATAGGAATGGGTTGCCAATTTAAGCTAGAATGCCAAACTTCGTCACCTGAGGCAGGAAATATTCCATAGGCATTAACTTGAGCAGACATATGCGTTCTATCAACATCAGTGGTTTCTATACGAAACTCAGTACGATTATATTTTTCTGAGAGAAAATCAGAGTATAGGTTTCTTGTGAACTTCCCTAAATCCAAATGCTGAGATTTTCCAGTCTGGAAGCAAAGTAAGTGATATTAACAGATTATTTGTATATATCTTTCCGCTTAAAAGTAATATAGAATGCGGAGAGACCTCAAATATATATCTAGAGGAATAGAAGAAGGAAAAGAATGAAAATTATATAGATACCATGCAAATGTAAAGGCTAGTCTATAGGTATTCTTTTCAAATTTCTTGTTATAATTTAAAGTATTAAAATTGAATTTGCACTTTATTCAATATAAAATCTTTTAGTTAAATAGACTCACTCAAACTGTTTATTCGAAAACGTACCTTGACCTCAAAGTTTTTAATCTAGAACCAATGAATTCAGAGAAAAAATAATGCCTCCAACATTCCCATTTTTTCTCAAGTAATACATTGAATATTCGAATAGTCGAAAAAAATATATTTTCAAATGTAAGAATAAAATAATAAGTTATGCAATTCTAATATCATATACAATGTGATTTCCATGAAAACAATGAATGGTACTTTTAGTGGAATTCATTAATAATTATAATGGATTCCAATTATAGCTGTTTGCTGAAAATATATATAGTAATATATAACGCATATATTTTTTGAAATACTACTATGTACCATCAAATTTATATCAATCAGAAAAACCAAATTCATCTCGAAAATCTAGAGAAAAACCATAATGGAATGATTTGGTTACAAAACTGTTCTTAAGAATTATGAAAATATAGAAATATAATATCAGATATATCACAGCTTTCAATCAGTCAGTTTCTTCTTTTATATTTATATTAAAAAAACGAATTCATTTGAGTCAAAAAATTGTGAGAGAATGGTGATGGCGAATTATTACCTTCGAAATGTCAGAGTTCACAATTTATTTGTGGATTATGTTCATCATAATGATTAGTTTAAAATGTAACTACTCGAACTAATCGCTATCAATTATTTTGATACCTCAATAAATGCAAATATTAAACTACGAACTCACGTTTGTTAGTTCTCCAAGACTCTTTCCATTCCATACATCAGAGTCCTTATATGGATCATTAGGGTAAAAGTTCACTGGCGTGCGTTGACCATGTCTAAAAACCTTTGTTAAAAGAAGACAATTTTCATATCACTCTACAGTGTAGGAGCAGAAGTCTAAAATAGAAATGAGCACGAGAAAAATTTCGCTAATACCAATTGTACTAAAATCTTATAGTTGCCATAGAAAAAGTTATTTAATGAATAGTTCGATTATGATATGGCTCCAAGTGTATTGCTTCACATATCTACCAAATCATGTGATAAATACCGTCATATTCCATTCCCATCATATAAAGGAATCTGTTAAGATTAATTGATTCAACTCGAAGTCAAGACTATATCAAATATTTTTCCTTGTTCAACAAAAAAACAAAATGTTGAGAGGATATGGAACTTTATAATAATGTACTGAAACTTCTTAGGTGAAGAAACTACTAGCAACTGACAAAATTAGATTATGGAAATATGTAGTGGTAGCAATAGTCAATAACTCTATCGGCAACCAATCACTCATTGTATATCTTTCGAAGCAACTTGAGCACATATGGGACTAATATTAATAAATAAAAATAGAAGCACAAGTATAAATAAGATAAATACGAAGTATATTCACAAAGTGAGTTTCGTTTCATATAAAAAAAAAACGTGTCTTTGTATGCCTTCTTCGTAGAAGATTGCCGCTTGAATTTTCAACAATGGGTTAACATGATTTTTCAGTTCGTCATCACAAATATTTTGGGTGTGAAGAGATGAAACTCGCTAGCAGCGAGGTCTTGGCTGTACCGATGAATAAACAAAAATTTCAGTTTTTCAGTAACAATTTCATGAATTATTGGACTAGTGTCAACATTGTTTCTAATCTCGTCCTTATTGACCTGTTTGACTTATCTTTTAATGATTGATTCACTGATTTTGTTCATAAACCACGCAGATTCGTTAATGAGTGTCACTTGGTTTGACTTTCTTTGCATTTAAAAACCAATTACAAATCTGATTTTGAGACTGAAATCATAAAGAGCGATCTAAAATAGGGTGTATTTTCTCCGCTTGAGTCAGAGTAGACGCCGCGGATGCTCTGAACTGCGATCGCAGTGCTGACGCTGGTAAAAATGGAACCCACATTATGGATATACATTGTACGAAATATCCATGATGATTGATATTAATTTTCAGATTATTCGATAACTTATTGTTATGTGAGTTATTGTTCATCTTTCCTTGCTTGAAATAGTTTCAAATAAGGGCTTATAATACTCAATCCTCAATCAATTTTACTGGTTATGATATATTTGGTAGCTCCTGGAAAAAAATCAATCTTCCAAGTGTGAATTCAGATGAAATTTTTAGTTTGATTTCGACTATCGACAGTGGGGGGTTCGCATGGAAGTTATAATTATTTTTAATTGTTTTTCAAATCTCGGTTCAATTTGCGATTTTCAAATTTGACTTCACTTTTCGCTTTTATCATAAAAAACATTAAAATTCATTTACTGTGAAGTAGACGATACAGTGTTTCATAGTGAAAAAAAGATCTTTATTAAACGAAGTAGAGAATTAAATTTAGTTCTATATTCTATCAATTACTGCAATAAAAATGAAAAAAGTTGAGTGAAAACTGTTGAAAAAGTTGATAATGGAACCAAAGATGTTATTCGACGAATAGTGGATGACTATAAAGCCCATTTAATGCCAAAAATGGACCTGATACAGAAAAAGCTTCGTACCTACCCTATTTTGACTATGTATGTTATCATGGAATCATATCGTATTGTCGAGCTTTGACAAAAATATTTTTTAACGAATCCTGATTTGATATATACACGACTTTGAATGTGGCTGGGTTGACAATCCAAAAACTCACGTCATTAATACTCCTTGCTAGAAGTGAGAACGAGTAGTCATTTTTTGCAGTGGCAGTAACGATGACTTTGTACCAAATGTATTGGTTCTATTTGAAACTAAGCTATAAAAATTTCCAAATCCTATCAGCTCCTACCCGTACTAATAATTCCGCTAAATGATTGTATTATGCACAATCCATACTATACACAAGGCTACACGAGGGAGCGTAAGTGCGAGAGTGTGAACGGTGCCTCGCCTTCAATTGCCTTTATTCGCCTCGCCTTTCTTTCGCTCCGCTCCGTTTCGGTCTTTTAGGGCCCGAGCCAAAAGATGTGATATATCAGTGAAGATTGAATCGAGAGTGTGGATGATTGGTACTCTGCCTCTGCTCGCCAATAATCTTGTTGGGAGAGTCTGTGAGAATCTGGATTGAGCAGTAAAATTAATTCCCAATATCAGTTTGAAAAGATGAGATATTTATATTTATGAAAAACAATAACACAGACATGAATATTCTCGGAAAGATTTCCGCAAACAAGAGGTTGTTATGTTGTTATTTTCAAGCATCGTGGATATATCTTATGAAGACTGTCCTCTATTATTACTTTGTGTGCAATCTAATAGAAAAGATTTAGAGTACAATTAGAGCAAAGCTTTGCACATATTTCCACTCTAGGTGCGGTAGTGATTAAAAACATGAATTAGATAAAAAATTGAGATTCGATTTCACCACCGGTAACGACAATAATGAATGATCTTCATGATTTTAGTTCCAAAAGTCTTATTTTTCGGATAAATGCGTTGGTAATTTTTTCATTAAGTAAGAATTTACAATTTTATTGCAGAGAAAAAGTTATACATATGAAACTAATACGTGACAATTTCAATGAACCCCTGCGTGAGGGATTTGATGCAATGAAATGTTTATCTACTGTTGCTTCATTTACGGGTGCAATGCATCAAATGAAATGTCAGTAAGATTAATCTTCATTCTGCAATTATTCTCTAACAAATTTTAACGTGGTAAAAAAACATTTAAATTGAAATATGAGCTAATTAATAAATTAAAACTAAGTTATCTCATCTTTTTATGACCAAAGAGAGTTGTGAACAGAAAAACCAATTTTTTTCAAACTTTCAGCTCAATTTTTGGAAAAAATTTACTTGGAATTTCAATATAAAAATCCTTTCATAACATATTGTCCACTATAACACAACCTATATTATCATAACCATGGTACAACGCGGAAGGCAACAAAACACTTTTTTTATTCTTAGTTGGAATAGAGCTATATTACGATTTTTCATAAAATAAAGTCGTCGACAAGCTCGACTTTAACTATATTTGTATGGAAAATATATAAAATTACCTGAACAACAGCAACACGTTCAGCAGTACCCGTCAAAAACCATAATCCGATGAGCACTATAGAGAATGTTAAATGATTCATATTGAAGCGCTATTTCCTTTTTTTCTATTTCATTCACTGATATTTATATCATATCAATTTGAAGTGGAATCCTACCAATTTTTTTTTTGAGTGGACGGTATTCGACAATATCTTCGTTATCCAAATTTATTTAATAGTGATAACAGTATAATTATACCAAAATTTAATTATATAGAAACAGATTTTTTTTTGATTTCAGAGCAGCACACTAAATATTATATTTCCAATGATTATTCGCTTCTTATTCTTATTATTAAGGTTATTAAGGCCTGTATTTTAATGACTTCATCCAACTTCTTATCTATATATAGTTGATGTTTAGTTATAATTACATTGTAGACATGCTAAGACTAACCAAGTTCTAGGATTACAATTTTATGTTCGAAGCACTTGAAATTTTGTTAAAAGTTTCATGTTTTCATTGCTTGAAAATTTAAAAATTATGGCTTGCGCTGAAAATGGACCGTAAGCTCTATTCGTAGTCTTCAGAGAATTGTGAAGATACTAAATAATAGAGATATTTAAGGAGCAGTTAAAAAATGTGAAAAAACTTGATTTTCTCCACTGGGGTATAAATTAGTTAATTTTATGCAATAAGACCAATGCAGCTCAGTGATTGGAGTATATTATTGAGATGATACATATTTCTTTTCTGGATAAAGTAGCACCTGCGGAAAACCAGGGGTTTCTCTCGGAGGGTTGATAAATTGCGATCATGAATAATCATTTCGAAAGGGTAAGTGATCTAAATGTTAAGTGGCACTTTCCTTTTATATTATATATTTCGTCTGCTTGGGCATTTCCTTTGATATGAGAGTGTTCTAGGATCCAATAGATTCGAATTATTATTATTAACTTGTTGAGGAAAAGTACTGCATATCGATAAATCAAGTTATTAACAGATTTCTGAATAGTAATCGTTGTAGTTCAATTATTGTTCAATATTGAAGAATATAGAAAATATGTTTATAGCTAACATTTGCTTAACAATAATTGCTGTTGTTTTAATGAAATATTTGAGCCAAATATCAGATTTCTTATCCACCAATTCTCAATTGACAATGACAGTTACCCATTGGAATTGAAGATTTAAAAATGGAGTTGAAGTGTAGCCATCTTATCATTATGAACTTAACCTCATTGAGCTAATCCGGTTCAACATGGAGAGACATGTAACAAGAAAGTAACAAGTATAATTTAAAGATATTATAATACGTTACTCAGAATCAAAAATTAATTATTTCTGTGGAAAGCAAAAAAATTGATTATGATGATATCGGAAAAAAACGACCAATCCATTTAGGTGTACTATGTATGTACATGAATCAAATTTGAACGATGCTGATATCCGAATTACAAAGATTTTTTAAAGGAGATATTCCATAGCAAGAGGGGATTTTGAGGGGCTAAATTTTGAGGAAATGTTGGTTGACTATTTTGAAGTAATCATTGATACATCGAGGTATTGGTTAATCCTGACAGTTATCGTGGGAAATTCAAGATGGCAGACATGAAACATGATGTTAACATTCAAGAAGTTGGACTCACCCCTACTTATGACGCACTTTAGTTCCAGAACGTACAAATCTCTTTTATGCTTTCGACATTCATCCACTTGATTCATACTAAAAACTAGTCAAAATTCAAATAAGAAAGTCTCATCATTTATTTTTATACTTCACAAAATGACTTGGATTTGTATTCGTTCTAACAATAAGTTAGTGGGTTATGTGACAATTCCTGAGGATTTCTGGCAAGAATATATCATCATCACTCCAAATTAGGTTGTACTAGTATTATTCCGCAGTGTGTTATTAACATTTTTTGTAGATAGATAGATAGAAGATTTCAAGCAGCTGGGTATCGAAAATTGAAGCAGTAACAGCTTGAAACTGCACAAATTTTCTTCGTAATCATCAGCATGGAATTTTGAACATACATCAAGAAGTTGTACTCGTATTTTTTTTTGTCTATTTCGAATAATATGAAATTCTCCAACTTAAAATTCCGACAATTTGTTACCAAATACAGTTTAAATAAGCTAGATAAGCTTCAGAATTATTAGATTAAAAAGCACCTTGACTGCTACTTTCATAGCTAAGTGGAACGAACTGATTTGTCTATTCAGTTTATATAACTTGGAACAACGATGAATCAAAAGCAATTCTATATATAGTAGCACCCGTGTGAAAAAGTCTGTTGACAGAATTAGCAAATACCAATTCTTGTTTTCTCATTATGTGTTTTATTCGACGAGTATTTGAAATATTTGAGTCTTAAGTCTGATCTGCCTATTTCTCTTACTTGTCTGGTTACAAACACTTTTCTTAGCTGGATTTCTGACCTATGACTCATTTCTATATTCACTGACTTTATTGATACACATATACATAATTAATTTAATCCATAGTAAGTAAACTCATCAAATTTCAAATTATCCGTAACGATAACAAGAAATACGATTCTAATTTGAATAAAATAAAAATATTTATTGAAGTTTTGGCGCGAATAAAATCTACAAAATGAAAACTATTTTTCAATATCAACACGTCAATTATATTAGTTTTATAACATTTTCGAGAATAATTTTATCCATCAATTTCAATATATAATAGAATGGAAGAGATTATGTACTGAAATTTCGCAACCTCTCTCTAAGATTTGAAACTAGAGTACTTATTTGAGCTGTAGGTTGCGGCGAGAGAAAAGCCCTTTGTGAACATTCCTTATCCCTAGATGGCACATCTGTGAGCACATCTTCAAGTTTTGATTTGAAATCGGATAGACTACAATTCAGTTGACATCCATTAACACTTATTTGTTTAAAGTCATCACCATCCTTGCTAAAAACTTTCACATAATATTCCTTCCCTTCTTTTTCTAGTTCAAAGTAAATGCTGCTGGCAAACGCTGGAGGATAAGGAGGGCTGAAAGCTCGTAAGGTGTTAAGAACAGCCGCAATATTTGTGTCATGGCCACTATATAACTTGAATCTTGGAGAAAATGTAGGGTTTTCGGCCATGGAATTGAAATACTTCACTATTTCATTCAGGAAAGGTCCAATAACTAGAAAATAAATAGTTATAATAGCTTTCATTTCAATTTTGTAGTCGATAATAATTTTTATAATACAATATTGTGATTGACTGTTAATTTTATTCTTTCCGTCATATATGATATCAATTGTGTAGTCAATATACACATCTGAACGTGTGTTTTCTCAATATTTTCATTGAATTTCCATGTCATTGTAAACAACTTTCAATCCAGTGGTTTTACATTTTTTTTTTCATATTTTGAGTGTTCCATTTACATTTTGCTTTTCAACGCGTTGTAAACTTCACTTTTGACATTTCTGACTGATGAGCAGCATAACAGTTTTAGATCGCTAGTAGCACTCAAATCATTAGTCAGCAACAGATCATCACCACCAAACCGATCTTGAAAACATTCTAGAGTGGGGTGGAAACAATGTGATTGAGTTTAATGCAACAAAGAACTAGGCTAATGTTTTCATAAAGAAGTTTAGCACTACTGCACATGATTTGGATTGTATGGACATATTACCAGCACCGCAAATTTGCCTATCGGGTGTAAGGGTTGGGAGCAATATGTCCTGGAATAATCACGTAACCGAATTAGCTAAGGCTAACTTCAAAAAAAATTGGAACCCTCTTTAAGACGATAAAGCTATATACTCCGCAGCAGCTTCTAATCCTCTACAAGGCCAGATTAGCCCATCTTTGGAACATTGCTATCGCTCAATAGAGAAGGAAGCAATTCGATTTATAGGTGATCCAGAATTGACCAGAAACTTAGCTTAGAGCAACGGAAAAAGGTCGTTGATCTGATTCAGTTTCACCGATACTACTACAGCAGATGCTCTTGGGAGCTATCCAATATAATCTCATCTAGAACAGTATTTGTAAGACCTACTCGACAGGAAAATATGACTCTTAAACACCGAGCTCGTCTGCATACGTCCAGAGCGTCAATTACCGGGACTCCTCTCTTTAGAGGAGTGCAATGTGAAATCAGCAGTTCAACACCACTATCCACAGGCATATTCATATAGTAATATGGTTCACCTTCTTGTGCTTACTTTGTACATATAAAGAAGAGTATATCAAATTGAATCCACTTAACAAATTGTTCTGTGAGAATAAGCTTAATTGATGTCAGAAACAAATTTATGAAATGAATTGGTACTCACCAATTCTTCTCATTTGTGTCGTAAAAGTGCTTGATGCAAATGCATATCCAGCTAGAGTACGTAAAGGTTCAGGATATACCTCTTTTGTCCAATCAGGTAACGTCAAACCGATAGTATCTTCAGATTTCAATGAATCCCAAATGTCCATGGCCCCTACAACATCGGTAACCACCTTACCGGAATTTTTGGACAAAATCTTGTATGTAGATTCATATTTTTTATTAAGTTCTTGATATTCCTCACTACTAAGAACATCTGCAAGGAGCTGGAGAAAAATATCACAAGATACTGGATAATAAGTGCTGCTCCAAATCGATTCATCGCAAGAACGTATAGGAATTGGATGCCAGTTTATATTTGGAAGCCATATATCGTCACCCGTAGCAGGAAACATGCTGTAAACATTCACTTGAGCTGACATATCAGTTCTATCAACATCGGTGGTTTCTATACGAAAATGAGAGCTATGGTATTTATTTGGCATGAAAAGTGAGTATCGATTTTTTGTGAAATTTCCTAACTCATAATGCTGCATCTTCCCAACCTGAAACCAAGCAAAAGATAATATCAACTTGAGTCCGAAACAAATGACCAACAAATCTAACTGACATTTCATCAATTTAAGCAAATTATCCCATTATGGTTTTTATATAATTTATTAACCGAATAACGATTATATAGAATTATTGTTTAATATTTCTATGTCCCTCTTATGGTATTCTTGACTACTTTCGTTGACTGTTTTTGACTGTCACTGATATTACTGGAGTAAATTCTAGCACTATTGTAAAATAGAAACTTTTACTTTCCAACAATTGTACATCTAAAAGTCATTGGAGGGAATAATTCTACATCTCGGCAAATCAAGCACTTACACTGCTGCACAACTTCACCATACTGCGTTTATTCAACACCAAATAACTATTTTTGGTCAATACTTTGCGTTTAAGACGCATATTTTGAAAGTATAAAGTTAAGTGCTACGAAACTTGGTTGAGACGCATGAAAAAGTCTATCAATCTCAATGGAGGATATTTTTGAAAGAATAAAAAGGTTCCAGTCATCAATACTCTCTCTAAAAATTGTGAAGTCAGAAATATGGATAGCAATCCTTGTAACTCTTATTCGATAAAGAGAGAGGTTAGCGTTCCACTAAAGATATTGCTTTTAACATAATTTTGAATGGAACTATTTTCATTATCAGTTTCAGTTAGCTTTTGAAGTGAAATAAACTATAGCGTCATTTCTGCTCAAAAACACTCTGATAAAATTATCTCATATTACGAACAAATACCACAAACCTGATGAATCTAGTAAAAGAAGTTATTAATATCAATCAGAAACCTGAAAAAGTCTCAGTGTTGCATCTGTGTTCCTGTATTTATTATCCCTACTGTGTGAAATTTTGAAATAATAGCTAAATTTTTGTCAAAAAATAGGGAAATTTGCTAATTGAACACTGAGTCTGTACTAATCAATCAATCATATTCAATTTGATTGTTTGTTTTTTTCTCGTCGATATTTAACTCAAAAGCTTGTAGATTGATAATCCAATGTTTCAAAGAGATATGAATAAGCAAAATTAGAAATCAGAAAGCTTGTGTTTTCTGACAATACGTTATTCGGTTCAAATATACTAGATTCACTGACGCACTTACTGATAAATGTTTCGATCCCCTCATTACGTAATTACAAAATTACAAAAAACTGTTCACGTGACAATCTATATCAGTTACATACAGATTATTAATTTGAGATCGTTTTTCACCATGGATTCAGTCTTATTCAATGGCTCAATTAACTGCAAAATATTTCCAATTTTGATTAAAGCAGCAAAGGTTCATCGGAGGTTAAAACTTTACAAATAGTCAAAATATAGAAATTTCTTATTCCTTCTTTTCAAGAAACACCGCTCATGTCAATATAAACATTACCTACCTATTAATTAGTCTCGATGACCTATAAGATACATAATTGTATCATTGAATAGGGTAACCATCGTATTTTCACCACCTGATGTTGAAGATGACCTTTACCCTCAAAACCGAAAACTGAACTTTCCTTCGATCATGGCCTTTCATAACATTTCTATGAACTATCTAGCTTTATCTTATCAGTATTACATTAAACACCAAATCAAGCTATTATCAGTGATGTAGATTTTCCGAGGATTTCTCGAAATCTGGTGAACTTCTTGCCTTTAGCTCTAAAACTTATGCCTTGAAGAGGAAACAAATCCTATATTAGAGAATCGCTTATCAATCCAAAACAAAATGAAAGTTCATATTCCAATTCACAAGAACTCAACAAATAGAAGAGCACCATGCAATAAAGTAACAAAAGAAATCCATATTGAGAAATGATATTTTGAACATAGTAAAGTTGTCAACTTGTTGACAAAATAAACTGGAAACCTGGAGAGAAATATTTACTACTCGACTACTTGGGTGTTTTGAGGATCACAACTTTTTGAGATCCTATAAACAAGTGGAATTGATTAAATGTGGAAATATTTATAAATAAGTAACTATTTTCCTTATTACCAAATAAAAATTTTGGATAAAACTTACATTTGTCAGCTCTCCAAGACTCTTTCCATTCCAAACATCAGAGTTCTTATATGGATCAGTAGGATAAAATGTTACTGGTGTACGATGTCCATGTCTAAAAATCTTTATTAAGAGAAAACGGATTATCAGTACAATATAGATCTAGTACTACCCTCAAAGAATAAAGGTAAATATCAATTTTCATCGAAAGTATTAATCTTGTTACAGAAGAAACGTTTTTTTTTTTTTGTTCAAATAGTTTCAGACCTGAATACAACGCACAATTAAAACACAATGAGTAACTTCAGATCTAAGTCTCATCAATGTTATAGATTCTGATTTTTAATTGTTATAAACTACTTCTGATGCTGGGTAGGGTATTAATTGAAAAACGTACTGCAATATTTAAGTCTCTATCTATATAGAAACAGTGATATTAAAACTTACACTCATTTCTAACAAAAAGTTGAATCACGCAGGAAACTGTCCAATAGCAGCTGTTATAATCCAAATCTTGAGATGATGTTTCCTAAACAGTCGATTTTAGAGACACACGGCACCAGGTCGGTGATTGGGGGGCTCGTTTTCTTCATGCTCCTCTTTTTGGAATTGAATGATATCTTACAGAACCAAAACATCAACTCAATTCGACTCTTCACTCACTCACTCGTTTTTCAATTAATAGTGCAATAATATAATTTCAAGCACTAGTGTTTCTTTTTCTGTGGATGATATTCTCTGGTATTTACTAAAGTAAAGAAAATTGTTTGACAACAAATGTTTGTTGAAGAAATACCATTCAGCAAAGTAAATAGTGTGCAGAATATTCTATTTCTCATTCAAAAAGTCGTCAATATTTTACTAAATTCAATACTAAATACATTGGGTTTGTCGAAATAGTGGTGAAGGAACTGTCGACAATTTTTAAACTCTCTTTCCTTTTTCTTTGGGGAGACAATGAAATACTACAAAAATTCGCCATTAAGTATTACGTCGTATTAGATTCATTTCCAGTAATTCATTGAAAAGATTTTGTTCCTCAAAATTTGTTCACATTTCCCATTATATCCTGGCAAATTTCTAAGAAAACGCCAACTTTCTATTTTGTTTGGGACGAGTTAAACAACCTTAAGAAATATAGTGTTTGTTCACTCAAATTTCCACTGGATATTTTATGTATTGGATCCGTCATCGTTAGGGAAACTCGTATAAATTGATCATAATGTATTTGTTTCAATTTACTATAAGGACCCAAATATAAATTAGAAACCTATATAAAGAAGTAATCCGATGTTACTTTCCATCAAATTAGTCATTTATCAAATAATAATAGAGAATTCTACAGCTACAGTACAGGAAATTGATGGAAAAATGCTTTTTTCTATATTGACTAATGTTATACACGAAATGAACAAATATCCTACTAGAAGATGATAATTTATGATTAATTAATGATTATAAAATACAAAACAATTAGAAATATTGAATATCAAATACAAAAAAGTTTCTTCGAAAACTATATGATCTACCATGAAATCTGTATTAGTACAGTTTTTGATAAACCAAATTACCTGCACAACAGCGACACGTTCAGCACTAACTACAAAAATACCCAATCCTATAAGCACAAACGAAAGCATTATGGAACACATTTTGAAGAGCTATTATTAGTTTTACATTTTTGACTATTTATATTGGTTAAATATCGAGAGGATCTACTCTAATTTCAATTTACGTGACGCCCTCATCATATATCAATATTTATTTCATTGTAATATCAGCATTAGTGATTATAACAAAACCGTTATGTCAAAAATGATTTTGTCAATACACCGGTATTTAATTTCAATCTAATTTTATTTCTGTGATACCTTCACGATAACTTTCAATATTTCGCTTTTCTGGGAGAGGTGATTTGTGGAAGTCTCTCTATTTAATTAATCACCTGTGTGCGTCGGACAGAATATCGGTTGTTATCATTACCTCGTTCCAGTTATAAATTAGTGATGACAACGATGCTGATACAATATTGAATGGAGGGAAATATGTAACACTTAATAAATAGCTTAATACATTATTTGGATATTGAGGTCCGTTGCATAGTAACCCTACAGAGTATGCCCAATTAATATTCTTCTGAGCACATTTGCAGATGTGCTTAGTACTTGGGCGTTCGAAGAAATCGTGATAAAGGAGAAAATAGATGATACCTAGTCGACGAATGTAGGCAGAAGTAAAAGTTTAATCTCAAGGTACGCATCAGATTCGGAATGATCAACAGAATCAAGTAGGTTTTTTTCGCCCATGTCAGCACAATGTATAATCATATTCCGTACCAGAGTTTGAGTGCTTGGAGGAATCCTCTTGAATTGTCTGGCAATTGAATGTTTTTTTTTTGAGATTAGGCTCCAAATCAAATGAAGTTGGAATTGCTGGAACCGTTGGTGATATTCATACTGAACACACTGTTTACACTACCACTACATCAACACAGTAGACTGTCTAATGCGTGTTTCGATAACTTGGCGAAACGCGCGTCAGACAGTATAATTCTGTGTGGTGGTTTAAGTTTAAGCAATGTGTTCAGTATTTCAAATCAAATTGTTGGTATATGCTGCAGTACTCATTGTTTACAGAGCTTTATTGTCATAGTAGCATTATAGTACGACTCTCCGAATGTTTATGGTGACCACTATGAAGTCTTCTCGTAGGTAATCTTCTAATGAAATAGTTTAAGAAGGGGTAAAACGTGAAAGGATGAATATCATATTTATCAATTGAACCTCGCTAATAATTTTTATGGAGTTCGAAGTTCGGTTTTAGATCATTTGTCAGGTGGACTTTGGTATTTTTATTATCAGTAGCAAGATAATTTCCAGCTAATCTTTGAAGCTGCAGTACAAGGTAACCAATGATGTAGATAAATATCAGGACTATCGACTATGGAAAGGACTCTCTTGAACCAACCTCAATTTGTATGTACGGAATCTACGTATGTTTCCAAAATATTGAGTTTCCTGAATACTTATTCAGAACTTCAGCTAGACAATAGAAACATTTAAAGGTTTTTTCACTTTTACAGTTGTTATATGGTAGTTTGGTTGATCTATTCCATCAACTTCATAGTAGATATTTTTGTTCTATTTTGGGTTGGATATAATTATCAATTTGATTTGACTGATTTAATGTTTCTTAGATAAATGATCCACTGTAACTATCAATAAACACCTGAAACAGGTATTTGTCTAGCTTCAAGGCAACACAGCTCTTCTAACTCCATTAGGATTAGTTCCACAATAATATTAATTACACGACAAAATTCGAATTTTCGCAAACATAAAATAGTGTATAGTAAATAATCACGTTCAGAAGTTAGAAATAACTCGTAAATGAAGCTATTGTATTCCAACCCCGTTGATAAGATTTCTATGTTAAGCTTTATAAATATTTATCAACGCCGAACAATAATCATTATTGTGTGTTGCTGTTTACTATGAAGACATTACTGATGTAATATAAATGATAACTAGCCATTGTTTTCCAGCTGGAAAAGCTGAATTAATTATTTGTCTGTAGGTACGTGAGTACAATCTGGAGATCCTCCTGCTAGCGAAATGCGATTCCATTCAACTTGACGTCAATAATGAAGCGGAGAAAGTTCATTCAAAATACTCCAGAGTTTCTAGTTACAGACGAAATTATACATTGCTATCTACAATTGTATACAAACCTCGACGTGCTTTCTTTGATTAGGGTTTAGTTTACAATTTTGTTAGTGCACATTTACTTTGCAAAATGTACTTTATATATAGAAACGTGTCATGTAAATATAAGGTAAAATTGCAGCTTCTATCCTCACTTTATGAAATTTGTCCATAGTAAATACGAGGGTTGCTACTTAAGCTTGGAGATGTGGCTACAGTGATGTGTATATGTCAAATCTAACATTAAGTTTGAATTTATGGAACCGCTGGCGATATTCATGCGGAATACACTGTTTACACCGACACCAACACTAAGATAAACTAGTTAGTTCACCTTCAGTCTCTGAAGACGATAACTTGGTTATCGAAGCGCCCGTCAGACAGTGTAATTGTGAGTATTGGTGTAGTGGTGCCGGAAACAGTGTATTCAGCAAGTGTTTGTCATACGAGTGGCATTTGAGTTGTTTACAGATACTTCAAACATTTATCTTGGTCAAAAGACTGAATTGGATCGCTAACATTTTCGTGCGGTGGTCGCACATTGCTACAGGGTGAATTTCGTGAAGGTCATCCACAATTAGCTGTAGGGCCAGAAAACATCGATGCTATACGTAAACTGATATTGCAAGATCGTCTTGTGACATAGAGTGAGATTGAGGTATAATTGGGCATTAGTTTCACTCGTATACATTCAATATTGGCTGTCAAAAAGATTTTTTCGCGTTGGATACCGCATAATTTGACAATCGTTAGGAAAAACTCGTACTAATTGGTGTAAAGGAATGCCGAAAAAGTGTAATCGCAGTATTTGAAAAGACGTCTATAAGATCGTGACAGGCGACGGATCATGGGTTTTTCAAGACGAGCCAAATTCAACAAAAGTTGTACGCGCATGCAGCATTTTGCAGCAAATGGTCGCCTGTTTTTCGGACATGTCGTCACCGTTCCATTATAATAACGTTGAACGGTCAATTCGGAATAGTACTCCACCATTTGTTCGTCAGAATGATATGAAACCATGAGAGAAACCAATCGCAGAACAAGAATCATTCTCTACTACGACAGTGCGAGCTCACAAATCAATTCAAGCGAAAATGTTTTTGAACAGCCAAAACATCGAATTGATAAGTCATCTGCCGTAGGTCGTCGTTGGGCACCTAATAATATCTTCTTATTCTCGCAGATCAAAAATGAATTGAGAGGTCAACGTTTTCCTACACCTGAAAAAACGGTTGATGCGTTAAAATTACATGTTTTAGGGGATACCTCAATCGTAATGAATAAATAGCAGCAACCCTGGTAGAATAGAAATTAGATTGATGTTCCACTATTTTTGAAATGTGGATACATTCTAATTGTTCATAAGATAATGAATCCACATTTTCCTAATACTCAATGGAATTTGATGGGATCGTATATTAACACTAAGTTGAATTGATAGAGAAGCTGTTTTTATTTGTTTACAGTAGGTGGAAAATTTATTATTAAGTTTTTATATTTTATTTTTATTTATAATATTTCATTATCAGGATCCTACAATCAACAATTCAAAACATAAATCATAATATGAAACATAATCTTAAATCATTAAAAATGTTAATATTTAATTTAAGCGCTTTTTGCTACAATCAGAGCTTCGTAGAGTTTCATAGTGTGATGAAATGCTCCTAAGAGGGTTTCAATTGACTATCGCATGATCAATTGTTTACCTTGTTATTTCTCAACGGAAAAAACATTTATACTTTTTGACTTGTGGTACGGTGAATTATCAAAAATCCACTCTTCAAGTTGTGGCAGTAACAATGATAGACGCTCCACGCCTTCAGTTAAGATGAAAGATAACACTATGGCACAAACCAGTTATCAATCTCTACAAGGTAGTGTAGATGTAACTGCTCACCTGGTAGCCATCAGACGAATGAACTTGTCGATCAAAATTTGAAACGATGATTCGTCGGTATGCCTGCAATGACTTCAGTTATGGTGAACTTTTTAACAAGTTGTATGACTTTTATTTGTGTTGTTTGGTTTGGTTTGGTCCTTTGCAGCTGCTAAATCTCCATGGTTTCGGTAAGACATGGTTGTTTGCTAAGCCGATAACCGATCAGCTTCTCTTCTCAAAGGTTTGCTTCTCTCTTTTGTTCAATTTATATTAATGATAGACCTCGAAGCAACTTCAGTATTTGCTATTTCTATATGGAAATGTTTAGAACAAAATAAGAATGTGGTATTTACTTACATTGGAAATATGTTCATACTGAAAAAACTAAATTGTCTTCATCCCAACGTTTTTTGAAGAAATTACAATTTATCCTAAAAAAATACATGAAAGTAATCTATTAACAACTTTTGTTCTGGCTATTTCCGACAAAATCAGTTTTTGAAAATATCTTGGGTGACTTTATTTAGACAATAGTTTTCAGCAAGCGTCAACTAGACGAGATCTAATCGCACTCATTTGACATCCTACGCGGACTCTCAATGATACCAGGTCTTGAAAGCAATGACACTGATATTATCATGTATACTGAGTAAAATGAGCCCATGTGGGTCCTACACACTGTAATTGATGAGATCCATTTTATTCAATTTTCTTGCTATTTCACTGAATATCTTGAGTGTTTATAGCTGTTGTATTAATCTTAATCTTCTTCGAAATATCAAGATGTGAGATAGCTATAGCTACCAAAAAATAATTCAAATCAAACAATGCAGAAATTTGAGTGTTGTCTCTAATAATTTGGTACTTTTTTCCGGATCATGGCTATAAATAATATCATTGTACAGTACACCATCTCAGTTTATATACTAAACTGTTTAAAGTTAATTACAATTTTCGACAGCAGTAGATGCTTTTCGAAGGTTTTTTTTTTTCATTTAAACATATATAACCTGGCATCAACTAATCAAATTTGTGTCTTTAAGATAACATGGCACTTCGTTCGGATGAAGAGAGAATTTTTTTCAATTTTTTCCCTGGCTTTTAGCGTCTTCTGTATTCTTCATTTTGAGGACATTCGATTCCAAGATGCTTTACTGTGACTCTAGTTTGGCATGTTTGACATAAAGGCGATGTTTGTTTTGTTAATTTGTTCCAAATATTATTTTGAGATAATGTGTCGTTGTCACTTAATTCTGTGGTTGAGATGTTGGTAGTAAATAATTTTTTTCTTGATAGTGGGAGTGATATTATCTTTTAAGGTTTTATTTTGCATGTTTTTATAGATAAAATTGAGAATTTCGAGTAATTAAGATGGTGCGTTTGAATAATCTGCTGCGATTATTTCAGGGTTTCCAGCATTAATAGTGTTTTGTAGAAAATCGCAGATCTCATTGAAATTTAAAACGAAAAGTGGACTTCGGTTTTCAATATGATATTTGATTGTCTTTAGTGAGGTGGGCAGATCTTCACTAGTACTTATATATTTTTTTGTTTCTTTTTGCTTTTAGTGTCTCAGTAAGTTGAGCAAAAGTGATGGGAGGGCTATCTAAACATTCGGGTGATGTTGAAGTTTGTCTTTTTGTAGTGATAGTGTAGTGCTTGAATTTAGTGCACTTGACGACATTTGACAAGGTTGTTGTTATGAGTGTTTGAGGTATGGTAGGGACTCTTCTGTTGCTTTCTCTGGTGTGGCTTCTGTTATGTTTTCAGTGTTCTCTGTTTCTTCTGTAACACTTTTGTTCCATATTTTCATTTGGTCAGAGTCATTTCCAGTGATCTTTTCTTCTGTGGTGGTTTGTGTGTCTCTCTGTTCCAAACAGGCGGATTCTTCGCGACCTATGGACCATCGATTTAAAGAAATAATCGGTAGGTGGTGTTATCGTTTTTTATCACAAAAGATTGTGGAATAGATTTGTTCTCAATGGGACAGATGAAAATTAGTCTCCTAA
Source organism: Diorhabda elongata (assembly GCA_026230145.1). Classification (NCBI taxonomy): domain Eukaryota; kingdom Metazoa; phylum Arthropoda; class Insecta; order Coleoptera; family Chrysomelidae; genus Diorhabda; species Diorhabda elongata. The sequence continues at coordinate 46,801,038 of CM047926.1, forward strand.
AGCTTAATACATGGCTATAATCTGTTTCAGGCACTCCTACTCCTAGTAATGTCATTTTCGATACTGTTTTTATTCCCATCTTTTGGATTTTTTCTTTGATTTGTGAATTGGGTATTGTTGGACATACGTTTGGTATAACCAGGCGCTGTGATAGAGTTATTTAACGCCTACATTCGGTATCGATTTCTTTTATTTTAATTGATTTGCGTTGTGCGATCAGGCTATCAACTGTTGTTTTGGAGGAGAGATAGATACAAATTTTGTTGTTCGTTATTCGAAATGCATATAAAACGTTTTTCGGTTGAACTATGAATCCAACACCTACAATGTAGTCGTGAATTTTGGTTCTATCTATTGATGTAAGAATGATAGCTTGTTCTTTAGTAGGGTACTTATGGGAAGCTAGTATGATGGAATATGTTTGTTGTGATGGATTTATTATTCCATCGTTTGAAATTTTATCTGTCATCTTCACATGCTTTGCAGAATTTTATAAGGCCGATGGTTAATTTACGGCAATTAGAACGGGTTCCGAAAAAACCATTTGGAAATCCCTCGCTGCAATTGTCCGTAATCACTACAACTTAGGTTAAGATAGACACTAGATAGATTCGTTTTCAATTTCAATAAAAGCTATTTATTTTCATAAATTAAACAAGACCGAGTTAAAAGTGGTATTATCAACCAAATTCGGGGCTTTCAAAGCTTGTAACGGATTTGAAGTGTGATATAAGTATTAGTAATGTGCTTAGAAGTCTTTCCTCTTCACCTTTAAGAGTTCATAACAAATTTAAGTTACGACGTGGAGTTGATGACATTTTATAAACTTGATTTGATTATGTCAATAATATTATGTTTGATATTAAGATCAAATGATTGCTGATTTACTATATTTTTATGTTTTTGAATAGATAAAATTAAAATTCAAGTCAATTCGTTGAAATTCGAAAATCAAGATACTGAAAAAGCTGTATCACTTTTCAAAGATCCTGACATATGTTATACGGTGAAACATTTTAAAACAAACAAGGTCTTATGTAGAAGTGTGTAACAGAGCTGACATTTTCTATTCAAATAAGTTTACATCCATGTTTTTGTTACCAGGTGAACAACTGTTAAACTAATTTATCTATTTCATCCTAAGATAGGCGAACATGATCTCAATTACTTTGATAACTTGTGATTATGAAATAACGTTGAAACATTGTTTCAAAACTATTGTATATCAATGATATCGAATGTCGGTATACTCGTGATATGGATTATGAGGACATCTTTTGTGACTAGAAAGATATAAAATGTAAATTGTGAAAAACAGAGATTTTTGTATGATTTAGCTCGACCTTTTCGCTTTAATAATATGATAGCAATGCTACGAACATCCCTATGTTATATTTTATCACGAATCGCAAAAATTACAATTTATAAAAAAAAAAAAAACAAATTGCTCAGTCGAAATCTACCTATTAGATTATTATAAGAAACACGATGGCGAGGTAATTTTGCGCGGTAAGATCCATACGATAATTTTGGAAGAAGCTTGATATTTCCAAATTTACGTAATTCTCCTATATCGAATATATTTATAGTTGTTTGTTCGACCTTTTTCAAGAGTTTCATCGATCTTTTCATGCACAATGACCAATCATCAAGTTTTCATAAAATAACCGTACAACTATATACTTACAAATTATCTGTAATTATTTTCACTGCAACACACGGTGTAAATGTTGATATCAAAGTATAAAATCCGTTATTTCATAGAATACCTAGTTATTCCATGAAATAACTGATTGTATCCGTTAAAGTGTGTAATATGCTATTAATTTCGAAATCAAATGAAAATAATTTTTGAAGGACGGCAAAAATACAAAAGCCTGAAACAACATTCCGGTATTGGAAGTCTCCCTACGATGCTGTTTGGTTGTGCTGCTAGAGTTGGACTGTCAACAACTGCCATTCCGAAGGAGACACTTAATTCCTTGATCGACGACGATCAATTGCAAAATACTTTGACTGCAATATATGTTTCTTCTCAAACTGATAATGAAAAAGTAATTGAACGAACAGTTTTATATAATTCCATCACGAAAGTATTATGAAGATGAGCAGAAAATATGCAAATTGTGTTTTAATAAACTTAATGTTCAAAGAGAAAGAGAAAAGTCTAAAAAGTGTTTGGAGATTCAAGCGAAAAATATGAAATTAATGTCGGATAAATCTCATTCTGAAGCCATCCGTATCCCAGTGCCTGAAGTTGACAGAGGAAAAGGAGGTGCCAAATCTATTTTAGCTAACATCATATTAATAACCGAAGAAGGATTTTTCTAATTGGGCACAAGAGACAGCCGCAAAAAACAATGATATTCCCGATCCCAGTTCAGTGTCTGCGAATAAAAATTAATTAAAATCGAAGAAGTACCGGATGTAGACATATCGCTCCGGACCAGAGTGTCAACAATTTTTTTTTGTTTTAGAAATAATGTTCTTTGTAAATCCAAGTGTCATTTTAGTAATCCTTGTTGTAACAAAAGATTTTATGGTACGTTTCCATAATACACTGCATAAATTTGATAAATTGATCCTTTTTCATTTTAATTGTCTATCGTTACGTTAAGAATGCTTTCAACACTGCATGCCACAGCCTGATTATCAAAGAGCTACAAAAAAGGAAAATATCGACATATCTAATAAACCTTGTCTCTAACTATTTAAGAAACAGAAAGCTGCAATTAGAAAAGAATAGGGAGGTGAATATTACGTCAGGTGTTCCCCAGGGTTCCGTCCTGGGCCCACTGCTGTGGAATGTACTATATGACGGCGTGCTGAGCTTAAAACTAACTCGTAATGCTGTAACAATAGGATTTGCTGACGATCTGGCGCTGATAGTCGGAACAGAAAGCCAACAGACATTGGTTACAAACACCAACATGTGCCTGGAAAAAATAAATACCTGGATGAGAGACAACAAGCTTGCTCTTGCCCCCCACAAAACTGAGGCAATCCTACTAAAGGGTAACCAAAGGAGGGAGCAAATAAGCTTCAGCGTAGACGGAGTCAATATAAAGCCAGGAAAGAACCTGAGATACCTAGGTTAAATCATTGACGAAAGTAGAAATTTTGGCAAACATGTAGAAACAGTAACAAAGAAAGCAATATGGCAAAAAGCGCTTATGAGAAAAAAGCACTATACTACGGTCAATAGAGCACACTGCGTGTAGGCTCCGCCTTCCGAACTGTGTCTGGGGTAGCACTCCAAGTAATTACGGCTAAGGTGCCCATTGATCTCTTAGCCCAGGAAAGAACATCCAAGTACAAATCGCTACAGAATAGCAACGAAGCTAGAGAAAGTTCCCTCACAACATGGCAAACTAGATGGGAAGGTGAGACAGTAAAGGCCCAATGGACCAAAAGGTTAATACCAGACATCAAGCCGTGGGTTAAGTGCGAGCACCGCCAAGTAGACTACTACCTGACACAGGTCCTAACAGGACATGGCGTCTTTCGATGTTATGCCGAAAGGTTCAGAAAAGAACCACGGATAGATGTATATACTGTGCCGCCGTAGACACTGCCGAACATACCATCTTCGTATGCTACAAGTGGAGAGAGGTCAGAGACAGGACTTGCAGACAGCTGGAATGCGAGCTCACTCCAGACAACATTGTAGAGAAGATGCTTGACAGCTCAGAGAACTGGAAATCGGTGCAGAACATGGCTAAGAGTATTCTCAGAAACAAGGAAAAAGATGAAAGACAAAGACAGCAGAGAGAAAGGAACCCAAACTCCTAATCCCGAGAGGGGAAGGGAGACGTAGGGTAAAAGGAAACCACTGATAGCCCGTCACGCATGAAGTATGTCCCAGGAACGATGCCATAAGTGACAAAAGGGGCCGTAGACGACTATAAGGACACTCCAATCGTCCGAGCCCCTCTGCTGAGCAGGACTCCGCAGAGGTGGTGAATGTTTCCCAGGAAATTGCTGAGGAATTGTGAGGAAGTCTATCGTTAGTTTATTTATAGAATATATAGTTATTTCATTTTAGATAAATTGTTTAATTCACACTTTAACTGTGTCTCATTAGTTAATTCATAGTATAACTAGTTAAAATGTCAAATTAATAACATGTTACAAACTTTGAAGGACCCAATCAGTTATTTCATGGAATAACTGGGTATTCTATGAAATAACTGCATTATATTCTTTCACGGTAACATATATACCTACGTAGTACTATTTCCGGAGTATATCATAACTGCTTTTGAACGAATTTTAAGAAATAGTGCGCCAGTTTCATGTTTATATTCAATATGAAACTTTGTTTTCTTTACTTTAGGATTTGAAGCGAGAAATACATTCTGTTTTTTATGGATTTGTTTTTCACTTTTTCAATCATGAACTGAATGTAGAACAAATCTAAAAAATTGAAATTGCTTTCCAAGTTGTTTATCTTTATACTCGTATGGTTGTATAAATAATTTTAGACTTATTAGGCGTATACATGGAATTTTTTTGGCTCTTCGCCATACCAAAGGTGATTTTATATATTAATATCCTAGCAGATTTTCTCTGTATTAGTAGTAATGTGAGAACAATTTATTTATTATTTGATCGAAGTATTGGATAATCAAAAGTTTCTCAAACAACTGGGCAAACCCGATTTCGAAAAAAACTAGTTATGGCTAGACCAAACTAGTTCTTCCTATACGCGATAGGATTAGCTATATATAGTATAGCCTAGTCCGAATAACGCCAAACTAGTCAATTCTGATATGAACATGCACACTCTAGAATAAACTAGTACGGCCTAGTCTAAACCTATTGAGCAGAGTCGAAAAGTAATTGAGCAAAAATGTTGTACATGTGGGATTTAGATTTGTTGTTTTAAACGCATTATGCGTCTAGTTGTCAGCCGTGCGTAACTTATTTAGTTGATGACTGCAGTTTAAAAATAACTGTTCACGTATTACACTACATTATAAAAATCCTCCTACGTTCAACCTACGATGAGCCGACACGCAGATCAAAAACAATGGAGGAAATAAGTTTTTGACTGAAAGTCTTCTCATTATCATGTGTTTTCAATGAGGTTAAGTTAGGCAATGATACTCTGCTATTCTGAGTGCTACCAAACCGTTACCATATTAAAAATTAGTAATTGCTTTTATTGAAAAAAACACTCTATTTATTTTGATTCTCCAGATATATAATATTCAGACTAGGCCGTACTAGTTTATTCTAAAGTGTGCGTACTTATATCAGGATCAAATAGTTTGACTTAGGCTAAACTGGTTTATCCTATAGGGCTCAGAATAAATTAGTTTAGACTAGTTTGTACTAGTTAATCCTATCGGGTAAAGGAAGAACTAGGTTAGCTTAGGTAAAACAAGTTTGTCATAAATAAAGAGCAGCAAACTTTGATTTTGAGGAAATATTAGTACTAATGAGACTTTCAATAGAAGTACTTTGATTTAATGAAATTGAGAGAAGAAAATATCTCTAAAACACATCAAATTGTCGATATGATATCTAACAAACAGTTATTTTCGTATTAGAATAATTTAATGACTAATGAGTGTTAATTACATAGTTACACAAAAGCACGAATTCTGAAGGTAAATTCTCATTGTCTGAAATATATTAAAAATAAATAATTCCAATTCATCTTGACGCGGTTTTTTATCCCGACTGTTGTCTTAAAAAAAATAAGTCGAGTTCTTTACAATTTGTAGCTTCCGCTCGATACATTCGCCAGTCTTGAAACGATTGAAATCGCGAAGGTTCTGTTCCATGTTCAAAAATGTCAGCAATTGCGATTTAGCCATGATGCACAATTTCATTCGAAATAACGAAGGCTACCATGTGCTTGAACTAACTGATAGAACTGATGATACGATTTGGGAGGAGAGATCTCGTCTCTTCAGAACTTTCCTTGTCACTACGGAAAGGAAAATCACGAAACATTCAATTTGAGGGGGCAGTTTAAACAATTCTTCAGCGTAGGATGGTAAGAGCATCAGGCCCTCAAGGTTCAATTTTGGTGTTATCGTCCTAATTTATTACACCAATACAATGTACTTCCTATTCAATGAAATTTTTTATCTTATCTGTTATTAATTGTGCTTATGTGTCAAGTGAGGATTATATCTAATCTTTCCTGTACTTTTGACATTTAATTCTTACGCAACATTTTTCCAGATTATGTCTTTGTAGTCGGAGTTTCGGGTACTGCTCGTTTGTCTGGTTATACAGTACTGCTTTTATATTCGGCATTGCAGAACTCCAAAATTTTATCACAAATTCCAACCGACAGGCGTCCTGCAGCCGTTAGACGAATAGACTGCATGATGCGGACAAAATCGGATGTCTGATCGGAGTCGTTTAGGAGTGTGATTGGACTCGTGTCGAAAAGGTGTTAACTACACTGTTGAAACTATAGTATTATTTCCTTTTCAAAGACTAGGACGACTGTAAGATCGTAGTCGGATCGGAAGGACGCATGAAACATCTGAAATTTATGTTGAAAGTAGATGTTCAAACTTTAATATTAATGATGTATCAATCTAATAAATGAAATTTGTTACGGTAACGATAAATAATCAATTAATGAATTAATATGGTAAAAATAATTCATTTAAAAAGAAATATTTCATGTTTATTTTTCTCATTATTTACTGTGAAAAAAAGAGTTTCTTTCAGCGCCTTGAATTCTCGCTGCACTGCTTGTGTGGGAAAAAAAGGAGGTAATAAATATACTTCTCTTTTCGGTGTTAGAAACAAACTGATAGAGCGCAGAAAGAATTTGTTATATATTTCATTGCTATTTTGTTTCATTCCTTTTTTCTGGTATTAATTTCATTTGAAAATTGCACCTATTATGAAATATTAAATTTTTTTTTGCATTAAATTGTTCTATTCCAATAATTGCAGGAGCCGAAAACCTATCCAGTAATTTCTGTCAATTTGACAACTATAAAAATTTGGGAAAAACCAATTGTCATACATTATTTAGTCGTTTGAGCATACTCAGTGAGATTGAAGATCATATTTATAAATATTTATTGGGTTAGAAGAAAATTGATTCCATATATTTCGAAATGAATTAATTAAACTCTAGATGTCATTTATAAATCAAGCATTCGGCATTATATGAATAAATTGACAAAATTTTATGAACGTACTGAATATGAGCTTGAAACTGATTTCAATATCTATGAATTTCCAGTGAGTTAAAATGATTTATTATATCCTGCAGTTTAGAGTGATAATTGAAAATACCTGTTGTTTTTATATAAAAACTTATGTTTGTGAAATCAAAATAGCACTTCAAGTGATACTTTGTTATAATTATGTTGAATGCTACAATTGCGATCAATTGATTACAGAGTACATTACTAATGAAATATGACTTTGTGAACAAATATTCGCTTGAAACCTCATTCATAGCGAATCTATTTGAATATATGGAAAACTGCTTTAAAGTGAATGTTATGTGTATGAATTTCAGTAGTGCCTTTGATAAAATTGATCATTCAATTGGATAAACTTGGAGCAGTCGGTATACATGGCAATCTACTCCGATGGTAGATAAGTAGGTACATAGGTAAATATGTATCACCTTTCAATTATGCAGCTGTACCTCGAGGATCTCACTTGATCTACATCAACGATATATTTGAAAATTAAAGAAATATATTCCAAAATAAGTGATATTGCAGTTTCTCAATTGATAGATACTGAGGGTTTTGAATAGAATAGTTGATTATTGTGAAAAGATTTATTTCTGGACGTGAATAAATGCTACAAGATTACTTTTTTGGAAAACGATGGATACATGTTTCCAACATTTTCTTGAAAACCACCCGATTGGAATAGTATCACAGATAGAAGATCTAGGATTTTATTTTAATTCAGAACATACTTCCCATGAACTTATTAATCATATATTAAAATATGACGTTGCTCTTTATTATTTAGAGTTGACCCTAACCAAAATAATATCATGAACAGCTACATAGTCTTTTGTTAATAATATTATTTTAGTTGAGTAGAACTTGAATCTCAACTATCAAAACAGAATAATTTCTCAATGGATTTACCAATATTGTGATATGAAATATCCTATAGACTGTCATTTTTACACCTTTTGAAAAACAGTCGATAAAAATCACATTACTATGCCAAAAAAGGATTGCCATTACTTTTTGTGCCGATGAGTTTTTAGTTTCAGGTAAATAGGTTGAAAACTTTACACAAACGTTGGGATAGAATGTCAGTATAGGGGTCATTAGAAAATCTGATGCAGACAATTATGATAATAAATCTCGATTTTTCGAAAAAAACAATTACGTTACATTATAAAATGCAATTTTGCGCTTGGCCACGATCCCTTTTCTCTATTTCCAGATTTTTAGAAGATTTACTAGATCTGGGTACAAAAAAATAACAACACTGTTATTAGCAGTTGAACAATAAAAACATTTTTTTATTCCAGTTCTTTGGAATTAATATTAAATAAGACTTTATTCTCATATTTAACATGCAAAATCAGGGAATTAACTATTAGTAATACTTGAAAATTTGTGTACTCTGTTATAGTAACATAGTTGTACTTATATAACTAATTTGGTAAACTTTCATATTATTCATAAGATACATCGTTTTCGACCAATTTAAATGTTTTTCCGGTATCATCAGCAGACTTCAAGAAAACTATTTTCAATTCTCTGTCTTCGTCTACTTTACTCAATGCTTTTCCAAGGTAAATGTTGACGTTTTCAGAACTGCAAATTTTTACTAAAACGTCGACCCTTCTTTGATTTTACTTGGATCAATATTTTCCTTCTCAGTTAAGTACGTAAGTGCTATTCCATCTTCAGTCAATTCATGTATACACTCTCTATAATGTTTATATCGCGTGTCTTTTAAAGTCTTTCAGTGTTTCAGTAAAATTTCCTATCAAATCTTCTACTTTGGAATCTCTTGTCTTCTCTCATATTCTTAGATATTTTTACTTATTCCCGATTTCTCCACAATTTCAGTTTTCCTCACCTATTGGGGATATTTCACAAGAATTTCTTTCATTGTTGTATTATACATCAGATTCCTGTCTTGACATTTGAAGAAGTTTCCTGACATACACTGCAATGAATTTACATCGCAAACTTGTTCTCAAATGATCAAATAATCTTGTTCAAATGTGAGGTACTCATAAGCTTTGTCTTAAAAAGTGTAGTAGAAAGGTTCAAGTATAGTCGATAAAGACACGTTTCCCTCACATCCACCGAAGGATGCTTTACATAAAAAGGTCTGCTTACAGTGAAATTGCTGTAACAGCATCTTTGGTTAGGGTTTTCTGGCTGAAATGAATTCTGCATACTGTCCTACAGTTAGAATTTTTGCAATTTATAAATTTTTTACCACTCTTTGGGGCGCGGTTTTCCTGATTTTTTTGTAGAGCTCTCTTGTATTGAGGTTTTGCAGATTCATTTGGACTTGCCTCATGTATCTTAGAGTTCGATGCTATGGAATAGAGATTCGAGGAGCAGCGGCAAAGCTTGGTGAATAACCAGATGTAATTGATAATGGTGTTTCAGCTCCATTCGTAGATTCTGGAATATTCATAACTATTCGAAGTGCTCTTTTGCGATATTTGCTTTTAACATTTGCAGCTCGTCACTTTTTTTTCGATAGTCGATTACCAACCATTTATTTTCATGATATCTCTCAACATTTTCTTTTAGCATGTGCTTCTTTTCCTAAATTCAGTTTACGCTTCTCCCTACAGCATCGCTGCTTTTCAGTGGTGCGAGAACCGTATTGATGTCAAATAATTTTCTAGAATGAATTATTCAATTGATTATACAAGATACTAACAGCATAACGACGACCAAAGCTTTGAACAGTTAAGTAATAGCAGCTCTGTTACTAGATAGTGGTAACTGAGTAGTACTATAACAGAGTAGTGACTTTAACACTTCTTCTCTTTTAATATTCATACTAAACAATATTGTGATAGAATAAATGCATTAAAAATAACTATTCCATAAGGGCAACTTTAAAATAATAACTTTGTATTGAAATATAGGTGGGTATACTTACTCAAAAACGCCAGTAACAAAATTTCACAAAGAAACCTCGCATCTCACTTCACAGCCAACCGATAATTGGTTCATATACCTCCCTAATCATTTGCAGCAGACATTGTCGACAAAACAGTAAAATAATAACGCAACTGTTTCCGTTGAAAAAGTTGCGCCATCTCTTGGTATTTGCGAAATATATCGGGCAGGCGCATGGTCGTGATGAAGCAAAACTCTTTTTTTCAGTAAATGCTTGAACTACGTCAATAAAACCTGAGAAATGTTCGTTCGAATACGCTTTTAGTTCAATAGCTTTCACGTGCACGATTCTTCAGTCCAATATTTTGATATCCTCTTTTATCTCTCTAGCATCAATCCGACGGTCGCTCAGTACAGTTTGGTGAACATCTTCGATGAAATCGCTGGTTATCGTAGCTTTTGGCCGTCCTAAACTCTCGTCGGCAATGACGCTTATAGTGCCACGTTTGAATTCATCTGTAAACAGTGCCCTACACCTCTTCCATTTGCGTGCGAACAGATTGACGTTCACTTTAATCGATTTCCAGAAAATCTCACACCGACACACTGTTAAATAGAAACTCATGTATGAGCAAGTATATTTCTCAACTTATATAGGTACGTGAAATCTCAGGTTGAGTTTGGAAACGTATACTGGAATTCAAGTTTGTTGTAATAATATTATTTATTGACATTCACTCGAAGCTTTTGTCGACGTTTCAAAACAGTCTAAGCTGTGTTTGATTCATATATATCCTAGATCATGGACGTGCTACATTGATCGAGAGAATATGAAAACATCTAGCAGAACTAACGTTAAAACGATCATGTTATAACTATTATATGTTGCTTGGTTGGTTCGAAAATGGTTTTAGATTTTTTTAGAATATGGGAAACAATATTGATTATCTTAGAAAAGTAGGAAATGAATTCTCACCTTTTCAAGAAATCCAGATCGATCATTAGTTATAATAAATGATCAGAAATTAATGATCTCTTAAGATAAATTAAATGTGAAATGACGTCGACATTAGTCTAAATAGATATTTTGACAATTTTTTTGCTGGAGAGAATAGGAGGAGTAGCAATTATGTTGCAGCTTCCTTGTAGATCTAAGGCTTTGAAATTAAAATGCCGATAGTCACATGGATAGTGGCTATGATTCAGTTATATCCACCTCACTAAATCAAATTAGTGATAAAAATACCAAAGCCAGAACAAATACAATAAAAAAATTTGGAACACAAAAAACATTTTCTACAATTGTATACGAACTCAAAATGTCTTAAAAACAGTAAAAGCAACGTTTATTTCTCGGAATAAATTTTCCAGATTTAATTGGATTGGGAGAACTTGATCCAATACAAAAATCACTAGGAACTCAAACTTAGTCTTACTCAATTCTTTCAATCTGAGTCATCAATCAGTGCATACAAAGGTCGAATACTGAAGGAACAAGTACATACATGATTGACATTTATATTTTGTCAGCGTTCTAACTTTTGTTAGGAAACAAAGACGGCAACGCCTCTTTCAGTAGATCGGTTGTCATCAGATTGTTGGTGACCTGGAAAAATTTTTTTAATCCGAGATCGCAGGGTATGCGATAAATTCGATATTTGCATTCGTCTCACTAATAGATCGTTAACGAACTCCTTCCCAAATTGCTTCAGAAAAAGCCGTTGGGCGAATTGGGCATATCAAGACACTCGGCAGATAATTTCACCATTGCAATAAAATTTGCTTGTTACTTAATTTTTAATAATATCATTATATTTCTTCACATCCTCAAGTCATATGAGCTATTCTTCTTTCCCAAAATTAGCACTACGATCTCTTTTTGCAATGATTGTCGAGAATAAATCTGAATAAAAATATTGTTCCAATTGAAATTGAACTTTGTGCATCAATCATGTGAAACCTTTAATAGTTCAATTGAAATAGTCCGGGAGGCAGCAACAAAAATACAAAACCAAGTTTCTCTTAAGAATGCATCGGAAAATGAACGGATAGAAAAATTTTACACGAGGACTTACACATGTCAAAAGTCTGTGCGGAGTTGGTGCCAAAAAATCTGACACCTGACCAAAAGCTCTTGCGTCAACGTGTCTGCTTTAATTTCCTTGCAAGGTTAGAAAAAGTTCTACTCTGAAAAGGACCTGATTTGAGTCGATGGAAGCGGTACAGTAAAAAGGCAAAGCTTCTAAAGGCACTCACCAGTGAAGACTTCCAGTACTGCTTTGATCAATGGAATGAACGTATGGAAAGGTCTGTGGCGAGAGGAGGGTTGTATATTGAAGGGGAGCATTCGAATGTAGGATAATTTTAATAATAAAACCCTTTTTCGTAACCAGTGTCGTTATTTAATAGCAATGCCTCGTATAAAAGTCAGCTGGCTATATCTCAGTGGAACACCGTCAGCTGATACTTTGGAAGTTATTACGGAGGAGTTAAGCGGAAGCACCTATTGCATCACGTAATCAGGTTTTCTTCGACTCACTGTTAGCTAATTTTATTACAGCTGTATATTAACAATCAGCTTACAAATTTTCAGACGGGAGACTGTCACTTATCTCACCTACCGAGCCGAAGCTGACGTTCACTAGGCTTTATTACATAACTCTTTAATGCATCTCATCAATTAACTTTCGAAAGGAATCAATTAACCGAATTTTCACCTGGCTACTGGACTGAAAATAATAAAAATAATTGTTGAATGCAATAATTAAAATGAAAAATTGGAAAATCAAATTGGCAAATAGAAAACACAACACACGCCACCAAAGATGGAGCCAAAATAAATGTCAGCAACAAACACTTCTACTTTCCATTTGGCTTCTTTTTCCAATGATAAATATTGGAAGAGTACAGAATATTGTCCGTAGTACTTGTCAAAAACTTTCAATGCCTTGAACGAACCTTCACTTAAGAAACTGTTACAAATTGATTCTGGGACCACTTCACTTTGAACACTAAGTTGAAGGACCCTTTAATCTAAAAGAACCTTTAATTAAAGTACCAGTTAGAATGGGATTATGCAACTGGCCGTAATAAAGGAAGAGTCCACATTCTAATCAAAACGATCGAAAATATCTGTCGCGAAATCGAATCCTTCTACAGATTTCCATATTAATAGAGAATACGTTTTATGTCCTTTCTATCGTTTCAGAACAATGAGCTGTTTTTTAGACTTATTCGGTCTTTTGTGAAATGTTCTGAATCTGAATCAAGTGTACATGCTAGAAATTAAAGGATGATATGGTTCAATCATATTATTAAGAACGTTTAACCCTTAAAAGTCCGTTTAATTTTACTACGATTCATCTTCACACTTGAAAAGAAGAAACGTGACTGAAAATCCAATATCTTCTAAACTTCAACAACATCCCGAAGAAATTTATCTTGAAAGTGATATATAAAATCCATAAAAATATTCCAGTTTCATGTTGATTCTCGTGTTTACAAACAATGAATATGATATACATTGCACAAATATTAGTTAAGGAACTCGTTTAAATATATGTATTTGGTATAAGCTCATGCAGAAACCACAACAGGTAAAGTTATTCCTATATGCATAAGGAAATGACATTATTTGCAAATGAATTGCCGTTTGCTACATTACTGGTATAAGAATGAATAATTAATCAGTCAACATGTATTTCAAAGCTATATATAATGGATACAAGAGTACTAATTATTTGCGATCCAAGCTTCTAGTCTGTAGGTCAAATAGCTTAAAACCTACACGTTTAATAAGGTTTATATTCGTATTGTATATTAGATTTAAGCTATTATTTTAGATTTAACAAGTCCTTATTTCACAACATAATTGTTAAACAAAAAACAACATTAGTCAGTGAGTACCTTTCTAAAAATTATTATATATAATACTTCTGTGGTAGTTACTCTCAATTTTTATTTTTAAAAAGGCATCTCAGGCTTTAATATTGGATTATAACGATTGTATAAAGATTATTTACTGTGCTAGTAGTATTATTAAAACTGATGAGATGCTTCACAAATGCGTTGTTTAGATCATATACGAGTAAATACTCAATCTGTGTTTGGATAAACCAAGCCTTCAATATAACCCCATTGAAAAATAATCTAATGATATTAGATCTAGTGACTGTGGAGGCTCTAGGATCATAACACATGCAGAGCTCGACTCATCCGTCATTCTATGAGGATGGTCTCAGAAGGATGGCCTGACCAAGAGATGGCGGTTGTTGCTTGAACATACGGCTATATTAGAAAGTATTCAGCATGTATTTGATGTTTAAACACACCACGTTGTTTAGTATTTGTTTAGCAGCCATCAATAGTGAACGTTTTCAGTGAATTTGTAGATATGGAAATTATTGGTCATCATTATGTGATTCAATACTTTTACTTTGAAAGGCATTAGCCTAACCAATATAAAAGCTGAACTGGATTCCACTTTGCGTTATCAACAGTAAAATATTGGGTAGCAGAGTTTAAAGGTACAACCTGCTAAGACGAGCATGGTCGAAGATAATCCGCAAAGCGGTACTAGATGATCGTTGACTGAAAGTGCGCAAGCTAGCAGACATAGTACGCATTTGAAAAAATGCGGTAAATTGCATATTAACTGAAAATTTGGACATGAGAAAGTTGTGCACAAGATACTTACCGCGTCGTGAAGATGTTTCCATTGAGCGTTTGCCAATGTTTCACGGAAATAAAGCCAAATTTTTGTGTCGTTCCACAATCATGGATGAAACGTGGACTTAAAAGAGAGAGCTGTTCTCCAAAGAAAGCAAAGAAAATTTGGACATGAGAAAGTTGTGCACAAGATACTTACCGCGTCGTGAAGATGTTTCCATTGAGCGTTTGCCAATTTTTCACGGAAATAAAGCCAAATTTTTGTGTCGTTCCACAATCATGGATGAAACGTGGACTTAAAAGAGAGAGCTGTTCTCCAAAGAAAGCAAAGAGAATTTGGACATGAGAAAGTTGTGCACGAGATAAGTACCGCGTTTTCCCACAATTGAACAAAAACAGCGTCGTGAAGATGTTTCCATTGAGCGTTTGCCAATTTTTCACGGAAATAAAGCCAAATTTTTGTGTCGTTCCACAATCATGGATGAAACGTGGACTTAAAAGAGAGAGCTGTTCTCCAAAGAAAGCAAAGAAAATTTGGACATGAGAAAGTTGTGCACAAGATAAGTACCGCGTTTTCCCACAATTGAACAAAAACAGCGTCGTGAAGATGTTTCCATTGAGCGTTTGCCAATTTTTCACGGAAATAAAGCCAAATTTTTGTGTCGTTCCACAATCATGGATGAAACGTGGACTTAAAAGAGAGAGCTGTTCTCCAAAGAAAGCAAAGAAAATTTGGACATGAGAAAGTTGTGCACAAGATAAGTACCGCGTTTTCCCACAATTGAACAAAAACAGCGTCGTGAAGATGTTTCCATTGAGCGTTTGCCAATGTTTCACGGAAATAAAGCCAAATTTTTGTGTCGTTCCACAATCATGGATGAAACGTGGACTTAAAAGAGAGAGCTGTTCTCCAAAGAAAGCAAAGATCGTTTTCGCTATAGACAAGGTCGTGACGTCGGTTTGTTGGTATGTGCGTGTGATAATTCTCATTTACTATCTTGAAAAAGGAGAAACTATCAACGGCGAGTATTATTGCAAAGTTTGAGCAAGTAAATCTAGCAAAACGGGCCGCATTTGGCTAAGAAGAAAATGTTGTGTCATCAAGACAATGTACCATGTCACACGTTCGTTTTTGCAATGGCTTAATCAATTGAAGTTTGAATTGCTACTTCTTGCATCCCATTCGCCAGATTCAGCCCCCTCAGATCGGCTTGACGGTTGCTATTATAAAAAGGGTATCGAACTAATTGAACATCGCTGGGAAAAGTGTTTGTAGTGACATTTGATTGTGAACTTATGCAATCAAAATACAGTTTTTCTTTCTACTAACGTTGGCTTGCTAGCATCTTAACTAAAATTCAGTTTGACATATATAATTTAAGTACCATATATGATGTCTCCAGTGAATTGTATATGAAGATCATTCTCAATAACTCTAGGTGAAATAGTGAATAGTGAATAGTGAAATAATCATTCAAATCTACATTAAGAATGTTATTTCTCCTTTAAAAAGAGTAATTTTTCCGATTCTAAAGGTTGAGTTCGAAAAAATTATAAAATTCAAGATCTTCCAGCTACTATCTATATTTTAAAAATCATTTCACTGTTAAGAGTATTTTTTACATAAAAATAAAATGTATTGCAACATAGTCAAGATAAACTCTTCATCATCAAGCGATAATTAATTGTTAGTTGTATCCTACATTCCATTTTATAAATGCTACTAGTATTCGAAAACATTCTAATAATCAAGTTTCTTCCTGCCTCCATCCAAAGCGTTTAATATCAACAAGAATTACACTCAAATCATCCACTTAGAAAACCAATTCGTAGTCACTAATTTAAAACAAGATCACTTCGGCTTTTGGAGGGGCAGGGCTGTAAGAGTGACGGAGAAAGACATACTAGTAGCTCGAAAACTGGAGCTTTCAGTCGAAGTGAACTGCAGTGGCGAACTACGCTTCACGAAGGTCGGTAGCGTCGAGACGACTCGCGTCGGTTACAACTTTAAGCAAAAGACGTAAACGAAAGCTTGTGTTTTACCGCTAATAGTGAAAGTTTAAATTTGATTGAAAATTATTTTACTGGACAGAGGAAGTTAAGTGATTTGTGAAAAATTTAAGGGATACTTTTGAAAACTCTTCATCGGAGAGAAACTTTCCATTTCATTGGGAAACTTAAAAATTGGAATTTATTATTAAAGGTATGTATATTTATTAGAACCAACTTGTCGAGTTGTTCGATATAATTAAAATGTATAGTTTTGCGATCAATATTTGAGGTATTACTCAACTTCCAAAATAATCGATATTGCGACAGAAACGTACCAAAACAAACACGAGAGTCATATTTTTCCAACTTTTTAAACAATAATTTTTCGAAGCATAATATATTTCTTTGAGCTCAAAATTTTTATCTGTGACTTTCAATTGAATTAGGTGCGCGTAATTAGTTAAAACTTTCCAGATAAACTTTTTCAGAAAAGAGGAAAGTATGTAGAGAAGTTCAACTGCAATTAAAATTGCTTCTTTTGAATCACTTTCCTAACTTATTACTAACGTATATACCGAGCTGGGCGAGAATCTGGAATAAAATTATAACTGTTCCGACAGTGATTTGAAAAATAAATAAATTTATTTTGCATTAAACGTATTTGTTTCGAATCATTTTTTTTTCAACCATTTCCTGCGACGGTAAATTGTTGCTGTTGCTGAATTACCGATGCAAATATTGTCCTCCAACCTTTCCCTCTCACCCTTTACTTGCCAAGCTTCCTGCACTGATAAAGCTCGTTAATGGATTTACAAATAGCATCATTTGGTATGTTATTTGATCCCACACTAATTCTATTTTATACATATTCGATATCAGCTGACCTATGTTGTAAATCTCGTCTCTCAGTTATCCCCAAATAATGTTTCCTAATGACTACAGTCAGGGGATCATTGTCACCATTAATTATGTAACGTTGTCCAAGCCTATCTTAATACAAAATTGTACAGTTGCGCCGTTCTTTTGCAAAAATAGTGTTTTGCCACTTTGTTGAAAAACATAACAGGTATAGCACGTACTAATTTAAATCTTAAGAAGTTTCAGTGGAGTTCATATGTTTTTTTTTTTTTCAATAAAATATTGACCTTACTTTATGTTGTAATTGCAGAAACATTTATTTGATGGTGTTTGACCTCATATTTTTCAACAAATGTATTATTTTAATTTCCGCATTATATTTTAACAATACCAAGATGTCGAGTCGTCTTTTTCTCTGACAATAACATTTTTGTTGTTGCTTCCAATAAACTGAATGCGTCACTTTAATTGTACACAGAAATACTAAAAATTAAAAAAATATTAAAGCAGAGTTTAAACCATTTTATATCTCAGTGTGTTCTGGTAATATAAATTCCAACTAATGTTGATGCTTAACTCTATCAGTTTTGGACATGCTACTTAATGCAATTTGGTATTCTGTGTTTCTTAGCTTGTTTCATATCTGAAATCATTTAGAATCAGAGATCGCCTATCCATAGGAGTATAACGTAAAGAAAAAGCGAGTCTAGATTTAAATTTGCAATTGATGCGAATCGAATAAGGTTGAAGCTAAGGGGTAGACATTAATTAATTTAATTGACAATTCAAATCTAAACACATATTTCAGTAGATTCTTTTGAATTACTGGTTTTACAATATTCTCTTCCGGGCTTTCGTGTTCGATAGTTTTAAAACTCAGAACAACATAAATTTAGGAACATTTTGTTGAGTATACGGTTTTACAATGGTAGAAGCATCATTTGTGCTATTTCACTCTCCAAATATTTGCAGTTTCATAGAAATTTGAGAAAAATGCCGAAACACACATGAGCGTGACCTCCTTCTTCATTTTTTGCTCCGGTAACCCCGCTTCAATAATGTTGAATAGCGTGGAGTGTGATCATTTTTAAGCTTCTTCCATTCTCTTCACAATCTTTTATATCCATATTTTAATCAAGAAAACCAAGCTCTTAGCATCGTTGGAATTTTTGGTTTTGTCGATTCTTAACAACACTTTCTAATATCAAAATCTCAACTTGGTATATGGTTTATTGAATACGTGAAACTATTTGAATTCACTAGTCACATTAAGCAATTTGTTATTCATATTATTATAATGTATCATTTCTGATTTTCTTGTTTTATGTTTTCCATCTTCGTATTTATTTCCTCTTCCTCACTCCCTTTGATACTACTGAGATGGATTTTGAAGTCTTCCACAAAGTGTTAGTTTCATGGGACAATAATAACTACACAAGAAGCACTAATGAAGTTAGAGGAACGCTTAAAAATTATTTTTTTAGTGCATATATCCAAAAAGGCTGATTTAATAATCTACAGCACTACAAGCCATGTTTTTGATTAATGGAATATTCTTAAAATGTAAACACAATTACAAAATAAAAATTGTACTTCTCGTAGTTTTGAGTTTTGTACAAACTTCTGCTAATTTTGACGAGAGACATATTTGTTGTCAGTTTCTCTTTCACGTGACCTTTCGAAATATGTTCTTGTAAACAAGAAGATTCATGAAATATTCCAATCATCTCCAAATTTAAATCATTAAAGCACTCACAACAGACGCAGGTCGCAAGACTTACATGTTCTAACGTAATTGTTGCTAGTATTTTCAACATCCTCATTAGAGAACCGGTGTTTGTTCGGACAAATTGATCAAAGCTCGTCAGAACACGTTTCCATCCAAATTTCCATCCATAGTTATCGAGGTCTGAAGCAACTAATACGAATTATTAGCATGTAGCGATGCTTTAATATATTAATATTAGAAACGTCCATACTTACAACGGTATGATGAATAATTAGAATGGTGTGAGGTGTTTACTTGCGTATATAATTAGTAAACAAGCGGTGTACATGATGACAACTTTTTAATTTTAGATCGATATCTACCGTTTTCTTTTTGTTTGAAGAATTTGTCATCAAAAGAGTTGAACTCTTTCTCAAAACAAATAATTTTAATAAATGTTATTGTTTTAGTAAATCCTCTGTAATAAAATAGGGAATATGCAAGTGGTGCCTTCCGTGTGGAGAAGCCTGTCGATATTGATCTTGAACTTCTGTAGTCTGTAGCTTTCGGGAAAGACATGCCTTGCTAGCTGATTCAACTAGTTTGCACTTCTCCAAAGAAAGGAGTCCCGATAAATTGTTACTTTGAACGTCTGCAGGCGACTTCGATGATGTGCTGGATATATCGGAAGAGCATTTGCCGTGGTAGTATCAGTAAAACAGAGTCAGGTCGACGATCTTTCTTCTATGCTCTAAGCTGTCCAAGTTTGGTTCACCTATAAGTCGAACTACTCTCTTCTATATTGTATTTTTAGGTTTTGTTTGGGAGCCGAGCTCCAAATGTGTGAGCAACGCTTAAATTTGATCATTGATCGGAACGTCAAACGACAAGATCTGGTTTTATAGAGGTAACAGGGTGTTGATTATATTGTTTATTTTTGTCTTCCTGAAGTGTTATTAGATTATCTAGCATTGATAATCATTTACGACGATGGCTGAAAGTGTTTTTGTGGAATGAATAGCAGTAAGTGAACTATCGACCGAGATACTTTGGTGACAGATAGATGGGAGATTATGCCATATTCTTTGTTTTCAAGAGAGACTGTTTATTAACTCTCTTAGTCCTGTACTTTGGTTTGATATTAACTTGCAAAGCTTTGTCAAAATTTATATTGTCTGCATCACCACAAGTTTGAATTTATGAAGATCTAGTGTCCATTTCGTAATCATTCAAATTATCAACTTAAGAAGTACTGCACCCTGCTTCATAATTACTTGTTTATGGTGGTTCACTCAGTTCTGAAATATAACTATTGTCAGCAAACTCGGGCAGGGCTCCATTTACCAATTACCATTTACCACCTTTGTGGGTGGCATATTTCTGCAATGAAGCGCAATTTATTTCTTCAATATTATTGGTACTTTTTCACCTTGCTGCTTCATAATTTTATACTGTTCATAATTGTTTGTGTCTTCCTCGAAGAAATAAGTTACAATTGTCCAGATAGAAAAATGAAAGGTCTACCTTAAGAAACTTACGTATGAATAGTTCTTTAGAAAAATTTTTATTACTTCTGTTAATTAGGTTATATTGCTTTTGAGCAATAGCAATACTTACATTAAAATGATCGTCATAACAATGCCAGCATTATTTTGAAGATACTTTTTATAACTTCACACCATTGGATTCTTATTTTCGCATGTTTCTGAACTTAGTAAACACTTTATCGGGTATTCTTCTGTTAGAGTTTTCACATTCTGTATAATACAATACCTATAAAACGGTTTTCTATATTTTTTATAGCTTCTATCGATTGTATAAAATAACTGTCACTTTTAAAGTGAAGGAATACTGCACGTGGTAATTGACGCCATCCAAAACCGGTGAAAATAGCGGCTTCCAAAATAAAAGTTAACAAGTTCTTTAAATATTATCTGAAAAATTATTTCGACTTTTTTCCCAGAATATATATTTCGAATCGAGTTACAAGTAGTTGTGTGAAAAGTGAATTCAGAATTAAAAAAAAATAGTGTATAATCTCTATCATCCCATTTTTTGTACACTCCTGTACACTGAAAAAGCAAATACAAATATTTTGCTTGCGTAAATCAGATTTCATACCTAATGTTACTGTCATTGTTAGGGACACATAATTCAATAATCAATTTGAGTACAGTTAAACTGAAAGTGTACTTAATGCCTACTCAGTTAACTGAAATTCAGAAAATTGCAATTATTTTAAAATTGGAAGATGATTGGATTGACGATTATGGTATAATGAAAATTTTTTGTTAATACTTTCCCCAAAATTTGATATTGGCAAACATGGTAACAAAATACAAGTAAATTGACACAAAAATTGCAAAAAATCTGTCCCCAGACTTGTATGCTATTTCAATGACCAGAAAAGTATATCATGGTCTTTGCCGTAGTAGTTTTATTAAGAGAGACCGCGTGACTATAAAATTATCGTTATTTGTATAACGAGCAATCATTTTTGGTAACGTTCAAACTCTATAAAACAAAGTTTTGTTGTTTTAATAACAAGTAGATATATTGATTGAAATAATAGAATAGAGTATCTATGAGAATAAATTTGAGTTGTCAGATGTCAAAAAAGCTCTGCTTCAAAATAATTATCTGCATAAATTTGAATCAAGCCTATTGAAAGTCAGTAGATTGGGTTACTTGTACGTGTACGTGTACAAATACAATTGTCATCATTGACCATGATGAAAAATTGGTGCAAAAAATGCTAGAAGAATGTAATAAACCGCCGAGTTGAAGGACTAAAGAAAAATTCTGAGTATTTTGTCATTTCTGAATATTAATATACCGCAGTAAAGTACCATATTTATAAAGAATAAAATTGAATAGATAACACTACTATATTCAATCTTTTCTATAGCAACTGTAGAAATTTGTTAGTAGTCATCCATCTTTTGAATAGTTTATATAAACTGATTAATAATGTGAACAAATTTCTATGGATATAAACGAGGATGGTCCCAGAAGTACTTGGCGTGTGCTAGAGATGGCGGTAGTTGCTTGAAAATACCACTGTGTTAGAAAGTTTGGATGAAACGTGGGAATATCACTCCACACCTAATACAAATGAGCAATCAAAACAATGGACTGAAAAAAGAGAACTGGCTGTCCTCTATTCTCCAGATTCAGCCCCCTCGCATCATTTTCGGTTCCCAGAGTGGAAAAAATGGCTTGGTGGTCAAATATTTTCTAAGAATGAAGAGTTGATGATTATTTTGAGGAGCTCACGATTATTATTATCTAAGTTATTGAACATCCCTGGGAAATGTGTATGAATCTAAAAAGAAATTACATTGAAAAATACTTATATTTTTCTCCAAAATTCATGTTTTCTTTTTTGCCCCTGGTACTTCCGAGGCTTTTTTCATTCATAAGTACTGCAAATGGTAGGCCCAAATTAGTTACAACTTCCAATCGTTATTTCTATTGTTATTATGTTTAACAAGGCCCTTTTTTTCAGTTGATCTTTAGATGTTGTAGAATTGTCTGGTGTCTTGGCAAATGGCCAGCTTGTTTGACGGTTTGAAATATTCATTGGAATATAAACCGAAAATATCTTTGAAGTTCAATGAACATAATGTTCGTTACGGAAGTAGAATATTATCAAAATAGGTTCATTTAATCATGCATTTATTCTCATTCATACCAAGTTTATGAACAATTTTATTATCCTGTTGATACATTTTTTCTTGGCTGATGATAAACTGAAATCATTTAATGATTTGTTCTTATTCTGGTATTTTTTTATGAAGAGTGTAAATTTGCATTTTGTATTAAAATCAAATTTGATAGCTCTTGAGAACGAGTTTTCGAATAATTTGCAGCATATGAACTAGATGCAAAATAAAATAAGATGGCTGACTATATGGTTTGAAATTTTTGGAAAGAACTGAGATATGTGGAAATTCTCTCAAAATTTGGCAGTACATTCACGAGAGATATATAATTAGGTAACCAATAAAAGAAGAATTTCCTATTTATATATTCCATAATTTTCCAAATTAATCATTTTTCGTGATTATTTTCATTTCATCAAGAGTCAACCACGTTTGGAAATCGTCTTGTGTCATGGTCATTTATGTTATAGTTAACAAAGTTAAAATGTGGTTGAAGTATAATTAAGAATAAACCTCAACATCCTCAATAAGTAGGGAGAAACAAAGTTATAGAAAATGTACATAGATATTCAGTAATGTTATAGAATTCCAATAAAAAAGTACCAATAATTATATGTGTAAGAGACATTCCAACAAAAATACTGCACAATACAACGGACAATTCTATTATATACAAGTGACAAATATTAGTAAGGTGCAGTCAAATGGATCTATAAAGATAACAAACTTTTCAGAATATATGAAAATATTTTGTCATAGTTCAATGAATTGAAATGAATTAGGAACGGTATAACATAAACAATTAATTGGACATGTGTTATTATATAGGCATTATATTCTTGAAACATTTGTTTATATATTCTTCGTTTATATCGTCAAGAATATATATTGGAATAAGAAATAATAATTTGTTAATGATTTTCAATTGATTGTTCCTATTTTGCAAAAAGATTGTATAAGAAACATAGACATCATGATAACATAGTCACTCAAAAATTGAAAGTTGGTATTAGGGAAACTAATGAACTATTTTTGTATACTTTAAGATTGGACGCAACATTGAGATTATGCATAATTAAGTTGGGAAGTAGTGAATAATAAATAAAGAAAAGTTGATTTGTACATCAAGAAATTCATTGTCCAATGAATTAACGGGGTAACCAAGTAATAAAACATATATTATATGACGATTCTTATTAGGTTATGTGATATAACTATGAAACACTCATGCAGACCATATTAGTGCAGCCAAATATATCTCAATTGAAAATAACAATCGAGCATGGCACCAGAAGAACCTGGCCTCTCCTAGAGCTGCTTGAAAAAATACCAGTATTCAATCTATACAGTATATGTTTCAAGTTGGAAGACGCCATGTTGTTCAGTATTCCCTTAGTGATTTCAGTGAAATTGTAAACGCGAACTAGCAGACATATTAGGTATTTAAAAAAAGCGTATGAACTAAAAATTTGAACATGAGAGAGCTGTGCGCAAAATGCTGCATTTGCTCAAAATGGAACACAAACTGTAGAAGATGTTTTCATTGAGTGTTTGGCAATGTAATAACAAAAATAAAGACGAATTCATCCACCGTTCCATAACCAATACTACAACGTGAGTACATCAGTTCACACTCGAAATAAAAGAACAATCAAATTAATGGACTAGAGAGAAAGGCTGTAAAGAAGGCAAAGACACTTCCATCTGCAGCTAATGTGTGGAATCGTGATGATTTATATATTGAAAAAGGAGAAACTATCAATGGCGAGCAATATATTCATTAATTTCAACGTTTGAGCGGAGAAATCAAGCAAAAACGGCCGCATTTGGCTAAAAAGAAAGTGTTGCTTCAACAACACAATGCACCAGATCACACATCCGTTCTAGCAATGGACAATATTATTGAATTCAGCTTTGAATTGCTACCTCATGTACTCGATTCACCAGATTGAGCTCCCTGGGATCATTTTCCAGTACCAGACTGAAAAAAATGGCTCATTGGTCAAAGATTCACCAAAAATGGAGAGGTGATATCTATTCGGAGGAGCTTCACGACCCTTATTATCTAAGTTATTGAACATCTCTGGAAAAAGTGTATTGTTCTGCCAGGTAATTTTAGGACTTTCTTAGAATACGGCACAAATTGATAAAAATTTATTTACAGAATTACAAAGCAACTAGAAAAATATTGATAATATATGTACATAGATCATTCGTTGAATGATTTCTTTTTTAAAAATATACAATTTCTTGGAACCTCGATGTGCTGCAAAGTTATTTTAAACATTTAGTTTTCGTTAAAACTAAATGGATATCTGCTAATCCAAATTATTACAAGAATTTGTGTATTTCATGAAAGATATTTGATGTCTCAATAATTCTGGTTAGATTTCTTGTGAATATTTCTTTCGATTTATTTGAGAAATAATACAATAATTACTATTATCGTTTTCAGATATGAAATGAAATATTTCTCTTCCTAGTCAATGCAAATAACTTCAAGAATAACTAGAATAGTAATTCACAAGCATATGTTTATGGTGATGTAGTTCTTTGATAAACGTTTGTTCCAATAATGACCCATTAAAATACGTCTAGCGTATAATCTTTGAAAAATTTCCTTTCAACTGTTCCCTTTGGACTCATATTACCAAGAGCTCATAGGGAATCTAGAATTCTGTTTTTTACAGCTATTACTACATGAAAGACTATTCTCGAATTTCATGATTATATTATATGAATCAACTTGAGAAAATGCTTGATAGAATGATATTCGATATATGAAACTAGAACGACTAATAAGGATTTCCGTGTTGATCGCACAAAGCTTCCTGATAACAGTTCATGGTATTTTCTTTACAAACAATACGACTTAAATATACTTTTCACTCACATCTGGGAAAATTTCGTCTGTCAGTTTTTTCAAGAAGTAGGTCGCTGTTTCTTTCATGGCTTGAGAAGAAATCGTTTTAATTTAAATTTGATTCGACATACGTCAATCGACTTTTTCCATATTTTTATCCGTTTTTGACGTGGAAGGATGACCCAAACGAATTATCTTCAAGACTTTCTCGGCAATCTTGTGAAAATCATATGATAGTTCACATCAACCGTTGCTCTATTTTAACGATCATTTTTACGGCAAAACAAAATAGCTATACAAACGAATTCAACGGCTATACTGATTTGTTTACAGACACGGTAGGCATCGCATTCGAAAGAGTAGGCTAAACAGCTCTCAGGGTTTACCTTTGACGTATACGTAATTTTTCTGTAGCAACGCCAGTTTATTCACTTGATAGCCAAACATCGTATGATAGATTTAAAATTTGATCGTTCCTCTTGAACACTTTTTCAATAATATTTAGAAAATATGTGTTAATTAAAATTTAGATAATTAGATAATATTTATTAAGTGAAGCATGGGTCACTAATATCATCTACGCAAATGATTACATTGAAAATGATACACCCTGTACTGCGACACAAATTGCGCATTGAAATATGGTACAATAATATATGCTAGTGAAGCCAAATACTATGAATGAAATTTTTCTTCAACATGCAATTGTATACGAAAAATATTGATTGATAAATTTCACAATTTGTATTTCAATCAAAAGTATACAGTTGCGTCATATCTATTTTCAAGTGGGACAGTTTTTTTGTTGGTTTTGTGCTAAATTACGTCAGTCTACAATCGTAGATGGAAAGGGGGTTGACTGATACCTCATTTCAAGGGTCGTTTCTAGAAATACCACTTGGTAGCAGTTTGCTAGAAATCTGTTGGATAAGTTTTAATTCGTCAAAACAATTTGTGATAATATTTCGACGGATTAAAATGATTTATAGTGAAGCCATATTATACATAGTAGATTATTCCCGGTACTATTTAAATCGAATATATTGATAGAAATAATTTTCTGTAACGGTATAGGTTATATCTGTCTTTAACCAAGATATTCTCAAGATTTAATTCTTCACTTTTATTTCTAATCATATTTATTTTTCCCAATGGGCTTGTTGATAATCGTAAATTGTTGCTAATAAATGGATTGATATTCGCGACTTGACAGGAAAGATCATGCCTAGTGTGCAAAGAAGAAAAATCGATTGGACGGTTTTTATTATTAATATCATTGGATCTAAATGGTGACCTGCACTGAAACTAGAATTTAGAATCAACAATTAGTTTGTAAAGTTGAATTGATTGTTCTAGTTCCAATCTTTCACATTATTTTCTTGCTATTCAATGGATATATGATACATATCCTGATGGATACGTTGAAAAAGATCGATAGAATGGCTAATAGTATAACCCGACTTTGAAGGGGAAATTGAAATGGTGTGTAGAGAGATTCAACTAGTGACAGTTCTATTCCTCCAACAGTATTTAAGAAGGTATCAAGGTTTAAGGATCATCGACTATATCTAGAAATGTGGTCCAACTATTCCAAAAATTAGATAACTCACCCCAGTCAACCTCATTTTCATACGACATTTTAAAATTTTCGTTGTGATGCATCAAGTTGGTCGCTGTAATTCAATAGATAACTAACTATAAAGGCTGAAATGAAAGGGGTTGTATATTTTCCAACTGGCACTCTGTACATAAAAATTATGCATAGAATCTCATTTCAAAAACTCATATAATTCTTACTAGTTGAGTCGAATATAATCTGTTGATAGTCGAAGTTTTTCCTAACTTTCACGCTTGGTGGTGAATTTTTCATAAACTTTAAGTTCTCTTCAAAACTTTGAAGTTAAAAATAGCGTCCCAATCTAATTTATTCTAAAAAAGTACACACGATTTGGCTTCCCCTAGCTAATTCGTCAACAATCCAATCATAATAAACCTCCGTACCTATCAGTTTTAAGGTCTGAAAGTATAAATTATACTATTTTTAACAAGATGTTAGGTTCTCGAAGAGCGTGTTGAAAATATGTGTGTTAAATATTCAAAAAGAAACATTTTTTTCAAAAAATATGTCGTGTATTTTACGTACGCAGGCACGTTCTTTTAATAATAATTTGATATCGACTTTATGTATATTAGGTTCGTTTCAAATAAACTTGGTGTTGAATGTTTCATAATTTGATTCAAGTATTTTAAAAAACTGAATAATTTGCTACTGCAACTACTGCTTTGAACATTACATTTCAAATGTTAATAGTATCTGCCGGTACCAGTGCAGAGAAAGAATGAAAATACTTATATTCCTACGAGAAAGCATAAGAAATCACTATCAGGTTTTTTTTACTTTATTCTACTACATAATATGTTTTATTTCCTCATTTAATGTATCAACGAAATGGGTGCCATCAAATAATTCGTCTTGGTAGAGCTGACTTCCACCTTTTCCTTCCAATGAATATACCAGTGTAAACTCAGTTTTAGAGTTTTTGTTCCATAGCTTTCTGTTAAAATATATTTCTATGTATCTCGTACAATACAACTACTTGTACTGAATCCAAAATAGTCAAACTAGATGGTCCAATCGTTTGGAATAGCATTTTAGGTAATCGTTAAAAAGGCGTAGACAGTAGACAAATACATTGAAGTGGTAATTTCATTAAATTATTCGCATACCATATTTGATCACGGGCTCTTACTTATTACGAAACATTTATTTATAATGAACTTGATGACTAATTTTCCGATAGATGTATGGTAGAGGGATCAACTTATTGTCTACCAGGATTAAGTCAAGTAGAATACATTTTCTGAAGTTATATCAAATGTATATTAAGCTGAAAACCGACAGTTTGGTGTAATGGGGTTAAGATGTAGAGGAGCGTTTCAAATTGTTTCTTTTTTCACATAATCCTAAACTTCTTTACAAATATATGGATTGAATACAGGAAAGATGAATAACATTGACAGTGGTTTATAATAGGAATATGGAATAGTGCCTGATTTTCTTGAAAATAATAAGAAAATATCTTATTTATTTTTTTTATATCTGCATCTTTTATACAATCTGTCATTATGAATGACAATAAGTATTTGGTATAAATGATCAAATAAACATGGAAGAGAATATTCCAATGAGCATACTCTTGTATAATCTCAAATTTTTTGTTAATTTAGGCTAAAATCAATTGTTCCCCCCTTGTTAATTAAATGTTAGTTTATGTAAAACTGTCTCAAAGAAATGTTGGTCAACAATAAGCAATTGAATCATGCGAATACACTTAAATATGAAATTGACAGAAACATATATTAGCAAAGAGAAAACAACTTGATCTACAATTACATGAATTATACTGGATTATTGTCTGAAGATCCCAGCTATCTATGTCCAACAAAGTTTTATATACAAAGTGATGCTTAAACCCATCTGGACATACGATATCCAGTTATGGGGTACAGCAAGCAACTAGCCATTTTGGAAAGATGTCAAAGTAGTGGTTTGTTCCAAACGACGCGATTGCGAAGAGTCGGAAGATTCCACCAGTAAAGAAGGAGATTTAGAAGCATAGTGAAAAATGAATTGAACGTGTCAAAGTGCATCTTAATGTACTCGCCAACCAACTTATGGAAGAAATTTTTGAGATGAGAAGATTCAATGGCTATAGGCGGACAGAAAATATTTTATGTGCGTTTGTTTTGATCAATACTCTAATTATGTATAAATATTTT
Source organism: Diorhabda elongata (assembly GCA_026230145.1). Lineage (NCBI taxonomy): Eukaryota > Metazoa > Arthropoda > Insecta > Coleoptera > Chrysomelidae > Diorhabda > Diorhabda elongata. The sequence continues at coordinate 46,830,633 of CM047926.1, forward strand.
TAGTACTTTTAAAACCTATGACTGCAATAGACCATTTCTTTTATGAATATCGTGACGAATATTGAATCACATCTGTTCTGAATAATTTGATCGACCTTGATGTCTTTTTGTCCATATCAACTTGCTAGGAGAGTGATGTAACTACTGACTAGTTTCAACGTTTTTGCCTCTCTCCAAAGCGGCGTAACTATCTGCGAGTATTGTTCGGCGTGGTTCATGTAGGAAAAAATTCTCCAAATTTATCACTCTGTGTACTGGTAAAATGGGGAGTCCTCTATGTTCTTCTATTACCAAATAATGAAGAAATACATGGACATACTTTTTTGGTTCTGGGACAATTGGGGAAAAATCATTATTTATGATTGGATGGATATTAATAATAAAATGATTCTAGGTCTTCTTTAATTCTATTTGTACTTTCACATCAAATTATCCTATACCCTCGATATTCACCTTGATTGCGATTTAGGTATCATATCGTTATTAAACTGAAATTAAATTAGAATCATAGTTGATTTATGTTTAAATGTACTCTTAACAAATTTGAACAATTTAACAAACTATCTACTTTGTACGAGTATATATATATATATATATATATATATATATATATATATATATATATATAAACTTTTTTCTTATGTAATCATAATTTACTATTCAATTTGAAACAACAAACATAGAATATAATCCTTGTAACACATTATTACATGTATCAAAACTATGTGATTAACTCAAGTGAATGAAAGTGTTCAAATTTAACCGATTACATGGTACTTCAGTGAAAACCATATGTAGCCTAATTAACTAATCACTTCAAGAGTTGATCTGAAGTACTGATAATTGTAAGTGAAGTGGTATTTAACAAATTATACTACGAGTACATAATGTGAGGTAGATAACATTATCTACATCTTGTAGAAATATTGAAATAAAGAGAAGTACTTAAATGAAAATTGGAAAACACTATAAAATCAGTTCAATGAATGAATCTTTACATTTTATTATTCCAAGAATTATTTCTTTATCCACATATAGGACTTTTCGGAAACTTTGATCATGATTTGAATGTTCGGATAGTAAACCGGATCACGTTCATTGTTCAGAAACGGATCGAGTTAATCGTATCGTAGTCATATTTTATTATTCTTTCTAACCTGGTACACCGGTGGGTTAATGCGTTCATCTGGAGGGATATTTTATTTGTCTATGGCATTTTGGCATTTCAGCATCAAAATAGCTTATTATTATGAAACATCAATGTTTACATTGTCAGTATGTAAACTGTTCAATAACAAATATTGAACATTTAGAATCGTTTATACAATTAAATATATATCTTGGAGGAATCAACGCACAAAGAAGTTCTTGAATATCATGTTTTAAATTTAAAATTTACAACGAAAATTGAACGTGACGTTCTAAACCTTCAATACAAATCTCGTTGTGGTTTCGGATCCTCAATCCGCTGATTTGTGATCTGAACTGAGTTATAGTTTCCTAGAAGTCCTAATGGGAAAAAATTCAGGTATATCTGAATAAATGTCTTTAATGATTCGCTTCATGACAACGTGACCTGCTTCACTTTGTTTTCCCATGAAACAGAATAGAAAAATAATTTCAAATGAATGGGCAAAAATTGAGTTTAATACTAAAAAAAACAACGGTAGATATATTGCAAATGTTGAAACTTGAAATACTGTCTGTTCAAAGTTCATCAAAACCAATTGTAACGAACTAAACTGAACCTAGTTTCGTAAATACTACGAATATATCCAAAGAAGAAGACATGAAATTATTATTGCAGCTAATAAAGAACTCTAATAAGAAGAAAATATTTCAAGGTTAGCTATTGATCATAATTTAAGATAAATTGAAACTTAATTTCAACATCCATTTGAGAGTACCAAAGACACAGTTATTCGACATTTCCACAATAAATATTGTCAGAATAATTTGAAATATTAATTTTCTGCTACTTCTCAATTGAATAGCAGCTTGAATTTCTCTTCAGTTTACTATGAATATATACTTTCATATCACAACGATCGTAGATTAAAAACCAAATGCTCAGAATAATGCATCAAAAAAGTTCAGTTCAAAATACCATACATAAAATTAACAGAAATGTCATTAATTGGTATAAGGACGAATCTAAAGTGGCAGACAGAATTGGAATAGGTGTATATGGGCCCAGAATCAAACATAATGAAACCTTGGATAACAAACAAAACATTTTTTAAACATAAATTTATGCAATTGAAAAATGTGTCCAGTTCAATCTAAAGAGGAACTGTCGCAAACTGGAGATCATCACCCTGTGCAAGCAGCCATTAGATCTTTAAGCTCCAATATCATAGAATCCGAACTCGTTATGGATTGCACAGGAAAATTGACCGCGATAGGCGAGAGAAATAAAGTTACTCTACGATGGATTCCGGGACACACCGGAGTGAAGGGAATTGAAATAGCTGATAAGCTACTGAAGCGGAGACAGACAAGTCCCTCATGGGATCTGAACTCTGTGGTATCAGCTACAGAAAAATAGTAAAGGCATTGGAAAGAAGGTAGAAAGGAGTGCAGCCAATTATTGAGAGAACCTACAGTGGTATATCCGACTTGATATATTTTTTGAGATTGGATAGTAACGCAACAATAGCGAGCAAAAGCATTTTAAATGTTTATCCAATCACTTTGAATATATGTAAAACTTTCCACCATCAAAGAGCATTTACATCATATCGGAAAGGTAGACATATGTTTTGGTTCCCCATATGCTATACCCCATAACTATACGCTAAAGTTAGTGGATCTCTCCAAATGCATCACCACAAATTAATGCAAAGAAACGTTGATATCTCAAAAAAATTCTTCTGTCTGTTTGTTGGAGTGAATGTGAAACTGTCCTTGAAGTGATAAAACCTGGGAAAACTGATCATGTAGATCAAAATTGTGAATTATTCGATTGAGAGATTAAATTTAATTCAATCACAAAGTATTTGGGGCTTGTCTGCATAATGACAATTCCAAAACATTTTTTGAAAGACGTACTTGAGAAAAAATATTAGAATTGGTATGGGCGGTACTATACCAACCACCTTATTCGCCCAATATCACACCTTCAGATTTCGATTCACTCCCATACTTCAGAAACTGTCTAAAATGCCATTTTGAAATATTCCACACAAAAAACCGATTAATTTTCTTGGGCCAGGTATATAAAATTCGCATGGTAAGATGTTGTATATAGGTGATGGTAGTGATAAATGGTTTTGAAGATACAGTGAGTTGGTTACCAGATTTGTTTCTTAGTTCATACCCTGACAGAAGTTCTCATATTTCAAATTCAATAATGTCTCCAAATTTGAGGAAATTTAATGTGAGAAACATGAAGATAATTAGCTTAATGCCATTCGAAGTGTACAGGGACAACCTAAAACCTCTATATCCAAATTAAATTAAATAACGTTATCAGTGAGAGATCTGTAAGAAGAAAACTGAAGAAATTAAATTCCATCCTCACAAAGTACTTCAAATCTTGAGTGTAGATGATTCTGTTAAACGATCACAGTTTTGAATACACTGTTTACACCACCACTACACCCACACTCACGATTACAATGTCTGATGCACGTACCTGAACCATACCCTGGAAAAATAGTAAAAAAAAAACAAATTATGAGATTCCAGTAAGTACTCAAGTTACTCGAAGGTCTGCGGGATCGGCACGCGGAGAAATAATAATTGAAGTGAGTTCATTATTTTTCAGAGTGCCGACAGATCTTCGAGAAAGTACCTTGAGGACTTATTGAAATCTAATAATTTGGGAGCTGATGTGATAGAAGAATATTACAGTTAATAAAAATATGTATCCAACAAAACTATTTCCAGTACAAAAACGAATTTTACTGTTTATAGCTGTACTGCTCATGAGTCATTTTAAAAAGCAAATCAGTCAAGAGTTTCAGTATTTTCCCAGGGTATGGTCCAGATATGTGGATTTCTTAGATCACCTTCCACTTCCCATCGAGAGATACAATGAGCCAAAAGACTTTTATTGAGGATGTAGTTGTACTCAACGGTTATGGTAAAAGAATTGTGAATCTCTCTAAATCCAAAATGAAAAAAAAAGTTTATATAAACGGATTGAAAGGAATATTTAGCAGAGTGGGTTTCAAATTGGTTTATACATCCAACAATAATTTGAGTGGTATATATGAAATTAATTGTGGAGATTATGAGATGAAGTATATTGGGCAGACTAAAAGATCCGTTATTGCCTGGTTTAAATAGCACATAGGAACACATAGCTTAAATAGGAACAAAGGGCGGGAGTGGTGGTGGTGGTGGTGTGAACAGTGTATTAGTCCCTGTTTGTACAATAATTTAAGTTAGTGACTATAGTACAAACATGGCTTGAAAAACTTTTCATTGAACTTCACAATATTTCGACAGGATCAAGAACACATATCCAGTAAAGAATCTGATATAGAAGCAAGTCTGATAGCAGTTAATCAATAAGATTGTTTTCTTGTCTCTTAGATGCCGATATTGTTAAGGTAACGGAATATCTATTTGACCTCTCAAACTTTTTATTTCAAACTATGCGACGTTATGCAAACGGAACATTCATACTGTGAGGTGACAATTTAGTTAAATCACATGGACATTATGAAACTTAGAATTTCAAAGACAAATTTTGAATGTATTCAAATATGACAATGTTCTAAAAATGGATAGGTTTGTAAGTAATGAGTTATACAACAACATAACTCCTTTTAATAAGTTGATTGAACTAATCCTAGACTCTTACATCGATACAAAGACAATTTATAAGTAAAGTCTCTAAAACTAGATTGAAACTCAATAATTATATTTCACGGTAAAACTATTTCTTCTGAAAATCACGACACGCCAAATTTAACTATTTAACTTTATGTCACGTCTTCACATAAACTATAATTTATTGCTAACTCACTAAGAGACGTGATCTAAGGGGTAGTTTATTTTTAGTAGAGATCTATATTATTTTTTAACAGGTGTATAACATTATTTCCATTCATTTCTAGCTTAAATTTTTATTATGTGTATCGAGAAAATATTGCTGTCTGCTTTCGACTAGTTAAACCGAAAGGCCAAGCGCATCTCTAATGATTTGAGGGGGGGGAGCTAATGGCCCTGGACCAGGAAAACATTCGTTAAGATTGATTCGTTGCACCAGGCTGTAATACTTGACAGTTGCATCTGAAACGACAAAGAAACTAGATATTTCAATTTAATTTAAAAATAAATCCTTGTTTGCAATGTTCACAAAAAGTTGATTTTCTATATAAAATACCGATAAATATCAATATCGTAGCTTATTGTGTTTATCAATTTGTTCAACATACAGACTCCAGTTCTTGGATGATAGATACAAATATTTCTAAATAATTACAAGGCAATAATCAACTTTCTTATGAACGAACTGCTGTTTGTTAATTAGATATTTTAAACTCTACAGGCATATAAAACTGAAGGAGTATTTATGAAGCTTCCGTCAATTAATAAAAAAAAACAGCATGACAGTCGTCGTTTGTATTGAACATACTGTTCACACTATCACTACACCAACACACAAATTGTCTGACGAGCGTTTCAATAACCAAGTTATCGTCTTCAGAGACTGAATGTGAACATATTATTCTTTGCATTTCCATTCTATCAACTATAACTTTCCCTCCAAGTCCTTTTTTTATAATTTATACGTTTTCCGTATCCCTATTCATCAATGCTGATCCTACTATCTTTATTTTTCGTCCCATTATTTGTTTGTTTCTGCGACCATATATAAGTATCGATCTTATGCTCTATTTTTGCTAATATTTCTTCTCCATTACCAATCTTCTTTCACCATTAATGTTAATCATTATATCTAAAAAATTCGAAGTTTTGTACTCTTTCAAATAAAAAATCTCCTATTTCAGTTCTATCTAAGTGCTTGTCATACCTCATAATTCCTGTTTTTTCATTTATTTCCAATCCCTTCTCTATTTACTCTATTTTGTCATACTTCAACATACTTTTTACGGTGTTTCCACATTCAGGTTCTCATTTTCTCATCAGTATGTTTTGTTACGATCCCTTGATCTTTCAGAGACTTTAATATCTCTTTCCTATTGATTGAGTCAAGCGCTTGTTGGAAATCTTGAAACAGCATTTCAATATTGATCTGGTGCTCATTTGTTTTTTTCTACTATTCGTTTAATTGTATGTAAAACATCTATTGTGGATACACCTCGCGTGAAACCGCGCTGGTATTCTCTACAATCTGTTTGCTTTACTCGCCAGACGTCTCTATGTTATGATTAACATTATTTCAGAAGTTACATTTAAAAGCGTCATTTCTATGTAGTTTTTGCACTGTTTATTTATATAATTTTTTGTATATTTAATTTTTCCTCTCTCAATATAGGTAATCCTTTTAAATTTACTTAAAAGTTCCTGCACTGCTGTTCTTTGACAATTCCATATTTATTCCATTTTGTAATGGTTCTCTCATTCTTTAGTTTTATAATTACTCTCATTACCTTATTCTTGTTAGTTTCTTTATTAGTAGGTACCTCCTCATTTCTTTCCGAGTCGTTCATCCAATCTATACCAGTTATTACTGTATAACAGTTATTAAAAAATGCTCCTCCCTTGAACTAGCTTTCCTCTTTCACCAAAACTTTCAATTCGATTCCTCTTACTCAACCTTCACCCAATATTTTTTAAGTTGTCATCAATTTACCATTGTCTTCTTGTTTTTCGCTCTCTTGATATATGAAATAATTGATTTAATTATCTACAGAGATATTGCTCGGCTAAGAATCAATAAAATTCAATCTACTAATCTATTCATAGCAACAGAATTTTGGCATCTGAAGACCAAAAGTGAGCATTAAATGAAATTGCACAATATAAAATCACCCATACTAAAGTTTGGTTATATCTACTTTATTGTCTAAAAGCCGCCCTAATATACAGTTTATTCACCCTATTTTGGAAGATAAAAAACATTACTTCATTTACGACCTTCTCCTAATCTGTTCCCAAGTTTTTTACAACAAACAAAATTTGAAAATTACGGAATGTTTACATTAGTATAACAACAATAGCTTTGATAATACGGATCTATAAATATTCAAAGTCCATGAACTCATTAAATAATTTCAGTAAGTGCTCTTAAATTTCGTCTTTCACCTTAAATAGCTGGTGACTGGATTCATTATTGATTTTTGTGAGACGTCTACACATAATATATTATTTTAAATTTTCCAGAAGTTAGCCGTGCATACATACCAGTATTTATTATTCAGATAAGTTGTGAATTTATGGAGAAACTACACTTTCTTAACAGAATGATAAATGTCCAATAGTTTCACGCATACGTGTCCTGCAGAACTCCGCAGGAATTAGTCAAAATCTGGTAAACTTTAATGGACTGAAAATTTATAGCTAGGAGCTCCACACCACAACTATTATTCATATTGCTTGGTTTTAAAAAACGAAGATTAATGTTTGAAATTGGTTTGTTCTGGAAAAAATCACCATATGTGTATAACTTTGTTTCTTTTTGACTTATATCTTTCACGGCACTGGTTATTTCAAAATACTCTTGGATTCAAAGATACCCCATTGACATTTCGATGATTGGAAACCATTTGTTTGAGCTGATGTATGAGAGCTTGTATTACCATAAAAGAGCTTTTGCACAGATCCTGGAGGAACTGAATGTAGTACCTTTCATAATTGATCGAATTTGTTCGTTCATACAGTAGAGTGCTTTTCAATTTTATACTCGTACTCAGTACATACAAAACACCTAACAGATACAGAAACTTAAATGGCAATAGAAATCACGTTCCATTTCTTAATGGAAGTATCAATATTTTGTAGAAGAGCCATTTCGCGTTTCATGATCCCATCGAATCAATTTATAATTGAATTGATAACTCAATTATAACAAAAAAACAAATTAACTTGAGGAAAATTGAATTAATGCACAAAGTTCCTTGGACATTGAGAACTTTTCATGTGATTAATTCTCACCGATAGAAGGTAGAAGATCTGGATGACCAATCTATCAGGGATTACTACTATTACATTCGCGTATCTATTGATTCGAATGATATTTGTGTAGAGAAGAAATGAAACACCAGTAGGGAGTAGACTGACTTATGCTTTATCTGTCATGACAATGAGGATGTCGGAGAAAGAGGCCGAAATTATCTGAGGAACCAATATAAAAATATGGGTACTATTATAGGATAATAAACAATGACACATAAACAGGAAAACAAACTAAGAGAGAGATTGAATACTAGAGAAGTAGAATGTGGTAAAGATGATAAAAAATGCAAGTCTATGACGATTTAGACATATATGGACGGATGGATTTTGAGCAAAAATAAGAATAATAATGGAGTGGTCAAAGTCTTTGTGAGTTCTCAATCTCAAATGTGCTCAAATGTGAGTTTTACGGCCCATTACTCAGATAGAAATTCTACACAGCCTTTCTTGAATTTCTCTCAATCAATTGGGCAGTAGCAGAGTAGATATTTATACTGTTGAATGTTATGATGTTGTCAATGAAATTCTCAAGCTCGTGATAAGGTGCCTTTAACAAAATCGAAACCATTTTAGGTATACAGACATGTTTTTAGTGCTACTTGACATTTCTGTTCTCTCAAATCACTTTTCTGAGCTCTGAAAAGTTTTCAAAACCTTATTTGAAACCCTTCTTTCAATTACAAAGTTGCAGAAAAGTTTGGTTGAATTACTTCCGCAATTTACTCTTGTTAATTATTTACCAAATTTCAGTGTTTATTTCCAAAGAAGTAAATAATGGATTTAATTTTTCAATATATCCCAAAGTTTTGTTGGACAGAAAATTCCCATTCATCTTTTTCATTCGAAGTATGAGTTATTGATTTAATTGAACCGTATTAATGATTTGCAAATTGATAAACGGTAGTAGCGTTTATAAACCATAGAAATTGTCAATGGCCTCAACCCAAATTATCCTAATTCGTGATTGAAATTTACTATTCTATTCTAAGTTATATGACAATTAGAGGTCAATTCTTTTCAAAAAGAAAAAGAAGAGTTATTTTTGATGTAATTCATATAACCAAATTTACATAATGAATGAATTACGAAAGTCATCATTCTTTGTATTTATAAACACCCTATATAGTTCTCTTGTCGCTTAAATATTAATCATAATGTCATCAATCGATTACTAAATATTTATTTAAGTACGTACCGTTGTTATTGGATAATTTCTGCACTAAATTAAAAATTTTAATAAGTGCATACAATTTATACCAAAATACATGAAATATTCCAAATCATTTCACCAGCCGGCCGGAATAAATGTAGCTTCGGTAAATATTATTTTGGAATTACATTTTCCAAATTAAATTCAGTTGGGTATATTGTTCAATCGTAGATAAATTAACTTTGTTTATTTGACAAAACATGGCACATAGTGGAGATAATAACGGTTATATTCATGTAGTTTAGAGGTGGTACTGGTCTTAACGAATGCCGTTAACATGTAACTTTTTATTCCAATCAAAAACATTATTTTCCATTGGGAAATTCATATCAATAACATATGAAACTGACATAGCTTCAAGAAAATAGATAGTTTTATCTATTTTGATAAGCTCTTACGAATTTCTAATTTGCCACCTAGAATAGTTGAAAAATGTTAACCAGAAACAATTTTTCGACTATATCTTCAGAATATGAACATCTCAAATATCCCGATAACTCAAATATATCAATAAATAGAATACCTAGTGTCTAGTATAAGTGAAGAGGATTCAGAGTTTTTTGGTTGTCAACTATTTGAATTTTTATGATTTTCAATGGATAGTGTAGCTTATAGTTTTGTGTAGTTACAAATAGATTGAAGTCTGAAACATGTTCGGCATTGGTTAGAGCTTTACTTAATATGATAAATAATAAGCAAGAATGAAGAAGTTATTTTCATTAATTTCAAGGGTATTGAAAAACATTACATAAAACTTTTTTGTCACACGAAAATACCAAATTTTGAATGTACTATGGCCACCAAACAATAATATATCAATTGAAAAAAATTCACACATCAGGTGTTTTTGTGACATCAAGACATTTATTTTTATAAAACATACACTAAGAAAAAAATACTCCTTTATATACAATAGATAGATAGGACTTTTCTAATAAAATGTCCTGATGAAATCTAGATACAGATGAGAGTGCAGAGTATGTATTTCTAAAAACATATTACATCCCAAAGCTTTGTATGAAATTTTAAGCATATTGATTGAGTCTTTGTAATTTTCCGCTTTGTGGTTTTTAGGAAATTTTGGTTACAAAACATTTCCAGACGAGTTTTCCAGATCTTTTAGCTTCCTTTCAATTTTACGTCTTCAATTTTACCTTGCTTAATTTTGGAAATATCCTTTCCATCAGGCCGAGCTTTATATGCAACGGTGGTGAAAGCATGTGGTCAAGGATTATTTTCAGCTTTCTTCTACCCTGAAGTAAGTAACTTGGACCATACTTTCGTGTGTAGTTACTCTTTCTCTCTCTGCTGTCCCATTCGCAAATAAAACAGCTTTATTTTGTGTAAACAAGCTGTAGCCCAACCAGAAGAGCAATGACTTTAAAATATCCACAAATTTTCCAAACATGTTCACTGTATTCAATTTTTTCAAGAAGGAACTTTCCTATTAGAACTATGGGCAACCGCCACTGAAGGACATTTGTTTCCGTTGTAATGCAACACGGCTTTCAAGCTAGTTTTTGAGGAGATGATGAACAATCGCCAGTGACTTGGATCATATTCAAAATTCAATAAATTGATCACTACAGGAATATGATTAGAATAGAAATCATCTTCTTTGGAAAAGTAAGGTTCCATTTCATCACTATGATGTCGGAAATAAAGAATGTTCGTACCAGGAGAAAGTAAATTCCAATTGTTCATTTAATTCACATTGTATCAATAAATGCGGTTGTTTTGAAGTGGACGGTTCATAAAATGGGTCACTCTCTTGAATACCTTTTCGGGTTGACTAAGAACAAATTCCGGACTAGAAACAGAATCCTGACTTGATTTGGAGGCTTCGGCACATGCAATTTGGCCCTATGTAGGATTAGTCTGCTGGCCGATGATAAGTTTGGGTGCTTGACGACAATTTTGGGTACTTGACAATATGTTTGGACTTGCTTGTGTTTGAATCAAACAAAAATACTGGTATGATATTTTGGTTACGCCCAAATCATTAGTAGACCAAAAGTTAGATGTATAGATTCTTGTTTAGCACAACTTAATAGGAGTTGTGGAACCCAGGATTTATCTTGGTGGTCCTCAGGAAAACGAGAATCATCAAAGCAACACTTCTCAATTAATGGTATACATTTTAGAAGCTTAGATGTAAAAGTTAATTCTCTACACACAAAACAAAAATGTCAATGAAACAAAATAATAATTTTAATTGACTTAGGGTACATCAAAACAAATAGAAATTATCACAAAGTTTGTGTTATATCATATTAGTATATTATATTATAGATAAACGAAATTTGTTCAATGAAATAGAAATAACATATTCAGCATACCAAATAAATCAAACAGTTAACAAAATGGATCGAATGAATTTATTCAAGTTATTATTATGAAAGACTAGTACCAGAGACATGGAGACGTACCATTATTAGAATTCCTAAAGAAAAGAATTTCTTCGAAATCAAAAAGTTATAAAACATTTGAAAACATAAAATTGAAACAATATATTATTCAAATTACAGCAGTATTTTTATTTTAAGAATTAAGCAAGAAATATTATTTCGTCGTATATAGATAGTGTTCCAGATGTTCACATAGGGATGGAATTCACAAAACAGAACACCAAAACGGGTGCATGGCATTTCAGGATACCGATAATAAAATATTTTCCAAACCAAGAAACTGTATTTTCCTTGTCGAATGACAATTTATTGGGCAAGGGTATTGTACTGTTACAAACAACTCCGCGATATGAGCCCAAGAACCGGTTCTGTCCGTTTGTAGTAAAATTCTAAAATTCGTGGCGCGGCACGTTCGGCAAAACCGGAAATCGTTTGATGTTTGTTTTTATATAAGTTTTTATCATAGCATTCATATATATGTATATTGTTTTTTTACACTAAGTTCTAGGAAGGTCTATTTATTTATTTTTTTTTGTTTCTTAATTTTCCAAAATTTTAGAGAACTTCCTTTGGATATATGAACGAGTTTGTTTAGCGCAATTTAGTTTAGTTTCGAATAAATAGTCATAGTGAGCGAAACGAAATAGAAAAGTAACCGAAGAATATAAATAAATTATATGAGTTAGTTAAGTGTTAGTGATAAGTGAATCAGTATAATTTAGTTAAATGTCTTGTAAAATGTTTAAATCAATTAAAAACGTAAGAAACAGTGAATAGATAATAAAAACAAAACAGTATAATATATCACAATGTACTTTTGAGCATGGTTAGCTTCATATCTTAATGCTTTTTATATAGGATAGAATAATGATATTTTGGTGTAAGTTCAGCCCCATTCGATGTTCGGTTCTATTGATATCAGTGGTTTGTTTAAACATAACCTGAAGAGACCTTTTTTTCCTTCTTTTTTCCATTACTGTTATAGGTTATCGGATTCTGGGAAACTCGAAGAAACTGTTACTAATTTCATATTGCAAGTGTTGCTATTTCCTTGCCGAATGTTTTTTAAGGGACCAGAAGGTAAAAGAAGATATTCAAAATATTGCTTTATGAGACTCTTACTGTGTAATGTAGTAATCTGTCGGCTAAATTCAGCTCGTAAATTGAAGGGAAACACAACAAAGCAAGTTAATGAATTGAAAGTACAAATTTAACGTGAAAATAAGAAAAAGTGGAATAAAAGCGGATTCTAGTATGTGATCAAAACTATAGGCATCGGTGATGTGGAGTGTTTACAACTGTTGACAGCAAACCAAAGCGCTGATCAGAAAATAAGCGATACTGCCGTAACCCAAATTTAGAAGAAACACGAAAGAAATAAAAAAGTGCACTTGTGGTTTGAAAAGTGTATGCGAGTTGTAGTGATTAGATTAGTCATCCCGGGTACTCGGGAACAAGAAAACAACAGTTGAAATATTGGATAGCGAAGTCAAGTGATGTGATGATATAGAAGTAGAAAAAGTAGAAAACTGGAAGAAAAACTCAAGAAATAGAGAAAAATTAAAAAAAGGGAATAAAACAAAACTTATCATCAAAATACTCAATAATTGAGGAAAAATACATAGAAGAGTTAAGAGCACTCTTAGCGAAGAAAATGGACAGATAAAACAAGATAATGGATAGCAATAAATACAAGAAACTATGAAAAAGAGAAGAAGACAAAAAATAAGTAGACTATTCAATGAAGGTATGTAAAAGACAAATATAATATTAAAAGTAGCAAGAAAATAGTAAAAATGTACAACTAGTAAAAATGAGAAAGCGAGAAATCCATCTGTCAATAACTCTTTTCGAACAACTCCCTAATTTATGAAAATGTTGGAACAATCTATGGACGTTTACCACAGAAACTTGTGAACAATGTTACGCTTATACAAATTTGGTGTATTTACCGCAAACCACAATAATCAATTCAAATTCGTGAATAGAACGTTTCATGGAATGCTAAAATATTCACCATCGCTGGATTACTACTGAAAAAATAAATATTAATGTTCGATTTATATACCCAGTTAGGCAGTAACCTTCAATTAATTTGGAGATTAATTGAAATAAAATCAACTAACGAATATGTGTGACAAAAGCTCAACATATTTTGAGATTCAACTTCGAAACTTGATTATTGTTCAATAGAAACTATAAAATAATATTGAATTTTCATGTATTATTTTTCTCTTTATTTTGTAACTTCTAAGATATTGGATATGATGGGTTTATCTAAATTACTTTGATTTTTCTCGTGATAAACAGAATCACAAAATTATAAGATTGTCGAGTATCTTCATGATAATATTAGAATTAGAAAATTTACGATATAGGAACAATATTTTATCTGGAAGACATGTTTTTTCCTTATCAAATAATCGATGAAATTTTGGCCTAGATTGAAAAATTTGTTTATGAATGCTATAATAATAATAATCTCTCTTCACTTGACATATTTTTAATTGATTTGTGAGGAGAAACATAGTGTTTTAGACGTGGAATACCTGTTTATGAACCTAGTTTTTTTTGTTCTCGTAATATTTAAAAAATGCATGTATTTCCTACTCAATAGTCTCCATACCAAATAGTCACAATTTCTTAGTTTTAAGGGAGAGGTTCGACAAAATAATGACTTTCATGATATTGAAAACTTTCAGGTTTCTGATCTGGCTGATACATTAGTTTTAATATTTATTAAGTACGGTAAATATTAAATTTCAATTTCTATGAATATAGACATTTGGTTCGTGGAATGAGAATACATGAAATAGTTAATGAAGTGAATATTTCAACTGAATAAGTATACAATATTGTATGAAAATGCTACCTGCAAGGAAAGTCTCGCGATTGATTGATACTAATTAATACCTCGCATGTCAAATTCACATTTGGATACTTTCAAACGTTATTTAATTGACCTCTTTTAATATGTCATAGTAGAAACAGTTAGCTTCCAAAAAAGCAAAACCATTTTTTTTCTTTTGGTCAATAAGTTCATTTGGGATTTCAACTATATGATAATTACTGGTTAATAATTCAGTAAAACAGAAAGAGAAAACATACAACATATTTTCATGAATTCAAAAAAATGATTGTGGAAATATATTGTGGGAATATTGAATGCAAAAATCGTTCTCTTTCAAGATATTATACTCTAATAATATCAACTTTAATATAATTTTGCAAGTAAAGTTTTCTATTTTAAAACATCTGTTGAACACATTTTTAAGAATATATTTTGGTATTTCCTATAATAAAGAAAAAAAAAAAAAGATTTTCGAGCTACAGGTCATAAAACCAGGTGAAATTTTGAATATAAAGTCGATAATATGAACCCAAAATATATAAAGTTTAGGTAGTAGGTAGTTAGTTCTCTCCGATCCACAACATTGCAAGGACATACCTGTGAAACTCTAATAGAAATAAAATAATCTCGCATTTGATAAATTATTTAGTTTTTTTTTTTTTTCATAAATACGCCGTTACCTAATATATAATTATATATTTCAGAAAAGTTAAAAGGTTATAGCAGAGATAAACGCATACTACGATTGCGAGAAATTCTTTTGCATGGTACAAGAAATTTGACTCATTGGGCATCCGATTAAACTATTAATAATATTGTTTCAACGGTGATTATATAAAGATCAACTGCTATTTATTTGATAATGTATATACTAACCGAAATCCCATAACATTATATGAGTGAGTTCAATATAACCTGTGCCGTGAAATAGTGAGGAAATAGGAGAACTATATTAAGTGAAAACCAATCTTCAAATGTTAGTTTTATGTTAGATGAAGTATTTTCAATTTCTTTCTAATTTCAAACTTACTTTAGTTATTCCGAACAAAATCGTTTTTCTGTAATAAGATGGAGGTTCTCCTAACTATAAGTATAAATCAGGCGTACCTTAATACTGTTTTGCCAGAAAATTATTCAAGCAAATGTTCACTTGAAATGAATCCTTTAGAATCTTCCCTGTGAGATTACTTGAAAAAATATTGTTTATATAATCAAACTTGCCAGAATTCGCAAAGAATAGAGGTAATGCCTTCTCCTCGATCCTCGCCTGGGATTTTGTAAGTATGGAAAAATGGGAAGGTAGAATAATGTATATATTGGTTTTTCCTAAAACGTGTATCAGGTATATTGGAGAGGATAAGGTTGATTGCATACTATTAGGACAATAAGGAGATTACAAAAGAAAGGAGAATTGGAATTTCCAAATAGAGGTAGTTTAGAATTCCCGGGGTCGAAGGATCATTGATTTATTTAAAAAGTTGTTTAGAGCAACTTGTACAGATATTATGTATTTATAAATGCGAGGGTATATTGCGTGGTCGCCAAACAACGATAAAAATAATTGATCCTATTTTTGCAGTATGTACTGAAAGACTGTTGTGTTCTTATGGTCCGATAAAGTAGCTGTACATTTCATTTTTAGTTTTTTGAATTGAGAGTTGGAAAATTAAACAATTGAATAATTGAATCAACTCCAAAATACGTGAAACTCACGAGATAAAAATTTCTAAATCAGCTACTTCTGTTTAAAATTCTCCACACACAATTTATTTGATTTCACTGAATATATTATGCTTATAATAAGTATTATTGGTACCAATTATTTTCGTCCTAATGGAAATCATCCATCAAATGTTTTAAAACAACAACAATCTGTTTCGATTACCAGGAATTCTTGTAAACTACTTCCAAGCACCATTTATTTCTGTTACTCATGATATATTATTCAATCACAGTCATTTTCTTATACTGTTTTTAATTAAAATGTTGAGCTATAATTATGTAATCTTATCATTAACGTACTAATGATGTATGTAGTTGAAAATATATATTAATAAAGAGAGCAGTTGTTAAACCCAGTTTCGGTACGAATATTTTTAGTCTTTCATAAATAACAGGCAGCAGTAGAAGATGCACCGGAAATGTATCATTCCAGCACAGAGAGGGATCGTTCAAGCAACGTTGCCAATGTTTAGGAAGTACATAGCTGGCGTTCAAAATTAACACTGGGATTTCAATATGAATAATGGAAGTTCACGAATACATACGAATTATCCAAAAAATGTGTTAATATTCATTATAAATTCACACTGTGATATGTCACTGTCATAGAATAACTTAACAGTTGATTTCATTGATTTTTTCACTTCTTTTCAATGACCTATTTGTAACTGTTGTATCTAATCCTAGAATAGATTATTTAAAACTTGAAAGATGGAAGTTAATTCTCTCAAAGATAGTTATTTTGATGGTTCGTGATATCATTGATATTAGAGGTATTAAGATTTCGACTTAATCTTTTCAAGTTCTTGGATTTTTCCTACTACTTAAAGTTAGAATCTAAGCAGCTGCCAAATTGATTCCTCTTTATGAGGAAAATGGAAGTTTAGTAAAGATTGTTTTGTATTGGTATTTTTCGTTTTTTAAATATTATTGGATAGAAATATGAATTGTTTTATAATTTTTCTTTTTGCTATAGGAAAATTTTACCTTCTGACAACGTTGCGTTATTCTATAAAACTATCCTCTCAAAACACGTGTTACATATTTGTACACCATGCTACCCCAATACAGTTAAGCAGGATTTGTTGAATGAAAATACTTGTTCAAGTGATTTATGGGTCATAAAATATCTGATATTTGTTTTTTATCATTTGTAGTGTTAAAAATGATTGATCAACAAAAAGTACTATTAAATTCAACCATTTCGGGTTTATTTCCCTCAAGTTAACGACCCTTCAATTAATGACGTTGGTAGTTATGCGGTTTTTTATTTGTAGTATAAAAATGTTCAGTTATTCGGTATTGGTCCATTATAATGCATCAGTAGTGAAGCTTCTGTTTATAAAAAAATAACCCGAATTATATTTTCGATGGCCTAAAATATGTTTTTAAAAAATATTTATTAAAATCAAAATTACAATAATTTTACAGAGTTGAATGAACTAAATTCATTATAAAGTAATTTACAACATTCGTATTTAATATAAAATAAATGCTGACAAAGTGTTTATGATATTTAAACCTATCGCGTTTTATTTAAAGAATCTTCTGGAATTTTCTCCATGTAACTCCCGCTATAAAGTGAGGCTACAATTTTTTTTTGTCATTCGGAAAAATTATTTCACCAAAATGCACCATAAGCCGTCAATAACTAGAGATAGCTACAGGAGGTAAGTGTATAGACAGGTAACCTTATATATTTTTGATTAAAATGATTTATGTTCAAAGTTATCAACATCTACATAAATGCACTTCTATAACGAAGCTTTCACAACTTAAAACCTTGAAGCTAGTCATTTTTTGGAATGTTTTCTATCGTGAGGCATTGAACATATAAATATTATTTCAGTTAAAGAATAACCACAAATCACAAATGGACAAATCAGGAGAGAAGGGAGGATTTTCACTTACTGTTACGTAGAAATTCAACTGTCTGCTGGGCAGTGTGTGAACATTAACCTGCGAATATTGGTCGTATCAAAAACTGCAGGTAAACATTTTGTAGCGTACTGAAACTCTTCGTTTATACTCAAGCTTAATTGTTCACACAAATCCCATAGTACAAAAAAAATTTGTTGACAGTGCTCTACGTTTTTGCCATTGTAGGTGTTAATGATTTTTCTTGCAACCACATAAAGCTCTTCTTGCGACTACTATGTGTTTCTCATCATCTGGTACTATTTTTGCGATTCTTACAGGCTCCGCCTTCTGGAAATAGTTATTAACAAAAGTTATTATGGCAAAGACCATTTCTTCATTCGTCATACCAATCATGAGACGATAGAATAACGTGAGGTGATCAAATCTGAGTTTACCAAAAGTCATTGGAGGAATTAAGAAACTGCCAAAGAAAAGGAGAATTATTATCCCTGCAGAACAGTCCGGGATATACAATGGATCAATAGGTCAAGCTTTAGCAGAGTAATCAATCAAGTTCACCTGGACATCTTCCTCTGCTTGTGTGTGGGATTCTAATCTATCATCTAGTCTATAGGTTAGATGGAAAGTTTATATCACAAACAAAACGTTAAAGAAGTGAAGTATAAAATAAAAGGAAAAACAATGGAGAAATAAATCTAACGAAATAAAATGAAAGTGTACCCACACATCTAAACACTGGTTTAAGCGATCTGTCGTCTTCCCATATTTAAACAAAGCACGTCTTTTCCAGCACCCGTACGTCTTTCGGATTTATAGTATATCTTAAAATATCAGAGCTCACGTCTTCTGATTTTCGCGCACTTTTTATTTTATTATTATATAACCCCTCTTGAAATGTTATCGTCGCAATGTCGTGGGCTGGCAGGAACATTACACTGGGTACATTGTTGAGAGAATAGATATGAAAGAAAACGAAAAACTATAACTAACAAGAAGAAAAAATTTACACAAACTCTGAACTTATTGGTTTTGTTAGAAAGAATTTACCTGAACACAAAAATGACGATGAACAAAGTCATAGTGGAGCCCTTCCTAACCTGTGGATGCGAGTACAGCCAACTGACGGATAGACAGGAGAAAACAGTAGAGGCTGTGGGAATGAACTACGTAAGATAGCCAGAACGGAGCATAGACGAAATGATGATATATGACGAAAATTGGGGCGAATAAACATGACTTCAGGGATAATACAGACTAAACATCTGATCTGGTATTGACACGTGATGAGGATGAGGATGAGGATGATACATCAACTGCAATATAGAAAAGACAAGGAAGAATTTCCTACCATGTAATTCACTATTTCTCCAGTAAATATATATACGACAGTTTCTGTCATTACAATTGGACAAACTAAGAAATATATCTACTATCTCGAGGTAGACCAAAGTTAAGAATATAAAGAAAATTTTATTATCTGTACTTAGACTTGGGGCATATAATTAATCGGACATAAACGACCTCCAACGTCTACCCTTGATATGGTCTCCATATATAGAAAAGACCTACATATTCATGACGTTTCCGGATGTCAACGTTGATGGCTACACGAACTCAGGTGACACGCCAAATTTTTAGTTTCGAAATTGTTCAGATTCTGGTTTGAATTTTGCTATTAAAGTGTCCACTATTCTACGACATGCACTATTAGCAAATTCGATTATTTCTCATTAATAACTAGAAGCTAATTGATAGTTTATGTTGATTCCATTGGCGTCATTCGATTTGAATTATAGTTATAGCATGACATGAAATCAACCCTCACTGATTTGTTTTTGAAGAGTAACAACATGGTAACAACATTACATGAAATTGAGCTGCAAAAATGTTAATGAGTATAAAAAATAAATAATGAATGATGCATTAATATAAGTGTTAAAGATCAGTCTTGACCTATTACTTTTTTCAACTTCATATTCTTCTGACTGCATTGAAAATTCCTTTACGCATTAATCTCGAAGAACTTCTCGGATATAAGATATTTAATAATCTTTCTCAACGAGTTTTCCTCCATGAATAAGTTGCCTTAGAAATAAAATTTTCCGCATACATTCTAGAATCTACTTTAAATGTCACATTCCTTTTGATACGGTGAGCATGAAGCACTACAGGTCACTTAATGGAATTTTCTGCTCTGATTTACATTTTTTGTTTTATTAAATTGCGTCCCCTACCAATAAAAAGAAATATAGAAAATGTATAGTACGGTGTCTAGATGAATAACCAATTAAAAAGTATATTACTCAAGAAAATTTATAAATAAGATTTATTATTGAATAGAAGATCTTCATTTCAGATCTACTTCAATGGAGAACGTGGTTTTCTCTAGGCATTCATCGACAAGAAACAATAACATGCCTAAGCAACAAAAATTTTTTTTGTGCATGGGTTTTACTCAATACATTCTGATTATATAAGCATATAAACGTGATTAGAATTTAAAAATATTCGCTTTTTTAAAACTTAAGTAGTTTGATAATGATTTTTGCGCTCAATCGCCGGTTTTCGCGACCTATTGGTGTAGATCGTTAGATGTGTAAGACTTTCAAACAAGCTTACTTCCAAAAAATGGACTGCACATGAATCATGTAACTCGTGAAGATACAATCTGGACGGTAAGTAAATTATCTGTTTTTCATTCTACTAATTATAATAACATGAACTAGGTTTGAAAAAAGAGCCATGAAGTTTGCAGAACCGAGAATTTGGAGGAAATCCAGTGACCATAACACTGATTCTTATTTTTGTATTGGAAATCCACTAAGAGGTGAAAAATCGAAGAATATAAGTTATCTTGACCTGGCTTCCATAACTGCTCCAATACCACATACCTGTAACTGATCCGCAATTGTTGGAGGCAACTACTCTCTCAAACCCGCAAGCACGAGGTTCATCTGTATCCGGACATTCGTTTTTGAATCTGAACTAAAAATATCACACCTCATCAGCTGTCAAGATCTCAATGACTTAAAAAGAGACTTAAATCTTCTAAAAAGTAGAGTCGAGTTACTAGCATCGCTGTTAAAACAATGAAATTTGATTGAATCTGGTGTTCGAATTCTCTTGTTTCTTCAGTAAGGAAGATGACCTCTGTTTTTGTCATGCCAAAAGGTCTAATGGAAGAAATCGGTATTCTATGTCGTACATCTGAAAGACGTCTTCTTATTGACAGATCAACTAAAAGTTCTACTACACAATGGGAATAAATTTCCATCGATTCCATTAGCACATTCCGTACATCTCAAAGAAAATTTCGACAGTATTAAAATGCTATCAACCACAATTAAATATATGGAATGAAAGTGGGATTGGTGGTTATTTCAAGATGGTGTGTTTTTAAGCAGATATGCAAGGTACTTATACTAAATACTCCAGTTATCAATGCCTGTGGGATAGTAGAAATAATGCCGCTCACTACCGATAAAAACATTGGCCTGCACGTACAGGGTCCTTCACGACGAATTGAATCGATATGTATATGGGAAAGTACTGCGACTAGTGTTTTGAAAATTCACTTGCGAAATACTTGTTTCAGCTAAAATAATTTCAGTTTTCTGAAACTTCCGGATATACCGGAAGTGGACCCAAACTTCGTTAATTTAAACGGAATGCTTTGATTTTTATTACATTTTTGGAATATACATGAAATTTCAATACAATTTTATATGAGGCATAAAATGCCTAAAATTCACCATTTTTTAATTATTTCTCATTTTCGAAATTTTTGGACATTGCAACCCTCCAATAAGAAAATTATATTCCTAGAGTTCAAGTGGACAAATAACAGCTTCCAAAATCTGTGAAACCCTTGACAAAAATTTATATAGGGTGTTCAGAAAATGGTGCCGAGTTTCGTTATTTACAAACTTCGAAAACTTTTTCTCAAATGGCAACCCCCATTTTCTCTTCACCATTGGATTCTCCGTTTTAAATTAAGGGGAGTTTGTTTGTAAATTCGTATATCTCAAATTAACGGTTTCTGTAGAAGCTTGAAAAAACTGAAATCTTAATGGTTTTTAATTATTGTCGGTTGTCTGTAGCGCCCAAAAAAAAAAACAACAGCTAACATATCAACAAACAAACAATAAATGAAAATACCTATTCTTCTTCATGTCCCGTTTAGGATTTATCATGGGATGTAGAATGTCTCTAAAAATGCATATGTTACATTCTCATCTAGATAAATTTAAAGATAATATGGGAGCTTGTTCAGAAGAACAAGGGGAACGTTACCAAGGCCAGTATATTCATATATAATGGGACACAATATTTGGGGGTTATTATATATTATGATAGAAAAAGTTGCTTTTCAATAAGTTTTAATAAATCATATTTCTGTGCATTCTCTATGTACTTTTATTGATATTATACTCATAAAAACAAATTCGGAAGTATTTTCTGTTCTAATTACTAATTTTAAGTATAAAAGCAATAAAAATAAATAACGTATAATCAACCGTGCGCAAAAATGTTGTGGACCGGTCTTATCAGTATAAATTATTCATAGTGTCATTGAATTTCATGTAGAGAATTATAAATTCAGAACTTTTTTATCGACGATTGAGAGATTTCTCATTTTAATGTATATTAAGTATTTCCCAGAATTATCCATTTATGGTGTTTCCAGGATTTTTACAATTAAATGTATGTTTTTGTATCGTTGCTTTGATGTTTATCCACGCTTTTATATTTCTTGACCTATTTTATAAATACTGAGTTTTCAATCCTATCACAACAGTTTACAAATGAAAACAATGTACTACTCGATACTACAAAAATGTTTCAAAAATAGTGACTCACTATAAAAAATTAGTTTTCTCATCTTTTTTCTCTACATTTTTCTATACATTTTTGAAATTATCATAATTTCATTGAATTTTTTCCAATTAATTTGTAAGAAATGGAGAACCAATCAACTAACTACGACGATAAATCTTAATTAATGTTATGAAAATCATATTAACATGAATACATTTATTCGAATCAAATTGTATCAATAGGAATAAATTGGAATGGGACCGTTTCGAATGAATAGTTTTGATGTTGGCTTCAGGTTCCATACTACTCATTATATCTAGGTAACGAAATAAATTTGTCAGCCAGTATATTCCACGAGTTAGACTGTGTCAAATACATTTCCATTTTGTTTGTTGCTCAATACAATTACAATGCGAACAATTACCGACGGTAATATATTCACTACAGGTTCAAATAAATGACCCCTATTTAAACCGTATATAATAATCAAATAAGTTTATTACAAATTCATACATATTTATTTGTACTGCATGAAATAAATTAATACCGTTCGATTTGCTGATATAATATAAACATATTTATAATTCAAACTTCTATAATCGTTTAGCTTCCGGAACTGCTGTTAAGGATATTGGTAAAAAAATAATAGATGATATATTGAAATATCAGAAAGTCAGAAAAACTGTAAACAAACACGAATGTTTTATTTAATATGTTTTTTCCCGGCACTCAAGGCATATTGAACTCAGTGAAACTCACTTGTCCTGAAAGAGGGCCTGTTAAGAAAGAGTCCTGAAAAGTTCGATGGCTCCATGAAAATGAGACAGCTATTAATCCAAGAACGAGGGTAGCCGAAGTACTAAAAATTTACACGACTGTCCATCGAGAGGGAGTGAACAAAAGCCTTCAGCAAATTTGTAATTGACCAAATCGCATGAAAAAGGCACCCATGAAGCAGTATAATGTTGGGTGCTCCAGATATCGCTGGACCATTTCCGACGAAAGAAAGTAATGGTAAATACATCCTTGTCGTAATTGATTATTTTACAAAGTAGGTTGAAATTTATGTGATCCCTTATCAAGATGCCCCAACTCTCAATCGTCACGAAGGTATTGGTGAAATAATTTGTCAGCCGATATGGTATTTCCTTGGAATTACACAGCGATGAAGGAAAAAATGTATTCCAGGTAATCTGGCTTGGAATGAAGCAGACCAAGACGGAAGCATTACATATATAATCAGATAAATGATCGAAAGAAACAACAGAATCATTTGCAGCCTCCAGCCACCAAGGAAACTGGGATCGGTATCGATCTCTATCTGTAATGGCTTATGAATCTGCTATCAATGAGTCTACCGATGAAACACTTGAGAAAATTCTATTTGGAACTTAAATGAGGTTACTTTGTGACCTGGAATTTGACTGTTGGTTAGAAGAAGATTTAGTGGGAAAAAATTATGCGAACAATCAGTTGGTGACCTCAAATCTTCTAGTTAACAGCTACATGAAAAAACGATACGATACGGAAGCCACAGATAGCGGTTTTTAAGAAGGGGACAACTCGACGAGGAAAATGGGATTTTCTCCAAAATTACAAAAATCCTGAGAAGAAATACTTGATTAAAAAAGGATCAATGATGTAATCTATCGCATAAGCAAATTCCCAATGAAAAAACTGAAAGTTTTAAAGATGCTATTACCTAGAGAAATGAGTGAAGAAGTTTGGGCAATTCATTTATACAAAAGAGTCACGAATTGAAGGATTCGTGATTATCAAGATAGATATCTATATGACGAATCTGAGACAGATACTTCAAACATTCATCTTGGTGAACAATAAGTGACGAAATCGTTTATTTCGAGGCACTAAATGGGGGAATATGCCCAAACTTGAAGATATGAAGGACAGCTGATCTCTTTGGCATTTCATTAATTTTTTTTCCTAGAAGAATTTTCTACACTCCTCTCGGAACAAATTTTTGTAGCAGTGGAAAGTGACAATCGGTGTTCTTAATAGTCGCCAGTAGAACAATAAATATTGGAAGAACCCAGATACCACTTCAAGTAAGCTGATAGTAAACTAAAGCTTTAAAAACGGCGCTATATTCGCCAGGTTTACCTATAGGCTTGAAAATGAAAACAAAACATTACTATGTCGAAACATGATCTGTACCCTTTGGAATAAGTAAAAATCCTATAATTGTAGAATGAGTTAATAAAAACTAAACAATGTTTATTTGTTTACATGATCAACCTCAATGTAATTGTTAGGCACGGGTTATGCTAAAGGTTTAATGAACAGCATTTTGAAAATGCTGTCATGTTGCCACCGTAAAGCAAGATGAAACGGTCAATTCGGAATGGTCAATCAGCATTTGTTTGCCAGTAGTGCTCGAAAAATTTCGGAAAACTAATCGCATGAAACGATCCATTCTCCACTATAACAATGCGAGCTCTCACACATCAGTTCACACAAAGACGTTTTTGATTGATGATTTTTTTCCCGCGAGGTCAACATTCTTCTTTACCTGAAGAAGCGGTTAATGCGTTCAAATAAAACAAATGGAAAAAATGCTTCGAAAATTACTTTGAACGCATGCAAAAGTGTATTGATCTAACGGAAAATACTTTGAAAAACAAAAAAGCCATATCCAATTATAAGCATTTGTTTTTATTGTTCTCAAGACTAAAGTAGCAACCTTTGTAATATGCATTGGAATCATTTTTGCAGCATACGCTACAGAATAAAATGGAAAAGCAATGTTCTTCATACTTTCGGTTACTTCGTTCAAATGAGTCTTTCTTAATTAACGATTATTGGATACAGACTGTGATACGCGTCAAAAATCAACTTTTTGCATTGCTTGGAAAATTTTCAAAATCAGACTGGTATTTTTCAAGTAATTCAATTACGAACAAACATATGAAAAAATGTTTCCTTTTCATTATATAAGTAGACTAATAGCTTAATCCCGGTCAAATCCGATTTATGTTATTATCATTTTTTTCTCAATACTCCCATTAAAATAACTCACATTAACCTATAAATCAATAACAATAAACAATCACACAATATACAATAGAATAGATGGATCCCGCCTCTTGATTCTTTGAATTATCGAAAAGAATTAGGGCCCGGTACGTGGCCTAATACAATTGTATGATGGCATCTGGGCTGTGGCTTGCAGGAGCTTATTTATTGGATAATTTATTTAATAGTTTGTGGGATTTTGATTGAAAATTGGACAATCAATTGAACCAATTTTCAGCGTTGAAATGTCCGATTGATGGCATTCATTGGCATAGATTTCAAGATTCAACTCAACTCAAGTCCAAATTGCATTAATTGCAACGATGAAAGTTACATTTTGATTTGGCAAACTATTTAGGTTTCAGCATGTTTCGAAAATCGAATCATTTGTGCTTAGAAACGACCGCACAAATTATGAATTATTTCCACAAAAACCTTGTAATTGTTGTTATAAAACTGAAAATTATCCCGCAAAACGATGTGAGTTAGTTTTCCGTTAGAATTTTTCGTTTAACCAAACCAAATATCGAAATACCTTCTGTAATTTACAAGATAATATTCATAGTCCAATGAAGAGTGTTATTTTATATTCAGACATCGTTGTATAGATATAGTACGCTCAGCAATACCTTGTCCAACCTTTCCTATAACAATCAACCAGATTGTCCTTAATAATTTAAACATCCTGTCAACTTTGTCACGAATAGTGTGTTATTTGTGTTTGGTTTGTAATGAGTATTTATTTTACATTTTGTTTATTAAGAGTATAGTTCTGATAATCGAATAAGTTTGGTTATATTTTCTTGTCTTCACAACTACCCTGACTAAGAGAGATTCCCTTTTATATTTAAGGGTGGGAGATGCGACTCCACTTATTCTATATCACAAAAATTTTGTACTTAGTATTTAGTAAAGCGAAAATATGCTTCATATAACAATAATTGAAAAAGGAAGCCGAAAAACATAAAATATGAAGTTGCATGAAAATTAATTTCAAATTATTTACAATCTTGTGATATTTTCTATTTAGCATTTCAGATAATGAAATCTGTGTAAAATCATAAACGGGTTATATTGTTTCATTTTGAAGGTGGTGTAACTATAATCAAAGATAAATTTATTCAATGTCGTCGTGGTTTATAAAACAATAGAAAATTGAAAAGTTTCGGTACAGGTTATACAAATTGATTAACATATTCTGCTAAGACTGCTAAGTCCTTTACTAATTCAGTTTCTCAGTGTAGAATTTGATAAGTCATCGTTTACCTCAGCAAGAGCATTCAGCAGAAAATTTATTGCCAAAGGTAGATCAGAATTTGTTGTAACTGTTTACTGCTGAAGAATTGAAGTAAATAATTGGCCTGTACAGAGGTTTAGTATGTTGTACGTTGAACATATTTTAGTTAATATTTTTGACTAGATTCTATCAATAATTACTTTTGAGATACTTGAAACAAATTGAGCTGAATTGGAAACTATTTCAAACTAACTGGAAAAAGGATTTAAACTCGGTAAATTCAAAAATTGTAGGAGACAAAATAGGAGACAATAAACCATCATTTCCAGAAACAATATAACTCAAGGAATCATCTCCAATCTAGTATATCTTGTATATTTAATGAGGGATGTATAGGAATGAATCAGAGATACTATCCCAGGAAATTTTTGGAATGTGTCCAATATAAGTCAGCTTTAAGCTATTTTATACAAAAATGAGTTCTCAATTTTTTTTCCTTTCCATACTTTCACTCCAGTTAAATAAATTGAGATTGCCTTGAAGTAAAATTAATCCTAATATAATATTTATAATGTATCCAGTGAAGCCTGGTAAGAATGATTTTTTTCCAAAAATATCTATTTTCACTGAGAAAATATGGTACTGTTTAGAATTGAATATAATAGGTATAGCGAGTTTCTTATTGAAAACCAGTATTATAAACAAATCTTGATTTGTACCTCAACACATTTTGTATGGCGTGATTGCTTTCATTCATAACGAAACAACGAAGCAAAGTGGAGAGAAGGATGTGAAAAAAAATCCTGATGAAAAATACATTTAACTGAATTCTTTATTCCAAACTACGAAATGACAGTTATCCTTGATTGATATGGAATAAATTATTTCGAAGAACAATTCAGAAGAAACTTATGTCAGTATTAATTACATTAATAACATGAAAATGTCAGAAACCAGAAGCCAGAAACGAAACTTCTTGAAAACCTTCACAGTGTAATATCTACAAACAAGCTTAATTTCTAAGAAATTTTACCGAAATTCAAAGATTCTAGAAGAAAAATATGATAATTTCTTCGATCTCAAAATTTGTTTTTTCTTTCTAATTTTTTTGTTTTAATCATAAATTGATGATTTGATCAGAAATTGATGTCTTTTGCTATATTTGTACTATTTTAAGTGCCATCGATCTAAATAATTTCTTCAACATAAATAGAAGATAACATTAAACTTTTGTAGATGTTGTACTTTCCGCTCTCTATTTAATAAAAATGGTGATATTTTCCTAGCACATTGTGTGCGAAATAGAGCAAGAAAATGCATTTTCCCTGAAAAGGAAAACAATTTTTTCAGGTTCATTTACATAAAATTGAATTATTTCCATTTGCAGTATAATAAGAATTTGAAAACATTTTTAAAGTTGACTTTGAAGTCGATTTACTCGTTATCGTGTAATAAGCAGAAGCGGCGTCTTCCTAATGACGGTAATATAGAAAACTGTCTACAATTTGCGTATCCATTTTTTGATTGAAAATAGCAAGTTTTAGAATAAATTATGATCGTATATTAAAAATGAAAAAAAAAACATCTTCATCAAACTAGATATAATCGCTAAACTAAGAAAGATCTGAATTACAAGAAAATTGATGTCAATATTATAAGAGCGTATAGTTCTTTTGACGACTTTGGAATCGAGAATGATACTAGTGAGAAATTATAACAAAGACATACATGATCGAAGAATGTATTAAATTATTGTATTATTCTCGGTCTTTGACTTTGTCGGAAGTTATGAGTGAATCTGATTATTTCATGATAATCCTGGAAAGTATAATGATACGAATTCATGAGATTATTGTGATTTACTGGATCCTCCATAAATACTATGTCGTGAGTGCTCAAAATTTGAGCAGGCTGTTTGCAGCGTGGTTATAAGTGAATTTTAATAAATTGTAAAAAATATACTTACGTTCCTTCTCCTTCTTCTTATTTTGCTGTTCCTTTGCAGGTTCGCCATTCTTGTCATCCAAAGATTTTTATTGTAGACTTCTACTCCCGGGAATAGTCTACCATCGCATGCCAAACGTATGTTTCTTATTTAAGAGTTGATTCTCTACGTTTTCTCCTTGGAGGCTCCCATTTCAGTTCGTTTTGGTAATCTTTGTTCTAGTATATTTGAATGTACTCTTTTTATTCAGCATTCTACTCCAATTCTTTCATATATATCGGTAGATCTTGTTTCGTCGATTCCCATGACTTGTGAACACCTTACCAAATAATCCAATCAGACCGCTCATATGTTGTTCCTTATTGATTTTCTTTTGTGCATAACTTTCCCGTATATTTTGTATGAATTTTATTTTGTTTTCTTCAATCTTGTTTGTGCAATTTTCTTCTGTATATCTTTTATACATGAGTATGGTATATTGTCAATATTAAACGGTTAAGAGTGAAGCAGTTTTAAATAGTTTCATCATTCGAAATTAAATCTACAGCCTGTTAATATAGACATTTATTTGAATCATATTAATTCGTATTTTTCTTTCACCTGCTTATCCTAACTACATTTGTCCTTTTTCCTGCAAAGAAATAACTTTTTTGGGGCTTTATTTATATGTTCCTTCGGGATTTCTACTTCGCTCGAAGTTATTGTTCCAAGATTCTGCTAGATAAATTTTGATCGATTTTGTAGTAGAATCATCATTCTACTAGTTGGTGTTTTAGTTAATATATTGATATATTTGTGTTTATTATTGTTTTGGATATTTTCTAATTTTGTGTTGTTCGAGTATCTACATAGTTTTGTTCTCATACTCATATGTTTCTCTAGTTTCACTCTTTGCTATATCTGTTGGCTCTTAGTGAATTTTTGAAAAGTCCATTTTTCATTATTCCCGCAATTATTCATTTATACAGAGGACTCGTATTTACTAATTCTCGTTCTAAATCACCTTTTGAAATTTTTTCTGCAATATATTATCAATTTCGTCTCTTTCTTCCTTTTGTTAAATGTATTTAAATAATCATTTCAATGAAAAATGAGAGGTGATACTCTATGATATCGTAAGATTTTCCATTCATACATACACCTGCAATAAATTTTTTATACTCATATCAGATGATTTCATTCAAGACATGTAAAAAACATTTTGGCCTTTTTCCAACTTTTCCCGACGTTAAACGACAAACAAAAGAACAACATTCTTCTCATTTAACGCTATATTCCTGTCTGATGTAACACGCACCACTGCTTGAAAAATGAGTTATTCCAGACGGTATGTATTCGGAACGGAAGTGAGAAAATTGATAGGATCCACTTTGTTTCTAGTGACCCAGATGAGAATTCCTATTAGTTTCTACAAATAATTTTCTTTAATATTGAACGAAATATACCAAAAATTCTCAGTTGATTTGTATTTTGAATATATATCAGTTATGTGATTTAATAAATACAAAAACATATGCAATTTTTTTTCCATGCTTCTCGGTATCCGGTAAGTTATTACACAACTCACAGTTCCCTTGATACAAAGGTGTAAAAAAAAATGAAAAATATCTGGGGTTTGCCCATTAAAAAATATCGTAACGCCATCCGTATTCAAGATGAAGGGCGTTGAAGAAATAAAAATACACAAGTACTGGCAACATTGCATTCAAATTTTATACCAATATGTTTTGGAAGCTGATACATCCAATAAATTTGTTTTTATGTCTGACTCTCATAGAGGGAGCTAGTTATATGGTACGTACCAAGTACTCGTAGTATTGAACATAGCGTTTTCAATATTAGATTTATTGAGCGAAATTTTGTGTCAACTCAAACATCATTTAATTTTACACCAAAAAGGTACTAGATAATAACCGATGCTGATATGAAGTAATGATAAATGTATCAATTAAACAGAAAAGACAAGATGAAAA
Organism: Diorhabda elongata; assembly: GCA_026230145.1. NCBI lineage: Eukaryota > Metazoa > Arthropoda > Insecta > Coleoptera > Chrysomelidae > Diorhabda > Diorhabda elongata. The sequence continues at coordinate 46,861,805 of CM047926.1, forward strand.
TTTCAAAAAAGGCTAATAACATGAAAAATAGAATTAAATTTAAGAAGTGTATTCTTTTTCTAAAGAATCCATCTTCTAAATGGTTGGAAGTCAGCCATGAGATTATTAAAGAAACGTTGAATTTTGAATTCACCTCTGTAGAATAAAATTTTTCTCAAGATACGACCAAAATCGGAGATTCTGCACCTTTACCAATCCATCGATTCAGAAAATGGTTACCCAACCAATTACGACATATTCTATCTTGTCTTGGACTTGTCTGTAATGAAAAGGATGTAGCTGTTGCTTTAAGTATCCTCCAAGTACTTGAAGCAGACGTATAAGTTTGTCTTGCCACATTCTTCATACTAATTGTTGAGTTTTGATCAACTGAATTTGAAATTTCTTTATTGATCTTTCTTGTTGTTCTTGGCCTACCAGAATCTATTATATTATGTTTCCCATTTTCAGTTTCTCGACAACGTCGTTCGATGACTCTAAATGTATTTTTACTTGGTGAGTTTCCTCGAGGAAACTTTTCTGCATAACGCGTAACAGCTGCATTAGAGTTTTCTAAACACTTACCTAAGGTTAATAACATTGTACTCAAAATTTGAGTATATCGTTATTAAAAATGTTTAATTTAACAAATAACAAGGTTTCAGAAATGTTATTTTTATTGACTCAACGCTATAACTATCACTTAATGACAGTTTTCCATGGCAAACTCAAAGAAAATACTATTACCGTGGAGTATTCAAAGCTAAGTAATGATGAGTACTCAGCTATTGAGAGCATTAGTATGAAACAAACGACAGTTTGAGTTCTAGAACATGTGTCCATCTAATCATGATCCTATACTGATTAGACGGGATTTTTGTGGAACGTTACAAGAAACGAAAGCCCACAGTCCCAATTTTGATAAATGTATCTTTCTCATTTACGCGACAAAAATCTTCGATTCACATAATGTTCACTAATTAATAATAATAATCATCAATAACTTCATCAATACTTTATACCAGCATCGGTTACTACTTCATAATTTTCGAATCAAAATATTCCTAAAACGGTTCACATTATCGAGTTTTATCAAGAGGATCTTTTAGGTGTAAAATTCAATAATGTTCAAGTTTACTTGAAATTTTGCTCAATAAAACTAATATTGCGAAAGCTATGTTCAATAGTACTTGGTACGAACCATGTAACTAGTGCCCTCTATGAGAGTCAGACACAAAAACATATTCATTAGATGGAACAGCTTCCAAAACATATTCGTATGAAATTTCAATTCAAAGTTGCCAGTATTTGCGGCAAAATCATAAGAAATTTGTATTATCTCTATTTAATCAATACTCTTCACCTTGGTTACGGATGGCGTTACGAAAATTTTTTACTGAACAGACCCCAAATATTTTTTAGTTCTCTACCCCTCCTAGAGAGGGATTATTTTGAAACACCCTGTATATTGTCCTAATCCCTATATCTACTTTTTCTCTTCGCTTTTACCTTAGTTCTTCCACTCCCATTAAATTCATAACTATTCTCTTTTGATTCATAATTATCACTTACTGAAATAATTTCAACCTGAAGAGTCATGATTCAAATTACAATAACCATCTTCTCAGTGTAGAAGAGTGATAGAAAATCTTTAGAATCCTGTGTGGATTCAAGAATGTCGTTATTTGCCCTTTACATACAACGGAAGACATATTGGACTGTGAGAATTACATTGAGGTTTCACTTTTCAGTACCACTCACAAATTACTGTTAAGGATTATAGCGAATGGATTACAACCTATGCCACAAAAAGAATGAGTTTAGCTTCAGAGCTTGGAAATCTATAACTGCTCAGATTTCCAGTATCAGAAAAGTTTGTTGAATGAAATATGATACAATATAACTTTTTATACATTTTAAGCAAAGTTTGATTACATAAATAATGAAGAGTAACTATATTCTAAAAAGGAAAAAGAATGAGTCTTATTGAAATTACTTCAACAGCCACAGAAACTCAAGTCAAAATACTGAAACCTGATAATCAACACAAGATCGGGACAGGGTGCGGTATTACTATTCTTTTGTTTGGAATACCGTAATGAGAAAAATTGATTGAAATCGAGGAGAATTTTCAGAAATTTCAGTTAACAGCTGAAGAGTACTTAATTGACAGTTGGTAGGTTGAGCGGACTGAGAAATATAAGAAATAAGCATAGAAGGGATGTCTCTATAGATATTTCAATTGCAATATAGATAGAGAAGACATGGTGTCATCACCTCTATAAATGGGGGAGATGATGTCGACACATAAACTTCCAATTAGACTGAAGACTAGTTTAAGACAACTTTAATTGGTGTAGTATAATTCAATGAAATATTAACTTTTCGACGAATCTCGACATACTTGCAATCAGTTTGTTGATATTGATTTGTGATAAATCGCTCCAACTTTCGCAAAAGTTCCTATCAAGACTTCCCACAAAAGTTCAATAAGATTAAGATCCGGGCTCTGAGTAGGTCGAACCATACTATTATCACCATTTATGGCTATTTCTCTTCCAAATATCGTCTGCATAATTTGGAGGTAAGTCTTGGAATCATTGTACTGAGTCAATTAATCGCAAATCCGAAGCAACGCCATTTTTAGATTTTTTGTACTGTTTTATTTCGATAACTACGTCAATTTCAATGAAATCGCCAGTTCCTAGGCTAGAAATCAACCTCAGATCATAATTGAGCCACCGCCATGCTGGATTGTTGGGATTACACAGTCTGGCATTATCTTTGCTTGGGCATTTGAACTCTTCGTTTTGAACCGAATAGCTAAAACTTGTATTCGGTATCTTGATAGGCAAGGCTCCATTGCATCTGATTTTTCCTTGTTCCATGGTATTAGTAAAGGTTTTAGAACAGCGCCACGAATATACCACCTCGAATTTCCCAGTCGCAGTCGCCACTTGACGTGGTAGCTCTTGAGAACTGCCCGTCTCGCTGTGTCGAATTATTGGGCCATAAACATTTTTCTTCGATAACTTTATTTTTTAAGCCATCTTAAAGTCATCATGTAAAACAACAATGGCAGAACACCCCTCACTGCTAATTTCACGTGCTTCTTCTATTTAAGACGTCTTCACTAGAGAAATCACCAGGACATGGCTTTAGAAGCTTAATAATCCTTATTATTGACCGATAGGAAACAAAAACGAGGAAATCAGTTACTGAATACACTGGTTACACAACCACTACACCAACACTCACAATTACACTGTCTGACGCACGTTTTGATAACCACTGACAAAAATAGAAGTCGTTTACAGTGTACAAGGCACTTTTTAGTAAATATGCCCTCAAATTATTGCGGAATGTCGGAAAATATGATATCGATTTGATTTCAATTGGCAAGTGATTGTGCATTTTTCGCAGTGTAAAATATTGAGCCCTTCACTAATTCTGAACGTGAAGTAGGTAGGTAAAGGTCGTGCTTCGCGTTCATAATCAGAGAGATCTGATTATGAATATCACTAATGATTCCAGAAATTCTAGGAAAAAATTAGTTACTGGCAAATTGGAAAAATATTATTACTCTTCCAATATTGTCCAATAAGTAAATAAAAGGATTAGTGATGTATTAACTATATTAACAATAGAATATGCAGATGTATATTTCTTCTATTTATCTTATGGGATTTCGTTACAATTGACAGATGATCATGTTGTTTTAACGTGGTAATTAACTTTTGGTCAGCAATGTAAAGTATAGTGAAGCCAGAAACAAAGACATACTTTGCAAATATTGAAGTTCTACAGCTTCTAGACACACAACCAAGGAATCCAGTGAAGGCTCAAATGAACCGTACGAATTTGTATCATTAGACAGTCAGGATGAAGTAGATTAAGTGCTGTGATTGTATCCACAATATGTGGTCTGGTCACGTTAATCCACAGATGATATTTAGATTGAGAAATCGTAGGAATTTGAGTTGAAAATGTTGAATAATTTCTTAGATCAGGTGCATTTACATAGTCAAATTGAATGAAAAATGTTGAATGTAAATTTATACTCGACAACATACCTAACAACACTGTCATAGGGAAATATGTTGAAGGTTTTTCGTGTACAACCATTAATTTTCTTATATAATGTAACAAAAAACTCTTTAAAGGGGCTTCTCGTTTAGAATAGTTGAAAGGATCGCTATTCATTGTGGGGAGCCAAAAATCCGAATAGGACGACCAACAAGGAAAATCCTTTCATAAATCTCATGTTTTACGCCTCTTTTCTACTCATTTCCAGATAAATTCTATATCCAAATCAACAAATTAATTTATTGTCACAGAAGCGAGCGGATGATTTATATTTGAAAGTTTTTTTATAAATATAACTGGAAAGCGTTCGCTGGGTGTGTTTACATATATTTATGTTGGAAAATTCCATTTGACGACGATATATTGGAAACTTTCAAATTCATTGGAAATACCACGTAATAAATTTGTACTGTCAGAATAAAAATATTTATTCAAAATAAGCTATAGTTTAAAGATATTGTGAGTAAAAATGAGGGGGAAATCTAAATGAATTCTGAAAAATTGAGAGTTCCATGAAATATACATGAAAATTGAATGAATTTTGATTAGTTTTAACTTCTCTATTTGAATTTACTCCACTACTGGCCAGGAGGAAGTCCATTCTCCAAGAGATAATATAACGAAATGGATCTTTATGTTACTTCATTGTAACAATTAACATTAACATTAACTAACATTATCAAGTGTTCCACATTGGATTTATGCAGCAATATTATGTCAGCTCTATTTTATCACAGCAACTGAATTGTTGTCACTACCAATTAATAATTGGAACTTCCTCGCACCAATTATTGATTTCAGGAAAATGTACTCAATAGTAATAATGAACGATATAATGTTTGACAACATTCGAAAGTGATTTGATTATTTCTCCCAAAATTACGATAAATTATCAATACCATAACAGAACGCACAAAAGCGTGATCAAAAAAATTTCTCAGATCGACCCGAAAGTAAGTGAAAATTGACACAATTAAATAGATGAAACAAAAAACAATTTAAATTCATTCAGAGCACCTTGAAAATGAGAACAAAAATCCAATTATATCACATATTTTTCCAATATAATTCAAATTGATTCGATACTGTTAATCCAGATTTGACTCTATTACTAAGTGATTTTATTTGAATTGATGCATAAGGCGTTTAATTTTGATGTGACCCCAAAATCAAATTTAAGTTTCTTTAATTAGGTAACACCCTCGATTACTGTGTTTATTATCTTTACTACAAGTTTTGATTTATCAATTCATAAGGGTGTTTCAAAAAAAGGGATCCCGTCTCTAGGATAGACAACATCAAAATTTTTTACTGAGCAAACCCCTAATATTTTTGAGCTTTCTATCTATCCTAGAGACAAGATTACCTTTTTTTTTGAAATACACTATATAATCGAATTCGATTTTGTTTTGCTGATCGCAAAATTTGCATGGTTAACGTTCTATAATTTTATCTCAGAAACATATTTAATTTGTACGTATTGTACATGTAGAGAAAGAATTTATAATCTCGTTTTGATACCGTATTACTACGACTCGTAAGATTTGTCGTTACAAAAACAAAACTAGGGAAAAATCAGGATCCTTTGAGAATAAAATTGCATGGTAAGGAAATATCTGGATGAATTGAGATGTTTGTTTGTAACTGCGGAGGTAGCCTGGGAATTGCTTTGATTGCCCCAGAGATTTTTTCTTATGAATATAAATATTGGGGTGACTTTAATCATGACCGGAGGAACTTTCGTACCCTTTTTTCACCGATTCTCTCCTATTTTAAACTTTTGTAACTAGTTTGAAACATTTTTTGCTTCCAATTTTTTCTTGCAAAATTTATTTTAGTGATTGAATGGATAAATGGAAAATATATTACTTAAATCAACGAATGAAATGCCAATCATAATTAATGTTAAAAATAAATGATGTGAGCTAAAACATTTTGCAACTTTTGATCTATAATGCAAATATTGTGATATTTGTACTATATTCAAAGCTTAAGAATCATTATACGGATCTTTATACTGAATAATAACTTTGTTTCTTGTCGTTTTCAATTTTTTATCCACAAATTATATTGTTTTTCAGTTCCAATTATTAAGAATATCATATACTGACGAATAATAATGAAATGTAATATAGGAAATGATGAATTCATTGAATTTCAATTTCAATTTCTACAATTGATTTTCCTGATATCTTCATAATATGAAAGAATAATAATATTGGCAACATGAAATATCAATTAAGATAATTTTTACCGTGTTTTCTCTGTTTTTCTAAAAATGGCAATCAACCAAATCTGTAAGTTTGTAGTTTAGTGGTCTTTAGATTAGTTATTCTTTCAATTTGACGATGTTGTGGCTGCACTAACACTCATACTAACTCGAATGGTTTAGTTCTTTTGAATCTTCTTAATTCAAGCTGGAATATTCTTGAAACCTTTCTGTATTCCAACTACTTTCATCTGAGATAGATTTGACTCGAAAATTTCCCTGCAAATTTTTATTCCGAACATATAATGTTCCTGGATATTCGGTTATAGAACATTTAAATAGATATAGCATTACTTTTTTAGTAATATCTCACTCTTGCTAGGCATGAATCCTGTTTTTATTTAAACAAATTGCTCTAAATGGAAAGATGTGATTGTCCTTCTATCAACCAATATCATATATTTCTTTTAAATCACAGTTTTAACTGTTAAGAATACTTTTCACCATATTCCTCCCGTTTAAAATAATTTTTATTGGAGAGAATACTATTATTGAGAGTAATTGGAAGGTTATTTATCCCTTCAATAGCTAATTTGATTGATTTTGTTCCAAGGAATTGAAATCGTTAATATTTGGATCAGAGGTTTAGTGCTAACCCAAGAAAATTATGTTGTCAGATCCCTCCTCAAACGTCTTTGAGATAACAGGAGTAAAGAACATTGTTAGATTGAAAGAGACCTAATTGAACCGTCAACTCACCCTTAATTAAGTCTAAAGCACTTTAGTATTAGAGTTAGTATATTAAAATATCATATACAATTATCTCGGATTTATTGGTTTCTCATTGACTATACATCTTTGCTTTCTCAAGTTTTGGTAGAATCACAAATAAATGGAAGACCAGATTAGTCGTGGTCTTGTTCTTGATCTTATTGGATCTACTCTTTGTCGTAGTTTTGATCTTTCACTCTTGTAAATATCACTTTTTATGATAAATTTCTATTGGAGACGTAAAATTTGGAAATGGTTATTCAAGTCATTCTAAGGACTACGAAATATGTTATATACGAAATACGAAAATTCAGTTTTTGAACAATAAATACATCCGCAACAAATTTCAACATTCTAACATTTAACGTAATTTTTTCATGTTTCAATTTTGAGCACTGGTTATTTGAATAACAATAGTAGTGAGAGCTGAATTACTATACAGATGGTATCCCCCTGAAGTACTAGTACTTGGCCCATTAAAATCAATTTCATCTTCAACTTTAGTGACGAAACTTTGCGCTTTTTTGCAAGAGATTGCTGCATATTTATCCTTCAGCAATATTCGTAGACTTCCAACTTCTGTGTGGCTTTAAAGCAAGAATGTCTCTTGCAGGAAAACTTATCGAAATTCTTCTGAAACTACGCCCGGTATAATATTAATTTATGGTATTGCATAGTTCTCAAAATTCTGCAATTTTTTAAGGAATTCTAGAAATAGTTTTTTTTTTCTACTCGATAGCAGACAAGTAAATTATTTGTTTCAGGGCGTAGCGTTATATATTTCTATTTTCACGCTTTTGGTTAAAAAAAAATGCCGTACCTTGTCATTTTAGAAAATTGTTTTATCAAAATAATGGGCTATGAACGCTTCTTTTCTCATGTCAATTCGTTTTTCCGATAAACCGTCACACTTTTATTTCTTGATATTCGTTCAAGAAAATCCGTTTTGTGGATAATTAAAAGGAGTGTGGTATTATTATTAGTGATGGATAGTAATGGTGAAGAAAGTTTAAACTGCACAGCAGAAGATGTTGTTGAATCGACAACTGCAGCGACAATGAATCTTCTCTTAAGAAATCCAGGGAACAGTATTTAAAGCAATATAATTCTTCTATGTAGTAACGTACTGAAAAATGCATAAACAGCTTCACAGAAAGAGTGTTACTAGCTTAGTTTGGAACTAAATCCAAAATGTGAAAGTATACAACACTTTCATCGACTTATTCAAAACTGAAAGGCATCCTAATAGTAAATAACGATGTAGACATAAGTAAATACTTAAAACTCATTACATATTCCAAAAATAACTCAGTTGGCTATTGACCACAGAAATCTAAAACATTGCCTGGGAAGATATTAAGTTTCTGTTGCAAGCTCCAGACAATCTTTATCTCCTGCATAGAGTATGCCAGAAACAAATTTTAATGTAAGCTTAGATATAATTTGTAACTTCTTTAAAATTCTGAATCGCAGTAGCTCTGCGGAGGGAGAAATTATATAAAATGGAGTGTAACCATATTAATAATACCGGAAATGTTTTAATTATCACTGTACCAGAACTCATGTTCAACGTCGATTTACTGTTATTGGTGAAATATTTGAAAATAGATTGAGCTTTGTCAACATTTATAATAAATATGAAAACCAACGACCCACAAATGTCAAAACACATCATTTATTTTTGCAGTGTATAAATAGACAATGCAAAACCCAAGTTGTGGGTATCAATACCTTTTCAAAAACTCCTTCGTATATCGCAACATATATGGATTTACCTAATTCAAAAAACTACACTGGGCATTAATTTCGACGCTCTCCGGCGTCTTAATTAGTGGATTTCGGTGGTGATATAATTCAACTAAAGAAGCACGGTGGGTGGAAATCCTACACAGTTGTGGAGGGCTACGTAGACGATAGACGATACTAATTCATTTACCGACGATTTTATTTCTTTGAACTCCCTAAATGTTGACAGTTCAAGTACCAATAGTAATGTTACTTCTTCTTCACTTCAAATTAATAATGCTCAGAGTTGTACTTTACAATTACAAAATAAAAATTGACGAAAGTTTTGGGAATTTTTTTAGTCTAAGGACGTAGCAAATATTTTTTTATGAAACTCGTGAGGAAAGTAACTTTTTTCACTCGTAGGAATTGCCGCCTTCGGCTCGTGCGGTGAAACCGTGCTACTCGTGAAACAAAGTATTACTTTACTCAAATGTAACGTGAATAACTATTTTCTAACTTAAATGCAGATGATATACAGAAGATAAAATCAAAAGCAATGCTTTTAGTTCTATCAATGTACAGAAGAAAATTTTTGGATACCCATTAGATTAATATTAGAAATTTCAGTACTAATAACCCAAGGACATTGTTAAGTGTGAAAAAATTTTACAACAGATTTCGAAAGCTTGTTGCTTTGAAATAGTCTGTTACCTATAAGCAACAAATTTGAGAAAATTGTTATAAATTTTATATCAATGTTATTATTAGGTTAGGCTTATTAGGATAGAATATTTTTTGTTAATTGTAGAATTGTATATTTGTGTCGATAATTTCATTAATATTCTTATTAGTATCACAACTAAATCTTGACAATTTCAAATATTAAATATTTCAAAAATCAAAATCGAATGAAAAAATGTGGTAACGTGATAGAGTGGAAACAGCCCATGGGCTCTGTTTTAATTATAAAGTTGTACTAATTGGTTTTATTCAATCAGATGACATCAAATTGATTGATTTAATTGGACTTCAACTGGAACAAAATTTTTTTATATACAATTATAAGCTAGGGTAGACCATAGCTAAACTAATAATGTTGATATTTTAAACAATATACCTATTCAACATTGAACAATCAACAGTTTTGATAATCCTATTAGCTTTTTACGAACGTTTAAAGGAAATGTTTCTTCTATATTTCGACTGAAAAATTTTGACAATAGAATCAAGAGCAACATTTTATCAAACGATAATTACAAAAAAAATAAGACTGCAAGTTTAAAACGCTCGGTCTAGATCTTGCGCAAGTATTGTAATGCTAAATCTTGATCTTGCATAAGTCTTGGAGGTCTCGGTCTTTGCTTTGCAGACCTAAAGCCGGTGAAACCAGGATCTCAAGATCTTGTTGATTGACCTTTTTCTAGCTTAGTTTGTCATGATTGATTATGGAAAAGTTTTTTCTTCTATATTCACTTGGACTCTTTATATATCAAAATGTTTGTTATTACAATATAAATTCGCTAAATTCCATATTCATACAAAAACTTCTCGAAATGACCCAATTTGTTTACAGTAAATTCAGTAAGATGTTTGCTTAAATATAAATATTCGATCCAGATAATGAATTATTTATGGGCTAGTTCTATTTTGGTGGAGATTTGTTGACAGCATTGAACCGTATAATCAATCCAACTATCCAAATACCTGAATCGTTCCACTTTATTCCAGATTTATCATATAATTTTAATTTGGACTCATATTTCAAGATAGATTCTCAAATTTGAATTGATGATGGAAATCTTTTCTATATAGACTAATACAATATTTCCAAAGGAACTGCTCTTTTCGATTTTGTCTCTTGTTTAGTTTGATTTAATGCATTTGTCTCAAATATTCTGTTGTTACTATGAATACTATTCCTGGAAATGTCTTCATTTGCTGTTTCAGTTCTCGATGTATTTCTATTCTTAACTAAAAGTCTAATGATATATTGATAAGGATACGGTCAACGAGAGTTTATTAAATATAGAGTGAGTTGAAGTAGACAGTTCTGCGAGAAGAATTAATTATTACAACTTTAAAATTTATTATCCACTGATGAAAAGAAAATAGCGGGGGCAGACTTTTACCTTTCTACTGATTCCAGTTGTGTGAATAATGTAAAATGAAGTAGAAAAAACATGGGCGATATTCAAGTGGAGTGAATAAACAGGGAAAGTGGAAATTGTTTTCCTCTTCCACAAAATATACATCAGTGTATATGATAGTTTAACGCTTTTATATGATTTCGAAAATTAGTGTGAAACAGGTTATAAATTAGACTCTGCTGTTGCGAAATATAACAAAAAATCTCAAATATTATCAGTCATGAGAATTTTTAAGCAAGCACAAGAAATTCTCTTAGTATCAAGAGGAAAAGAGAAGCATTAAGAACAAAAAAGTTCATCCGCTGAAATAGTTTCAAGTTTCTACTTTGCAGCTTCGTACAACAAGACGTACTTACTCAGTTCTCATATCTTCCTACTCCAACATTTGTAATGATCGCATTAGTTTCTCTTTTGTTCTAAAATTTCTTTCATGTTTTTAGTGGAAACAATCGAAATATCCTTCATTAGAAACTTGTATAAAGAGAGAATATATTGATTGAAATGTACAATGAGCTTTGAGTAGAGCAGTCGAAGTGGCAATAGATACATGATGTTAGAACTTAGCTTGAACTCCAATCTTTCTCCAGAAATTTTTCTGTACCTTGTAATTTTTGAGGGTTAATCTAGTTAGCTGTAATCTTCAGTATCCCTTAGGCACATCAAAATTTGATTTCTTATTAAATACAGTGGAAAAACAATTGTAACAGAATATAGTAGAAAATTTTTTTTAATTACCGACAGAACGCCTGCTCATTTTAAATTGACTGTGTGTAACTTTTTGTTTCAAAAGGATTGACATTAGAACATCTATCATCAAATTTGACCATTTGTGAATCTTTTTAGTGGGGAACGTTGAAGCGTATGATTGAATCTACTTCTGTAACACAAAGAGAAGAAAAATTATAAATTTGCAAAGGTAGGTCAATATACATATATATCGAAAAATATCTTATCCAAGAATAATTGAATTATATTAATATTTCACTCTGCATTTCAGTTCTTCGTGGATAAATTTTGACATTTACCAATACGAAATCAATAATCGTCAATACGAATAATATTTTTGAAAAACATACTCTAACTTTAAATACTCACAAATATGAATTAAAGCTAGATAATATTCCACGTCAGAAAATTTTTGTCATCCTATTTTGTTGTTAAAAGAACTTGTTTCCATTCAATGAGTTTACAATTGAGTTATTTCAAATATTAGAGACACTCCGTAGTGAAAATGGAGATACTGACTTCATTTGAAAAAGTTCCACCTGGGAACAATGCAAAATGTACGGAGTCTCTTACTTACTAAATAATTTAAACGTTATCTGCTCTTGGATATTCCAATAAGCTTGTACCTGGTTTTTGCAATTATATTGTAATTTTGAATAACAGATTGGAGAATCACCTATAGAAAATGTATTATGAATGAACGGTTAAATTTTATGGAGAACTGGATGAAGTATCGACACAATATAGTCATGTGGAAAATAGATGAGAGAAAATCCACCTTAATAGGACTGAAAACACTTCAAGAGAAAGCTCTATTCCTAATTTTCAATTCGGATCGTATAAACTACTGAAACTTCACATAGTAAAGAATGTATATTTCACAACGAGAACTATGGGAATTATATAACTCAATTCCTATCAAATATATATAAGAATGGGGAGAAATTCATCATCCTTATCCATCTATAAAAACATTTCTCCTTTCATAGTAAAATCTAGATCTCTTAGAGTGGTATCACGTATCATATTCGATCATATTTATAAAATTAAAACAAAGTTTCTTAGGATGGAAGCACACTGACTTCGTGAGACCATTGTCAGGCTATTGAAACTTTCCTACTTCACCAAAATTCAAATGCTGGTCTGCGGTAGCAATGAGAACAAATCCTACAGCGGCTATGAAATTACTTCTCAACCTCACACCACTTCATTTAGTGTACCAGAATATCAATGATATACAAATTGAGTAGTAGTGGGGATTTTGAGCAACGACTTGCCCTCGTTAGTGAAAAAACAAGAATACTAGAACATGTCACATGATAGAGTGAAACAACAAGAAATAAAAAGAAAACACCATCACAAAACAATAAAGAATCATTACAGCTAGCAATCCAAAAGGAGGAACTGGCATAGGAGTATAAGGGACTGGAGCAGAACACTTTGCAATTTAAAAGCTCCAAACACAAATGGAAATCTATTTGAGAGGAAGGTCCAGTTCATCACTAATAACGAATAACCATTGTCGGATAGCTAAGCAGCTATTAAAACTCAGTGCTCTTCTCTGATCAGTTCAATGGCACAATGGAATGGAATGATCAAGTACACTTAACGAATAACATAGTTTCTCCATTGTGGTTATTTAAAAAGGAACTATGAAGTAGTAAAAAAAGACCCAAAACCCTTCTGGAGATCGAAAAATTGAGCATTGGTCTAATATTCTTAGAAAGCGATAAGGAAAAAAAGATTGGACAATTCAGACAACACAGATCTTTGAGAGCTCTTCTAACAGAAAATTGTCGTCAGGAAATATTCCTCCAAATACTTGTTGAATCCAATGCAGTGCAAAATCTCAGATTTCAATAACTGCTCATATACTGGATAGAAAAAGAAGTCTCACAAGTTACCGATATCCTAAAATGTATTAGAGAATCAAGAATAAAATCATTTCTAGAGTTAGTTCATTTCAGATCTTATTGAATCGTAACGCCATCAAGCATATTTATATAGGTATTTCTAAGCTTTCCTTCGATAATTTTCTTTTGCTTCGACATACATAATGAACATTATTTGGAAGGTATGGAATATCTTATGTGAAATTAGGAATAATCATTGTCTAATATAGATAATAGGATCAAAATCGAAAAAACAAAGTTGTTCAGAAGAAAATAGTAAAATTTGTGACTATGAGGATTAGTAAATCTTGTCTTTTCTCTATTGGGAGAAATATGCTTCGCTCATTCTATATATTAAACAGTGGAATTTCATCCCCAACATTGTATCATGTCACATCTTAAAGCTAACGAACAAATTTCCATTGTTCTTTATTTAAATCAGATTCTTCGCTGTACTATGTATTGTTGATATCCGTTATTGATATGAAACATTTACTAATTCGAAATAGGCTTCAATACTTTTCTTCCGCCTTCAACTTTACAAATTGGAAATTTTAACCTGTCGAAACCTCGGATTCTTTGTCATATTTTATAACTCGCACAATTGTGTAGACGTGTTCAGCGTTCTGAATACAATTACAAATAAAACAGCAAAATTATGAATCGATGTTAGGGAAAGAAGTCAAATGACCTCTATTGTTGATAAGAGGAATAGGGGGTAGCAGTAACAATACAATGCGTATTTTGCCGCAGTATAGGGAGAAAAACAAATTTTTGTTATCCCTAATACGACTCATGTCTGACTTGGGGTAAAACAACTCGACACTCTTTTACAATTCGGTAGAGATAAATTGTAAGCAAAAACGAGAATCATGATCCATAAATTCACATGATATAATTAGTACGGTTATATGGTAAAGTAACAAATAAATGCCATACTATTTGTAATGAAAAATGTCGATTTTCAAAAAAATTACATTTCAAACATATATAATTATACTATATTTCTTAGTAATTATTCTTATGATTTTTCCGCGTGGGCTACAAATGCATATCTTATGCAACCATAATACTTGGATAAAATAAGTAATTTATGGTCCAAATATGTTAAAGCAGTTGACTTACAACTTCGAGTTGTTTCTTTTGACTGACAGAACGTCCCTTTTACCATTAACGAGCACACAATTGATCTAATATTGTAGAAAAACTTTTGAGATGAATAGTAATATTTGGGAAGTAGTGGGGAAAGCGATAAGAAGACTCCGAAGACAAATGCTAGAATCTAGAGTAGAGTGCAGACAGAAAAAGTGACGAAAGATTCAATCGCAAGCAGTGAGAATAAATTTGTGGTTCCGACAGTTTTTGGTATGTGAAGAAATCGAGGAAATTCCTCAATTTGTATGCCTTCTTCTTTTACGTATCCTCATATAGGATCTTTGTAGTCATATACATATTGGCTTAGCGTTAGCGTTGTGTGAAAAATAGAATTTCTTCGACGGGTGTACAAAATTTGACAATATATCAAATATGTTCTTCCTTATATTATACTATCTTAGTGAGATAAAGAACTAATTTTGTTTGTTATATGGCCGTACAAGAAGTTACAGGACGTAATTATTCAGTTGTACTTTATATTATTGGGCACTCAAATTATCTCATCGGTAACAGTAGGTATTTTCCCAGCGACACCGTCTCCATAAATAAAATCAAAAAAAGCTAACTCAGAAAGAGTTAGAAGTAATAGCTAAAGAAATCTATGATGAACTAGATCAAAATGAAATGGTTGCAGGGAGTGACAATGACCAAGAAGAAGAAGCGGTTTCTTAAAGTGACCATGATTCTGGAAGACGACGGTGATCCAGATATTGACTATTATTATAAAAACGTCACGGAACCCATCAAAGAACCCATAATGAAAGTTTAATATAAAGAAACTATTTGGAAAAAGCATCACGTCAGAAAAAAATTGCTAAAACACCAGAAAAAAAATATAGTCAAATTTTTCCTATGATATTAATGGACAGAGAAGTTGTAAGAGATAAAATCAATGCTTTTTTTTAAATTTCTTACAACTGAAGTAATAGACGATATAATAATTACACATTCACAAATTTATATATTTCAACGGTAAGACAAAATCACCAGGGAGAAAGAGACGCAAAGCTAACTACAAAAGATGAGGTGTTGGCTCTTTTTGGACTTCTATTCCTATCTGGCGTGAGGATTCGGAGTTGTTCGAGCTCGTGTGAGTATGAAAAAGTTTTTATTTTTATTGCAGTTAATAAAATTCGATAATAAAGCTGATAAACCACACGTCAAGCAGCAGATTAGAAGCATATTTGACAGATTTTTCGACAATTACTCTATTGATGAGATGCTATTGACGTATCAGAGTCGCAGTACTTTTATTATATACATTCCAAACAAGCTGGCTTAATATGGCATCAAAGTTTTGGCACTTTATACTTGGAAATATACTGCAAAAAACAACCAGACGGTCCAGATTTAAAATTCAATACACCAACTTACATTGTTTACAGATTATTTAAGCCTTTCAAAGAACACAGAAATTACACAACAGAAGTTACCTTTGCAAAGCAAATACTAAAAGTTAAAATCAATAAGGTGGGAAGTTTGACAAAAAAAATGAAAAAAAAAAACTTATATTCACATATCGAGATGATATAATTCGTGTTTGCTATTGCGCCAATAAAATAAAGATTTCCCATTTGTATCCACCATGCATTTGGATGAAACGGTTTATTAGGATACCCAGAAACCTGACATTAGACTATTTTGTGACTCTATGAAAGGGGGGATAGATTCTGTAGATCAAAAATGTTCAAATAATTCTGTACTGAGAATAACTTGGAGATGGCCACAGGTAATTTTGTTTTACCTTCTTAAAATCAGCGGAGTCAATACCAATGTAATATCCAATGAAATCTTGAACATAAGTATTTTTTGTCTAGGTATGAACCTCCGATGAAGTAGATAAGGAAAAAGCTGCAGTTCAACTACGAGGAAGCTGTGTCTTTTTGTTAAATTTTGAAATTTAACTTCAGTTGTTTTCAAAAATGTTAATTTTCTAGAATAAATAGTTTCCCAATTATAATCAGGGTTGTTTTACTAAAAATAATTTGTGGCTTACAAGAAACCCAAGCGAGTACTTATGTACAGACATAGCGTCTTCCGAAGGGTTGAACTGTGAATATTTAATAGGAAAACATTACGATATATATGTATAAGTATTGAAAGAAGGAGTGTGTTATCGAATTACCTTGATTACGATCGCCAACATTTATATTTTCACTCAACGATAAGTTTTACATATACGTGGATTCTTCCTTCTCTTGTTTCCCATTCTCTTATGTCGTGATCTGCTGAACAATATCTAAATGAACTAAACTGCTAAACTTCAATATTATCCCAAAATACAGAAATATATAATTAAGCTAAAGATCAGAAAGCAAGTATACAAAAGTATTTTGTTTCCTATAATTCTTCGAAAAAGGCGAGAAATGTAACAAGAAAAATAATCTATAGACTCGCTCTTAAAAAATTCCCATGAGCAGATCCTGAATATTCGACAAGAAGAATGATTGAAATATAAGATTGAATCGTTGTAATAGCACAGAAATTTCCCATTTGACATATCACTCAAGCTGAAATGATATTTTATTTTGATATTCTCAGATTTCACAGATTTTCGATATGAAAAATTGTTAAATCGGATTATCTCAAAAAGCAGAGAGAAAAAGTTCATATGCAAATAATATCTTCGTTTGGCAAATCGAATATAGGAATTTTTCATCAAGCATTATTGACATAAGAACTCTTTTTAATTAAAATATTGTCACAACGATTCAGTTTTTAATTGAAAATGTTAATGCTGACATCGAATGAAAAATTCGTCAAAAACACGTCTTATATAACTTTCCGTTATTCGAATCGATGAGAAGTCCTTCACTACAGCAACCTCGTTAAAATATAAACTTGTACAAAGGCCGTCTCCAATTATACAGAATCCTCATTTCATTCATATGAGTGTGTGACTTTGTGTATAAATAAATTTCTGGTTGGAATATTCAAATAATATTGAAATGAAGGGTTGCTACATATTCTTAATAATTATGCCACTTCCAACAAATTGAATTGAAGATATGAAAACTTTTTTATCGCGATTAAAACTTTCATAAAGAACAACATACGATGACAGTCAAAAATCCCATGAGCTTTGTAACAGTTTATTGAGAAGTATAAGTTTCAATGGGATGTTTGCAGGAAATCACTTTAAAAATAAAGGAAAATCATTGCGCATGTATTTTTCTCATCATCAGAATATTGGACATTCGCAGACATTGGACAACTCATAAAATAAACAATTGTTCGTATAGTATGATCTTTATATGATCATATAATGAATTTTATCTATGTTTATTATAGCTGGAAACTTCTCAATAATAATACGAGATCTGAAATAATGTTGTTGAATGTAGTAGTTTCTGTTGGTGTTTATATTGTATGCAGTTTGTATTGTATTGCTCTTCGTATTCATCTAAGTAGTTCTCAATCTAAAAACGGTGGGGTGACACACTATTCACTAACACTCATTGTCTAATTTAGGTAAATACATCGTTTCATTTAATTTTCCCTATCCCGATGTGTTCACTATTACATCAAATTGTTCACTAGCTCCGTCCAGCTACTTCTACTTCAGCTTCTGGAATCATCGATTTCGTGGAAATCTCTAATTTGCCGTAAACAAACAAGAATGCCTTCTTGGAAATCATCTCCATATAAACAGTAACAAAAGCAGTGTAAATAGATCTCACAAATTTATAATGTGAATACAAATAGTAGGCGCTTCCCCCAAATTTTAACTTTGGCAACATAGTGTAATAGAACGGGCTTTACAGTGGACGAGTTCGTGAAAGTTTTTTAGTACATAAGTTCGTTTAATTTTATTAGTGGCCTTTTCAATATCCTGAAATCTAAAGTCTCTAGTGTAGTTGATATGACTTCTGTTTTTTTTTTAGAAACTCAATACAATATGGCATCATTTTCATTCTCATATAAAGATATATGATTTTTATTTATTCAATTGAATCGAGTGGCATCATCACGAGAGTACAATTGGAAAAATTGTATGCAACTTTAGGCATTGCTCAAAATATAATAAACAATCGTTTTCCAAAGCGAACACGAGTTTGACAACTTCTCGCCGCATTGAAAATTAGCTTCAACATATATTTGGATATTTTGATTTATTCAAAAATTTGTTTGATTAGATTGAGTGAAAAGAAACTTTATGGTTGGAGATATCTGAGATTTCTCAAGAAATTTAGTGGATAGATATAATGTATATCAAAATCAATACCAGCAAGAAATATTTTTATTGTGGTCCACAATCAGGTTCAATTATCTACTCATTTTTTGAATGAACTTCTTATACAAGAAAATTTTGGATAAAAATATACAACGTAATTTTCTTTTAGCATTATAAACCTTTTAAAGTGATGTTAAATGAGGTCTATACCGTCGAAAGCACCTCTCCATTGTTGGCAAATCTTTGACCACCAAGCCATTTTTTCAGGAGGCCAGATTTGGGAAGAAGGTACATGAGGAAGCAATCCAAACTTTTATTGTGTGTGTCAAACTACACTTTCTTTTTAGCTTTTTGCTTGATTTCTTCGTTCAAACTTTGCAATAAGTTCGCATAATACTCGCCATTGATAGTTTTTCCTTTTTCAACATAGTCAAATTATTCCACTTGCATCCCAAATAACCCAGAGCATGACCATGCAGATGGAATGGAGTTTGCCTTGTTTGGAGCCAGTTCTCCCGTTACAGTCCATTGTTTTTATTATTTTTGATGTGATGGACCTAGGTTCAATCCATTGTTATAAAACGGTAGAAAAATTCGGCTTCCTTCCTGTGAAACATCGCCAAACATTCAAAGGAAACATCTTCACGACGCTGTTTATGTTTCATTGTGAGCACCCATCTTGCGCACAGGTCATCCAGTATCGCTTTGCCGATTTTCTTCAACATTTATGGAGTCGTCACCTCATTTGGTCGACCATTGTAAAGGTGGTCTCATAGGTCGTACGACTTAAACTCTGATGCCAATATTTTACTATTGATAACGAAGGAGTAATCTTAGCCGGAGTAGAATCAGGTTCAGCTTTTATATTGGTTTGTCCAAGGCCTTTCAAATATAAGTAATGTATCACATAACGATGACTAATTTTTTCCATGTTCACAAATTCATTGAAAACGTGGCGTCTTCAAACATATGCTGGATAGATTATGTACTTTCTAATGCAGTGAGATTGTTCATGCAACTACCGCCATATTTTGGTCAGGCCAGGTACTTCTAAGACCATCCTCGTATACTAGATTCGTTAAACTTCTCTCCAATATTGGAATGCTAAATTCATTCACTCTATTTTGATTATCTTCTCAATCAAATTTTTAAATCAACAAAGCTTCAAAATATTAAGAAACTGTTTAGAGAAATGTATTAGATTTTCTAGTAACAAGATGATTTTAATTTAAGTTATTAGGTATTCGATAGATGTTTTAGTTTCATACAATAGTTGGTGAAATCTTTTAATCTAACTTGAATCATGATTTCACATCATTTGTCAAAATTTCATGAATTTGATGTTTTTTAAAAACTGTAATAGTAAATGAAAAATAAACAATTCAATGGAACTTCATTCAATTATCTCCTCAAATTTCAGCTTTTACATCAAATTATAGTCACATTATTCTATTCTCACTAAAGTTGGGTTGAAATAAAATGCATTGTATTGACTAATTTTTGCTGGTGCGGTTGAATTCAAGATCTGTGAAAATGCCAGTAACCATAAAACCCACTGTATTCATTCAAGAGGTTATCACCCACTTTAAGATTCCATTAAAAACGAAGGAACAAAAGAAAATACAGACGTATAAAATATCAGCTTGAATTGCGCGTTTCTATAGCCTCAACAGAAATTCTTCTCCTTGGTTATAATAAATATGATCAATTTTATAGTTATCGTCAAACATAAAATGTTCCTCTCAAAAAAACTGTCAAAAAATAGAAATGTTATTCTGATTTGTCGATAACACTGATAGAAACTTATAGTTACCAAAGTATTCCAAGTCATTATGTCATTAAGGTATCCTGGTAAAGGAAGGACGGAAGAGAAAAAATAATATTCCAAACTTCACTTTCTAACTAACATATCTTTTTCTTGGAATTTACGTATCAATAGGTGAGAAATCAATTATGGATTATTGGAGAGTCATAAATGTCGTTAGTCTGAAGGTATTCAGTTGATTTTTCACGAGACTGGTCACGTTCAACTATCGACTGTTCGAAAGATAAATACATTATAGAAAATGAATGGTTTGGTTTCATCTCACATGATGAGAATCAATTTTGCAATGGACTACAAAGAATGTCTCATTAGTCATGTCGGTTTTCAGATGTGAACATTTCTACGCCTCAACTTGAGCATGTCGTAACTAGTTAATACCAATCTCTAGTTCTGTGATGAGTACAATTGCTCATCATTTTTTTTCAACCATTTTCTCTATGACAACGATCCTTTCCATAAAGAATAGTATAGAGAGCGATAAATATGAAATTCGTGTATTGTTGAGACTTGATTGGTGAAAACAGCTCAGAGCAGCCGTGGCTGCAAGAGAAATATGTGAAATTCAAGAGAAACACACTGTTAATTAGCAAACGTCACAGATTTGGTTCAATCATTTTAATATACCTGCGAGGTTATAAGGGAAACAGTAGGAAACCAGCCTATTATCAGCACTCGCCGATTATCGGATTCCCTTGGACCTTCTAAACATACCACACAGCTCCTTGCTCTTCTCTGTCCTAAAGATTAGAGCAGGATGTCCCGATTCCAGATGGTCGAGCAAATTCTAGCGTGGAAAAGTACTTGAATCCAAAGGATATATTGAAAATAAACAATTTTACCACGATCTCGAGAAGCTTACTAAACGTGGGATTAAGTCCGTGTAATATGGAACAGGCAATAGTTTGAAGGAAGCTGACAGGAAATTATAACGGATGAAATTGAGCATTCCATATTGACATTAATTTGTTACCTAAAAATTTTTACTTCACAGTTTTATTAATTATAAAAGAGTGTTTTTTAGTTTACCTCTAAAGAATCATTGATAATATTTTCTGGTCCGATCAACTGGGTCCATGTCTCATATAAATTCTTGTGTTGCTTAGCATTCGGCAAAATTTTTTTTCCAACGCACATGATTTATGTCAAGTGCAGACCTAGTGACACCGCAAAGGATTTGCGGCACATAACGATGTATTTATGTGGACGTACTAACTGCCTTCACGTAACTTCGTGAATTACTATTTGTGTGATGATATTTCCAAGTTTGGTACTTCTTGCTTTTCGTTGTACTTCTTCTTGTGTTTTCCGTACTACATGAAGACTGAATTAGAATTAGAGAAAAAATGCGCAGTTCTCATTATTATGAATCACCTCATCATCGAAAAGACGGCTATATAAAGGATACGTTGTTGAATGAAGAATATGTATGTAAATAGAAATTAACATGATGGAAGCCTTTAACTAGATATATTATACCTGGATGGCACATCTCTCCTGTAGACTTTGAGTACATTTGATTGGACCAAAAATTACGAAACAAGACAATAATGTCTTCAATAAGAAATGCTGTTATCACATAAACACAAGAATTTATGTCAGAAGTGGATCCACCTTAAAAGCATTTCGATTAGTATTTTTATTTATAATTTTTTACCAGAATTTCAGGTCGTCTCGTCTGATTTATCTTCTAAATAAATACATTGGGCAACAAGCAAAGTGAATATTTTTCATGCAGTGGTTACATGCATGAACAGAAAGTCACCAGCCATAGTTTTTGCATATTTTTTCTCGTTTTATGTGTTGTTGTCTCATTGATGAATAAATCTATGGATGTGTATTAAACATAATAGCGTTTTACTATGGTAGCAATGGTTTCACTGACTTGACTCAAATACCGTGAAGCAATTATTACATTGGAGATATGTAGTGTGGAGCTGAAAGTATTAAAGTGTTAGAATCGGTATAAAAAGAGAAGATCTGCAGCGTACACATACGGGGGACGACGAAAAAGGGTCACGACTTATGCTGAAGATCTGTCTTAACTTCAAGAAGAAACAGAACGTACACAGGATAAATAGCTTTTAAAGGCAAGCTACAGGAAGGCTGGATCTGAGTTAAACTGTCACAAGACGCTGTATGCATGTAATTTGAGAGCGTCATACATCCAAAGTAGACGGCGAAAAAGCGTGCTTGTAGAAATCGTTGAGTGATTGAACAGTCAATCGAACTTTATGGAGGTATTGCCTCTTTTCTGCCGAAACAAGATTTCGTTTCAATTCATCAGGTTGACGAATATTGGTGTAGGAAAAAAATTACAACGTTGTAATAAATATTTAATGAACTGTTTGGAAGCGTCTCAATTTTGTTTCTGGGAAGACACCGTAAATGCATTGTAAAAGAACGTATGCATTATCAAGGAATTACAAAAATGGAATGGTCACCGTATCCAACAGACATGAATTGCATCGAGCACGTTTGGGCGGATGTGCTCAGACAGTTGAACCGACTTCTACACCTTTCACAAGCTGTACAACAACTGCCTAATAAGTGAAAAGTAATTTGGGAAGCAATACCTCAATAATTTATCAGTAATTTGATCATAACCTTTCCAAATAAAGCAATCACATTAAGATGGGCCAGGAGGTCCTGCAAAGTATTTATATTTAATTGTTTATATATTGTAAAGTAGATAAAAAATTTATTCTCACTGTCATGAAATATTCCATTTTTCATTATTTTCATTATAAATAAATTTCTTATGGTTTTTGTCCGTATCAAATAATGTTTATAAATAAAGTTTGCGTCGGACATATCTGTTAATAATTTGAAATAGTTCTGATTTACTAACTGATTGATTCATCATGGCACACCCGAAATAAATGAAACTGTAGTCATGAAACAGTAGGTTCCTTTTATAACGTAACTTTCAACTGAGAAAGCATTTTTTAGTTTTACTCTTACTGGAGTTGAATAGGGAATGAAAATTCTGTATCCTTCTCAATTTTGATCTTATTGACCAATTTTGCGTGAAAAAAAAATTAAAAAATGATGAACGCAACCATTAGAAGTTTCAATAAAGGATAATAAAGTTTTGTATAAAATTTTTTCCAATTTCAACCTGAAAATCGCTCAATTTATTAATTGAGTTTACAATTGTTATTTTCTTGTTCTACTTTATAAACACGGTTTTATTTCTAACAGGGTAAGAATGGCTTCGACGGTTTATTAAAATATATTTTCATCCTTTTTCTTTTCAGTACGTTCTCGCTTTGATAAATCCAGCCAAAGAGTAAAATTGAAAGAGAAGAACAAAAATTGCATAGTGAGAGACGATTTACAAAAAATCAACAGTCAAAAGTAGAAATTGGGTTAGTTCATATGTACGTTATATTGGTAGCCATTGCACAAGAAAAAACCGCAAAAAATAGCTAAATAATTACCTTTACCTTAATTTTTACCTATCAAGTACCTCCAAACCAGTAGCAGACAGCAAAGACTCTAGATGAACGACAGTGTAATTAACTGTTCAATCTTGCATTTTATAGACCAGGGGTGTCCAACTTGCAAGGCACCAAGGGCCAAAACTAAAACATTTGATGTGGTTGCGGGCCATATAATAATTTTGTTGAAGTAATAACAAAATAATGTGAGGTATAAAAATAATTGAAACAAAAATAGTAATAAAAAGTTATATCTAATGTGAAGACTGTGGTCGATCGGCTTCATCCACCAATGAGGAAATGTCCACCTCCAGCTCAGTTGTAGACAGTCTCATGAGATGACGTAAGGAAGAATTGGTGAGGTTGCTTCTGTTGTGGTTTTTAATGTACTTCATGGAGGAAAAGCACTTCATGTATATGTGCTTCCGAACATTGATGTAATCCTCAGTCCAAAATCTCGCAGATTTGAAAATTTCTCTTAAGACAGTAATTTGAAAAATTCAGGTCCCTTTTCTTGTATGGTGATTAGGAACATGTCAGCTTGAAGGTCACATAACTCAATTTGTAAGTCGGGTGGTTGATCTCCAATGATTGCTCCAAAAGGATTATTATAAAGTAGTAAACTGCTTTTGAGACTTTCGATTCCTTCAAATCTTGAAGGGAATTCATTGAATTTGTGAACTGCAGCATGGAAACTCAATATTTTCCTCACTATTGAATTCTTCTGCTAGTTGCAGACAGCTAGGGAAGTATGTCAGGTTGTTCTTTTCCAAAGCATGTGTAAACACGCTCAGCTTATTCCGAAATCCGTTTATTTTTCCGATTAAATCCGAAACCGTCTGGTTTCTTCCTTGAAGACTCAAGTATAAACTGTCAAGATGATTAGTCAGATCTGTTAAAAAAGCTAACTGTCTTAAGAATTCTTGATCCTTAAGCTTTCTTTCCAGTTCAGTTGTGTCCGATGAAACGTATTCATTGAGGAATGTAGGAATTTCCTTCCTCATGGCAAAAAACCGTCTCCATACTCATCCTCTGCTTCCACTAAAAGCTGCCTAAGTTTCCTGTGTAGAAGGGATCGATTTCCACCTCTAATCTTATTTATAATCTTACTCACGGTTTGAAAAACTTGATTTTGCTTGAGTGATTTTCCACATAAAGCTCCCTGATGTATGATACAATGGATTGCAGGACAAGTAACACCATTCTCTCGAAGCAGACCCACTAATCCAGTTTTTTTACCTGTCATTGATGGGGCCCCGTCTGTTGCTATGGCTGAACATTTATCGAAACCTCCAATTCTATCAACTGCTTTCCTCACAGACTCATAGATGTCTTTTCCTTTAGTCGTTCCATAAAGAGGGGAGATATCAAATAACTCCTCTTTACTGGTAAAATCGTCAAAAGTAGTACGCACAAATATTAGGAGCTGACTAACATCTGATTGATCAGTACTTCCATCCAGACAAAGTGAGAAATATGAACTAGGCTAAGCATAGACTTTTCTACTTGCTCACCCATAGCAACTATCCTACTTTGTATGGTTTTATGTGAAAGTGGCACTGATTGAAATTTCTCCGCCATTTTAGAATCTTCAAAAGCTTTGACCATTTCAACGGCACACTTTTTAATTAAATTGCCATCAGTAAAAGTTTTTTTTGCCTTTGCTAGCTCAAGCGACACGGCATTTTCATGTTGTAAGGTATGTAAAGATGAAGAAAATATAATCCTCTCCGTAAAACATTTCGCGGGCCACAACGAATGGCATTCGGCCCGCGGGCTGCCAGTTGGACAATGCTGTTATAGACAATTGTTTCACAACACTGAGTGAGAAATTTCGATCCGTTGAGATTCGTAGATAGAAATTTCCAGTTAACAAATAATGAATATTAAAATAAACGAGCACAAAACTGAGACAATGATAATAAGCCGTTGAACACATTTATGATTAAACTAGAAGAATCATAAATAGAGCACGTAAAACATTTCAAATTCCTTGGAATTAAATTAACACAACATGAATGATTGCAACCAGAGATACACAAAGAATTCATTTACTGAAAGAATACTAGACGCAATTAAGACACAGCTTCTCACTATAAGGGAAAACCATAGCAGATAGAAACATATATAAAATAGCCATACCTAAATTTACATTTGAATCAGAAACACGGACACCGACACGTAAAAAAAGTACTGAAATGAGATTTCTGATAATAATACAGAATAAAACAAAATACGACAAAATAAGGATTATCAATAGCAGAAAAATTTGGAAAATAAACCAATCCAAATAAAAATCGGGGAATGATAACTAAGATGGTTTGGATACATTATGACAATAGAGAATAATGATGAATACGGAAGATATTTGAAGCAAGAACTCACCAAGACAAGAAAGAAGCTCAGAGGAGGAGCTGGACAGAACTGAATATGGAAAAAGAGAAACAATGAATAAGATTGTTGGAAATGTAACATAAGACGCAGAATAGGAAATAATGGAATTATATGTAGACAAATGACTCCGCGCTATAACTCAACTCCAACGAGTTTTGAACGTGAAAAGACAGAAAGGCGTCAGGATGAGTAAATTAATTGAAGGTTCATGCCTGTACAGTAGACTCCGATTCTCTGCTTACTTCTCTGGAATAAAAATAAAATCGAATTTTTAAATGATTGTGATATCTTCGTCAATAAAGAAATTAGAGAAGGAGTAGATACCACAAGTGAATCACTCCTCAATTAGATTCGATACAATTGTCACCTTAGCGGACGACATTGCAATTATGGCGAGAGGGAGAACGCACAAAGAAGCGGCAAGACAACTTCGTCAATGAATAGGATTAATAAATTGATCAAGCGTTGGAGAATTGAAGTAAATGAAATTAAATTAGTATTTGTTAATTGTAATAACAAAAATTATGAACACGCTCAAGCCAAAATAAATAATAAACCCAAAATTCAGGAAGATATATCAGCTGCTTGGAAGATATTCTGCATTTTCACCTTTCATCAA
Organism: Diorhabda elongata; assembly: GCA_026230145.1. Taxonomy (NCBI): domain Eukaryota; kingdom Metazoa; phylum Arthropoda; class Insecta; order Coleoptera; family Chrysomelidae; genus Diorhabda; species Diorhabda elongata. Next base: position 46,888,950 of record CM047926.1, read on the forward strand.
AATACTGACTCCAGTATAGATATAATGAGACCCAAAGGATCTATTGGGTCCCCCTTTATTGCTGCGGAGAAACCAGTGTTTACAGCTAATCCATTAATCTCACTCGATATAGATAAATGGTATTGGATTTGTTACAATTGGAGTAATCTACACATAAAACGGAGGTACCAAAACGAAAAATAAAGATAAGGGGCTTAATTAAAGCCCCTTGGTACTGCAGAAAAAGCGATTTTCACCTGAACACTGGTGAACCAGACAACTGTAGCAAATTTGAAATGAAGTAAACTTCACCAACACATGGATGAACTTCACTTTTACCTAACGTGCCCAACTGAGTAGAATAGTTAATTACTTATTGTTCACATTGAAAGATCAAAAGATCAGATTGTTATATCATCAGATGAGTTGTAAAAGATTTTCGTCAAATGGAGACTTTATTGTTTTAAATTGGTGAACAGTCTTAAGACTACCAGAATATCATGAAATGTTATGAAATATGATTCCAAAAGTACGCATTCTGAAATAAGTTTTTAACACTCAAAATTTCTCGTGGAATCTGTTCTTCCGAATAAAATTCTCGATCAAACTCCAAACAGAGAATGTTTCATATTTAGTAGCACCATTTGTGTGGTACATTATTTAATTTTCTCTACTCTTTGCATTAATAAACCTGCATATACAAATATGCAAACTACGATTCCGAAATAGATATAGCTGTGTAAGGAAAATGAACAGGAAGTGTTTCTCACCAGATATGTAAAATAGGTAATCATACGTGTCGAAATGTGTTTGCTGATAATAATGAGAGAAATTTGCATAAAACTGTGGAGAAGTGTTGTATTCAAACAACTTGAATGCGTTGAAAATTCATTTCAAAGTGATGGCCATTACAGAAATGCTCTTTTTTATTAAGAATACTATTAAGACAAAGATATAGTGAAGAATAAATCTCCTACATTTATTAATGTTTTTTTTCTCAGTTCGTAGCATTCTTTACGTTTACAATTCATTGTTTAAAAAAATTGTTATGAGATGAATTTTCACAATAGCCAACCGTTGGAGCATTTAATTATTGTTGTACATGCTATATCATGAGATCCTTCAAATAATGACTGCAGACTTTTAATATAAATGAATACATAGTTGAATACAAACTTGAACCTTCGACAAAACATGCTTCAATGACTATTAGAGCCGTGAAAGTACTTCCTTCCTCTTAGAGTTCGTATTCGTTAGGGAAATTAGTCAATCATTTTGTTTATTCGAACTCTATCCTGAACAGCGCTAAACAGTAGATTGATTGAATTGTTTTCCCAATTTTTCAACTACGATATCTATCTGCTGTCCGTTACCATAACTTCATATACATTTCGAAGGAAAATCTTCTGTTAAATCACGTATCGACTATCATTACGCATTATGTGCTCAAAATTTTCCAAGCCTCTTGTCCTGATTTTCACTAAACTTTCTACTGATCTCTCTCTGTTAGTAACTCTATTTGTCCAAGATCTCGACTTGATTCTTCAGTTTGACTAAATTTTGAGAGAATTCACATGAAAAGAATCCAAAATATACAACAGAGGCAAAATTTTCTATTATTTTCTCTATAATAAATGCTATTCGGGATTTTTTGCTACGTGTTATAATTTTAACAGAATTGTTCCAACCTTTATATTAGTGATCAATTTTCAACATCAGTATTTCCAAAATAGTTGCATCTACCAATTAAAAATTACAGATTTCACTTATTAACACGAATGTCTTCAGGAATTAATTTTTCCAAAAACAAACCATAATTTTATTTTGAAATAGTATTTTATTGACGAGTGTATAATCATAAGGTAAAAGTGAAAACCGAGGGAATAATAATTCGTAATATGCGAGTGGAATACTATACTTTATCCACGACTACTAAATATTTGTATTAAAGTTTTTTTTCTTAGGAAATTTAATCACATTATTATCATTAGAAACACTATTATTTTATTCTAACAAACATTGGGTATTTATGGTATGGATATTCATGGTTATTAATAATCAATAAATTTAAAGAGGCAACTACAGCAGCTTCTCAAATTTCTGATAGTGTTGAATATACGGCACTTTCATTTCACATATCTATTTTAGTTGGTTTTTTGACATAATTCAACATAAAATATTGAAGCAATTAAAAATCTAAAGACACACAGATGATACAGGTTTGAGACAAGTTTATATTGTTTCAAAAGCTACTTCGATTTATGAATTGTTTTTAAAACCATGGTACCAAGAATCTAATATATAACAAAAATATCAAAAATTGCCGATAGTTCATTATTAATGCTCCGAGAAATGAAAGTGCAGGTCCCAGGTACGAATCTGGTTTGAGAAAATTTATTTTAGAATTTTTTGTCCTGTATACGTAACTGAATTGAGAATATTCAGTAGTATTTAACATGATTAAACTATGAAGACCTATTTTTTGTAGCTAAACCAAAAAATCATCTGACAGCAGTGATTAAAGGATTGATCAATCACTGGCGTAATTAATAGGTATTATTAAAGTCGAGCAAGCAGATGTATAATGCGTATATTATACAACATTCGTTTTTTCAAACTGTTTTTATGTATTTTAAAGAACTACCTTTCTCGAAAACAAACATTTGTCTTTGGGAACAAACCATTATTTTTTGCATTAAGAAACTGTCTTTTCCGAAAATACACCATGCTGCGTCAAAATTAAACCGAATTTTTTTTAAGAAATATCTATCAATACTTATCATTACTATTATCAATGTAAAAGTAATAGTTTTCTAATTTTTATGAAGGTTCCCATATTGTCCATTGTCTAGTATATATATATCTACGACGGAACCAAAGTTCATCTGTTTCTGTTTATCTGTTCATCTTCATGTATTAAAATCATAGTTTTATGTGCATACTATATTATCCGAGTGTTTGCTTCTTTTGAGTAGAATAATTGAAATATAAAGATTTTTTGGATCTTCTTTGAACCTATATTCTGAATGATTAGTTGCTGCTCAAATTAGAACTTTTTCTCAAATCTTTAGAATAAAATATGAGGGGAATTAATGATAGATCTACATAATAAAGAGTTCGGCATAAGTCAGGCAACGCTCTCGTGGGTCAGTGCTTTCTGAAGGTCACGTTACGGGACAAAGTTATAAGATTTATGTGACCAAATGGATAACGATCCAATATTCTCGAATATCCGTCATTGCGGGAGTAACTTAATGTTTATTTTAAGAATGAATAGACAGACGAGGTTTCGTGGACCGCATGATCATGTAACCTGACACAGTGATTTCTTTCTGTAGTGCCTTCTCAATGACTGTGCTTATACAAGATGACCACGCACCCCTCCCGACCTTCGAGCTGCAATTGAAGAAGAAGATGTAACTCTTCGCTAGACAGCTTGACATGCTTCGTCGGACCTGCCTTTCCGTTGCCGCAAATTCATCGAACAAGATGGGATCAATTTGAGTAAACTACAGTAGCCCTCTTTAGAATCCACTTAGTTATCTCTTTAAAAAAATTCGTTTTGACGCTGCGTTTTTTCTCTTAATGCAAATTTGTTGCATGACTTATGCCGACCTCTGTACTCTGGATATATATTCAGAATGAGTTTCTCCTCTAGATACTCTCTTTTAAAATTGTTAAGAATATTATCTAGTTGTATGGAATGTGACGTCTTAATTACTTCATTCTTCATGCTGCCAGGTTTTTCAATTTTTAGCAGTTATCCAATATCTAAAATTATATCTTTCTAGGAAAATCTCTTCCCAAATTACCATTTAACTGAAACATAAACGGATAGGGGTACAAAAAAGTTTCTAGAAAAGAAAAATATCTGTTCAAAATCGGTCAATCTAACATGGAACTAAATTCCAAAAGGTAATGCATCTCATGATTTATATCCCTAATCCCCACATTAGTTATTTCCTTTTTTGTTATGTAATGTAAACAGAGGTGTAGTTCTTTTATATTTTTATATTTTTATATTATAAATGAATACACTGTCTACTTTCACATTCCGATTCTAAAACGGGCTAGCGACGTCTTTACGTATACCGCTGTTTGTTGATGTAAAGTAGTCTCGATTGTGTTGGAGATGAGTGATTAATCTCAGTGGAAGACATTGTGATATAACTGCAGCATGTTCTCCGATTACGAAAAGCAACTACCACCATAAATCTTCATTAGCGCCGCTGATGACGTTGCCGGAAGTTTTGGATTGTTATTCACTTAAGGAACCCCAAAATGGGACGGATTATCCAATTTTTATAGATTTAGAGGTTGAAAATTTCGTAATGTACATATATAATATGCGTTTGATACAAAATTGAATCTCGTAATATGTCATTCACAATTTGATTGAAAATTGAAATAAGATGATAAACTTCAAGGTTAATAAACATGATGGGACGTCAATAGAATTCGTGGAAGTAGAAAATTTCATGTATTTAGATATTCAGACACACTGGGAGAGAGAAATAGCCAAACGAATTTTTGGAGGGAAGCAGACAGAGAGAAGATGAAATTCACACATTTGAATCACCAATCAGCGTGTTAATAAAGACAAGGTTACAATGGCTAGATCACTTGGACGAAGACAGACTCTTGGAACGAGTTACATGGAAGGTATCAGAAGATAAGAAGAAAAGAGTTGGGTCGAGAAAACGGTGGAAGGAAGTAGTGAAAGAAGACCTTAGAGAGAAAAATATCCAAAACCGGAGAGAAAAAGCATGGAACCGAAAGAAGTGGAGAGACATTACAAGTCTATCTGAACATAAATCAAAATAAAAAATTGTGTGTGTCAGCTCCGACTCACACGACTGGAGTTTACTCCTTAAGTTCGATAGTCTAACCAGACGCAAAAAGAGTTTATTTAACTTAAAAAAGATTGATACTGCATAAAAGGGTGAATTAATGAAAATAATATACATATATAAATATATATTAATTCAATTTATTCATTTCATATACATTTATCATAACTAATCGACGAAATATTTTACATTAAACTAGTCAATAATCTCGATAATTCATATTGGGTTGATTATCTAATTTCATGTGTTGTTTTCAAAAATATATTTATATGAACTACATCGATAATTATTAAAATATTTGATAAATACAAATTGCACATGCTCATACATATAATAGATGAATTATAACGTACCTTGCAACCACGTGTTTGTTAAATGTTCCGGAAGTATCACCTACACCTCTTTCTGCCATAGTTATTTGAAAATACTTTCAGTTCACTTTAGAGGAACACAATGATAAAAATTTAAACTTCACAATAACAATATTAATTATTGATATTTATAGTAAAAACAGCAATATAAGTATGTCGACACTGACAATTTAGAAACTTGCGCATCGTAGGGTTCGCACCAAAAACGTAACGAGATCATTCATCGATAGATTTTACTCCTCACATTTTTCTCATACCGGGCCCTTTATATATCCAAATCGATTCTTAAGGACTAAACTCCAAAAACATGGTTCCATATTCTTTTTCATGAATATTGTGTGAATCTCTATCGTAATTGTGGATATTTTGTATGAAATAAATGGTAGTCACTAAAAAGTCGAAGAGAGACTGATCCATTTGGTAAAATCTTCATCTTTGGTAACAAGATGATGGAAGATGGAACCTCATACTACAGAACGAAGAAGCAACTTTCTTATTTGTTTTAACCATCATGGAGTGACAAATTAAGGAAGGCAAAGGTAGAGTGCACTAAGGTGTCAAACACGTTGCTACCGAAGCATATTTTGTTAAGGGTCGCTGGACAATATCCACTCCGTCTCTATTTGGATATTGCACGCTAGCTTTGTTTGAGGCAGGAAAAGATAGATAGTTACTCTCCACTATTCAGTCGAGCTAAATTCAATCAACCATCAGTTGACAAAATAATTTAGTATGTGTTCATTGTTGATTTGTGTTGAAGTTGTAATTGATTAAATAATTAACGATTCATTTAATTTTGGTAAATTAATTTACAGTAATTGAACAGATTTATTTGTTATGCAGCTGACCGTACAGAATTAACGCACAAATACAAAGGAAGCACATATGGAAATTTCATAAATACCTCAAAATTCCTCTCATGTTTTCATTCATTCAAAATCTCATCTTCGACCAAATCAGTCATCGAAATTACCTCCTCTCTATCTATTAGGTATTCTTTCGTGAGAGAGATAATTGAGAAAGTTCTCAATTACTGAATATTTGAAAAGGAATCTATTCCATATATCCAAAATTTACTTTGAATGTCTCTATGTTTCTCCATATTTTAATGGCGAAGAAAATTGAACAGAGTACATCAAGCGAAGGTAGAATTTTTAGCAAAATTTGGGAAATTTGGATAAATACTTCACCAACGAAGCATCAGAAATGGTATATGCATACAGTAGATAAGTAGGTTCCATTCGAAACTATACACGAAGTAATCCTTTTTTCAAATAATATTGCTCCGAATTTTTTTTATTGTGATGCTCAAACAATGATTTATTTCAGCGGCCATATTGTACAAATCACAACACACAAAATGCATCGAGAAACAAACTAAAGTCATCTTAAGTTCCATAAGCAGAAAAAGGATGTAATAGCTTAAAATTCCCAAATTGAATCACATGAAAGATTGAATAGATGCTTATGTATAGGAGTTTCTTCGATATTTGACTAACTGAGTATAATGAGGATTTTCATTCGTGTTGGAATTTCACAATCTCATTTAATCACGAATAGCCAAATCATGGTTCAGTTGAAAGAATTTCCTCTACTGAAAAATGGCTTTGCATTTTTGCTCGTAGAAATCTAGGTAGGAAATTGAATCTCAGTATTCAAAATATGTGTATATGTAATGATGTATTCATTCAATTTTGTTAACATGTCTCAGATTCTGGAAAACTTCTATTGAAAACAATCAATAAAATACAAATTTCTCTAAAACTAATTGTAAATGTGATTTAGGCTTTTCTACTATTCCTCATCGATTGCTAAAGTCGTATATAAAGTTCTAATTATTTTAAATAGTAAGATAAACACAAAATGATAATAAATTCCCAGTTATCGCCGTTTCTGGCACATCTTCAAATAAATCTAGTTTTTTTCATGTACTACGTCCTAAAAAATCCTTACGGATTATTTCTAGAAACATAAATTATCAGGTCATTGAAAATCGATTGATATCAAAATCGACGTGGCGCGACACCCTTAATCTTATCCTAATACCTCACAGTAAACATTAATAGGCCGTTACTTCGACAAAACACTCCCAAGGGAGAAGGAAATTGCGAAGTAGTTTATTATCCATTATTTACTTTCCTTTAGCAAACCGCTTGATTAACGGATCAAACACGCAGACTATAATTAAATTATTTGTAAACGATTTCTTTGTTTTAATGTCTATTCAATAAAAAAATATGAATTATGTTTGTGAATTGTTAAAAAGGACATAACTAATTTGAGTTATTATATCAATATATACACAACTATATTAATATATATTAATATAGCAGAGATACTCATAATATTCATTCAGTTTGCGAAAGATACTGTGACTATAAGGAAGAGGAATCGCAAGAAAATTGATCAAATCATTATAGTTATACTATCCATAATAAGCGGCTAAAAAAGACTACAAATATTATCACGTACAAAAATCTGAGCTTATGTACAAATAAGTGAAAAAGTTGTCTCATTTTTAACGCGAGAAAATATAGCGCATTTTTTACCATTATCAATCAGTAGAATTATCAACAAAAAATCTTAATTTGTGGAAGGAAGTTTGTAAAAGAAGATAAGGAAGAAAATGGGTATGAGAAATAATTTTGTATGTAGTTAATTCAATTAATTTCTCCTCCTTTTTGCTACATCTACAGCTACAGGAATTAAATGCAAAAAGCAAGCTTGCTACTTGCTTCCTGAGAGGAGATGTCTCTACTATAAACAAACGGACCGATGGACAAATAACATTCGCAAAAAATGCGCTGAAAACATTCACTTCTTTAGACTTTGATGTCTATGCAACTTCGATAATCAATCAATTTTGATAGATAATTAGGAGGTGTGAATTCTTATCTTAGTAATAATCAAATAAACGTTAGATATATTAGAATTGCCCTTCAAGTTTTTACAATTAATGGGTTGTGTTTTTGTGAATATCAACGTTTGTTATTGACAAAGTGGCAATTTAGAAATTGATTTAGCGAGTTGTTGAGAGTGAACGTTTAAAAGAAGCAAGTTTGTACAAAAAATGCATCGAACTGCTTCGTGCAACTTTTTGTAATTAAGCACCTTCAGATCACTAAATACACTGTTTACACCAAGACTCACAATAATACTGTCTGAGGTGCGTTTCGATAACCAAGTCTTCGTCTTAAGAGATTGAAGGTAAAATTAAATCTAATGACTTGACTCACCTGTTTTATACTATACACCAATAAACCTTCTTCCGTAAAAATTAATTCCAACGAGAACAAACTCCTTGGCGGGAATCTTCACATTCATTCCTTGACTATAGAGTGGAATATAAGGAATTGGTCCTTTGTCCCAATAACCGTTGAGTACAGATACATCCTTAATGAAGGTCTTCTCCTCATTGTATCTCTCGATGGTAAGTGGAAAATGGTTAACCGATGTACCAGGAAATGGAGACTGATCATCTTATGTTGGATACAATGGATAGAATCGGCCGGGATGTACCTGCACGTAGCGGTGTTTTTCCTAAATACATCAAATTCTAACCTATCACTATTCCTAAAGATTGAAGTCTCTGAAAATGGTAACTGTCAATTATTTTCCATCATTAATATCGCCAACAGTTTCAGAAATTCCAGCTGAAATGTCGAGAAGCTGTAATAATATGGATTCCGCATGCCAGCTACCTTAAAGTGCGTCAAAAAATTGAGTATTTGAAGGAGTAAAAAATATGGAATTAATGTGTTTATGCCCATATTCATCCGTTGATCTCCTCATATCTCTTATTTCTTCATCACTGTCAAACTGACAACAATTTTCATCGCCTCAACAAAATTTTGAAGACTCTTAAAACCATGTTATCAGCTGCAGATTCGAAAAAATGTATTCAGAATTGGTTTCAACTTTTGCAAAAATATATGGACCATAAAAGCAAATATTTCGAAAAGCATTAAAAAACTTTGTTGAGAACTTCGTTTTTATTAACTTTTTGAAAACGAGAATACAAATTATGTCTTGTTTTTGTTGCACTCGAATAATCTCATGATGAATAACACCTGAATAAATTGATTACTGTTCTTACGATTTAATGGTAACCTATTGTGAGAAAAATATTGAAATGATCTAACAAAATTACGATACTAACAGAAATTTAACAATTTTCATCATTCACTTTCCTTTCATATAGTGGTAATTTTACAACGAATTGTACATGCCAAATTATTTGAATCAAGTAGATTTTTGTGGTTAACAACTTAATTTGGACAATCGATTATTCGACTCCATCAAAGTTCATTAGTAGAATGTTTCATAAAATGGTCATCAGACAGTTGATCGTTGGTTTTGTATGTTTTATTAGCTGAGGAATGTTTAAAGTAGAGTCTAGTCACATTTTGATGGTACTGAACCAAAGTATTTAATACGAAGAATGAGTATAGAATTGGCCGCATTTCTCTCTATTGTCGTCCACTTTATTGATAAACAAATTCATCAGAAAATTGTAACATTGACACTTGGTGAGAACGATGTAAGTTTAGCCTCATGCTGACGGAGGAATCATAAAGGAAAGCAAAGTACCTATAAGGGAGAAATTGAAAAGTCTTGAGTTAAACACTTTAGCAGATATTTGAACAAACACAATTCTCATTTTACACTTTTTTAAGACTGTATCTCTCTATTTTGCTCCAAAGAACGGATGGGTGGGGGTCGGAAGGGGTGAGCACATATGTATTACACGCTTCCGAGTTCTTTCCGATTTTCAGCTCTGTCTCGATATATTCGCCACTCTCACCAGTCTCGATTCAATTAAAATCGCGAAAGGTTCGGTGCGCAAAATGTTGTTTTAGCTATTACGATTTAGCCATGGTGGTACTTTGTTTAGAATAGGAAGATAAAGACAACCAGAGAGATTTCATGGAGAACAGAGGAAAATGCAGATTTTTTTGTACATTCTGCTTGTAAAAGAAGATCCGTAGAAGGAGAATATTCTACAATTTCAACTCATCTGTTGGATGACGAGACAAAATTTTACCAATATTTTTACCAAGCAACTTTATCTGAGCAAGATAAATATTTTACAAACATTGCAAAAACTCAAAAATATTACCACAAATTCCAACCGACACGCGTCCTGCAGCCGTGAAACGAATAGGCTGCACGATCGGATACATGATTGGAGTTTTGTAGGACTGGGATCGAACACGTGTCAAAAACGTGTGACCTGTATGATCGTAGTCAAATCAGAAGTATCCATGATAGGTGTGTCCCGGCCTTTTGTGATGATAATATTCTAAGTCATGCATTTATAGATTACAACCAAAATTTGCGAGAAAGTTGTATCAAATAAAGCGGGTTCACACGGCATTGTCTTCACGTTTCTTGTGTTATTTGTTTTCAAGAATAGATAGTGGCTTGTGCCAGACAAAAGTCTGTGGATGACATTTGTATATCATCCACAGACTTTTGTTTGTACTGAAAAAATAGTGATATTTGTCAGGAGAATGAAACGAACCTAGTTTTATCTAAGAAAAAACAACTTCTGCGACAACTCTGTATAAATTTGGCTGATTCGTTTTCACACGATTAAAAATCTGTAATATAAACACACTGCTGTTTATATGTTTAAAATTGAATACTGAAAAAAGTATAGCATTAGATCGTGTTAACCCAGCTTAAGCGGCGAAATGGAATATCAACTGTTGAATTTCAAATAATCTAGCGCAGTAACTGTATGCTCTAACGTGTATATATAAAGAGGCTTTTAAGCTTACCTCATGCCGACTGCTATGAAATAATTTATTTATTGAGTAGAATCGACACATTTATTATGCATGTATATTATTTGACGTGTTAAATTGCAAATTACTATTAATTCTACTCCAGTTTCTAGATAGACAGGCTAGAAAATAAATCTCAGCAACCATTATATTTCTGATAAAAAAGCTGATTTGATTTATTGAAATATCACCTAGGTTTCTCAATTGATCCAAAACATCATTTGTACCGAAAGTAGAAGTGAAGCTTCAATACTTTATGATATTCAATTCATTAAACTCAAAGTTATGAGTGATTTATAAGTCAATATAAACAGTGAACATGCACACTTAATATTTCTGCTCCATCCTGTAGAATATGCTAGTAGCTGAGACCATAACTGAAAAAATTTCTGCAGTTTTCAGAAACGGAATTTATAGATCACGTTCAACATGTATTACGTATTAAGTCGATTATAACACTTCAACTGATAATAAAATCCGTAAATGGTGTCATGAGTTTGAAGATACTGACAACCTTTGTAAATAATAGAGGACGGAATCAAGAGTTATTAAGAGCATAGTCCAAACAAATCCATTTACAAAGCTAGCTGTAAATTTTAAACAACATCTATATCGTTCACAGTCATTAAAATAGAGACTATGGATTATTTGCCATCTTCTGTAGTTAACTAGTTTTCTGTATCATATGATGAAAAGTACTGTCATTCCAACACAATATATTCACGGAAAGATACAAGTGAAACAAGACTTTTCTACATTGGATGTTTGTTATTCAATATCCTTGCAGAAAGTCTATGGAATTTTATTTTTTGAGAAAGTACTTACCTTACAATAGCCCAAAGCAATGGCCTTCCCACTGGAATTTTGGAGTACCTAATCGAATATTAATGATAACAACTTGTTTTTCTATGGTCTTTGTAGTCGTACTTCATGGAAAGAGCTCTCAGATTAAAGAGGATATCATTAATTTTAGTTTTCTGAAATACTATCTGGATTGATCCCGTACTTTTCCTCATCGCATCCCTTGATAATTTCAGTCGTTCCTATGTACATCTTTAGTTCAATCTATCATTTAACCTGGAATGATATATTTTCCACTGTCTTGACTAGGTAAATTTTCCTTCAATCAGTTTATTCTTGATAATCTCCTTTATCTTTGCTTCTGTGACTTAATCTAAATGATGGTTGTATAGTGTAATATTTTTATATAGAAATCTTTATGATGGTAGTATTTCTAAATTGATCTCTGTCAACTATTTGATCTTTATTGCCTTGCTAATGTTCCATGCAATCATTTTCCCCATAATTTTTTATTCCTAATATTTCCCCTTCTTTACATTGGTTTCCTTTTTATTATACTTGAATCTTGATTATCTTGGTTTTCTCACCGAATATCTTGCATTTTTGTTAGTATTTAGTATAGTTATTGTTCAACATTCAATTTCCTCAATCAACAAGTTTATGGAAATAATAACATTTTGAATTTGGTACAATAGCTTTAAAATGTAGAAGAATAAATACAAAATTAATCCTAATACAACTGCTTGTAAAATAAATACACAGTAATATATCTGAAGGGATATTTGGGACCAGAATCATGAATTATTCACCATCTGTATATATATAATCTTGAATAGATTTGGAGAAAATGCATCCGTGGCTAAACCTCTTGATTTATTCTGCTTTTCCTGTAGATTGTCGAAAATCCTAGAATCAATTTCAAAAGGGAATTTATAAATAGAATTAGCATGCCTTTTAATAGCGTGACCAACGGTGGACCCTTCAGATTTTATCTCAATCTGAGTTATTTATATAATGTACTATAAATGTAATTAATTCCACTTCTCCACAATTTTATTATTTATGTATAAAGTAGGTCAAAGGAATAGCATTGAATTTGTTTCAACGTGAAAATTTCAAATGTACATTCAAACTTATCGTAGTGTTACCATGATCTAAACTGAAGTTAGTTACAACTGAAAACACGAAAACGTATCACCAAAATGCGATAATTTGATGCTTATAGAAATTATGTTAATTCGTGTTGGTTTTTTTGGAAAACCTTAAATAGATACGTACATGTTTATGTGCAGAGATTGTCTAGAAAAATTGCTTCAATTTTGTTTAAAGTGTACAGAATTAAATTGAAATAATTAGTAGTGTTTAACATGATAGAATTATAAAGACCAATTTCAACAAAACAATATAATTTAGTTCATTCGTCTATTCATCAATGTTTCTACTGTTAGCAGTTTGTGAAGAGTGCAACAGTTGAAAAAATTATTCGCCGCAAATTTACTCAAAAATCTGGAGAAAATGTCACTAATTCCATACTTGTTCGGCGACACATATTTTGCGAGCAAATTGGAAATCTGCCGCATCGGAACATGATTCTGGATCCGTCGTTAATTACAGTAAAGAGCAATTTTTATCCAATTTGGATGTACAACAATTCAAACCTAATGAAATTTCTGTGAAAGAGACTGGAGAGAACACCTTTACCATCGAGGGTAAGAACGAAGAAAAGGAAGATGAACACGGTCACATTTACAGACATTTCCTTAGGAAAAATGCGTACCTGGAACTCACGATATGAGCAAACTTGAATCAAAAGTTTCTTTTGATGCTTTTCTTTCCATTACAGCGCTGAAATTGATGCAGGACAAATAACCCATAAAGATATTATAGAACAAACCGGAGAACCTGCAATGTTATCGAAAAGGAAAACGGAGCGGGTTATAAGAAGAAAACTTTTCACATGTTTTATTTGTAAGTTTTTTTATACCAATGCTTCTGTTTGATGTTGTTGATTTTGATTTGGTGTTAGTTCCACAATTTTACGTTTTTTTTTTCAAATTTCGTTCTAATTTTAAGTGATGTTTTGAATACTATCTGTATTTAATTGGAGTGCTATAATCAGTCACTAAAATTTTGGACTGGTTGATATAATGATATAATAATAAACTACACCTTTAATATTTACCTTTCTTCTATCTCTACATCGCTTCATTCGGATATACTATTGTTCGAAAGTATTTTTTTATCAGTTTCCTCATGTCGAGCGCCGCTTTTCCTTTCACAGCTTTTGGAAGATTGAAATGTTGTTACTTTCAATGCAGATTTGATTTGTTACACCTTAATACTATTTCCAATATGTTTTAGTCAATTTCAATCGCATTTAAAGTGTCAATACAAATATTTTTGCCAGCTTCTTGTTGTTCAAATGAGTGGATGCAAATTTTCATGTAAAATTTGCCGCGCACATTCTTTGTAGATACGGCAATCGCACTAATACTTACCTGACGGTCAAATCGAACTAGAAACATTTATTGTCATACATTTGTTTCGATAAATTATAAATTTCATGTGAAATTCTACATCAAACTATTGCTCTTTCTTACGTCGATCATTTTTACAGCAAACATAAAAACAATTCCTAAAGATACGTATACGACGGCTAAACTGATTTGTCTGCAGATACAGTAGCATGGACATCAATAGAGTAAGCTTCAGGCTAATCAGCTGACAGTCGCTTACCTTCGGCGCATGCGTACTTTTTCTCAAGCTGCGCTAATCTCGTTACTTAATATCCATATTTTGTTTGTACCGAGGACTCTAGCTTGAGCTGTTGGGGTACTTTAATGATCTATACGAAAAACTCACTCCGAGCTATATGTTGCTTGAATTGTACTATGATGAAGAAGTTTTCAATGGCAAATAAGAATATTATTGTTTTTGCAATTTTCACGAGTATTTGAAGGGAAAGTGAAAAGAGTACCAAATCAAACAATTTTGTTTGTTATCTAGAGATAATGTCCTATAAATTTATCCATAAGAAACTAAAAGTAACTTATAAATATGCTAGATGCAAATGTATAAGAAACAAATTCATTGTTGTAAAAGAATCATCAACCAAAACTAACAAATACAAGTTTTCACCATTGATAATGGAGTCAGATCAAAAGGATTGAAATCTTTTCATATCGTCTTCTCATTGAAGGTTAGCGGCCACGTTTTTAAATGCGTCTTTATCACTCGCAACATGAAACAATTATCCGACGATGAGATTTATACATTCTCTTATGTTACGAAGTCAGGATTTCTTCTTCCTGCCGATGCATTTCTTTCCCTCTACTCTAGCCTGCTCCTACTTCTGTAGCCATAGGTATTTCTCGTTGCGCAAATGTTTTTCTTTTCTTAATAGTAGTCAACAGCTTTCTTCTGTGACCAACGCGTCTTAGTACTTCGTCGTTGGTGATTTTGTCAGTCCAAGGTATCTTCAGGATGCGTCTATAGATCCACATCTCAAATGCCACAAGTTTTTTGATCATTTGGGCTTTCAAGGTCCAAGCTTCCACTCCGTACATCAGTACATTCCACGAATAATATTCTGACGTGTAGGTTTAGATTTCTGTTTGCAAACATTGAGGAGTACTTAACAAAGCCATTTCGATGTCTTTGTCTGGATCCATGTGAAAGTTAAAGACTGAACCAAGATACATGGTTTTTATGTACCCATTCTATATGTTTTCCTCTCATTGTGAGAAAAGGGTTAATATTACTATTTTGGTTTTTACTTATAATCATGAATTTGGTTTTTTCAATATTTATAGTGAGTTCTACATTTTCACATTCTTGGTTGATTCTCTCTAATAGGATTTGAAGACTTTCCTAATCACTGAACTCTGTAAGAGTTAAATTTGTTCCGACCACATGGCTGCTAAGGAAAAATAGTATTTCACAATCTACAGACTGGACTGCTGTACTGCGGATTGAGACAAAAGCCTCTATTAATGCAAAATATTTGGATTTGAACAAAAAAAGCCGTTGTTTGCGTCGAACGTTGGCAAACCTTTCAGCACAAACTGAATTAAAAATGACTACGTAGGAGCACTTCGGTGGATGGAAGAGTACCACGGTTGCTAAAGGATATTAAGAGGACAGCATATCCTGAAAAAATGTGGAGGCGAATCACCTCATTTCCATAATGAATCATAAAACTACCTTTGATGCAACATATTTAGGTATCATGACAACCTTCCAGAATTGATAATTCTTTGTAAATACATCAGAATAATATATCAACATATACAACATTTATTTCGTTAATGTTTGTTGCTTTTTGCGTTTTAATACCTGGCCATTTATGATGTGTATTTTATGCCCGTACGATCATAGAGTATTGAATTATGTAGATGTTATTTAAAATATGAAAACACAACAAAGAACTAGTTTGTTATGAATGTATTTACATGTGCTTTTCAGATAAAAGTATCCATCTTTAATAACTTTTGTAATACTGGTATTTAGGATAAATCCAAAAACACGTCAATTTATGTTGGAAGGGGCAAGCATTATGGCTTATTTAAACTTACTGGAAAAGCCACCCCCTCACCCCTAGCAGCATCCCCTTAATTTTTTTAAATTACTTTTCATATTCTTTATGTAAAATTTGGATACTCCTCTTTGAGCTTACTTCAAAAATCTATAATACTTGTAGGTTAGAGTGGTTAGTTTATGAGATAAACAATTTTTCTTTTAAGAGCACAAATTTTATTTATTATTCACTTTCACCTTATTTGCCTGTACTAAAATGGGTTGTACAACAGTTCAAACTCTTTAATCTTTTTAACTGTGCTATTTATTCTACTTAAAAAATCCAAACAACAAAAAACTCTACTTTTTATTAAAGTTTGACATTGTCAACTAGAATTTGTAGTCACTATTGATAGTGTAATTTGATACATTATTTATTTTGTTTCTCTGAAATGGTTTACTCTTTGCAAGAAAGAATTGAAATTGTAGGTTTATACTACCAAAATAATAATTGTGCAAGAGCTGCTGCTAGAATATTCAACGAATTACATGACGGAAGACATGCAACTCATAAGTATGTAATTCAACTGATGGAGAAATTTACCACAACAGGGTCTGTTTGGAATAAAGTGCATAAGCGAGAGGGACTCGTAAATAACGAAGCAATCCAAGTGGCAATTTTAGGGCAAGTCAGCTTAGAGGCTCAACAACCCCAATCGTTGTCAACAATAAGTAGAGCGATCGGTGTTTCATCTTCTACAGTTTTCCGAGCTCTACATAAATTCAAGTACCACCCATACAAAGTTAAGTTGGTGCACGAGTTGAATGAAGATGATTTTGATCGTCGTCTAGAGTTTTGCGAATCAATGACGCAAATTATCAATAACAATCCACAATTGTTAAACAATATTTGCTTTTCTGATGAATGCTCATGGTCATTAAATGGCTTAGTAAGTAGGCATAATTGTAGATATTGGGCCGAAAGTGATCCACATATTATGCGTGAATTCCATACACAACATCCCCAAAAGTTAAACGTTTGGTGCGGTATCCTAGGTGACCACATTGTCGGACCTTTCTTCATCAACGGAAATTTACATGGTGAATCATATCTTGAGTTACTCAGGGAAGGGGTTGACCCACGTATTACAACAATAGAAAATGATGATAACCTTTCCGAAGATTTACTGGTATTTCAATAAGACGGAGCTCCCCCACACTATGCTATGCCTGTCCGACAATTTTTAAACGAAACATTCCCCGCTTGTTGGATAGGTAGAAGGGGGCAGATGATGGAGTGGCCACCTAGGTCACCGGATTTAACACCCCTAGATTTCTTTTTATGGGGGTATTTAAAAACAAAAGTTTATGCTACCCAACCAGAATCTCTGGATGATTTACGAGAGAGGATAGAAAATGAATGTCGACAATTAAATCCAGCCGTATTAAGCAATGTCAGAGAGGCATTTCAAAATAGATTATACCATTGTATGGAAGTGAATGGTACTCATTTTGAACACTTATTGTAACTTCATAATAAATAGCACAGTTAAAAAGATTAAAGAGTTTGAACTGTTGTACAACCCATTTTAGTACAGGCAAATAAGGTGAAAGTAAATAATAAGTAAAATTTGTGCTCTTAAAAGAAAAATTGTTTATCTCATAAACTAACCACTTTAACCTACAAGTATTATACATTTTTGAAATCAGCTCAAAGAGGAGTATCCAAATTTTACATAAAAAATATGAAAAGTAGTTTAAAAAAATAAAGGGGATGCTGCTAGGGGTGAGGGGGAGGCTTTTCCAGTAAGCTTAAATAAGCCATAATGCTTGCCCCTTCCAACATAAATTGACGTGTTTTTGGATTTTTCCTAAATACCAGTATTACAAAAGTTATTAAAGGTGGATACTTTTATCTGAAAAGCACTGTATATATTTCCCATTGCACATTATGATTTATTAAATAGTATAAATAATTAACTTGAGTAGCAATTTTCCTATACAGTATATTATTTCAAATTGAAGAATTAACCAAAGGGGCATAATTAAGTAGATACGGTCAACCTCACGTTTAAATAGGTTCTTTCACTAACCGTTATACAGCGTGTCTACTTAGTTGAAACCATATGGAAAAACTTTTTTATTAGTGGTTTTATGAAAAAGA
The DNA here is from genome assembly GCA_026230145.1 of Diorhabda elongata. Taxonomy (NCBI): domain Eukaryota; kingdom Metazoa; phylum Arthropoda; class Insecta; order Coleoptera; family Chrysomelidae; genus Diorhabda; species Diorhabda elongata. The sequence goes on from CM047926.1 coordinate 46,907,419, forward strand.
GTTATTTCTAATAAAAAGCTCTGCATGGTCCAAAAGTTAAAATGCAACCATCAGATATCAATTTTTCAAACCAGTATACGAGGTTTGTCAAAAAAATTTGAATTTTGTGCGTAAAGTAAATTGAATTGCAAGTTATATTCAAATATGCAATTACAGCCAGTTATAAGGAAAATTCAGGTTTTATGATTATTTACTAATCATTCCGTATTAATTATTCTGGGGGGATAAAATTTATTTGACATGAAGTATGTGACAGTGAATATCAGTGTGATTTGTTGTTTATAACATAACAATAAAAATGGCAAATTTACTAAATCGTGAAGAAAAAATAGAACTTGTGTTAATTGTTGAGAACAATTACAAAACACATAGAGAGGCCTCAAATATTTTTAATAATAGACCTCTGTATAGAAATATTAGGCATTCAATTTTGAATAAATTTAAGGCTAGTGGAATTATAGAAAATAAATTCAAGAATAAACGCCGAAAACGGTTTGCGAATAAAGACACTGAATTTTAACTGATGCTTTCTGTCGTAGAAGACTCAATCTGCCTCTGCAATCCAAACTACTTCAGTGATAATAATCATGTATACAAACCGCAATTTGTACACACGTTACTACCAAGGGATTACGATATTCGTTTTGAATTCTCCCAACAAAGTTGGATGAAGACCAGTTTTTAAGAAAGCTATCATATTTTCTGATGAGGCAAGATTTTCTCCAAATAGAACAGTCTCATCACAAAATTGTCGCTGGTGGTCTAACAGTAATCCAAACTTTGTAATAAAAACTCGGAACCAATATTCTTTCAAAACGAACTTATGGTGTGGTGTGTACAAAAATAAATTAATTGGACCTTTTATTTCGACATTCCTTGAATGCCGCACAATACTTACAATTATTAAAAAATCAAGAACGTGATTTTTTGCACGACCTTCCGTTAATAGGTTGAGGTCATTCACAGATATTCAGCTATTTTTTGGCCTCTTAGGTGTGCTGATTTGACTCTCCTAGACATTTTTTATGGGGTTACTTAAAACAGCAGGTTTATCAGCAAGGAACATTTGATGACCATTTGGAAAGGAATATTTCTGAAGAATTACTCCAAATATGATACGGAAAGTGATACAAGAGTTTGACAAAACCACCATTAAATGTTTACAAACATTAGGTGGATATGATATGTCGAAACTGTAGGATATGAATTATAATTTAGTTATGTTTGTTTCTGTTAAATAAATATTCTTTCTACAATAAATAATTGTTATGCATTCATTACGTATGTAATTTGCCAGGTTGTTCGAAAACAGTAATAAATAGAAAGGTCATCATATTTTTAACAGGTAAGAGAGACAAATTTTATCCAGCCAGAATAATTAATATGGAATTATTAGTAAATAATCACAAAACCAAAATTTTCATAATAAATGGCTGTAATTGCATAGTTGAATATAACTTTTAACACAAAACAACTTTATTCCTCAACATTTTTCTGAATTGTAAATATAGAGATCTTTACTTTTGCACAAAATTCAAATTTTTTGATTCACCTCGTGTACTGCTTGATTTGATTGATATATGATGGTTACATTTTACCTTTTTCACCATGCAGAAGTTTTAACCAGGAATAACTTTTAGGGTTTCAACTTAAGTAGACACACACTGTATGTGTATATTTCCGATTCGATTTACTTGGATCTACTTTCAATTTTGTCATATACGTTATGTACCATTTCCGAATCATTTGAAGCGAAGTGGTAAAATACATTCCATTCAAGTGGCTTTCAACGGAGAAGTGAGTTACATTTGACAGCTAAATCATAGTGATTTTGAAAGTGTATATTTCACATAACAAAGTTTTAAAATACAATAAAGTTGTTACTGAGCGACAAAAAATAAGATAAGAAGTATAAAGAAGAAATACGTCGTCTTTCAATGGAATATTTTGACGTTTTTCGGGTGAAGGTTCGTCCATATAATTCAACAAGTTGATTTAAACCTAAAAACTCAATGACATCACAATTAGAACACTAATTAAGGAACAACTAGAAACGATCACTTCACTTTGTATATCACTTTATACCGGTCGGATTACTTTTTGCAGTTCAACACCTCTAATATTCAACTACTCTGTCTCTTTCTTTAAGTTATATAGGAGATCTGGAAGTTCTTTTCTTTTTCTTAAGAATTAGCCGGTTTGCTGTACACTCTTGTTTTTTCGGTTGACTGTATGTCGTAATGTGTGAACTACTCTCTACTTTGAACTTCTGCTTAATATATACTTTTTCCAGTACTTACTCGTGCATCTTATATCTACAACAACGGTCATCCAATAATAGATGGAGCCACTCATCATCATAATTTCCATTATAATAACATTGCAAAATTGTTGGAATTTTTAATATTTAATGTACTTTTTATAAGATCAAATCGTGAGAAAATAGAATGTACCCCTGGATAGGTGTTCGTATAATACGTATAATGAATCACATAACCATTTAAGAAATAATATTTTCTCCGCTTGATGGTCAATTTGGAGTTATGCCAATATCCATTAGTCATCCATATTCAAACCTACGAAGAAAAAGGTGAAAGGCATAGAAAATAGTCGCTATTGCGGCATCAGAAATATCACTCAAGCAGGAGCGTGAATTTCGGATCCCTCCCAATTCAATATAAAATGGACTGAAATTTGTAATGAATACAAAAATAACGTCACAGTTAAGTGACGATTATATCGAACAATCATCAACGTTACTGTGTTTTTGTTTCTCAATCATCCCATTACTCCTAAATAATTTTTTATAACACCATTGTTTGCTTGAATTTTCTCGAATGCGTAGCAGCAATCAAATAATAAATGTTGTTTATTATATTTCACGCCTGAGTCGTCTTGCTACCGAAAAACACTGTGGGGACGTAATTGAATATAAGCTACCGCAATTGATTGGATAATTACACAAAAACAATGCTTTTAAGCTCGATGTCAGTGTAGTAAAAAAAATTGGATAAGATAAGTATAGAGGCAAGGGATACTCAATTCCACGAACCTTGACTTCAACATAATCTAATATTATGTAGGCTGTTCGTTATATACAATGAAAATAAAAATATCTAACAGTTAAATCGATATTTAAGAATACTGTAAGTAAGAAAACTGCTCATAATTAATACTTTCCAGTTGTCTACGACGATGGTTCTTTTAAATGGAAGAATATTTTTCCAATTGCATTGTTACGATTTAAAGCATATATCTGGAGTATCATTTTTTTCAAAGCCAGACAGTTGTCTCCTTGAGAGAACATATTTTTTTAGAAACAAAGAGGACCAGGTTAACAATTACCAGAGTTAGGGTCTTAGGCTTCCCAGATACTGGAAAATTCAAAATTATATGATTTATAAAGAACATTTGTAATAAATGGAAATAAATTGCTTGTATGTTTCGTAAAATTTAGTTCTTACTATTTGAATGTATTCCTACGTATGGATACTAAGTCATGAACTTGGAAATGTGATTAGATTATAAACTGAATAGCGTGCAGTGGGTTGGATTTGGAAGAAATGGATTTATTAGCTACATTACTTTTTTTAAGACTTGACTGAAAAATGGATACAAGCAGTTCTCAAAAATTTGACTCTCCATTGACTCCAATTTGAAGATTTGAAGATATCATGTATATCTGAAAATATAATCTATTTAGAGAGGAAAAATTGCAACAAACGAAAATTGAGTAATTTAATTGGAATAGTTGATAAAAAATGGGACAGGACCATACTCGAGCTCATGATATGAATGACGTGGCAGACATAATTAGTGAAGTACATGAAGATAAAGCATCAGAATGGCATATAATGAGCCATCAAAGTATTACCAAGAAGGCGTGTATATGTATATTTCAGTATATTCAATGATAAAGTGTTGTTTGCGGGAGAATTCATCAAACATTCAATGAAAACTGGGTGGTCGTAGATATCAGTGGAAATGTAGATTAAAAATTTCAGCTAAGTGTGAAAAAAGTGTATAAAATTGACTCTCGTTCAATTTGAGGATGAATTCCTAGGGGTTATCATATCATCAATGCACCGGATTGGTATGGGGAAATTCAAAAACTGCTCCAAAAATGGTTATGTAAGTTTTCGATGTCACTATTATGTTCATCATAGATAAACATATAAAATATAATAGAATAATATATAATGTATCAATAATTTTATATGCTCAGAGTATGACTTGGATAGCAAATGCAACAGCTTTTACTTTACAAAGTTTAATAAGTTCCTAATCCGCCGAGAAGTCTCTTTAAGCCTTAGATTGAGGATGATAAAATTTTATAATTTGTCAAATCCTTTTGTATGGTGTAGAGACGTGGTCCCTGAAAGTAGGGTCCTTAAATACAATAGAAGCAATGGAAATATGACTTCTACGAATCTCATAGACCGAACACATAACGAATGAAGAAGTACCGAGAAGTACGGGTGTGGTAATTAAACAACGAAAAGTATCCTATTTGGCACACATCCAGAACCGAGATATTCAACTCTCATGCTCATATTGACGGGAGAGATCGAAGGAAGAAGAGGTAAGCTACATTCCTGGCTACGGAATATAAGAGAATGGTGTGGTATTCAGGGTGAGGCAAAAATTATTCGTCGTGCAGAAGAGGGGTGCCTTCAGATAATAGATTAGAAGTTTTGGACAAGAGAATACCAACATACTGCAAAGTGTATGGTACTTGGAAGAAGAAGAAGAAGACAGAAATAAATGATGGGTCTCTAGTGGTCTTATCTGAACATATTTTGATTTTACTACAATTGAACCACCTTTCGTAATTGAAATACTTTATTTGTTAAAACCACTATTTTCTCAAACAGATGTCACCTAACTACCAATATCGACTTTGTGGTATTTTGAAATTTCACGTCTGTGTAATTTAGCTTCAACCAATTCCTGCTTTTGAGGCTGGCATCGAACGCGTCATCCGTGTAACAGAGTTACATCAAATACCATCAAAAAGTTCATTGAGAGGGCATTCATTCCATAAAAATATCATTATTCGCTCAAAGAATAATGCATTCTATTTCAAAATTGAAACATGCAAGCATATATTAATCAAATATGATTGAATTTGTGATAAAGCCAGTAACAATAACATCACTAATAGTGTACTATAAAAACTCGTGAGAATCTCTCTTCACTACATACTATTAACATTCACAAAAGAGTCTTTCTAATTTGGTGGAATAATCAGTTTCTAAGATACGATTCGTTTTTATCCTTGTCTCAAAAACATACATAATGAATATCGTCTGAGTGGCGCTGGTTACAATGGAAGGAAATTGCGTGATTTTCCAGAGTCTGTTGAAGAAGGTCGTTTTTTTAAAAGGCGAATAGACATTGAAAAAGCAGTTGCGTTATTTGATTTAATTATTTGCTTGAATTTATATAATTGACTTCAATATAGTCAACTAACAATTTTTTATTGTGTCTCCCATCTTATATGTGGAAAGATAATAAACAAAGATTTGTGTATTATACAATGCTTTCAAACCATTACTACACTCTGTAGTACAGTCTGTACAGTTCAATTTGATAAGAAGCTTATTAGGGATAGTGTACAGCCAATCTGTAATTATTAGAGTCCTCCAATGAAAATGAAGAATATTCTTCTGTCGTTTAAATACATAGGTATCTCTTACAACATTAGGGTCTTTCAAAAAACTCCACAGAGAAGATTCCACGGTCCTCTTAAATTCATTTTGTGTTTTATATCGACTAAAAATGAGCACTCCGTAATTTGAGGCTTTGGAAAAAATGCAAAAATGTAATGGTCCACTAGTGATTAAATTCAAAATCTCGTTTTTCTTGAGCGATAAATTCTTTTGAGAGTAGCTTGAGCAGAATATTCGAATGGTCTAGTGCTCCTGACCTAACCTAACCAAACTGGTGCAACCAAACGTCTCTTCGAACAATTTTAATGGGATTATTCAGCGTTAATAAAATGAAAATCCTCCCAAACTAGTGAAGATCTTTCGAATAACGTCAATGTCCATTTGAATTCATTGGCGGTTCATTTTTTAAAAAGTGCAAAAGTTATCACAAACATAAATATCTCAATTTGTTGATTATGTTGAGAAGTAACTCATATTATCGATTGATAATACAGTGTTTTTTCCACAGCCATCCAAGGTTCAAAAAAATTAACATATGCAACATGTTACTTCTCTTAAATTTATATTATATTGAGTGGGACTTTTGCTCATTTTATTGAATAAATAGGTTTTCCCCTTTTGAATGTTTTGAAATAATGGTTAAATTTTGGTCAGAAACATTTATAGGTATAAGAAAGATTATGGAAACAAAATGGTTGATCAAGAGAAAACATATAATACAAGAGTTGCCACTTAAGTTTCTATATATGGCAATACTGATGAGAAGTTATCAAATCTGACATCGCCATCGTAAAATTTGACATTTTCAATAGTAAACGTACTAATAACGTGTTTTGATACGAGTGCTCTTCGAATTGAATACCGCATAATTTGACAATCGCTCAAAAAGTAGCTGATGACGATTGGTGCAAACAAATACTGGAAAAATTCAATCACGGTGCTTCAAAAACGTCTAAAGATTATGAAAAGTGATTTATCGTGGATCTATTCATATGAACCCGAAACTAAACAAAAATAAACTCCATATATCAAAACGAGCGAAATTCAGTAAAAGTTTTTCAATCACGAATCACTTCGTAGCAAGGAATCGCTTGTTTTTTCCGAATAATTGGACACGTCGCAACGTGAAACGATCAATTCTGTACTACCACATCAGCATTCGCTTGCCAGAATTATTCGAAAAAATCAAGGCGACTATTCGCAGAAAACGAATCTTTCCCCACCACAACAATGCGATTTCTCACATACCAAAACGTTTTTGAACCGTCATAACATCGAATTTATGGATCATCCGCCGTACAGTTCTTGTTTGATACCCAATGTCTTATTCTTATGCCCGCAGATAAGAAATAAATTGCTAAGTCAACGTTTTTCTTCACCTTGCTCAAATCACATGTTTAGGAGGCACCTCGATCGGAATGGAAAGATTGGTTCAAACGCATGCAAAAGTTATTGAGAATATTCATATCCAGTTATAAATATTTGTTTCTATTAGTATATTTCAAAACTTAAGTAGCAACCCTCGAATAATGGAATTTGAAGAGTCGGGAATATATTCTTATCCCTCAATTTCTCAGAATACCATTTTTCATTTCAAAGCGATTCTCTCCAATGTTGTTCAATTCGGAAGTTCTGTCCGAATCGAACATATGAAACGACTTTTCCAATTTCTATGGAAAAGGGACATGTAACATGAACCTTACACTTCGTCTAAACGAAATATAAAACAATAAAATTGTTTTGAAAGCATTCTTTTATGTTCGCTAACACAAATAGAACTTTTCATCGAAAATATTTCTAGAGTACAACATTACAGTACAGAGACGTCTCACAATCTACCTTAAAACAGAAAAAGTAAGATATCTAATCTCACTTCAAGAAAATAACTGCATATGGGTGAAAAGAAATTTTTTATGGGGGACGAGCATTGAGTAGCCAGAACTGGTCATTCATATTAAGTGGTCAATACAGGAAAAAATAAGCCGTATATTTAAAAGGATTGAGAGTAAGAAGAAATATTCGTGATTAGAATTGGTCAAGGAAATTTTTTATAAATCAACCAACAAAACCACGTAATACAAATTATGGATGGAGGATCGTTTGGAAAGTATCTTTGACTTTTCAGCTGGCATTTCATTGTTTTGCCTTCAAATAACTACCACTGCTCTCAAAGGCAACTATACTTCTAGGAGTCTTGACTCATTTTTGAAGAGTTCGAGGTACATAAGCCCTTTAGTGAAATAGCCAAGACATTCGCAGAGTAGATGCCTTGCTGTCCATATGGTTTGCTCGCAGAACTGTACTTGTCATACTCTGCCATGCCTATCGAATAAAAGTGGTATTTGATGGGACCTGTCGACAAACAAGCATTTTAATATCATTTCTAGACATCTTAAGTAAGTCTTATTTAGTTATGAATCCTCTGGATTGTTTGAAGCCATCCATTCAGTTCGTTATTGATATGACACCTCAAGAGGCCACAATAGAGAACTGATATAGAAAATGTAGTCGTTGCCTGTTTCTTGGTAAGTCTGTCTTCTCATTATATGGAGACCTGATATGGCTACCAGTGCTACTAGTGCTTTTAGAGTTTTTTTTTATACTACACACGCTAGCTTGATTGTTAGCTATAGGAGAGAATGTCTATATACTATTCATCTAGTAACCGAACACTCTTGAGCACATACCTTTGTCGTTATCAACTAAACCTAAATATAGTGAGATATTCTTCTGGTGGTATGGAGATTTTGCATCTGAAAATGTACAATCCAGTGACTTGTGCTAGCTTAGAACTATCTGTATATCAAAGAGATGCATGTCCATCATGCTATGCATTTGCTCCATTGTTATGCGATTGCTTTCTGGCTTTATCAAATTCTATAATCTTTTGGGGATTATATAATAAAGTGAAGGGGAGACAAGTTTTGCAGCACCGTTATTTGTTCCTTTTTAACAAAGAGTGGGCTCTACTCATACATATACTTTTATTATTTGAAGTTATGTCCATTATATATTCAATTGTTCATGTTTTTGTTTATTCAATATTTAACATCGCTCTCACCGCTCCCCGTGAAATCTCACTCCCTCCTTATTTTATGTGCTCCTTCATAGTCTTATTCAGATTGGAATTTTGCGTGATAGAACTTCAGAGTAGGTTTTATTTTTTAGCTGCCGTGAATATTAATATATTTTTTTCAAGTGCGGTTGCTTTTCATATTAGGCCCCTTTTTATTAGGTGTCTTTGAAAGAAAACTTATACTAATGCCTGCAGCAGCAGACAACTCCTTAGTAAATAAGCTGTATTTCTATTTTTTTATTAGATAAGATTGAGTGCAATTATCTTAACGAGAGAATTTCAATACAAAATATGTACAATGTGCGACTACTATCTGTTAATTTTTTGATCTCTCACTGCTTTAAATACTATTTAGACAATTTACTCAAGCCAATAATTGATCAAACAAATAATGTGAAAATGTGATACTAACAACTGAATAAATAGAATCTTGAAAATGGAACTTAAGAAGACACTGTACTTGATTCTACTTATAAATCAACTAATAAATGTCGAAGCTGTAACCACTCCACTGCAAATTCGATGAAGGTTCAGTAAACTAATTTACCCTATAGAATTTTGCTACGGCGCAACAATTCTCAATGTTGGAGCTGTTTTGGTCAATCTAATGAAGTAGAATTGAGTGAGTAGATTACAAATATGGAATAAAATTGCTTATTTATATTCGAAAAAGGTTGAATGAACGAATACAGATCAAGAAATTAAAGATTTATGTCAAATAAACCACAAAATTGTCAAAACGATAAAACTCAAAAAGCTGTTGGTAAACTACCTCAGAATATCTGTTGGGAAAGAAGGTGGAATGGTTACAAGTAAAAAAGAAATATAAAGTTAAGAAGGGACATAGGTAAAACAAATTAACTTATTGGATTATTAACTGAAAGGATGGGGTTATTTACAGTTATGTGAAATAAGAATTTTCTGTATATTTCTACTTCTTACCGACACATCTATGTGATATTCAAGTCATGTTTATAAATGCACCTTTTGTCATACATAATCAATTGTAATCAAAGCTATACTGTCAGAATATATATCCACAATAAGAAATATGGAGTTAGAATTTGTTATAGTTGCATTCTGCGTCTCAAGAGGTGCCTGCAAAGTAACTATGAAAGAACTTTTTATATCGAACTTGTCGATACTAAAAATAGCACAATCTCTCAGACACATCATAAGCGTACATTTTGGAATGAACGTGACGAATAGATTTAAAATTGATCAACAACAAATACAAACCCCTAAAAACAATTCTGTTAAATTGAAAAAAATTAAGACCGTTGTTGATTTGCTGAAGTGAAAGCCTCGAGGATTAATTTGTCCCCTTACTTTTCATTTGCAATTTATTTCGTCAATTTACAGAGAACGACATTCAAAGGAATCAAATATTTATTGTAACTGAATTCTCAGTTTTACCTGAGGCAACAAATATGGAGTCGACACATAATTATTTTTCGAATAACATGTTAAAGTATTTAGAGAAAATAAAGATATGTCAATTTTGTACGGAACGGTATTTTTCGGTAGTGGAGATAAAGAAAGAATCTGTTTTTAATGGAAAAGAATGTGATATTAGAATTCACGCTACGCTGTTAAACTCTATAGTCATTCTATATATTAAACAGAACTGGAAATATCTCGGGGCCAGTGGCACAAAAATTCTCCGTGCCTGGTTTTTTCTTTTTGCTTCTTTCATTTGTGAAATTCCTAAACAAAAGTTCTCCAATAATTGGTATGTGAAAGATGTTGAACCTCCAACGGACTGAACAACTTGGATTTAGAATAATCATGAATTTGATAACCACAGATTTTTTCTAGTTTGATGTCTGGTATGAGGACAAACTAAAAGAAGCTTGGAAATCAACTAAAGAAATAACGTATGAAGAACACAAAACTAGATGGTATCCAAAAGAAATGAGAAAAATATTTGAACAGAAACAAAACATATAGGAATTATATTCAAAATGAAAGTGGAAAGAACAAAGAGTCATAAGTACAAAGAAAACAAATAAAACCCAATAAAAACCATAAAAAACAAAGGAAATTATAAGAGGTACGAAGAAAATATGGTTGCAATTGGGAAAAGATTAACCATTAACAATAAAGGCGATAATATAGGCTTTTGAAATAATCCGAACGATGGGAGAAAGGAAACGAATGAAAATATGTTAAAAAGTAAACTGTATAAACATATATGGGAGACAAAGAGGAGATGTTTTGGAGTTTAGTCGTAGAGACAGAAATATGACAAAAGTAGAAGAAACAATATATGAAAGCTTTGGATCATATACTCATTCTTCGTTGGTTTAGAAGCGAATATAAGAATTATAGAGAAACAAAAGGTATATAATATATGATAGGAAATGATATGGAATAGTATAAGGAAAATAAAGACGACCCTAAAAATGAGAGAGATAACACAAGGAAATATATGAAAACATAAGAGTAAAGGTTCAAATAGACGGAAGAAGATGAGGTGGATGTAGGATTCATATGAGTCAAAGGTGAAGCAAGGATATAGTCTTAGCTCATTTCTCTTTATACTAGCTATGGATAGGATGACAAGAACAGTAAAAATGATGAAACCAGATACATAGAACCGGTCAAAATCGTCACGCAAATTAGTATATGCAGAAGATATATTATTAGTACCAAATCCAATTCCGATAGAATCAATAATAGACACACCTATAAATTCAATATAAGAGAATGCAATATCAACAAATGCAAAAAGATGGTAGTAAAAAAAGGCTACATTATGAAGATGTAATAATGACAAAACAGAATAGATGAAATTACCACATTCAATGGCTTGGGAGTCAATTTTGTAGACGATAGAGAAATAGATATACAGATAGTGATAGAGATAAGACAATATTCGGAAAAAAAGAAATAGACAAAGATGCAAGAATTGTGGGTAGCCAAGGAAAATTAAGCACAAATTCCTTCTGGTAAGCTCGTGGTGCCCACTTGAAATTACCAAAGGTCGATATCCTTGGAAAAGCCGAAAAGCACTTTGGCTCGAGCCTTTCCACGTCTCTAGGCTAACTGTAAGGCTTGCCCAAGTATTTGAACTTCGCTCTTTTGAGTGTTGGGCACTCAGCATTGGAAATATATGACTCGAAAACACTCCAATTTATGTTAAAGTATTTAAGCGAATGAACAAACAGAGCTAACATCAGAGAAACCTAGAAAAATAGCAGGAAACCGTAGGATAGACAAAATAAGAAATGAGGTGATTATAGAAAAGTCTGAAGAAGAATCAATAGGAAACAAAATTCATGAAATATATGTATACGGACACATAAGGGGGACAACACCATGTCTAATAAGAAAGAATTTCTATAACGAGGAAAAAAGTGGAGCACATTACGACAAAACTAAAGCCCCAATGCTCAAAAATGCATGGAGAAGTTTAGAGGAGAAAAAGAATATCGAACGTTGGGAGAATATTGATTTGGAATTTCCTCGATATTTCAGGCCCCAAAGAAATAAATATGCAAAGTCGCATATCTTCCTCAGCTTCAGTAGCTACAAATGTTGCTTATTGACATGCTTACCAAGATGACACGTACAATCAAATATTCTGCTGGCTTATTCTAAAAACGTTTATTGTTTTATGAAATTCATTACTACCCCGCAAGTAGAACAATTTTATTTCTTTGTTAAGATACGAACACAATTTAATAAAATGGATGACGCTCAAATATATCGAGTTGCAGAATTGATTTAACAATGATATTCTTTTGGCAACAAGAAATAATATATGAAAAATATATGACTAGAAATATCAAAATTTTTATACCTGAGGTCCATTTCTCTACGTTGTAATCTATAAAATTACAAGTTCTATATAATACTAGACTTCAAGTTCTAGTATTCTATGAAGTGAAAATAAATATTTGAACTTTATCATGATATTCATAAGATAATTTTGTCATACCGGCAATATTTATTTTTTCATATTGCTATATTCATTATTTTCAAGTGTAAACACTATCCCTAAGATATCTCTTTTCTTTCTATCTGATTAAGATTCAATAACTCTTGTATTTTCAGAATAGTTTTTCTACCATTTTATTATATTTCTGATGTTGCTATTTCATACAATCTTATAACATTTACTAATATTGAGATGTCTGTCCTATATAAACAACATCACACTTATCACAAAGAAAACTCATATAAAGTAGTATTTCCTAACAATCTGGAGATTGTAAATTACTGGTCCCTAAACGAATTGTGAAGATGTTCTGCTCTGTTTTATTCACTAATAGATTGTAGTATTTGTTTATTATCCTTTTAAATATGTTTCCGTATGATGTGCCACTGCTTCTCTATAAATCTCTATTGCTTGGTTGAACATATTACTCAGATAATAACGAATCTCACAGCTCAGATAAACCTGTGCGAGTGCAGATATTTATTGAAATGTATGGTCAATTGTATCACATTTATTCCATTGTAGGAGGCACAGCTTTTAGCATACGTGGGTCGAAAGATTCCATGAAGAATTAGACTTTTGTATACAAATTGTGAGAAAATGTGTTATCGATTTCCCAATTTTTCCTAAATATGATGCCATTGATTTCACGATTATTGAGTACGATTCGTACCAATTTACTTATATTACGAGTATTAGGAATGTCAAGCATAGTTTGGTAAAAAAATCAGTTATGAAACACACCTTGTTAATCTCATTTTTGCGAGAGAATCTCCTTGGAATGTCTGTTGTTCATACGAAGCAAAACTACAGAAAAAAAACTACCAAAATATCACCTTTGAGAATTGTAGTCGCTACAAGTGAGCTCTTTTGACCATGTATTTTTGTGGATGCTCAGCCCACATTTTATCCCTATTTAATTACAGCTTATCAAATATTTTTGAAGCAGCGACCATTGTTCTACATATCTTTCTGTTCTGCATCTGTTTGTTCCAGTCACGTACTCCCAGATTTTTCATATCTTGCACAATTTGATCTTCTCATCTACGAGTATTTTTTAGTCTACCAGGCAGTTTTTTACTGTAATTGTATTTAGTATATCCTCATATTCTAATATATTCTAATTTCATAGTTCACGAGTCCTCTCTACTCATTATTTCCAGCTTTTACTGGTTATTCTCCTCTCCTCCAGCGGCGTACGTAACTACTGGTATTATCTCATTCTTATAGACTCTTAATTTGGTTTCTTGGCTTATTCTCTTGTCTTGTTACATGTCTTTGTTTATTATTGTTCTTAAGAACATGAAGGTGTTGAGTACTTCGAAAATGAGATCATTCATCTTTACTCTTTCTTGTTTTTGAATTTCCTCCTCTTTTTCAATTTTCCACATATTTTGCTTTTCCTGATTTATTGTCAATCTTCTTTTCCCTACCTCTCTTATAATTTTTTCTAATGTGCTCTCAAAACTCTTTCGGTCTCTTGCTAATAGAGTTAAATGATCAGCATATGCTATTACTAGTATTGAGTTATTAATGATACTTTCATTGATATTACATTCTAACGACTTCAACTACAAAGTTATAGAATAACTGTGAGAGTCCACCACCTTGTCTTATGCCTTATTTTGTATCTTAGGTTATCTCTCGTGATCCCAACTTAGGATTGTTCTTCTTCTTCCTGCTGTGTATAGGCATCATTGCCTGTTTTTCTTTACGTCATTGCCTCTGCTCAGTCACCTGGGAGGTTGTCACTCCATCTTTTCCTAGGTCTTCTTTGTCCTGCTGGTGATTTGTCCCTTGATATTTTCACAATTCGTTCTTCCGTCATGCGGTCAATTTGCTCATTCCATTTTATCTTTCTATCCAGTACCCAGTCATAGATGTTATCTATCCCGCATGTTCGTCTTATGCTTTCACTCCTTTCTCTATCCATTAGTGTTCTTCCCGCTATTCTTCGAACTATTTTCATTTCTGTAGTCTCCAATATCCGTTTCGTTTTAGAGGTCTCAAGTCGGGTCTCTGCTGCATAGGATAATTTAGGTCTGATTTAGGGCTTTTGCTTCAGTTCGAATGTATTTATTTCGCCAGATTGTGTCATTTAGGTATGCTGCTGCTCTTGACGCTCTTGTAGCTTACTTCCGTCTCCACGTCCCCGTGTTCAGATATTTCGATTCCCAGATATTTAAATTTCATTTCCTGGTGTATTATTTTGTTATCCACCACAAGCTTACATCTGATCGGTGTTTTGGAAGTAACTATTGATTTTGTCTTTGCCGCTTATATTATCATATTGGATTTTTCTGCTGTTTTGTTAAATTGGTACAGTAGCCTTTGCAGATCGTCCTCGTTCTCCGCCAACAGTACCGCATCGTCTGCATAGCACAGGATTTTGACTTCTTTATTTCCCATTTTGTATCCTCTTAGTTTGCGTACTTGTTTTATGATTTCATCCATCACTATGTTAAATAGGAGCGGACTGAGAGAGTCCCCTTTCCTAATGCCCCTATTCGCAGGTATCTGTTCAGTTAGGTCATCATTTATTTTTGCTTGGATTGTATTTTTTGAGTATATATTTTCGATTATTTTAATGACATTATATACAATAACTACATATAACGGAACAGATTGGAAAAGTGGAATCTTGTGCTCGGCAAAGTACATTAAGGTGATAGAGAACAATTTTCCATTCAATTTTGTGGGTGTTAACCAATAAAGAGAAATGCTATTACCACGTGGTTTTTTCGAAGCAAAATTAGTAGATTTTATTGAGAACTAGGAGCTTCTGATGATTCTACCGAAACAAAAATAAAACAGAAATATGTTCCCTTCATATATTTAAGTGGAATAATGAGTTCATAACATATTGTATGATATATTCCAATTGTTTTTATTCTTATTCATGCTGCATGATCAATGCTGAAAACGTCTTTTCCCAATTCATTTCCACAGAAAATATCTGGCTTTTGTGCTTATCTGTCGTATTAATTTGATGAAAATTTAACTTGAAATTCTCCGATGTTCTATTGGATCGATTCGAATGCCGAACTCTCTCATGCAATCTCAGGTAACAATTTAGAGAATTCGGTGTTTCATATGATTTAGAAATTGATCGAGCGATGAAAGTGAAAGCTACCGACTGAGTTCACTTTCGCGTTTATTCAAAGGAAATGGTTATTTCTGTCGAATTTTACCATTTAGAAGGATTAATCTCATTTTACGACCTATAAATACTGCAAATTTACAAACAATTTTTGAAAACTTTTCTGTAATATTAAGAACGCATTAAGAAGATATTCAATTTCTATTTTCAGTTACAAAGATGTAACTGTGAAGTAAAATTTGTTTCAAACTATACTAATTTTCATTCCAATAAATAAACTTGAAAAATTTGACTTTTAATTTTTGTTAACAGGTAACAAATCACTTTTTATTAAATTACTTTATTCCCGAGAAAAAATTAGTACTTTTTCACCGGATATTGTACAAACACATAAGCCAAGGTAGATATATAATTTTAGAATATTCTTCATCCAATGAAATAACATTTTCTTTATATGAAAAATACAATTATTGAATGTGTATTGCATGAAAGACACGTTCCTTAAAATATTCGGTACAACAATCGAATTTTCCAACCGCCATGTTTCTTTAGTAGCAAGTCTACTCCAGATTCAACTAAAAGTGTTTCAGACGATCTTTGGAATGAATGACCTTTATATGAGTTAACCTCTTCAAGTTTGTTTCAACTGTTTCACTGGTTTGGGAACCTTAAAGAAATTTTTACTCGCAACCTAATTGAAACATGTTCCATTGTGATATGCATAAAACAGGGCGAAAATCCTTTGCTACTGCTGCTGGACTAAGAGCTACGTGCATTCACTAAAATTTAACATATGTTTCAGTAAGCTGGGATTTATGGTACCGTTGGTAATATTCATACTGAATACATTATTTACCTTCAGTTTCCAAATACGACAACTTGGTTATTGAAACTCGCGTCAGACAATATAATTGTGAGTGTTGGTGTAATGATGATGTAAAAAGGTGTATTCAGTATATGCTTTGGTAACTACCCATTCCCTGTTTACATCATTATTTTATCCTTAAGTTCCAAAATTATTAACGTTCTCGAATTTTGAATCTCATCTGATGTTACCTGGCTGATTTCACAAATTCGACAAGCTCCTGCAATTCCAACTACAACAACCTTCAAATAAACTGCATCGGGATATTTATTCAAAAAATCCCAAATTTGTCTACTCATAAATCACAACTTTCTTGGGCTTATAATCTTTCCCATTTTGCTTCGGAAATGAAATTAGTTTTAAATATGTTTAGATGTCTACATTCATATTGGATTGTGACATATTTTTGATGGTTTTTGTCGTACCAAGTTCGGAAAACAAGCCAATAACACCTTCACCAAAAAAAGACTGCATATTTTTTTCATCTTCCCTCTATGAATCTTGAATAAGAGATTTCGTAAATTTTCCGCGATTTAGCTGACAATCATTTTTGAGACGCTATTTTGGCTATTTCTACTAATTTCAGTGGAGTGAAAACAAAACTGAGAAAAACATACATAATATCAATATTTATTCATAGTACACAGTTTTTTGTACTTTACTTTGTACAGCTCAAGATCCGGCGAATAAGGTGGGTGGTCTACTGCTGGAAAGAGAAGATTAGCAACGCAGGTCTAATATTGTAATGACATAATGTTTTATGGAATATAAAATAGGATTTTCTCCCTCCATAAAATACAACAAATGATAACCAAGATAAAGAACAGAAAAGCCCCAGGCATCGACGAAATAACAAACGAAATTATCAAATATGGAGGCGACAAATTGTATGATGAACTACAATCCCTCTTCAATAAAATGTACCATCTGAATGGAAAGAAAGTATTCTGATACCGATTTTCAAAAAGGGAGAAAAAACCGATCCCCAAAATTATAGAGGCATTAGCCGGATGAGTGCGGTTCTGAAACTATTCACTAAAATCTTAGCAGAAGAAGTAATGTCTACCGGGATATGTGAAGAACAACAAGGTTTCAGAAACAACAGATCTGCTATAGATGCTATATATAACTGAAAAAGCCATAGAGTTTAATAAGGCAGCCTTTATGTGCTTCATTGATCTCACCCAAGCGTTTGATAGGATACGCTTAACTGATGTTATAACTCTACTAAAAAAAGGAACGTTCACCCCAATATAATATGAGTTATCGAAAAACTTAACACCGATAATTATACCTTTGTGAGAACGGCAAACAAATTAGGCAATAAAATACCTGTGGCAACTGGTATCAGACAAGGAGATAGCCTAAGCCCAATCCTGTTCAATATTATAATGGACGAAATCATCAACGAAGTAAAGCAAGCCGGGAGAGGATACCGAATGGGAGACAAAGAGATGAAAATAATATGCTATGCTGATGACGCAGTTATTATCTCGGAAGCCGAAGATAACCTACAAAAGCTCCTATATAAATTCCAACAAATAGCGGACACGTACAACATGCAAATATCCACAAAAAAAAAACAAAATCTCTCACAATATCTAAAGAACCGAGAAGATGTGAGCTAGCGAACTAGGATCAGAGTGTAGAACAAGTGATGTCCTTCAAATATCTAAGGACAAACATAATGAACGATAGAAATCTAAAGAAAGAAGTAAAAGCACAAACAACGAAGGCAGTATTTATATCAGGACACCTTAGAGATTTAATTTGGCGAAATAAATACATGAGCACAAAATGTGAAATTAGAATATATAAAACTTGCGTAAGGCCGGTCATGACATATGCAATAGAAACTAGAGCGGAGAACACAACCACTAAACGGCTCCTTAGAACAACAGGAACGCGGACTCTGAGATCAATAACAGGATATACGTTACTCGATCGGAAGAAAAATGAAGAAATAAGGTACGTGTGCGATATTCAGGATGTAGTAAGATGGGCAAGGAGCCGCAGAAGAGAATGGAGAGACCATGTTGACAGAATGCCAAATGAACGGTTAGCAAAAATTGCAAAGGAAAAGAAACCAGACACAACTCGACCTCCTGGACGACCACCTATAAGGTGGTATGAAAGCTGGTCCTCAACATCCCAACTACTCCTTACAAACCCTTGATGAAAATACAGGACCTAGTCCTAACCTAAGAAGAAGAAGAAGAAGATAATGTTTAAAAATACTAGATTCTAGCTTTCGCCATACAACTTCAAACTAATATCTAGTTCTTTTTTCCCCAATTCTGTTTTTCTTTATCTTTCATGAGATACTTTTGACCAAAAAACTAGGGAAATCAGTAGAAAATGGCAAACTCAATTTCTTGAGAGAATACTATGTCTAAGTAGCACAAGTTTAAGGATATCTTTCAAAATTGCTTCCAAAACACAAATTATATACAAAATGGAGTGACACACATGGTGAGATGAGTCATATTATGAAGGTATCAAAATTGTAGTAGCATAATGCAAAAGCACCGCACTGCACCGATTCACATGAAATTTTAGAATTGGGCTCATATCACCCTCAACTACACAAGTAAAAATGATCTGAGCTCCGCCTAATATTTTTAAGGGGTATAAACAATCCCTTAGTGGAAAAATTGACATTGATCCATTATATCGCTAGAAAACGTGTATAATGTTAAGGGGTGAATTTGTTAAGGGTTTTCTAACTTCAAAATAAAATCATTTTCAACCCTTTGAAAACGTTACAACCCCTAAATTGAAAAAATCACAAAAATTTACTTTGGTATGACATAAAAAGATTTGAGTATATAGTAAATGATATTTTATGTTTTCTATCTCAATTATCGAATTTTTAACCCCCTTTCGACCCTTAAAAACAACCCCTTGATGAAAAATTGTTTGAAAAAATTACTGTTGACGAAATAAAAAGGATTTAAATGTTATTCCACTGTACTTTCACTTTGCTTAAAATATTCACACTTCGAAATTTTCCTGAGTAGAAAAAAATACTATTAGTTTTTGGACTATAACTCCTCCAATTTTGATGCTATCGCAACTTATAGAAAACCATTTTGATAGTAATTAAAAGAGCTAAAACTTTTTTCATTACAATATATAGTGAAAAAACTTTTATTTTAAAACGGCGAAGGGTCAAAGGGCTCGATATACCATATCTCCATCAATTTTTGTCTAAACCTAACCTAAAACAACCAAATTTTATGTCATTATACTTTCATACGTATTAGAAGGTGGTTATGGTTAAACATTATTTCTTTAGAATGCATATAATGTATCTGCTCGCCGCTATATGGCAATGAATACACATCAATTAAATTAAAAAATGGATTTAATTTTTAATATCTCGCTTAATATTGCACTTAGAACAATTTATAAATAGAAAATTTGGTTAGTTTCTTACCTGTTACAATTTAATTATTATAAAATTTTAGTTAAAATGCATATTTCCTAAAAACCGATAAAACACGTGAAAAAATTTTCAATTTCCAGAACCTTGAAAAATATAAAAAAACTTTATGGAATTTTTTTTATCGATATCTAAGTTATGTTGAAAAAAATTTACACCACCGCACCGCAACCACCCCCAGGGTGGGTGTCGAGTTCAGATCATTTTCACTTTTGTACTAAAGTTGTTGACAGTAAAAAAATTCAGAGCAAAAACGCTTCATTGACTGCACTATATCAGCTGAACATTAAAAAGAAGATATTAAGCAGTAAACTGAACAAATCAGAGTAATATCAATGTCAAAAGTAATAGAAAGATGTGGAGATGATTTTGAGTACCGTAAATAAATAGGAAACCATCCATTTCCAAGAATTATTTGTTACAAAATTTGTGTCTACGATATATCCAAAAAACAAGGCAATCGTAATAGGTAGTGGTCAATTCTTTTTTTAAATTAAAATGTGGATTTTCTTCACCTATTACGCTGTCATTATTGCGTCATTGCCAACAAGTCGTGCAAATATTCTGTATTATATTCACATCGGCGTATATGAAACTAAATTTTTATATCCGTACCGATAGGGCATTCTATAGGGGATATTACAGGTCATATTGTTAATGGATTAGCTTTAATCCAGCTTAAACTCTCGTAACAACAACTGATGCAAAAGAGGTCGAAAGCTTATTCGTGGATGGGGACGAAAATGTTACTGAAGTAACATGAAATTAATCCCTAAACATAACAGCTGTGAAATTTATCTTGTGCTGTTAGTCTGATAAAATGACACGGTAGAAAGAAACTATTAATTTCTGTGATGCTATGTATGAAACTTAATACAATTTAGAAAGGATATTTTGATAGTTAATGCCCTTATTCACCCAATATACTGAATCTAAAAAACGTTTGATTAGGTTAGTGGATAACTATAACACCAAAAAATCGTATGATATACACTAATAAAGTATGAAATTTAATTTTAGATTTTTGGACTTCACTGCTTGTCATAAACTATAATGGTCGAGTAGTGGATCTAAAAAATTGAATAAGGTATGTGAAAGGATTGGCTGAGAGCTTAGTAACTACGTTCATAAGTATAACATATAAGCTTTCCCGGATTTTTACAACGACATTCAGTAATCGATTTCCTCCCAAAAGAAAATATGACACTTCCGTGTAAGTGCTCTAGATGAAGTACTGGATTCCATATGATGAAACGATATAATTATAGAGGATACAATCCGAATTCGACGCTGGCCACGATATTACGTCAACGTTGCTCGCAGTTGAAGAAAACATTGATAGTCAAAAGAACTAAGAGTAAAATATGACGATATACTCGTATTGTAGGCATAGGCCTTTTTTATTGAACCTTGTTGTTTTTCAAATATTGTTGAACGTTGAATTGTTGAATATTGACGACATTAGAGATCTAAAACCATTTGAGATCTAGTTGAAAAACATTACAATTATTGTTGCGTTCGCTCTCATATTCTTTAGATATTATAATAGAAAGGTACTAACGGCAACGTTGCTTTTCCGAACAGCAGCTAAAAACTAAAAGGTGTGCTTAGGAAAGAGAACAGAGACAGACACAGAAAGAACCACATGTTTAAGTTTAATTCAATAAAATATATCGTTACTCTGCTTTTACAAAGTTTATTATTTACAATTATTGTAATATTTCATAGAATAGTGTTTCTTCATGAATAAATGTGAAAGTTGGTCAAGTTGTATATGTTGCATTCGCATCCTGAATGAACTAGTGTAAACTCCTGGAAACGAGAAGCTCAATAAAGCTGCGAGCATCGTAATACACAATTATAGCTAGAGGAGTTTCAATCTTCAAAAGTCGAAGAAGCCTTCAGTTTGTAAAGTTATCCTCAATGAACTATTAACCTAAAATTTTGTTTTTGGTGATAATTGTCCATACAATTCGCTACGTATGATTCCCACATATACGATGTGATGTTTCTCGACTAAAGTAACGATAATTCTACTATTTCTTTTCACATTTAATCATAATTTCAATCGAATATAGTTGAAACTCATCACATCGCATAAGAATTTTTTTTACAAAATTTCATACACCTCCTATGCCTTACCATATTTATAATATTTATAATATTTATCTGGTTTCAAAAACATCTTAATCTTTTTTCTAGACATAGTAATAAAACAGTTGGCGAATATAGATCTTCCTGCAGCGTTGAAACATGTTCAAATTTTTATTTTAGTATAAAATAAGTGATCTGCTACTAATGGGCAACTCCTTATCATAGCGAGTAAGTTGTTCGCGAGCTTGTCAAAGAACAAACGATATTCAGGCTTCGTAATGGGTTTGAACATGAGCGCAAAACGGCGCAATTTCTTTTAACACGTTGATCCCCAAACGAGAGAGAGAACTGGAGCAGCTGGAAGATTATCTAATGCAATCAAGACACAGTTTCTAGCCCAAAAAGAATTCCCAAAATAAATAGAAACAGAAATATATAAAACCCATATTAACATTTGGAGACATGGATAAACACACAAAAACAAAAAAGTAAAATAAAAATTATAGAGATGGGATTTATGAGGAAAACAAATAATAAATCAAGATACCACAAAGTAAGGAATAACAATATGAGAGAACATTTGATTTTACAATTCAAAACAATATAGAAGAAGGAAAATTGAGAGAGTTTGGCCATGTTATAAGAATGGGAGAAGAACGATTAATAAGGAAGATATATGAAGCCCAAACTTACAAAAAATAAATTAAGAAACAAAAGACACAGAATAAGAGAGAGTAGGAATTGCTGTGGAAAAAGTCCACGTAATTACTCAATTTGTTGGAATTATACCTGAAAAGGATTAAGTAAGTAACGTTGAAACCCAACCCAAATTATAAACTTTCTACTGAGCCGAAAATTTTTTTTCTGTTTTTATGTTATGTAGGAAAAATTGAGAAAAAATTCATTCGAAATAAAAAGTGCAAAAGAATGATCTTTTTGTGCGCGGTCCATAGTCCCGCTCTGGGCTCGAGGGAAAGTTTAGCGGCAACAACTTTCGCCAGGGCTCAAAGGAGTTCTACACAAAGATCATTGTTTTTCACACTTTTTATTCCAAATTAATATTTCTTTGAAGGTACATCCTACTTGCAGTAGGGTAAAATAAAATTTTGTTCACATTTTTATCCTTGGAACGATGATGTCATGTTTTTGTGTAAGTGTACAAAAATGTGCTATATATTTTGAAAAATATTATATGAGATCAAGGTAACGTGAAGATAATTTGAATTATGTTGGAAAAAACAAAAAAATTATGTTTTTGGAGTCAGGAGAAAAATCAATTGGACTAAATTAACGGTAATGTTTCAAGGACCCAGCACGGTCTAACTAAACAGTGAAACACATTTAAATACGGTCCCTTGGACCGTGGAGTAGGTTTGGAATTAAAGACGTCGTGCGGTCCATAGGACAAGCTCTGGGCTGTGGGGAAAGATCAGTTGCGGGCCTATAGACCGCATCGAGACTTACCGTGTTATGTATAAATTCCGAATTAACCACGACAATCAGCTTATCTGTGATACTTTACATTTTTATGCTGGAAGATCAATTCTGAGTAGATTTTGTAACATATATAATTTTATACAAAATTTTGTACAAATGTTTTAAACAAAAATTCGATATTTTCGAATATAGTTATAAGATTGATCCTTTACACACTCTACTAATTTAGACAATGTTTTTCCACTGAAAATATAGTTTGATTTTTCTCTTTTTAGTTATAATTTTCTGCCTTTCCTAAAAGTCTTTTGCCTTAATAAATCTTTTCTCTACTTCAATCATTGACACCAGAGTACTTTGGCTAACTAAAACTTTCTAAAGTATAAATATGAGTTATTTTCAACTTCAGAGACTCATTTATATAAAGGAGTTGTGAAACTACTAGATTGTTTGTAAATGTGGTAAGCTGAAACGCGAAATAAATTAAAAGTAATTGCTAATTTCCATGCATCTTTAATAACGATTTTTAATTAAATTACAAATGCTCAAAACTTTCGTACTAACTTATTAGAAAAACATTTGTGTTCATTTAACACAATTAAAACTTTGAGAAGATGTATTATCCCAAGGGCGAAATTTCGAGATTAAACTTCCATTCTTTCGATTTTAAAAGTCGTCTTTGTGCTCTGGCTCTGGGTTTTGTGTGGTTCTCTAGAACGGAATTGTTAGTAATTGAAAATCTAGAGAAATTATGCATTTCCATGTTTTCAATGCATCTTAAATGGTACGAGTTGTGAGTCTCCAAACTACTGTAATGTAATATAAACCTGTAGCTTGATACAATGACACCATTAAGCTGAAGTTTCAGCTAATTACGAAACAAAAATTGAATCTATCTAACAATAAAACAATTTAACATATATCCAAGAATATGAACAATAATTGATGGTTAAGGCTTATTCAACACACTTCGATAAAGTTTTATGAGTTTGTGATATACGAATTGGTATAGATTCTAAAACTTTATCTCATTGCATATATTGTCAATGCATGGAAACGGATGGATCTCATTATTAGTTTATTCAGAACAGTTTTTACAAATTCTCAAGATGTAGTTGCTGCCTACCTGGGAGTATTATCTGTACCAATCTGACTCAATAGTATTCTTAGGTTTCCAATACATTTTCTACACCCATCAACTAACTCTTAAACCTGCACATTACTCAACAATCTCAGTTTTTCTTATATTTTCATCCAAAGTCAGAATACCTGTTGTGTGGCTTTTCGATTGGAAGTTTCTTTGTTTTCCAATGTTCTATTTCATCTTTCATTTCTTCGCATTTTATCTATTTATATTATTTTTAGCTGCTATTTTAGAATCTGACGTTCTTTTAGCTATACAGTTTTGAAGCATATAACATGTGTGAACAAATAATCTCAATATTGTGTCATATATTTCATCTGCATCTGTTTTTCTCTATATGTTTGAATGCTCATTATTTTTATTTTTTTCCTTGCCTAATAATATTATTCCCATCGCATTTATATGGGCTATTTGATTTCTCGCAGTTGTACTGTTACTTATTCTACAACTCCTATTCTTGTTCATACTTTCATTGCATTCTATAATTTTCCAGCTTCTTCTGGATTTTGTTCTATTTTCTGCAAAGGTCTGTCATTCCTATCTTTTTTTTATTGGTCTTAGATTCCTTTTTTTCCTTGCTATCATTTTGCATACTTATTATTTAAATGTCACTGAAAATTAGTGTAGTTTGATGGCAAATATCTATGAATTAGTGGAATCATTGTTTTCACATTCATCCCATTTGTATTTAGCCCCGAATGATTTCCAAATCTAAACAATTCGCTCATTTGAAAGAGGTTCAACTCCAACGATGAAAAACTCTCTTGATGACTCTGGAGAAGTACGTATCCACACGCTCTCATATTTTATGTATCGATCAAATTATATAATATCTTGAAGTGAATGAAATGCTAAAATGTTTATGGGGACTAAAAATATAACTTTGTAGTTTAAAGATTAATATTAGAAATAGAGAAAGTTCAACTGTATGTAAATAGCTACAACCTTACATTCCTGAATCTGTAATTGCTTCTGTTGGCGATGATTAACAAAATAGTTCCCATCATTTGATGCGCCAGCATTGAGTTGAAAACTACTCATTCCATATTGAAAGTAAAATTTCACAGCATTGTTCGTATTTTACAATTTTAATCACAGATGTAATGCCAAAATGGTTTTCAAATTGTTTTTGTTGCAATGTGTATCGAAATAAAAGTTTTCATTGGCGACATGTTCAAGTCAATATATTCGCAATGTTATTCAAACAAACTGATAATTTGTGTGATCATTTAAGACAGATATTTTAGAAAGAGCTTGAAGAAGTTCATATGTACAATACCAGTACTGGCAAATATTTTCTTCAAACATATCAACGTATCTCTCCATAAAAGCATTTCTGAAAAGATTTTACTTAAGAAAAAGATACAGTTAAAATATTCTTCATTTGTCACAAATTGATGACATTGAGAAATAAGTTAATTTGTAGTGGAACAATTTTACATCCAATTTCGTGCTGTATTATAGTTTTTTTAGTGACTCCCGGCGATAATCTTAAATTCAATTCACTTCCTATGATTTTAAATGACCTTATTTATCATAATTTCGTAAGGTGTATTGAGATCATTTTTTCTACTTAATACAGTTTTTTGAATAGATAGCTTTTCATATTTGGATGAAATATTCTCAAATTATTGATTCCAAGGAAATTACAATCGCTGGAAGGTGCTTTGATAACAAATTCTATATCAGGCTCGATTGAAATTACAGTATTTTAAGAAAATGTCCATGTTCTTAAGACTGTAATATTTTTTTACTGAAATACCATAACCTAAAAGAGCAGTTATGATTTTTCAACAACTGCATGTCTCCTCTGGCTCGCCAGATATTGATGCAATTAAATTTAAGTAGATTGTTTGTGGAATTTATAGAAATACTTTAGACGCTTTTTTCATATTACATATTGCTGCTCATTATTGCTTTTCTCTATTATCCAAGTCAGTAACACTCATTACCTATTTCGGTGATTGAAATACTTACATTGTAATTATATGCTGTTAATAATTTGATTATGATGCGCTTCGTCAATATTCAAGTTGGGTTTTATTGAGTTGGAATTGATGTAACTCGTAATTTATATAAACTCTTGTTGTTGTTGTACACCTTTTTTGGCCAATAGACTAACCGCGATCGATCTATTGGAGTGATTAGTAATTTTTTTATTTCAAGGTATTCAAGCCAATCGCTTAGGTAGACGATTTTGTCCAATTTTGAATAGTATTTCTTCCAATTGGTATATTATGATACCATTGACCATTTTTAAATTTCTTGTGATTATTTATTCTTAGGAATAATCTGTTGATCTTGATATTTGGGCCTCTTTTTGACAGAATGTTTATTCATAATAAAACAGGAAAGGAAAAATTTGCTTTCAGAATTCTTAAACTACCTTGACAAGTTTAGCTGAATACAGGGTTATATTAATTTTGATTTGTTTCAGAACCAGCAAGCAGCAGCTTTCCCAATACAGCGGTTATGTGATAGAATTTCCGGTGCAGCCCTTCAGGGGTATTGTCATTCCATAAATCATCATTTTCGTTATTTCTACGGAACTCCTATCGAACTTTCACAGGTATCTGATTGCAGCTTTTGTCGTATAAAATCGCCGCTGAAATACAACACTTTCGAATGGATAATAATATTCATTTCTTTATAATATTTTTTCTTGTAACAGCTAACTTGTTACGTCCAATATGGTTTTGACTGTCGTTTCTTTGAACTCTGTACCATCTTTTCTTAGTCACAACCCAATTCTTCAAAATACAGTTAATTCTTCCACCGACTAATTTCCATAAATGCTTTACAATTTCTTAATGTAAACGGTATTTTTTTTTTTTTTTGGTTCATTCAGTCCTATAATTTCAATAATATTTTCAGTATTTCAACACAACAATTTGTGATATTTTCAAATATTAAATATTTGGAAGGTAAAAATCAAAATAAATCAATATATGGGTTCTTTAATCAGATGACTTCAAATCAATTGATTTCTATGGATTTTACTGAAGCAAAAAATGTTCAATAAAGTTGTTGTCTCCTCGTAAACAGAATGGAAATTGACGAAATGTGCCTTCAAAACGTACTTCTGTAAATGTCTCAATGTTTGAGAAAAAAGTTTCAGACCAAGAATTTGTGTAAACTCTACACAAAAGATTCCATGTTGAATTTCTAATATAAGTGAATTTTACATGTTTACGCTGACTTGAATGTGAAATATATGTTTTAAAGTTTTTCTATCAGGAGATAGAATGTACACAAGTGAAACGTTTCGCTGGTGCAACTCCTTGATATGTTTCGAAGAAGCAAATGAATATTTAATCTTAATTACCAGACGTAAAGGTTGAAATTGATATTTTCAGAGATAGATGATTTTCTACAAGTAGGAAGAGTTGAATAAGACCAAAGAAGATACGAGGTGTGATAAAAATTGTTTATACAAAATTTGCATAACTGGAAGCGTTTCTGAACGTCTTCTTTCACAATATCTGGATGTTCTTAATATCAAGACTAGTGATAAATTGTTTGTTTCGTGTTTTGTGTTAAATCTTGTAAGTAAAGTGAATGTGGAAAAGCAGGTCTACATTTAATGGACCAATCAAAAAATTATTGTGAAAA
Organism: Diorhabda elongata; assembly: GCA_026230145.1. Lineage (NCBI taxonomy): Eukaryota > Metazoa > Arthropoda > Insecta > Coleoptera > Chrysomelidae > Diorhabda > Diorhabda elongata. The sequence goes on from CM047926.1 coordinate 46,935,804, forward strand.
AAGGAGAAAAATCTTCCTATTTTTTAGGTTATACGTTCCGGAAACCCAATTATTAGTTGTAAAGAACAAACTTCTCCATCATTTATACGTTTGAATTGGTTGTTGAGGCTGAAAAACATCCACTTCTCTATCACTCATACCTCTTGTGATCTCAACATTTTGTGAGATTTGTTGATAATTTTTGTCGACCACAATTGATGATAAATGCATAAGAAATAAATTGTACGTGATATTCACTATGCTTTTATGCCTTGAAAAAGATTATTGATAGGTTAAGTGCCATGGGAGACCAGCTCGAAGTCACTCAAAAGAATTACCTAAGGGTTTTGTGAAGCCGAGCGTAGTTAAGATTGAACGACAACGCTGCTCGTAAAACGCGTTGCTGAGTGCATTAAAGGAGGCAAGTTGAATAAATTTCAAATTGTATCCTTTAATATTGCTGATACTTCCGGATTTGCATTGATGATCCACAAGATATTGTGGTAACCCGCAGAGCCTAAAATTGAGCTGGATCCCGCTGTATCACGGAATCCCACTTTACTAGATTGCAATACCTACCTTTATAGGAAAACCTCTACACGATATTCATAATAGCCAACAAGATTTTGCTATGGGGACTTCAAAATACGAGTGTAAGCTAAATTTCCACAGGCAGCCACATACTACAAATCTGCAAAACAGATAAGATTGAAATTGATTATGTATTTCATACGCTGAGAAAATCATTACTTTTTAGTGCAGATTGTCCACTGAATTAGATATTTAGACGCGCTTCCTATAAATTTTCCATCAATTTCTGATATAGTATTCACCATTAAGCAATTGTATTACATTGTATCTCTCAAATCCTTGAATATTTTCTCCTTTTATAACCAAACACTGCTACGTAATCATAAATTGTTGCAGAGATACATTGAGACGTCACTGTGGAAAATAGAATTTCAAGACATTTGCTCCTTCAACAGAATATCTCATTTAACAAGTAAATCGAAAATTTGATGAGAGAAAATAACACATCTTACTAAGAATAATGTCTATTCATATGTAGCGACAATTATATTTCGACAACTTGATTTTCTCATGTTCACAATCACTTGTTCTTGGATTTTCTGAAGAATCCAATTTGTTGTTCAATATCTTTCTATATTGGAGATTTCAATTTTTATTCGATATGCCAAATACAGCGGAATTATCTTAAAATGAGAAAAGTGAGAGAAAATGGAAGTAGGTTCTCGAAATATCTTACTTAACATGATATACCAGCAAAAAGCTGCCCTTTGAATTGATTATCTAACGTCAATAAAAGGAATTTGAGATATATGGAATGATTTTCTGATAAAATATCATCTTTTTTCATAGTTTTTTAATGATGAATTTTCGTCAATCTGTCAATAGTAGAAATAGAATACCTTCCGTCTTCTGGATAAATTTTTTGTAACGAAATAATTTTCCAAATGAGTGCTTTTAGCGGAAAAAATGATATAGTAAATTCGCAAGACCAAAGGTAGAATTTGTGTGAGGAAATTCAGACTTGAAAGGAAAATTTCTCAGTATTATTGGTAAAATAAACTCAACAAGCGAAAATGAAAATTACCTCCATTTTGACGCATTATTGTCTTTTGTTTATTATGAAAAATAGAATGGAAAAACGTTTATAATTCAACCCAATTTTCATGGAAATTCTAGTGAATAGTATTATTTCATGAAAATACACTAAGTATCATCAGATAATTATTTCCATAGAACACCTAATAAAGAAAATGGCAACCAAAATATATTACTATCACAAGGTAATATCACAAAAACCTCGGATAGCTGATTTTAATATATGGTTGTAAGAATTGCAAAGAAACAAAAAGTTTTAATGTACAATGAAAAATATTTTACACGAGATTTAGTTATTTCAAGACTACAATTTCATAAGCAAATGATAAAAAATTGAAGGCTGCGGTGATTTCAGAGTTTTTTATTATTTTGAGTGATTTCTCAGACACGCTCGTCTACTAACAATGCGACCCAAAACTCGAAATCAGATTGAGAATTGAACAAGTGCGGAAAACTCTGAGCAATATGAGAACACTTCTAGCAAACGGAAACCTCATTCTGGAACTCCGGACCAGAATGCTTCGCTGTTACATCTTGCTAAGGTTGGACCATGGATGCGGCCACAGAGAAGAAAATTGATGCGTTCGAACGGATACCTCGAACCGAAAATAAGACAAACATACAGCAAATGGGTAAACATAAAGAACTTCTCACGACAATCAAGGAGAGAAAGTTGCAGTAACTACGTCAGCCGTAGACAAAATTTTTACCTGAAAGACATGTGCAGATGGCTTGGACAGATGTCTACAGAAATTTTCAGAGTTGCGGTTTCTCGTACGACATTTGGATCGCCAACCTCCGTAGGGAGACCGCGATGTAAGAAGAAGAAGATTAATCAGTAGAGATTTCAACAACTTCAATTACAAATTCAATTAATGAACGAAATGATTTTTTTATTCAAATAATATTAAAAGGCAAATGGCTTTGTCACAATTTGGGATGAAAACTTCATTATATTGATTAATATGGAAATCCTAGTGAATTGTATTGTTTTTTCGAGGTAACCTCAGCATTATTCGATCATTTCGATAGAATACTTCATAATGAAAAATTGTTACCAAAATATTTCAATATTTCAGGGTACTCTTTCGAAAAGCATAGCACAATTTAAGGCATCAATGAAACTGAAAATTTCTAACGCGAGATTTAGTTAATTCAAGAATTAGCTAATACTCAAAACTAAATAGTTGAGAAAGTAGAAAAACTAAACTAGACGACTTTGTTTTCAAACTTAACAAAACTATACAAATAAGACTTTGAATTCATTCAAAAATTCTTAGTGTTGAGGGAAACATAATTAGTCTGGATCATACTAACAACGTGAATAAAAGTGGGAAAAATTGAATCTATCTATCAAAATCGCAACTAGAATCATATAGTAGACATTGAAGAAGAAAATTTATTGACGCTCTATTATTGATGCTAATTTTTCTAATCATATTGTTATATTTAAAACGCTTCATAAGACAATTCTCTCTCTCTCTCTCAACCTTTCTGAAAATAGGTACAGAACTTTTTCAGTATTCATATAGAGTATGCAAGGAGTTGGACGCTATCTTTTTGAGTAAATTAGTCAATTTCCAGTTCCACAGTATCAGAGAAATTTGTAAAATTTATGAAAAAGAAGTTCGCTATCCACCCAACATAGATTAACTGGCGCTAATCAAAATGTCAACCCAATGTTCTACTAGGAGTTATATAAGGTGTTTACCCGATCAAACTACCAATAAACTGCAAATTCCCCACACCTGAGGGAAACAAAAGAAATTACTGTCAATTATATGATAGTCGACCACTATTCTCCAGTAAAGCATGAAAAAGTCAAATCTCAGCTTATACGTCTATATCATATATATCAAAATACTCCTGATTCAACTCACTTTTGTGTAACTTCTGTATACGTCTTGATTAGTCTGAGTATTTGTAGGATGTCCCATATCGCTTTTACGCCGCAATATTTTTTTCTGATGACTTTTTTAAATCTTCTCTGTCACAATTTATCAGCGTATTAGGCTACTGGGCGAAGAAGATTCTGCATTTTGGTGGTGCGGTTTGAGTTTTCTTTCTCAATAGTCTCACATTTACACAGTAGGCCCAGCTCGTAGTTGCTCCTTTTTAGACGTTGAGTAACTTGCTATCAGACTCTCAAGGTACTTGAAAGTTACTACTTCGGTAAAGGCTCTGATTTCTATTGCAATTTCTATACTACGTTTAGCTGCTTCAAATATTCCACACACTTGTTACTTGTTATCTATAATGACTAACTCCAAGAAATTTGAGATACATGGCAGAATTTATTTATTATCAATTGAAGAAATATAAAAAATATAACGAATGATGTAACATAGGTTCTATCATAAAACCCTCAAAAAGCAAAATTTTGATACAGGTTTCCCAGATATTTTAGGCTTACTCTGCTCAAAAGTCACTTTGTATCGAAAGTAGCCACTCCAACGTAGTTTATTCCAGACTTAAAGTTACAAGAGATTCGAAATTCGACATAACAAGGATAAATACATTTTTAAGAAAATTGAAGACTATAAATTCGTCGTTAACACAACTCTTACAAAATAAATATTTGTAAGAATTATTTGGGTCGCTGATGAAACTTACCAAAAATTTTCAAACAATAACACAAATATACAGGAATTTTAGGAAGAACAATTTGCCTCTGTGTTGTTATATCTTCACAATAAACGTTTTTGCAATCCAAACATTCATTGTTGTTATTAAATTATTAACTATCATTATATTGGCGAACAATAACATTGTCAAATTGAAGTACAGAAATTAATTTGTATATGGTTGGAAGTACAGAAATTTGGAATAAACAAATTCTATTACTTACAGATATATACATCATCAGGAGTTTCTATTGAAAAAGTAATTATTGATATTTGGTACAGAGAATCGCAAAGGAGACAGTTTAAGCTAAATTATATTCTTGGGATTATAATGTTATTTTCCTTTCACTGATATATTCTTCTCTATAAATAAAAGTCAATTTTCTACACCGTAACATTTCAAAAAGATTCTAGCAGAAGAAAGAATTTGATAAAGAAAATTACTCCGGAAAATGTTTCCAAGAGTGGATCGCTTCAAAATTTTTTTTTTGAAAACTGAATATTGTCTTATCATTATAAAAATATAAAAATGCTATAACTTCTCACTGCGCTGATGATACTATATTTAGCAGAAACTGACAAATACAGTTTTATGGAGAAAAGAAAGAAACTTTGTATCTCTCAATTATAATATGTTTCTGATAATGATCCAATGGATCCAATCCAAAAATTCTAAAGAGAAATGTGAAGGAAGTCGGACCCGGAACTAGAAATCATAAGAGCTCTGGAGCTGGATAACCAGCTGTAAATAGTCCTCAGGTCACATTGTAATGATTTAATACAACACAATTTACAGTATGAAATATAATATAAAAATTACCTAACTTAAAAATCTTTCTGCATTTGATTGAATGAGAAATAGGTGAAACATATTTTAGCTCAATTTTTGAAACTAACTAGAACATATTACGTTTAATTCAGCTTAGTGTTATTTACATTTAATGAGCGCAGCGGAATTTACATTTAAAATGTCGTGCAATAATTTCTATTCTCTACAAAAGTGCATCGATCAGTTTAACACACTATAACCATTCCACAGCGCTGTGCAGAACTGTTATTAAGAATTCGAAAATAGTCCATGTTAGCTCTTTCCATCACCTCCATGAAAATATGTATTCCATACCCGAACTGATTAAATAGTATTATTATCTGACATACGGTGAAATTTAGTATAACTCAAATCAACGGAATACTGAATGATTATTTGACCGTAAAAAATTGTTAACGTTGGATACTACATGCACTGGTCAATGGTCTATTACGAGTGTTTCTTTAGTCATGTGGGAAGTATGTTGATAGAACCACATAAGAGGGTAACTGAACATATTTGGAAAATTTACAAAAAGGAGCGAAATTTTGAAACTTTCTCAAACATAGAAAAATAAAAAATCTATGAACCAATAACTATCTATGACTTAGAAACTTTTTTATGGAAAAACTCATCAACTTTATATCTTTAGAAAATGTCTTACGAAAATTATCATTTGTCACAAGGGACAAACAAAAAATATAATGATTCCTGTAGAAAATATTATTTTGATCATAAATACTTATTTTTCTATTACCAGACTATAACGATCAATAATTTAAAAACCAGACGTCGTTCCTTCCGGATAATCAATGAAAAAATTTTCCTTTTAATCCCATTTTCAATTTACCGCAACTAAACTTAAAAGTATGTTTTGATATAACCAGTGTATAGATCGTAAATAATAATGTTCATTATATTTTTTTTTTTTTTTTCAGGTGGGCTCTTAAGAAAATCACGCTTCCTTACGATTTAACAAGGAATAAAATGAATGATTCATTTATAATATGGAGGTAATCTAATGAGCTGTGGTACGATACCAACATTATCATAATAATCAGAAAGTTCTGCCCATGGGAAGAAATTCATTCATATTTTTCTATAGTTGTTGTTCTCACTAAGGATTTAACACATTAGTTCGTTAAAATATGCATATATTCACGCTAAAGTTTCTGGACTCTCAGAGTTTTGCTGCATAAATATGTTTTAATAAACTAGATGGGTATAAACGTTTGCCAAAACCATGTACTTCATTAGAGAAATTCACGCTTCGTATTATTGAAAAACATTATTAGAATGTTGAAATAGATATTCTACTGGAAAGTTATCAATTTGTTTTCAAAATAAAATCATAACAGTGAAAATAAAGTAAAAGGAAAATGCTAGAAAAACCAGCAGATTCGATGTAAATGTACCTGAAACTTTCTTAAACGCAACGTCGTTGTCGATTTTTTAAGATAACTCGAGAAAAGTAGTACGCCATTTTGAAATTATTGCTCAAAATGGACGCTAATACATGGGAGAAACTGTTAAAACGCAAGGGGAGAATGTCAACGATACGGAATTTAAGTTGAAGACGATATTTCATCCAAGTTACTTATAGACCGGGATCCCTCGCCCTTTTTCGTAAGTGATTACTAACAAGCTAATTTTTCGTCAGTAGCTTCATTTTGACGAGACGCCCAACATTAGCTAGTACAAAAATTTCGTAAGTGGTAGCTAACAGGGGTAATGAGAACATAATTTGTTGATTTAGTGGTTATCAAAAATTCATTACTAACTGGTTTTTTTATTTATAATTCTTATAATAATAATCTAAATTAGCCGAAAAAATATTTGTCCTACAAAATGCTAGGTTTGATCAACGAGGTCCCATTTTTGCAACATGTACTATTTACGAGGTCATGAAAAATTATTACTAACCAGCTGATTTTTTTTTTGTTGGTTAGTTAATAATTATATAATTTAACGCCCACATTGTCCTACACATTACGTGGAACGTTTTTCTAGTCCGACACTCTTAGGTTGTAGTACAAATACTAGATGTAAAAATAATTAGTATCAAGTTGAAACTTCGTGAGTAGCTTCGTTTCAATGAGACGCCCAAGAATTTCCTTTACGAAAATGCTCGATTGTGGTAGCTAACAGGGGTAATGAGGACATAATTTGTTGATTTAGTGGTTATCAAAAATTTATTACTAACTGGTTTTTTAATTTATAATACTTATAATAATAATCTAAAGTAGCCGAAAAAATTATGATATTATGAAGAATAATCTGGATCAAATTATAATTATATAATAAATCATGCAAATCTATGTCAAACATAGCAATACCAATATACTAGTGAGAAAAAACGGTGTGGATTCATCAACCGAATGAAGGTTCTCAAAAAGCAACACATAAAGACTTTTCGAAAACTAAACGGGTCGTAGTCATATGATATGATCTTTGGTATCCTGCTAGACCAACGGGTAAATACGATCCTTTGATGGGTTTTTTCATTTGTCTATGGCTTTTTGAACGTATTTTTTCCCTCAAATGGCTGTTTACCATTAATTCTCATAAGCAGCATCATTGATAGTGTAATGTTCCACTTATTTGATTTATAATAGTGGGGTGAATTTATAAACACACAATTAATTAATTTGAAACATTACACTTGAGTACACAATAATTTACTTATCACCAAGGTATGTATGTATGGATTTGGAGTCTCGTATACACTGAGACCCAAAGAATCTATTGTGTCCCCATATCTTGCTGCGATACTGGAGAACCCAGTGCTTACAGCTGATCCATCAACCCCTGTCCTTTTAAAAAGTCTAAATTGTGGAATGGCTTCAATTGCCAGAGATTTTCGTTTTCTATTTCTAGCGCTTTTAGGTGTAATGCTCTGGAGTTCCCTAGTGTTTTATACTTGGATAAGTATGAGAGAATGTGGATAGTCGGCTTCGTCCTCTGTGCAAGAAAACCTACACGCAATATTATCCGTTAGGTCTAGCGTCTTCAGGTGTTTGTTGTACTGTACTTATCACTAATACTTTACAAAGTTTTATAATTTATTTAGATTCTTCGGTTACTTCGTTCTGTTCACTAGAAGTTCTAGAAAATAAACAAACAAAATAAATGAAAAGATTTTCAAAGAAATTTGTTCAAAACAAGCAATGTAAGCAAATCGCCTGCTATGATAAGAAATTACACGAGGAAAAAAACATCAAACGGGCCACGACTTCGCCACATCTTGGAGTTCGTAACTATAGGTTACTGAACTTTGCGGTTTTTATTCTTTTTGGTATTTCATCATAAAAATAGCTTATTAGTATTTAATAACAATATTGAAGATGTATTATACAAATAAATAAATAACATTAGAGAATGAAGTTTTCATAGATCATGTTTTGAAATTTACAATTACAATTTAATTCGACGTTTGATAACTGATGGAGATCTCGTTCTGGTTTGCGAACCGGAAAAGTCCAGTAATTATGAAATTTCCAGGCGTGGAAGACAAACTTGGACTGTTGGAATGTGTTTACTTGAAGTGATCTTTCACATTGTCTATTATTCTAATCAAAAATTAGATAAAATGAGACCCTAATACAAAAGTACTAAAAATTGAGAACCAACTACTATATTGATAAGAGTGCTTGATTTTCCTGTCTAGTATCAAAGAAGCATTTTAATTCGATGGGTCAAAATATAGATTCCATATCCTATTTGGAACTATGGGGTTTGGAGATAATGAGGAATTATTGATACTATGGAGTAAGGAGCGAAACTCGAAATTCTGGATATTATCTGATAGATATCCTTTAGTAGAAAACCTTGAGGTTGTTTTTATTTAAAAACCTAATGATTTTAATTCGATGGGTCAAAATATAGATTTCATATCCTATTTGGAACTATGGGGTTTGGATATAATGAGGAATTATTGAGACTATGGAGTGAGGAGCAAAACTCGAAATTCTGGATACTATCCGATAGATATCCTTTATTAGAAAACCTTGAGGTTGTTTCTATTTAAAAACCTAATGATTTTAATTCGATGGGTCAAAATATAGATATCATATCCTATTTGGAACTATGGGGTTTGGATATAATGAGGAATTATTGAGACTATGGAGTACGGAGCGAAACTCGAAATTTTGGATACTATCTGATAAATATCCTTTATTAGAAAACCTTGAGGTTGTTTTTATTCAAAAACCTAATGATTTTAATTCGATGGGTCAAAATATAGATTCCATATCCTATTTGAAACTTTGGGGTTTGGAGATAATAGGGAATTATTGAGACTATGGAGTAAGGAGCGAAACTCGAGAATCTGGATACTATCTGATAGATATCCTTTATTAGAAAACCTTGAGGTTGTTTTTATTTAAAAACCTAATGATTTTAATTCGATGGGTCAAAATATAGATATCATATCCTATTTGGAACTATGGGGTTTGGATATAATGAGGAATTATTGAGACTATGGAGTGAGGAGCAAAACTCGAAATTCTGGATACTATCTGATAAATATCCTTTATTAGAAAACCTTGAGGTTGTTTTTATTTAAAAACCTAATGATTTTAATTCGATGGGTCAAAATGTAGATTCCATATCCTATTTGGAACTATGGGGTTTGGATATAATGAGGAATTATTGAGACTATGGAGTACGGAGCGAAACTCGAAATTTTGGATACTATCTGATAAATATCCTTTATTAGAAAACCTTGAGGTTGTTTTTATTCAAAAACCTAATGATTTTAATTCGATGGGTCAAAATATAGATTCCATATCCTATTTGAAACTTTGGGGTTTGGAGATAATAGGGAATTATTGAGACTATGGAGTAAGGAGCGAAACTCGAGAATCTGGATACTATCTGATAGATATCCTTTATTAGAAAACCTTGAGGTTGTTTTTATTTAAAAACCTAATGATTTTAATTCGATGGGTCAAAATATAGATTCCATATCCTATTTGAAACTATGAGGTTTGGATATAATGAGGAATTATTGAGACTATGGAGTACGGAGCGAAACTCGAAATTCTGGATACTATCTGATAAATATCTTTTATTAGAAAACCTTGAGGTTGTTTTTATTTAAAAACCTAATGATTTTAATTCGATGGGTCAAAATTTAGATTTCATATCCTATTTGGAACTATGGGGTTTGGAGATAATGAGGAATTATTGATACTATGGAGTAAGGAGCGAAACTCGAAATTCTGGATACTATCTGATAGATATCCTTTATCAGAAAACCTTAAGGTTGTTTTTATTTAGAAACCTAATGATCTAAGTATCGTCGAAAACCGTCTTATCGACCCTATGCATAATTAAGGAAGGAGTAGCACTACAAAAAATGATTTTATATCTGTTTGTCCAGCAAATTATATATATTTTGACAGAGAACGTTGTATACTTGCCTATTTTGTAGTGAAGAAGAACCAAAACGTTAAAATATATTCAACGTATAGGTATAACAAATAAAATTACCAATTACGTTAGTTTACGTTACGTTGAAATATCACGAATTTCATATAATTATAAACCAACTAACAATCAAATTACCATGGCAGCATAAAAATTATCTACATCATAAGATAACCGTCATTCCGTAAATTTGATGAAAAATATAGCGTTTATTCTTGTATATATTTTCGGATATGTAAATTTCTTTCTTTTTGGTTCGAAAAACTGCAAGCTGTTCTATTTACTAACATTATTTTTTGCTGAAAAGGCTCATTTTAACATGGAATAATACTACTGCAATGACGAAGAATAATTTCATCCCAATAAATCGGAACAATTCAGTAAATCATTTCCAGTGAAGTTCCGAGTTGTGTGTTTTTCGAAAAAGGAAGTAAACAGCTTTGTTGCATAAATAGAATGCTTGAGTAACTTTTTCCAGTCATTAGAATAAGTGGTTTTATATTTTGTTTTTTTGTACGGGATCTTGAATATTAACACTTGACATAGATTGAAACCAAATAATAATTGGAAAATGAATATCGAAACTGATAATCAATCATTGTTTCACTAAACCAAATTATAAGCAAACTCAAGCAAAATCTATCTCTATTACTATCTAACCGTTAAAGTATACTAAAACTGTACGATAGACCTAACCTGCAAGTAGAAGATTTTCTAAATTTTATGATTAAAAAAAGACACCAGAAAATTTTGGCGAGCATCCAAGCACATGAAATATTCCTATAACTAATCAGGTGATTACCAATTAATAACTGTATTTTCTGACTCAGAAGAGGTTAATTTAGATGTAATTGAATGAAACTAGATAACTTTTTATGATAATATTTTTTTAGTAGAATTAATGTCTTTGATTTTTATATATACAATTTATTACTCTTACTAACAAAAAGAAGTTGGAGAAAAATAAGGTGATATATATTATTTATTGAATCTCATAATAAACAGAAATTTTGGTATTAGCAAGAGTGCCTTTAGACAGTTGCATGACGAGCCGGAAATTAATCCAATCCGACCAGATCAATAATAAAATTTAATACAAAATGGTTAACACCGAGTGTTTCAAATTTCTCACATTATGAAACTAGAATATTTAATATAGACACATACATGCGCGCGTCCGTTAATTTTCCACCCCCTAAATCTACGGGTGGGTGCGGAGAAGGACATTGCACCACACCCTGTCCTCACCTCATAAGCGTAGCAGTTTCGCGCGTAGACTTCTTCCCTAAGTTCTATGGGAAATCTGGAAGGTTTTATCTGTTTTTGTTAAAAGTTAGCCTTGTCGTTTTGGTTGTTTGGTGTGTTTTCGGTAAAATCTTTCCAATCTTCTTCGGCAAGAAAAGATCTAGTCCGAGTGGTCCTTCGCTTTCTTCACAGTTGTCCCAGATGCACTTGCCTATGAAATGCGGAGTTACCGCGGGTTAACACGTACAATTTAGATTCTTTTTTTTGAATAGACGAATGGATGGCGATTTCCACAATTCATCATGTTGAAAATAATTATGACACAACAATTCATGACTAGTTTATTGCATCGTTTATTTTGAGAATCATTTCGCCTCTTATAAAATATCAAAAGATTCTTTTATAGCATAGTTTTTGTGATTAAAAAGTCGACGTTTAGAGTTCTGACTCATGATTCTTATGAGTCTTAAAAGTCACTCAACTTCTCTGACATTTTTCCTTACTTTTTCACCGTTTTTGTCTTACACAGTTCGTCTTCATTCCATTATTTGTATTGACCATTTGGTCTGGCATTCTTTGGATCAGACCATACCTTTGTATTCTTCTATTCTCTAGTTTCTTTGTTCTTCTCCCAGTAGTTGTGACTTTTTATTCTTATGTAAACCAATTTGTGATATTTCTTATTTTTGTTATCATTTGCCATACATCTGCTGCATCTTTTTCGTCCTTAGATAGATTTTTCTTTGTTTTCTTTGACGAAAGTGCTATTCCAAAGGAGTCTATGAAGGACTTCTGAGAATTGTTTTCTCAATGCTGTTCTCGTCTCAATGTTTGTTACCTACGTATCTTCTATGTGTTAGTGTTAGGTAATTGTTTTTCAATACAAAAAATTCAATTTCATTCGTATATAATTATTGATTATCCGTATTTTTTCTTCAGTTCCATGTCTCCTTTTTCCATGCAAAAATAATTTGAATGCAGTACGGTTACCCATCTTTCTACATGCTTATTTTAGTTCTTTTGGTACTACTATTAGTTCCGTTAATGCAGTACCTACTTTTTTGTATATATATATATATATATATATATATATATATATATATATATATATATATATATATATAAATTAAAAATCTCGCCATTCCTCTTCAGTCTACATTTTTTCCATAGCTTCCCATAGTTGATTCCTGGATACACTATCATAAGCTTTCTCCAAGTTTCATGAATGCCAAATATGTTGCAATGATTTCGGATTTGTTGATTTATTAGACCTGTCCCATAATGAAAATATTGTCTTCCTTTCCCGGAATGCTAATTGTTTTTAGTTGTCTAAGCTGAACAGAGAAAACATATATCGTGAATAACCTTTCTGAATAAATTTTTTGTATAAAACCCGAATACTAGAATGGAGGAGGTTAGATGCTAAGACTCATTTCTTTAAGTTTATAATTTTCCGATCAGAAAGAGGATAAACTATGCCCTGAACAAACAACGTATGCCCTCAACAAAAAACGCTAATATTTTGTTTCTCAAATCTCCCATAAGGCACGTATATTAGCTTCTAAATAAACAGGTGAAGGGAGCTTCGATGGGAAGATCGTAGTCATTGCAGAACCCCAATGTTATGTTTATGTACTAAAGTACTCTACACACAGAATGTTTGTATTATCGATTTGAGACTATTTCCACTATTTCGACACAGTAATGTTTCTCAGAAATATTAACTATTGTCTCAAAACTAGCTATCAATTAAGAGTGAACTATGATTCAACAAATATCTTTCTGAATTATAGTGTGTAAAATACTGTTATCAGGTCAGATACTTTTCATTTTTATGCATACCACCAAATTCAGTTACGTTTAAATGAACAGCGAACAATTTTTGACGCTTCCGCTCCCTTTAACGCGATCAAAGAAAAATTAGTAACATGTACTATCTATTTGTTAACTCTGTCTTAGCACAAATTGATACCGGATGTACAAGTTTGGTTTGTATATTTACTGATGTATACAGAGGGAGTTTTATGTATAGATCGCCTCAATTTTCTCGGAAACGGCTTGTACGATTTTTATAAATTTCTGTGCTCAAGAATCTTGTGATACGGCCTGTATTATGATGGTATCTACATTGTTGTCACACCCTTCCTTTTTTCTGGAAATATAATAAACGTTATTCCTGGATATTTTATGATTATTTTTCGTGTAATATTCTCTATACCTAAATGCCATAATTTATATCATCTTCCCCAAGTAACAATAAATATTGTACATTTAGTTGGCTACGATTGAATAAACTCATTTAATTTGTGTATTCTTTAATAATTTATGTGTTAATACAAATCTCGTAATGAGGTCCATTATCAGTACGTTAGTGAAATATACTAACATAACTGCCATTCCAAGTCGTCTATATGACTGCTACCCGTCGAATCAAAAAACTCCGCTGCCAAAGAAACTGATCTCACCCTCTGGCTCTTCAATAGACGACCCCTAATTACAAATCCCAAGAACAAACCCTATCCGCCCTTTCGTCTGCTTGCAATAATATACGAAGACCTCTCCAAGAACTACCGTAACGTCTCAGATAATTCTGCCTTGGCTAATAGCCCAAATAATCTATATACGCCGAATCATTTAAGTTACCCTCAATTGAAAATGAACCATTTATTCGATGCGGTATTCACGCATCCAACGAGGAGTGTTACGGACCACTATCTACAATTATGCCGATTCACTTTTCCTTTAATAGAAAAAGGGGCCTCATCGCAAAACATAACATTAGGTGCTTTAAAAGCTTGGATCGTTTTGATTGTAACATTTTTCCATTATTAAGTCTGGAAACTCTTCACGTCTATCGTCATCTGACAACTCTTGAACCAACGTAACTTTGTATGTATGGAATTAATTATTATGTAAAATTTGTTTTACGGATGTTTGCGAAATATGAAGTTCCCTGGATATTTGTCTAGTAGGTATTCAAGAGTGGATGCTGTTGATGCAGTTTTTATACGCACTGATTTGGATAAATCTTTCACTAAATCAGTTTATTTTTACTAATTCACTGACTGTAGGTGACGGTATAAATTATAAAGATAGCACGCTTTATCATATTAAAAGATCAATTCGTTTTTTTTTCAGATAAACGATCAAATGTGACTCTCGAGGATATATTGAAAAATTCTTTGCCTACCATAGAACCAAAAAAATTTTCGATGTCAAAATATTTTATTACTCAAAATATTCTCCTCTTAATTGGATACATTTATCACAGCGAACCTGCAATGTCTCTTTAAAAAAAACGTTTCTTCTTGCTCTGCAAACCAGACCTCCACAGCTTTTATTACCGCCTCGTTGGAAGAAAATTCACTACCTCTAAAACTTTTTTTCAGCTTCCAGCGGATCCAAATCTGGTGAATAAGGGGGGTCTTCTAGTAATTCAAACCTTAAATCACAAATTTTTTGCATGGCAACATGAGATTTGCAGAAACAAAACACCTTTGGATAGCCTTTCCGCGTCTTTTGTCTTCAATTTTTTCCCGTAGAGTGGTCAGTAATGTCGAATAGTAATCTCCAGTTATTGTTCTACCCTTATTCAAAAAACTAATCATGATTAAGAACCCTTTTCAGCAGATTTCTGGACACGAAACTTCTCAAGTCTTGGAGAACCAGAGTGTCGCTACTCCATCGATTGTTGCTTTTTTTCTGGATCGAACGCGATGCTTCTACACTTGTTTCTGACACAGAAACTGGCCTTTCCCAACGGTCATCATCTTCAATTGAAGTTTGCAGTTCAATTTTTCACGGTCGCATACGAAGGACATTGATCACCAAGTGTATTAAGCATATTTTCGTAAATCTGCTTACCTCTTAACCCTTTTAAATTCAGGTACTTGATGATTGCTCGATACTCCAATTTTTCGATCATCACAATTTCTGTGGACATCTTTTTTCTTTTAATTTATTGCGTAACACTGGTTTACTTTTTTGACGTCAAGTTATTGTTTATGCATGGAACTAGTCTAGGCTAACTAGGTATCAATACATCCTTGTAATTTATTGAAGCGTCAAATTTGTTATTGTAGCAGTCATAGCTACCTAAATGTATTATTTTAACTTCAGCGGAGATAATGCGAATGTAGCTATAACTCCCGAATTATGGCATTTAGATATAGAGAACATTAGATGATAAAATAATAAGAAAGTTCATTATTTTTCCGAAAAAAGGAAAGATCTGACAACAATGTAAATACCACCATAATACCGGAAGTATCAACAAGACTCTTATACACAAAAACTGAGATAATTGAGTCGTTCCATGCATAAAACTTACTCTATAGTTTATATAGTATAATCAAGATTTTCAAATGGAAATATTTTGGTTGTGAATTGATTTCCATGTGTTTCTGAACTGAAGCCTTATATTTTTCTTGTATTGTTTCAAAATCACATTCTTCAGTAGGTTTCAAAGCCGCCCCATATTCAATAATCTAAAAAAGTAATTTTCGGTCCAACTGTGGGGTTTCCTAGAAATAGAATTTTCTGGATTATATTTCATTATATAAATAAGGACAAATAGAGTATTAGTTCAGTAGTTCGACAATCAAAAACTCGGTTGGCGAGAAATGGCATCATGAAAATCATTCGCATAAATGTATTGTAATCTTTTAGCCTTTTTTATATCACCAAATGAAAGTGAAACTTGCCCCTTACCCCTGAAAATAAATGCCTTAATAATTTTGAAGTAGTGCATTCAAAATATGGATTGAGGTGGTTGAATTAATTATAGTTGAGAAAATATATCGTGTGCTCATGTGTTTTTGGCATTTTGGAGTATTTGTCTTGCAATTTCCTCATATCCAAACCAGTTTCACACTAAATATCAATTTTACATTGTCATATATATAAAAAAAGTGGTAATCAACGACACTGTTAGACACGCGTTTCCATAACCAAGTTATTGTCGTTGTGCTCGTGTAAGTGGACTGTGAATGAGACTCATCGCTCAAATGTAAATTTTAATTCAACAAGTACAAAAAATGTTGTTACATGTTCATATCTTTGCGTATTATATGCTAATGCTCTCTGTGCTGGTGAAGATCTTCAACTTCACTCTTGGCACCCTCCAGCATATTGTTTGATCAATATGTATCATTAATGAACAGCGGTTTAGTGGTTTAGTTAGAATAACTGTGACAGGGGGTATGTTGGACATGAAAAGGCCTATTAATATCTGGAATGGAATGAATATGAATAATTTTAAACTAATAAAAAATGTATACAACAATATTTCGATGTATTTAAAATTAGTATTGGTATAGTTTTATTTCTTACGGAATTATGATCAATTATAAATTATCCCACTGAAATGGTTTTTTCGCTGAAATTTTTTCTCGTGTGAAGAATTGCATTTGTGAGAAAACTTTGTACGTATGGTTAAGTCAAGTAAGTTTTGGTTTGAATATCATCAACGGCTCTAGAATATCCAGCTTGTGGTGAATGCCGTGTCCTTATACTTCATACATTCTTATTTTGCTATAAACCAGTAGTCCAAACCAGTTATTAAACAAAAAAATGAGTTTGCTGTGACTTTTAATAAATTAAATAATATTTTGAAGTGAAGAAATATCAATCATTAGTTAATCGAAAGTTCAATATGGTTTATTTAACTAGAAGATAATTTTTCTGATAGGAAGAAACTGATGCCGATTGGCAAACTACTATTCATGCCTAGACCAGTCGTCAGTGACATCTTCCGATTTCCAGGATAACAGGAAGATGTTCGTAGTTTTGTTGAAAAATCATGAATCAACATCAACATGAATAACATTTCACGTATATTACATTAGAGAAATCCAGTTTCAAGAAAATGTTGTGCTCCTTCTTTACATAAAAACTATTTGTGTCTCGATGATACTTTACCAGTTAAATGTAGAAGGCTAACGTATTAAATGACCATCTTCATTCCCAGACCTGAATTCTCCAAACTCTCCAAAAGTGTTTGGGATTAATTTACGTTGTTAAATAATCAATACCAAATATTTGGCAGATACCACAAATACAAATAAACTTACAGTATTGCTATTTAACACATTCAACTACTACTTCATATCTCTAAATATCCAGAAGACATTATTGAATGCAATAAATCGCGAATGGAAAATATTGAAAAAATGACCGAATTTTTCTTCATATCAAAACATCACTGTAAGACATGAAGTTGAAAATATCAATAATAGTTCATTATCAATACCATTAAATATCCGTGAATGACCATCAATATTCTTAGAATAAAAAGCAACCACCTCTACCATTATTGGTAAAAGAAAACTTATCTGTAATATACGTGAGAGAAAGCAAGGTTGACTTACAAATAAAGATTATAAGATTTGTTTGTCGATCCGTTTTTCGTAGATCCCAGAAAACAAATTAATGTCACACTAGCCTTCAAACTGTTGAGCTGAGAATTTAAGATGTTATCGAACTACAAAACAACTTTTATTTGCCGGAGTATCGAGAAAAACAGAACAAAATATATTCAGAGAATGTCAGTAAATTCTCAAAGATTGGTAGGATGAAGATTGATATATTTCTCGCATCAACTATGATATATTAATTTGTTTATTGTAAGACTCAGCACAGATCAATTGTGATAATAAATGAGTAAACAAAACTCACATAAAAGGGAAACATTAATTCTTATATTATGAAGAATGAGACACATTTAGAAACCAGGGTAGGTAACATATGTAGCTTAGAAAGGAAAAACACCTCAAGGTGAATACAAAAGTAATTTACTCATATCAGATTTAGATGTTTAGTGAGAATGAATCATATATACATGAAATAATAAAAACGGTAACGAATTTTCAATATACTTCTGTTCGTTTATTCATTTTTTGAATTCTTCTGTTATATACCTACTTAAATTTGATTTATAAGTATCCCACTCGGTTCGATTAGTATGAAATAGTTTTGAAAGAAATTTTTCGTCCATCGTCTACCCAAGGAAACTGTAACAGAATAATCCTTACTAATATTGACTATAGTTTCAACTGTTTGGAATTCTTAACAAAATGTATGTCAGAAAAATGACTCGGAAGCGTAAATCTACATTATCTAAAAATTCTTCATGGGCCTTAGCACCAAAAAATGAAGTGGTTGTTAAAATTAATATCGACATTTTAAAAGATGTGCAAGGAGAAATGAAGGAATGCTTGTCGATAGGTACAATATGGATACGGAACTAAGAACTTCATATCCTGTCGAGTTTTTAAATTCCCTTGAACTGTCCGGTGTACCGTCACATAAACTTCGATTAAAACCAAATGTACCAGTTAGTAATGCTGATGTGCAATCTATGTAATCTAAGTCTTCGATTAACAAAATTGGGGCAGAATATACTTGGTGCTACTATTTTAACAGGTGTCTGCAAGGGATAAAGTGTTATCATACCTCGGATTCCAATTATTCCAAATGACTTTCAATTTGAAAGAGTTCAGTTTCCGGTCAAGCTTAGCTTTGCTGTTACTATAAACAAAGCACAAGGGCAGACATTACAGGTAGCAGGAGTGCATTCCGAAAAGCAATGCTTCTCTCATGGCCAACTATATGTAGCGTGTTCACGTCTATCTAATGCCCGGAATCTACACATATTTGCACCCAAAGGAAAAACTTATAATATAGTCTACAAAAATATTCTAGATTAACACTCAACATTTTATCTTTTCAATTGTTAGAATTCAAAACTATTTATTATTGTTACTAGAAAATATATTTTAACATTTGTTATTGTATTTCAATAAAGCATGTTTTGAAACTTCATTGTATGTAGTAATTTTTAAAAATCGATAATACTAACCAGGCAATAAAATAAAGTTATCATATTGATATATTTCTATTATAATATTTTCTGATACTTATTTAATGAATTCGATGCGAGCGAAGCCGCGGGTGAAAAAGCTAGTTTGAAATAAGTTTTTTTACAACTATTCAACAGTTTACCAAATTGCTTTCCCACAATTATTATCTTTGGTGTTGATTTTTCTTTTATTTATTTCAATGAATCGGCTTTTTCCCGATCAATTTTCTTTTCTTATTTCTCATTTTATGACTACTTTATATTCGTTGTTTTTTCTTGAATTCGGTGGTGAAGCGAATTTTCTTCTTATTCTTATAATAAAAACATTATTGTTGAATTTTTTGTTACATAGAATTGATATTAATTTTTAAGAAATTGTTTCCAGTTGTTCCATATTCGCAAACTGAAAAGCTGGTGGAGTCCAAATTAAGATTGTTCACTGTATCTGAATAACAGTTATACAAGGTGTTCCGGGACTTGCATACAGAAAATTCAGAAGTGAGTAGATGAAATGTGAATAATACTAGGACATAAAATATTTTTTTCAGACGACTCCTTCAAAGCTGTGAAATGAGAACTTATTTAAGTATATTTTCTAAATTATACATTCGAACATCATTAATTTTGAATGGATGAATATGTCCATGTAGTGTGGTTGGATAACCAGTACAATTTAAAGATAGTGGAAATGAATTTTTCTTCGATTTTTCAACAAAAAGGTATGTATGTTTTACTCGATCAATTTTATGGTTTAGAAGATATGTAGATTTTTGAATCATTGAACAAGCCAAGGAAACTGTTCGCTATAAAGATCCATTCTGAAGAAAATTATCATAAATTGTAATTATTTATTGAAAATATTCAAAGGAGGTATTAAAACACAATCAAACATTTCTTGGAGAACTAATTAATAAATAAATAAATATTTGTACTACAAACTATCAAAGATCATATTACTGGCATAAAGTAAAACTTGAATGAAATTAATCATGAAAATATAAAAAATAACATTCTTCCTAATAGGTGGATTGGTCGGGGAGGTCCACTTGCATGGCCACCACATGGATTGATTTTTTTTTGGGATATCTCAAAATCTTGGTATATCCAGCACCGGTAAGCACAAGAAACAAAATGATCGATAGAATAAACTTCCATTGTGAAGCCAAAAGACAGATTCTTGGAATACTCTTCCAAGAACGAAGAAATTTCCTCCGTAGACTCAGAAAGTGTGTAGAAGTGCAAGATGATCATTGTGAATAACTTGCGTGCCAACTAAACAAATTATTATCATTCTCTTTCAATTTTTTTCTCATGCTAGTAACACGATGTTCCACATTATGCAGTTCAATTCTTCAAATATTTGTTGTGTTTTAATACCTCCCGTAAGTATTTTCGATAAATAATTATAATTTATGACAATTTTTCCTTGGCATGTAAAACGATCTAAAAATTTTATCGAGTTAAACAAAGATTACTTTTTTGTTGGAAAAAAAATTTATTTTTGCTCTTCTTAAATTGTACAGATTGTCACTGTAAAAGTTTGTTCACTATCGGGCCATGAGCAACCCCTTCAGATAGTAGTGTAGAATTATTTATTCCGTCATACGTAAACATCTATTGAAAATTCATAATGTTCGAATGTATAATTTGGAAAAAATACTGAAATTTTAGTTTTTACTCTTCTGACTTCCGAATATTTTGCATAAAGTCCCGGAACACCCTGTATATATACTTCAATTGAGGCTGAAAGCTGCAGCTTTAATGTCATAAGATACCGGGTATTGTAAAATTTCCATTTTCGTTCCAAATTAATAGGAAATGGAGATATCCCTTTAACATGAATCATCGTCAAATTTAAGTTTAAAAGAGATTCGGTAGTGTATTTAAGACATGGAATTCCCTTTCTATGTTTAAAAACATTTCAAACAAGTCACTCGAATTCGTTGATACAATCTTATTTTTAATATATATATAGTTCCAATAACTTAAATAAAAAAAAAATAAGATAAAAGATAGTCTCGATAAAATGTAAGTATCCTTTTTTTGTCGCTCTTTAAAAGATTGTAGCTACACTTTTATATTTTCGCTAATCCACGTATATAGAAACATTTCAAAACAAGCCACGGTTTTCATTGTTGTATAAAGCATCAAGCCGACGTACATCTTCAAGTATCCACAATCAACATTCTGATAAGGCTCCTTAAATTGGCATGACTGTTGACCCAAGGGAAATTGTGTACAAAGTCATAAATTTCCTTACAAACCACTAGCTATCCTGCTTCGACATCAAGAACACGATCGATGCACAACGTGCCCATCATATTAAATCAGGAGGGAATCGAGAGAATTCGACTTGTAAGATTATGTCGCATTTCTTGTTTGCCTCATCATATTTTCTATCCTGCTGTTCCTTACGTGAGGCATATTGTTTGCTACGTCACATCTCATTATCATAAGATGTTTTTATACGAAATAACTGAGAAGTTTATGAAGTAGAAGCGTATCGACGTTCCACTCAATATTTTGAAGTTTATCGTTGTTAAAATGATAAGTTACTGGAACTGCGTTCAGTAATTATGTGCTCTTACTATAATACTCTTACAAAGCCATTCATTTATCTGTATATACAATGATCCTTCACGAGATTGTTTTCAACATTGCAAGCTCACTGATAGATTACAGGTTGTCAATATACGAAAGACAAGAGGATTAATTCATACGTTCGTAGGGAGAGAGAGTAGTTGAGTGCCGGCCAACAGTTTAAATTGTTTGTGAAGCATTGTTCGCTACTACGGGAATTAATTTGATATATTGAGCTCATTTTGTTGCGTTCGTTGTATTTTTTCTCTAGAATCCATCCTTTTTTAGGAGAACGTGTTGATTTAATGGAATATTTCGATCTAACTTGTAGTACGTAGTGAAAATCGATTTTGTAATAAGAAATAACATATATGCCTAATCCCTCTTTCATTTTATCTTTTTTTTTTTTCCTTGATATATTGATTTATTTCGCTTATTTCGCTTCTTTTAAATATCCCTCTTCTCTCTAGTTTCCACTTTATGCCTTATTTCGGAAATTCCCTACACATATCGAAACATTTATCTTCAAAGAATGGAATTACATCATGAACATTATTTTCGTGTGATGACTTTCAACGTGGATTAAATCAACAGCAGTGTGTTCATCTACTCGCCTCGATTTTTGGTGATGAAGCACTATATTGAGCCACCGTGTTTCCTTGGTTTTCCGAATCCAATCGTAGTCGCACCTCGCTACAGGATGAATTTCATGTAGGTCGACCAAAATCGGTTGTTGTGTCAGAAAACATAGATGCTGTGTGTGAACAGATATTGCGAAATCATCAAGTGACATAGTCTGAGATTAAGGCATACTTGGGCATTAGGGCATATATTTGGCTGTCGAAAATATTTGTTCACGTTGGATAAAGCATAATTTGACAATTGCTGAAACAAAAGCTAGTGTCTATTGGGACAAAGAAATGGTGAAACAATTGAATCACGATGATTAAAAAGACGGCAACGAATCATGGATCAATGATTATGAACCCGAAACTAAATAACAAACCACTGTATGGATCATTGGAGACAAGCCAAATTCTAGAGATCGCCACCGTTCCATTGGAGCAACGTAGATGCATCAATTCTGAATGGTATATCAGCTTTTGTTTGCCAGAAGATTTCGAAGAAATCAGGGAAACCAATCGCAGAAGACGAATCAGTCTCCACCACGAGAATGCGAACTATCAAACATCAGTTAAATGAAACCATTCAAATTGATGGTCATCCGGCGTACACTCTTGTTTGGCACCCAATGATTGTTTCTTATTCACGCAGATTAAAAATAAATTGCCAGGTCCACATTTTCCTACATCTTCCTACAGAAGTGGTTGATGCATTGAAAGCACATGTTTTGAAGGTCTTTAAACCAGAATCCGAAAAATCCTTCGATATTTGATTTCAATGGAGAATTATATATTATTTATCTATCTCAAAACTCAAGAACACCCCTCGTATCTTCTGTATTAGTACTTTTAACTACCAAATCATTTTTAGCGAGCATAATATTTGTTTCTCTGCAACTATTCAGACAGAAAAGGTATTTTCGGTTTATGAGTTATATACTTCATATCTTTTAAATCTAAGTTATTACTACTCCATCGTCAGCAATGCTCAGGGTGTAAGAATGGTCTTTACTAAGCCCTACATCTACATTTCTATTTCTTCGGTTATTTTTCGAGGACTATTCTTCAAGAGATTAACAGCAAAATACGATTATTTCAATAACTACTAAACGTTGATTCAAATATGATTTACTTTGGTATCAATCTTTATGTGGGTGCCCAAGAAACAATAATGGATATGCACACTGCAACCTTCATTAATATGAAGAAATATATAACGTAGTAGGATATTAGAACATTAGGGAAAAGTCTTGCATAACTAAGAATCAGAAATTAACTTTGGAGTTAACACTACTATCAGGAAGAGACAATAATTATGAAAGATGTGATAATTTGATGAGAAGTATAACCACTTCAACCATAACTATTCTATTTTCAAAACTGGAAAAAATATAAGGATATTAAAGAGTTAGAAAATCACAAGTAAACTGAATTTAAACAAAACATTCGCAATCAACGAATCAGAAATCACTACTATTGTAGTGTAGTACAAATTTGGTTCTAAATTACTTGAACACAGTTCGATCTACGGGGCGAATCAATTAAATCGCAAAATTATAGTACGCAACGTACGTGGTTTGCTTTTAAATATGTGATAGGTATTATAGAGGCTTTATATTTACTACTACTGCGAAAATGCGTGATGCAATTGCATCTTATAGTATAAAAACGCATTTCTTAACATCCTCATAGTCTACTGATTTTAACACGCCAATTGCAGACCACAATATAACTCATAATTCACTTTCCCTAAGAGATTCTTCTCACATAAACGGAAAAATATAACTTTTTCAAAAATCCTACATTTTCTATAACTTTCAGTGAAATTTTTGTATTTAAATTAGTATTTCTAATGATTATTTAATGCGATCAAATGAAATTGTAAAAATTGCCTTGTAGTCAACGTGTTAAAACATCAAATAAGCTCGCGATATGTGTCCTTAGGCCGGTCCTATTAAACTAAAGTGAAATTTTATAATTTGTAAAATTAGGGCGGAGACTTTCATCTACTTTTTATAAATGTCTGAAGCCCCTTTGATATTTCCTTTTAAAACTTTTTATTGTAGCAGGCGGTTTTTTTACGGTATTTTTTCAAATAATTTCTAGGAAAGTCTATTGCTTTATTTGTTGTGTTTTTTTCTAGAAGTTTGTAGAAATCTATTCAGCATATATAAGGGGTTGAATGAGCACGGTTAGTTAGTTTTAAGTAAATAGTCGTAGTGATGAGAACGAATTAGTAAAAGTAATCGCAGAAACATAGGCCAATAATTCGAATCATGAACTGCTCATAGAATTTATTGAAGATTCACAAGGAGTTAATCCTAAAATGTTGTTAAGCACTGAAAAACCTTGCGCAGAGAAAAACATTCACGTTTCAACAAAAAACCATTTTTGATAAAATAATATGCGATAGATGTCTGGAGTAATATTATATAGGTGAATATAAAATCGTGTACTATGTTGGTGAAAATTGGGTGCCTCAATAATAGTATCGAAGTCTAATGTGAATACCGTTTTCACATTATACTGCCGCATCACGCGGTAGGTAACTATATAAATTGGAAATTAGCAGATCTCATTCGATCTGTTTCCGAAATTATAAAATACCGTCACTAATTGAGAATTCCGCCGAACACAAAGTGTGTTTTCTCAGTACTAAAGGCTTCAAAGCATTCAACATCCATGATGTTTGTGAATAGTAAAGACAATATTGGTTACTTTTAAAGATGGAAGCACATGACGAGGAATGGAATGGACAACTCACAGTCATTGTTAAAAACTTTATTTGAAAAGTTAAATGGAAGTTAACAGATTCCGTTTTCATCTAAAGAATTTCTTATTGTTTCATGTAGTATAATTCATGAAATTGAACGTTTGAATAACTGAAAATAGGTAGCCCACGTTTCACCTGAATCTAAGCAGAAATAAACGGAATGGTGGCATTCCAAGATAAGTTCTTGAGTAAAATAATGAATAATGTCAGAAAGTAAAAGATTTAATTGAAAGTGGAAAAATAATATTTGAAAATTTGATTGAAAATCACAAAAATTCCAAATTTTAACTACATAAGAAAACGATTCTCATTAATAAAAACATTTTGCAGAGGTTATCACTTATAAAGGAAACAATTTTCAATATATATTTTTGAATAAAGTGATTAAACCTTTTATAGGTTGAGTTCCTATATTATCACATAATTACGTTAAACATTACAAACATAAACTTAATCACTATAATATATAGGAATGAGTTAAATTTGAATCCTACTCACATCAAAATGATCCAGGCAATAAAATAATTACATCTCGCAGAATCGTCAAAACAATCAACCATTTTTTGTAGTATATTTCTTTGAATCATATAAAAAACTTCAGTTCTAGTCCTGCCATACAAAACACGATTCATTAATTAAACCTTAATGATAACGCTCATTTTAGAATAACCGGGATAATTGCTGTCGTATTCACTTTGTATCAATATGGCGACCTTACTGAAATGTTTAAGCTACCTATAAAATTTTTGAATTTCTAATAATTTTTTTCTCTATAATTATTGATGAGAATTAAAAAAATATATAATTAAAGTTGTATATATACTGTCCAAAACTATTGTTCTCAAACCATGCAAGTACCCTATCGCCGATCAGATAATCATATCTCTTGTGTTTTAGGACAGAATGGATAATTACTGATCTCTGAAAGATCAATGTTCTCAAAGACTTGATAAGAAACTTGGCCTTATAATACAATTAAAAATTGTAGTATAATGTATCTTTCTGCTCTCCAATAATGCCGGTCCACATAGAGCAAATCAAACACAAAATCTTATCACTTAATTTTCCTGCGAACATTTGAACTACTGTTCCGATCTATTTTAGTAAAGTATTTGCTTTAGAAACACGCCTTGTATTTGTCCTGTTAGTAGTAGTGAATATTTTTAGACATATTGGTAAAGAAATATTATTCGATCAATAAGAAAAATGAATATGTTGTTTCTGACTGATAAAATATTCATAAATTTCATAGTTACTGTTATTGTGAGATATTAATGAATTCAGTAATTAATTTACGCCAATACGAAACGCGAAACTTTCTGCTAATAATATAACTTCCAAAATTTTATCAATATAAGACAGTGGATGAATCCACCCGAGTATAAAAATTGTCTAGTCGGGAATCCTGGATTCCGCGCATTTTTCCAATATGTTCCGAGTTTTGTGCCGTTTTCATCTAACGATTCGAAAAAGAAAAACAGTGAAGAGAATGTGAACATTAAGAATTCGTTCTTTCTGTAGCCGCCAAAGATTCCTTGGAAATATTCCATTTTTATATTTTAACAAATAAAATCCACGCTGAAGGAATGGCAGGTATATCAGTTGGAAAA
The DNA here is from genome assembly GCA_026230145.1 of Diorhabda elongata. Classification (NCBI taxonomy): domain Eukaryota; kingdom Metazoa; phylum Arthropoda; class Insecta; order Coleoptera; family Chrysomelidae; genus Diorhabda; species Diorhabda elongata. The sequence continues at coordinate 46,962,960 of CM047926.1, forward strand.
ACGTATTCTAAAAATTACACAAAGACGTACTCCATTCGAATGGAGGACAAATGTTCGTGAGGAACGAAGTATTTTATTCCCAGGCCACATTTGGTCAATACGATTTTAATATGAACCGTATTTTCTGGAAAATTGGACTTTTATTGACCTTTGAGGAATATTCAACGGAAGAAGAAAATTGTTTGGGGATTTTCACATCAAAAACTCCCTCACAATCTTATCCACCAGAAATCTCTTTCCATACGCTGAGAATAATAATAACATATTGAGGTAATTTCTAAATTCCGTGGAATATTACATTACTTACCAATTTTTTCGTGTTTCATTCGGATGAATCTTTCGTGATTAATTAAGTCTTATAGCAGCAGTCTTCTTCAACTTATGTGTCTCATACGCACATGTTTGTGTTGTTTGTATTACAAATTTGAAACCGTTTCGCCTTGTTAGTCTACTTTAGTACACTTGTGTTTGTCGTGAAACATGGATCTTGAACAACGTAATAACTTTTTGCTTCAGTTGGGAAAAAGTGCCCAATAAACAAACGTATTGAAAAGTGTCTTTGTTAACGACTGTTTTCGAATAATAAGGTCATTTAAATGAGTAAGTTAAGGAGGGAAACTCATACGAAGTCCTTCAAAACAAATGTTCAAAATGCAACTGACTACTGAGTAATTGGTGAAAACTCAAGATTTCGTACTGGTCCATGTAAAGTATTTTGAAAATTGATATGCAAAACATACCAGTGAGCTTGAATCATATTTCAGTTTGATTGAAATTTATAGAGCTCGTTCACAACATGGACCGTGAAGCCGGTCCTTTCACAGCAGGGAGTTGTAAATATTATTATTTCGGAACTGATTTCCAAAAAGGTCTTTTCATTCATTTGTATTTGTTTGTTCACTTTCTAGAATTCTAGAAATTTATTTTCTAATAAAAATTCGAGTTTGTTTAGTGGCAAGAGTTTAGTTTACATTGATAAGTCGTAGTGAACGGAACGAAGTAGAATCGGTGAATTTGAATAAATTAGAAAATTGGTTATAAAGCTAGTGAATATTTAATTGTACAAGTAATGAGAAATTATTATAATTTAACTCAGTCTAGTGTTAGAGTTTAAATAAATTAAATAAGTGAGAGATAGTGTATAAATTTACCCTTCTCTTGAAAAAAAAATCAAATGAATTGAAAAAAAGAGGAAAACATTACAATAATGATTTGGTATGCTATGTCATGTCATAGTCAACATGGTAACTGAAGATGAAAATTGCGTCTGAACTTTTCAATAGAAAACCAGTGGCTCCTTTCCCCCCAAAACTCCTTCCAATGTGAATAACTGTGAATTTCGAATTCTAAAATGGGCCAAAGGAATTAATATGAAGAAGGTGTGTGCAAAGAATCCTGAGATTCAGCCAACAATAAAACATCATCTGTAAAAAGAAATTATTTTGACACCATTTTTTAAATTAAGAAAGCCATGAAAGACCAAATTGATACTATTAGCAAAGAAGCCGTCCATAAATGCTACCAGTCATGGATTAAACGTTGTGAAGGTTAGGTTAGGAGTACTTTTAAGGAGTTCAATCCCAATTATATTATTGCGAATAATATTTTCATCCCAGTCGAGTTCTCTTTTCTCAGTCAATAGATCTATATAGTGGAATGAGTCAGTAAGAATTGTGCAAAATACATAGAACACACATCATGTAAAACCTTTCAACTTACATAACTTGTTTTCATACCATCTACCCATAAGTTTATGTTGTTATAGTGAAGTACTGTCTACATACATCGTAGCTTTTACTGAGCTTATCCAATTTTCTGCAATTGTTGTAGTATTCAATAGTTCCTGGAGTAAAGTGATAAAATCCAAAATCTAGTAAAAACGAGAGCTGTTGTCAAAACGTTCATATTTGTGAAGAAACTGTTTAAATTATTGAGTAGCATATTTAATTATCTGTTATATTTTATTTTTCTATTGTACATTTCTGTTTTGTGAAACTACGTTCATCATTTATGAATAAGATCTATTAAATTGATTATTAGTTAATCAACATTTATTTCCATTTTCGGATTTCCCACATTCAGTCAACCGTTTCATAAGTTTCCCTTAATTCTATCCAGCGTGATAACTTCAATGAATATTTTGTAAATAGCGGTAAGGTGAATCCTGATAAGATACTAGTCGTTATCTTTGCTTTATTAGTTGATACTTTGAATCAGTTTTTCTGCAACAGAGTATCACAATTGTCTCAAAAAGCCTTTCTCCTTTATTTTTAATAATCTGTCACATTTTTGACAACTCATATCTAAAGAACTTAGTTATCTTTGTAATCCCCTTGAGAAAAATCGATATTCCTATTTTCTAGGTCAGGGGTGCTCAAACCTGAACTTCTGGCGATCTACCCCAATATTTTTAGACTACTTACGATCGACTCTGAGAGGCTGCAAGTATGTGTGATGCAGGGTTGTCGTACATACACGATACACCCTACCTACCTAGGTAGGGTGTACCGTAGCATATATAGATATTAGCTTTCTGCACAATATAGGTACATTATTTTAGTCAAGGTTTGGGTTAGGTTTAGTTAGGTTCTTCTCTACAATATCAATGAAAAAACTCATAGTTATTCATAATTGCGAGTTTATTGGTTGTTACAAAACAAAAGAGTTACATATGGTGTTAAACCTAACTAAAGAGTGGCTATGGATGTTGAAGCGTGGCACTGCATGTCCTCAGCATACTTTTCATAAGATGGTACGTAACCACTGAGTGCTAATCGCAAGCATGATGACATATGATCGTCAGTTAGTCGATTGCGATATTTTAACTTAATTATCTTCATTTCAGAAAATGCAGACTCGCACAAATAAGTTGACCCAAACAATGCCGTCAGTTGAAGAGCGATTTGCCTTAGATTCGGATTTTTATCTTCAGATATAAAACACCAGAAATTTGTATCAGATGCTGTAGCTTTGAGATGTATATCTGATATAATCTGCACCAACTCATTTTCAACATGAGTTCATATTAAACTGACTTGCTATTTCAGTAGCTAATAACTCATAAATGATGCTATATTTTCCAATTTACTGCAATCATAAAAACGCATATCGAATTGTCCCAAAATATTTGAAAATTCAGCTTCATACGTATCATAATTAAACTGAGGAATCCTTGCTTTCAAAGACGGAAAATGTTTCAGATCCTTTCTTTTCAGTTGATCTATCATAAGTTGCAATTTACTTTTGAATGCGTTTACTGCGCTAATCATCTCAATAATAGTTTTTCCTTTACCTTGAAGCTCCAAGTTAACGATGTTTAAGTGCATTGTGAAGTCAGTCAAAAATGCCAAATCAGTCAGCCATTTTTCGTTTTTCAAAATCTGAGTGTCATCACCTCTTTCGTCTAGAAAAGCAATAATTCTTGAAACCTTTGTAGGAACTTTCCGCGACCCAACCACCTGATGTCTGTGTGAAGAACTAAATCAGTGTGTTCAGCTGACTCCCTATCTTCCAACTGCAACTGAAAGAGCCGCCGCGCCGTTGCAAGCTACGTGCACGGATGGAATTCACAATTTTTGTTGCAATGCCCATAATTTCCTCGGTGTTTAAAACTTTGGAACACAAAACTTGTTGATGTATAATGCAATGAAATGAAAAAAATGAAGGGAATTCTTCATTAGCTCGACACAATGCCACGAAACCGTTTTTGTTTCCAGTCATTGCTGGTGCTCCATCGGTTGTAATTTATATATTGGTAGCTCGTAGTTTTTCACAAAATTAAAGAAAACTTCATAAATATCTTCGCCACGGATCTTCTCCTTCAGAGGAATGATTGTCAAAAATTCTTCCTTAGCCGACATGTCATTGAATAATCCGAATAAAAATACACAGCTGGGCAGTGTCTGTCATATCGGTGGATTCGTTGAACTGTAAAGAAAAGTATGTACATTCGATGATATCATGTTTTAGTTTATCTGCATTGTCCTGACTCATGACTTCAATTCGCCTTGTGACAGTCGGACGAGATAACTGAAGTTCTCTAATAGCAGACATGATTTCTGTTTTATTTTTAAAATCTCCAAATAAAGTCTCACCCGCTTCAATAAATGCTTACTTCACCACCGATCCATCTTCGAATGGTTTCTTGTGTTTCGCCAATATATGAGATATTTTGAATGACGCGATCGTAGCAGCTTTTGATTGTTTGGCTGGTCTTGTGAACATGGTTTGTTCTTTTTTCAAACAAGATATAAAATCACTTACTTTTCGTTTTCTTAACTCACTCTGTGGCGGAAAATCCTTTTGATAGTTTTTATGAACCGTTTTATGATGCCTCTCTAAGTTACCACGCTTAGGTATTGCAACTGACGCACGACAAATAACACAAATGCACTTATCCTTCACCATACAAAAGAAAAATTCTTCTTCCTCCCAATCCTTATTAAAATGATACGTTTTAGATTTCTTCACTGCACTCATTTTCCACTATTTAATAATAAACTTTGTATCGACGTAGTATCGCTATCAAGTTACAATTCAGAATGACTCCAATTCATGCAGGCGCAACATTTATATCGGCGTGAAAGAAAGTCTCGAATGTTCCCGTCAAACGCGCCGCCCGAAACTAGACAGTACAGTCTAGTCTAGAAACAACGCGGCTTTTCTTTGTCAAGTGTCGCGCGTTCCTTTAATAAAACCGCCTTTTACGGCAAGCAGTGTTATTTTATTACGTAATACATTTTTGTAGTTTAGTTACCTACCTACTTATTGAAAATTTTTTTCTTCTCGAGATCTACTCAAAAAGCACTCGCGATCGACCGTTTGAGCACCCCTGTTCTAGGTGATTCTGAATAATTCGTATTTATGTTTGTTCAATGATTTTTAGATTTAAATTGAGTTCTTTCCAGTTCTTTATACTATTCTCGAGTTAAAATACGTTGCAGTTGTTATAAAAAACATCTCGTGCTTTTGGAAAATATTGAATACTAGTCACTTTCACCTGAGAATATTCTCATAAGAAGATTTATTATTATATATTATTTATTCATAATTCTATTAACACTTTTTTTCTACGGATGTTTCCAAACTTCTCTTCACAACTTTCTCTCAAATTACTAGTAAATGGGTGCTTATTGAAGAATTCAATCCACTAATTTGTAACATATAAGCTACTCTCTTTCGTGAATTCAATCTGTCGACTAATTCGTTTTTCCGACACTCTGATACTCAACGGTTATAGCGGAATGTATTGAGTTACATTGCATTCCCACATATATTAGTTTCCTAAAGAAATCTACTTGTTGTGAGCTTACATTTGTCACTTTGCTCTTTATGAAAAAAGCATTATTCCTACGATCTGTTGGTGCCTGTTACTGGAAAATCAATATTTCATCTTACACAGTTGTGTGTGATCCGTATTATTTCTTTTCTCTTGTCTAGTTTCATCATTTGCCAATTACTTGGAAACTTCCTTTAAATCCTTCAGTGTTGGTGCGTGAGGTTTTGTAAATAATAAAATGTCATTGCATGTTCTCAGGAACGTGGGATACAATGTTCTTTGAAAATATTTCTGTGTTAATTTTATATTAAACAAACATTGTATTAATCTTGAGCAAAAATCAAAATATTAGACTAGATACAAAATAGTATTTCACATTCGAATTCTTTCGATATGCAAACTATTTGGCTAGTACTACGTTAAAGTAAGGGTGTGAAATTGGCTATAATGTGACTTCATTACCCTAAATCATTCATCAGTAACTTCTGATGATGATAAATATCTCATGTTTTGTTTGTCTCTTTAATTGCCTCGGATGTGACTGGTTTAAATAATGACAACCTGGCGAGAAAAAGGATTAAGCGCAAAAGGAAAACGACTTTACTTAGAATTGGATTCTGGAATGTAACATCATTAAATAATAAAAACCAAGAAATCTTACTCGAAATAAAAAGACACAAATTAGATATATGTGCCCTTTCGAAGACTAAAAAGAAGGGCAAAGGCACCAGCAAATATGGAAACTACATTCTAATATACAGCGGCAAGAATAAAAATGAAAGAGCAACATTAGGAGTTGGCTTACTGCTACACGAAAGCTACGAGAACCAAATCAGCAAGATAATATACGTTAACGACAGAATACTTCAGGCGACGATCACCTACAAAAATCAAGACCAACGCATATAATAAGTATCTACGCACCAGACAGCAGCAAAACATAGGCGGATATAGACATATTCTATCAGACATTACAAACAGTCCTAGACGGTATACCCAATGATGACGAAATAAAAATCTTAGGGGATTTCAATGCAAGAATTGGCGATGAGAGTGGTGACAAAATGATACAGCTATGCATACACAATGAACTAAGAATTAATAACACCTTCTACCCACATAAACCACAACATACTTATACATTCGAAAATACACGAGGATATAAATCAACTATAGACTACGTAATTACAAATGAAAATATCCATCCGACAAGAATACAGGACACTAGATTTCTAACTTCTGCAAATGCAGGAACAAACCACCAGCTTGTAATGACAAAAATGCGAACAACCATTCAACGTTCTTGTAACGAAACTATCGAAGAAGTAAGCAAATTGAATTTATAATCCCTATCAGACGAGTCGACAAAACACCTTTATCAACAAAGGCTCAGAGAGAAAATTGCTGCTAATAATATCCAAGAGACAGATGACATCGAAATAGCATGGACAAAACTAAGAAGTAATATACTACAAGCAGCAGAAGAAGCCTGTGAAAGAAGGACTATAGAAAAAGGAGGAAGAACAAATACAAAACCGTTGTTTAGACAAGAAGTCAAAAATCACGGCCGACGAATGGGAAAGACATTTTGTAAAACTTTATAGTTCAAAACAAGCTAACGTATCAGCACAGTAATTACCCTACGAAGATGAAGAAATCAATGAAATACAAAATAGGATTTTCTCCTTGCATAAAATACAACAAATGATAGCCAAGATAAAGAGCAGAAAAGCGCCAGGCATCGACGAAATGATCAATCCCTCTTTAATAAAATACTAGAGGTCAAAAATGTACCATGTGAATGGAAAAAAGTATTCTGATACCGATTTTCAAAAAGGGAGAAAAAACCGATCCTCAAAATTATAAAGGCATTAGCCTGATGAGTGCGGTTCTGAAACTATTCACTAAAATCTTAGCAGAAGAAGTAATATCTATCGGGATACGTGAAGAACAGCAAGGTTTCAGAAACAACAAATCTGCTATAGATGCTATATTTATAATGCGCCAAATAACTGAAAAAGCCATAGAGTTTAATGAGGCAGCCTTTATGTGCTTCATTGATCTCACCCAAGCGTTTGATAGGATACGCTTAACTGATGTTATAACTCTACTAAAAAAAAAGGAAAATTCACCCCAATATAATAAGTTAGAGTTATCGAAAAACTTAACACCGGTAATTATACCTTTGTGAGAACGGCAAACAAATTAGGCAATAAAATACCTGTGGCAACTGGTATCAGACAAGGAGATAGCCTAAGCCCAATCCTGTTCAATATTATAATGGACGAAATCATCAACGAAGTAAAGCAAGCCGGGAGAGGATACCGAATGGGACACAAAGAGATGAAAATAATATGCTATGCTGATGAAGCAGTAATTATCTCGGAAGACGAAGACAACCTTCAGAAGCTCCTACATAAATTCCAACAATTAGCGGACACGTACAACATGCAAATATCCACAAAAAAAAAACAAAATCTCTCACAATATCTAAAGAGCCGAGAAGATGTAAACTAGCGAACTAGGATCAGAGTGTAGAACAAGTGATGTCCTTCAAATATCTATGGACAAACATAACAAGCGATAGAAATCTAAAGAAAGAAGTAAAAGCACAAACAACGAAGGCAGCATCAATATAAGGATACCTTAGAGATTTAATTTGGCGAAATAAATACATGAGCACAAAATGTAAAATTAGAATATATAAAACTTGCGTAAGGCCGGTCATGACATATGCAATAGAAACTAGAGCGGAGAACACAACCACTAAACGGCTCCTAAGAACAACAGACTCTGAAATCAATAATAGGACATACGTTACTCGATCGGAAGAGAAATGAAGAAATAAGGGATGTGTGCGATATTCAGGATGTAGTAAGATGGACAAGGAGCCGCAGAAGAGAATGGAGAGACCATGTTGACAGAATGCCAAATGAACGAATAGCAAAAATTCCAAAGGAAAAGAAACCAGACATAACTCGACCTCCTGGACGACCACCTATAAGGTGGTATGAAAGCTGGTCCTCAGCATCCCAACTACTCCTGGCAAACCCTTGATGAAAATACAGGACATAGTCCTAACGTAAGAAGAAGAAGAAAGAAGAAGGTTATGGTAATATCAACAATACCCTTACTGATGACTGGTGTACTAGAAATATAGAAATTGGTTTTCTTCTCGCAGGGAGAAAATAAGCTGTTAATTATCAAGTTGATGTGTCAATTGTAGTTGCATCACCCAAAACTTCATAGGTATATGTTGTTATTAATAAAATCTTATTCTCATTTATAGTTCTCTGAATCACAGTATCTCCATAAAAAGGAAAAGTATTTCTCGTAACAAGTCTGGAAAATACGGTATCTATGGAGAAAAGTTTCTGGTCGCGTTAAGTTATCATGTGGATAAGTTGTTAACATTGTGACGCATATTTTTGTATTATTTATTTGTAGAAAATAATTAGTAAAATTCCAATCCATCCTAAGTTTTGTAAAAAATATTGAAATTTGAAAAATTGATAAGATATGATTTCACATCATTAGCTTAATAGAATATTTCTATCTTCTATAGTCCATTTAAGTTGTTCCAAAACTATTTTATCTTTATTTATCAAGAATGTGAGCAGAAACGTTGATAAGTTGCAACATGGGACGATTTATTGTTATAGTTTACAGTTTAAATAGGAAAGTTGGAAAAACGTAATTAAAGTTGAGAGAATTGTTGAAGTTACGTTATATACGTAACTACTTCAAAATTGGGAGAACCCTCAACAAAATATTCTACTTGACTAGCTTAAATAGCTATAAGAATAATTCTAGACTTCGATTGGAGTAGTCCTACCATAAAGTACAGAAACTTTGGAATTTTATGTTGGTAATCGAAAGACATTACTGCTTGGTTGAAGTTCATTTGTAGCATACGCTCAAACTGAACAGAAATTTCTGTTTAAAGGCAATTATATATTATTTTTATGTTTTTATTGCAAAAATCTGATTATACCTGTAAAAAAATATATTTAATCATAAATATGGAAAGAATGGACTTTATCCTCAAATTCATCTATGCTCGAAACAAAAATTAGTATTGTAGTGATGATACCAAATTTTGCGAAAAAGAATAATTTTTGTGTTATTAAAAACGTTGCGTTTCTTTGCTTGACATGTTATTTTTTCACTTGGTTTTCTGCCCATCATCATCATGGACTTTTATAAATAGTTTCGAGCGATAAGTGAATAAATAATTCAAATTCAATATTCAAGTGTTCAATGTCTAATGTTAATGCTACAAATATAAACAGAGACTATCAGAAGACTTTGGACCAAATCAAAACAATGAATAAATCAACGATCGACTATAGATATTTTACTCTAATTAGAAAGCTCACATTATAGGTCAGTTTTAAGAGAAAAGGGAAAGTAAGCCGAGGCGTGCACCAAGAAAATGCAGTCTTCTTGAAACTTCTAACGATATCATTGAAAAATTAATTGAAGAAGCAGAACACAGAGGACAAAATGAGAACAGTTCTTACCAGGGATTCGCAGACGATCCCCTATTGATAAGTAAAGAATCTAATAAACTACATACATATGAAGCATTGATAAGTGTGATAATATCAATGGATAGCACGAGAATGTCTTAGAATGCTGATATTTGAATCAAGCTTAAATAATATCAGAATGCCAAACAAAATTACCAAGTTCCAAAAAACATACTTATTTGAGAACATCATCATCTACTTGGAAGACGGTGACTCAGATCAAGAAGAAATGGAAAAGACAATATCTGGGAAAGAACGAATAACAGAAATGGTAACCATAATTATTACAGAAAAGTGGAGGTGGATATATGGCAAGAAGCTCCACTAGAATGATATAAATTGTTTCAGAGATTCAAAGATTAACCTCAAAACAGTCAAGCACGGAGGATCCCTGAGAAGTCCTTCATCTATAAGTGAACGCAAATGAATTGGAAAATTTTAATAAACATTTAATGCCTCTTATGACTGCGATTCACTTTACTGTGTCTTCCTCACACGCACGTCTGCATTGTTTTCTTAGATTTGTTCGACCGATCATCGTGCTCTTATATCTTGCATGACTCCTTTGCGTATTACTGGCATTGCTGACTCTACGTAGAAAAAATAAATTAATCAATTTAGAATACTTATTGGCAGAAAAAAGTGACTTAATATTGTATTCGTTTGCTCATTATTCCACTTACCTTTCAGAATAATGAAACACGTATATTTATTAAACACATTCACGTTTCATTTTTGATTCAAAACTATTTTGAAAGAAATGTTAAGTATAATAAGTACAGGTACGTTAATAACCGTTTTTGGCAGGAGCTAGCATCACGTGTTTATTTATATGAGATCAATTAATTCACTTTGATTAAAAACTGTCTTTATTAGTTATCAATGAATTGTGAATAAATAATTATTGCACTGGAAATTAATGATGAATTTACAATGGAAGTAGAATAAACATGAGAGCTGCACAGAAAAATCGAAAAAATACGTATAAAAGTTACTGCTATACACAAGTGAAACAAAAAAAATGGCGGAAAATTTTATAGTGAGTGAGTGAGGAGATCGGCTTGTATACCTACTCCATGATGTTTGCTGTATGAGAGGTGAAAAAAAAAACATAAGTGAAAAAATTGAAATCATAAACTGTAAATAAGAATTCTTATATTCGATTGCCATCTTCCAACCCTATTGCGGTTAAAGTCGGGTTGATCGTAGGAGGGTAAAAATTTATGTTTTATGTAATTCTTAAATGCCATACCATAAAAAATGAAATCAAAATATTTTATCTGAACATTAAAAAAATATTAATAAGTGGACCACCCTCAACATTTAGGGATATGAAAAATGGATAGGTATTGGCCGATTCTCAGATCTACTCGATATGTTCAAAAATGTCATGAGAATCGGTCGATGCGTTTCAGAGGAGTTTGGTAACAATAAAACAATGAAAATGTCTGAATTTGTAATAGTTATAATCGCTATTTAAAAAAAATTACAAAAGTTACATTCTCGGAACTCATTTTTTATTGACTTCGACCACCCAAAAATCTTTTTTTTTTAGATACTTTGGTTTCATTGATCTAGTTGTTTCTGAATTTTGTTTAATTATTTCTACTAATATATTTGTCACATTTATAGTTTGAACAGTTTCAAAAAATTATAAAATGCTCCAATTCCCGATCATAAACACATTAACAATATTCAGCCGTGGAGATGTATTGTCATAAATTTTCCTTGTAAATACCACAGCATTAAATCCTGAGCTCAGTATATATTTCCCTTTATATCACTTTCCTGTATCCACACCCAACACTTTACTACGAGCTGTTACCATATTCTAACCACCTGTACACAAAATTATTGGAAGGTCAACAACTCTGTCAATAAAACGAATGAGGAATGTCCATGTGGAGCTTTATATGTACCGGATGTCCCAATAAGAATGGCTCTCGGCCATATTTCGGGAACCGTTCATAATACAGATTCGGGAAACAAAAAATTTATAGCAAAAGTTTCCTCAAGAAAAACCTGGAAATTATTTACAGAGCTGTAGGTCCACCGCTAGAGAGCGTAATTAAATACCAAAGATTATAAAATGAATAATTTACAAATTTTGCCTAAATAAGATGCATTTAAACTATAAATATCGTATTCTTCAAGAAATTCAGCGTATATATGATTTTAGTTTCAGTCTATCTCTTCAAATAAGAGTTGGGAGGAAGCGGGAACTTTATTATGAAAAAACGCCTGTAAGTCCAGTTCTACTTAACCTATCTATGCAAACTTAGTCTTTTTGAAGAGAGCTCCTTTTTACCAATGTAAGAGTTATAATTTTGAAACAACCTAATGAGTAACGTATACACTAGATGGCGCTATTTATTTATTTTTTTTTAAATTTAGCTATCCTTGAAAAATATTGAATAGAAACATGCAGTTTTAATTAGGGAACATAAAAGTAGATCAAATTATCAACAGAATAGCGAAAACCGCATGTTGATATCTTTGTCGTATTACGAAATATCTTAAGAAATGTGTAAATTTTAAGCATTTTCATTTAAACATAAATTACTCTGGGTTGACTGAACGGATTTTAACATTTTTTGACTCCTCAAAATTGTCTTTCCTTGTTCTATCAATAATAGTTCTAATAATTATGTCAATATTACTTATGCTGTCACCGGGAAACTGCGTTATAGGAGTTAAAATGGAAATATAACTTAAGGTATTTCGATACGTTTATTCTTTGAATAGTAGATTGAACAGCAGTCTCAATTTCTGCTCTTGAAATACTCTGAATGGCGTTTCGTATTCTCTCGTTCATGTTATCTCTAGTAGTGGGTCTAATTGCACAAACAAGGTTTTTAATCCGGCCCCAAAGATAGAAATCTGAGACGGTTGAGTCTGGTAACCTGGCCAAAAAAATAGGCATCCACGTCCTATCCACCTATCAGGGTAAGCATTATCTAAAAATTGTCTAACTTGTCTGGAGAAATGCGCCCGACCCATATCGGGCTGAAACAACATTGACCTACGAGTTGCTAGTGATATATATTTTAGAAGAAGTGGTAATTCACCCCTCATATTACAATTCACATAATTCATATAATTTAGGTAGCGTTCCCCGTTAATTGCGTTGTCAAAAATGAAAGTTCCAATTATCTGACCATCTACAATACCACGCCATACATTCACCGACCATCGCCCCTGATACTGAACTTCTTCCATCCAGCGTGGATAATTCTGTGACCATTAGTGCATATAGTGCTGGTTAACCGTACCAAAGCTACTAAATGTAGCTTCGTCTGACCACAAAATGCGTGACAATAATTGAGTGTTGTAATATACCATATGTAGTAACCAGTTGTAATAATCCAACCTTCTGTCGTAATCACGATCAACCAATTGTTGATGCAGTACTATAAGATATGGATGAAATCTAAAAGAAATATAATGTACTATAAAATATCTTTCCGGATTGATAAATAAATTGTTATGTTAACATATACATATATACGATGAATTTCTTAAGGAATACGATAATCATAGTTTAAATGCATTTTAATTAGGCAAAATTTGTAAATTATTCATTTTATAATTTTTGGTATTCAATTACGCCCTCTGGCGATGGACCTACAACTCTGTAAATAATTTTCAGGTTTTTCTCGAAATCACTTGTTTTATAATTTTTTTTTCCCGAATCTGTACTATGAACAGTTCCCGAGATATGGCCGAGAGCTATTCTTACTGGGACACCCGGTACAATTGATGTAATGTGAACTCAATAAGTCACTCTAAACATATAATAGACGATTGAATCTATCACGTTACTAAGTATGAGTTTGCAAAAGTGGAAATTCTATATACTATGTATGTATATGCAAAAAAATATTGTTGTGACTGAAGTGAGATTTTTTTATTCAAAATAGTATACTAGGAACAAAAAATACATCAATTTCAAGTGTGTGTTTTCAAAATTTTTGAAAAATATCTGCCTGTATGTACGTTGAAGTTCAGATCAAAATAGTGTCGCGAAATTACGGATTTAAACACAAATGAAAAGAATTAACATAAATTCGAAGGATGAAGAATGGTCAATAAAAAATCAAACTAATTAACCAATTGTTGATGATAGAACTTTAAGGTGAATTAGAATAGTCAGATTAGACCAAATATATGAATATAAGATAAAGGTAAGTTTTGTGAAAGAACATTAAAATGTTGAGAAAGAAAATAATGATTAGTTAGAGAGATAATTACAAGAATTTCGTGTATAAACGTTCAAAGTAAATAATATATTCCTTGCCAATTGAATAAATGTTTCGATAAGTTTTTGACTGTGTAACAAAATTGTTTTCTCATGCTGTATTACTAGTCCGAGAACCCCCTGAAAAAGATTGTGCCTATCACATGAAATATTCATTTTCGTGAAATACTTACTATTATATTTTTTAAAATCAAAGGGCTGTTATACCGAGTGGTGCACAAATTGTTTAAGATTTCTTAATTCCATTATAGGTACAGCAATCGTACCAAACCAGTTACCGCTTCAAATTGGAAAAAAAATTATTATTTATGTTAAAATAATATTATTATTTAGTGCCTTGATAAATCACGTCGGCAAGGCATTTTTTAAGTTTCTTTTTTTGGATAGGAAATAATGAAACTAAAGAGTTAATGCTACAAACTTAGCTTGAATTTTAGTTTAAACAAAAAATAGTGTCACGTTCATTTCAAGTTCAACTTGTTTTTTCTCATAGCCTGAGTTTGTGAAGCTATGATGTATTAATAAATGCATCACAGGTACCGTACTCAGTCTATGTTCTGACTGTGAATTCCTATGCTTATACCCTCAGCCAGCCCTCGCCCACCCCCAACCAATCTTCGCTCACAGGTAAGTTTTGGAAATAACCGTTAGTTTTAGCTCTATACCATGATTATATATTTGAATGCATACCAATTTTTGTGTGGCTAGAACTGGAATAACTTTTCTCTTAAACAGAATTCATATTTTTGACTAGAAAATTTCCATAGAAAGCGATTAATCTTTCCATTAACTTTAATTACAATTCACGTAGACCAACTATTAGAAATTATTGTCATAACAAACTACATCTATTTTCAATATTAAATGAAATTGGGACATTTCTCTAACTGTGTGAACTGTATATGATTTATCTGATTCGCTCTATTTAAAAAAAAATCATCGGATATAGTCAATTCACTTAAGTCATCCAGTAATCTTCCTGAATACAGACAAAACGTTTTTATCTTGTTTGCATTTGTGCTGTATAATGAATCAGTATCTTCCAATATATTTCAAGAGGCACAAATCCATTCACAGAAAAAAGGAATTGTATGTTTTTAGATCTAAAGAACATATTTTCAGTAATGATGTTTCTTGTACATTTGCAGAAGAATATCATTCACTCCCTAAAACAACATATCATTACATTACTCCAGAAGTATTGCTCTTTATTGCTTGTTTATTGTCTACGAAATCGAGATGTGGGAGTGCCTAGAATTCTGCTTGTCTGTCTCGCCCTCGTTCTTCAACTTTGTGTAAATTCAGTGGTGAAGACTGATAAATTAGCCGTTGCTCTTTCGCAGCCACGTTTGCTACCACAGAATGATAAATGGCGTGAGAAACCACCCCGTTTTCCATAAATATACGTGTATTAGGGCGAAAGGTTTCCTGTTCCGTAGTTTCTGTTTGTTTCCAGATGTTTCTCAATAAATTAGCCAGAAGTGGTTTGCGGACATTTTTCTGTTATTTTCCTTAGATCATTTGATATATTGTCGATTTTGAACCTACAATGTATTCGAGGGTATAGTTTTCTCTAATTAAAATATGATTTTACTAAATTCACTTATTGATACTGAAATTTATTTGTTATCAATATAACAATATATCTTCAATAAAATTTATGGAAGAAACAATACTATCTTGGAGACTTGCTTGAAATTAGAAAGTATTTAAAAATAGTGATATTTTCTTCAAATTTCCTACCGACGAAAATTTGACTAATTCATAGCATTTTGTCTGAAACTAACATTCTCTCTGTCTAATTAGCGGTCACCACTGATCCTTGAATTTAGCTATGACCATTTTTCACACTAGGAGCAGATTGAAGGAAGTTTATTTATTACACATAAAATATTTAGTTTTAACAGATTTTGGTTTTATGAATGTGTGGGCCGTGATGTCTTCAAATATTTACAAAATTCGTTTTAGTTTCGTTTGGCGATGGAAGTGAAAATTGGACGTTGTAAATAAAAGTAGTACGAAATTTCTAGTTTTCATAGTAGACAATTTGATTCAGGACATTATTATCTTCTTCAGCCTGAAATAGGGAAGTTGAGCTATCCACTTGTAGTACATTCTATTTATGCTGCATTTTTTTTAGCTGAAATCAACCTTTCATGAATCTCATAAAAGTGAAACTTAACCATACTAGTTTTAAACGAATGTGGCTTCAAAATTGGAGCTAGAAGGGATGAAGATTTGAAAAGAACAGCATAAGCTAATTCAATACACTGAGAAATCCGAATATTAGAATCGATTCCCTACATACAATGATAATAATGTAACAGAGCTTGAAGGTCTCTCTAAATATCAATGAAAGCTGATAATTGAACTGACAAGAAAATTTGAACCAGTGCCACTGATGATATAAAAATCACAACGGCAAACTGGCTTGTACAGGAATGAACAAAAGTAGGCCATTGGTAGTTTTTAGAGCAGCACAAAGGATCTACTAGGAGGCCCACGTATGGCACGCAACAGTTCATGACGCCGCCTCTCATAACTGTGAGCAATAGACTAAGGTCAAAAACAATAAGTGGATCTTATGAATAACTCCTCGAAACGTATTCTTCTATTTTTTTTTGGCAAATATTTGTTTTTTAGCCTTACCTCACCAATTGGTGCTACGGTCCTTGAAGAACCTTGGCCTCTCGGACAACTGTCCTCCATTCTTCTCGTTTTTATACTTTTCTCCGCCATATTCGGATACCTAACTCTTTAAGGTCCTGTTCTGCGTCGTTTTGCCATCTTGTGCGTGGTTGTCCTGGTAGTCGATAGTTTGACTCCTAAACCCTCCAGCATCCGTTCGACATGTCCAAGCTATCTTATTATCACACTCTTGATCTCTGCTACCAGGATGGGCTCTCTCAATACAGGGCGTTAGTACGGATGCGTTATTCCCCTAGGGCTTGGATTGGACCATAGAAGTAATTTACTCTCTGACGAGTTGAGTCTCAGTTTATCTCTAGCAGTCATTGCCAGGTTTCAGAAGCAGATTAGGTGTATCTCCAGCGGAGTCTCGTTGTTTTCAGTTATGAGAGAGCCAAGGTATTTAAAAATTTCAACACGCTTGAAGGTGTAGTTATCTACCGTAAACGCTGCTTTGTCTGGGGGGTCTCGGCTGCATGATATGAGTATCCCTTATCAAATGTCTGAAAGTTCTCTCTAAGCTCTGTTACCTTTCTGCTTAACAGGTCAACATCGTCTGCGTAGGCCACCTTAATGTCTTAATAGGTTGAGTAGGGTTCTTCCCAGACTGTTCTGCAGCCTCCTAAATATTATTTCCAAAGTCAGGTTGAACAGAATACAAGAAAGAGCATCCACTTTCTTAAGATTTCCTTCGAAGTTGAATAGGCGTGATGTTATGCCGGCTACCTTTCCCTTGCAGTTGAAGTTTCATAGGGTCATGACCACCAGTCTTATTAGCTTGTCTGGAACAACAAGTATACTCAGCGTTTCATGAAAGTAGCTTCTTTCTACACTGTCGTAAGCTTGCCGGTAATATATGGAATCGCAGCACTTCTCAAAGATGCGGCGGATGGTGAATATGTGGTCTGTCGTTGCTCTTTCTCTTCTGAAACCACATTGGTACCCTTCAAGTAGTATTTTTAGCTGAAATAAGTTTATACTGATTCTTAGCCGAATTCGCTCACACACTTCTTGTTCCTAAATTAATATTTATAAAAATGCGGAATAATGTAACGTTTTTATTTACAGTCTTTCACTTAAATTGAAATATCACTTTAATTTGAAACTAACTACTGCGCTACATAAACTTATTTATATACCACACAACACAAATAGAATTCTAGAAAGTTCTGGAATAAAAAAAGGACAAGAAATAAATAAACTGTCTTAGAAATTATTTGAAAAAATACTGTAATAAACTGCTTTCTATAATAAAAAGTTCATCAAACGCGCCTCTGCCATTTTTAAAAAAATACATACATCAAAGGCGACGCGCGAACTCGCCGAATTTTGAAATTCTATTGTAGCTGGACAGGGCCGGCCTAAGAACCCATTGCTCGAGCTTGTTTGTAACATTAATGACATTGAATTGATAAGTTTCCAAGATTCCAAATAAATATTCACATTAGGGTAGACCATTCAATTCAATGGAAATAAATAGATTTGAAGTGTATGTGTGAAAAGATGCGATTGAGTTACTTATTTATAACTATAATTATAATGTTCATAATTTTAATGTGTTTCAGAATACATAACGATATCCAAAAAATTATTAATTTATCTTTCGTACAAATCACAAACTATGCTATTTAGCTGATTTTTCCAACACGAGAATATATTTCTGGATAATACTTGTCACAAAGTCATTCGTTACTGTATAGCTATGCTGTCAGAGCGCTTTTCTACTGAATTTACGTTCCACTGCTCAAATTGTATAATGAAATGTTTATTTTTTGGATCATATTTCCTGTTTCAGAAGTTTTCATGCGTTATGTACGACAGAATCTGATTATCAACGAGCAAACAAGTTACTGCTTGGAGATGAATTGAATATCAATAGATAAATGCTAGAAACACGATACATTAAAGCTACTACTAATCAAAACTCGCGTCAATAATCTCTCGTATTAGGTAAGTCTATATGTAGTTATGAAGGTTTCACTAGGATTTAATCACTCGTTTGGAATGATTTTAACCAATCATCATCTTGGAAAATTAGGAATAGTCAAGTTGAATTATACTTCGTGTCTAGCACTTCGGAATTTCTGATGTATAACTACTTTTATGCAGTTTACCACAACATCAAAACTAG
This sequence comes from Diorhabda elongata, assembly GCA_026230145.1. Taxonomy (NCBI): domain Eukaryota; kingdom Metazoa; phylum Arthropoda; class Insecta; order Coleoptera; family Chrysomelidae; genus Diorhabda; species Diorhabda elongata. The sequence goes on from CM047926.1 coordinate 46,981,847, forward strand.
CGTCTCCGCATAACAGAGATGCTCTTAATTATAGTTTAGTGATTTATATGTTTTGCATCTACTACAGTGCGACTAAAAAATTATGAGGATGCTAGAAAATTTTTCTCCAAGAGCCTCATTACCTAGAGCTCCACAATATCAAACTAGGATATTACGAAAAATCACTTAATAAGCCATTTTATTGAAGGATCGTCGAAGATAATTCTCAATTTATCCAACACCATATCTGACATGGATCCAGTACTAAGTTGGCTATGGGGTCAAGTTAGATTGACAAAAAAGCTTAATAATGACTATGAGCCCGCTCTTCGGTCCAAAACATTTACATACATTATAATATTGTTAAGTGCAGGACGTGGGGTTGTTAGTTCGATCTCTGGAGAGATTTGAAACAACCTTAAAATATTCTGATGTTTCATTACAACAAAGTCCAAACTTCTCTAACTTATAGGTATACTTGCATTCAATATTTCATCCATTATACTTTGCTTTTCCACTTTTCAATCGAATCAAGACTGACTGACTCCGTGTCGTCACCACATAGATCTATAAAGGTAATCGCCTCATCTGGAATCATCGTTTTGAATAATATTAATCATTGTTCTCGGCTAGAGCTATTAAAATAGACATTTATAGAAGGATAGCTAATGTCAAAATTTCTAGCCACATAAATAATAGTTTCATGTCTCGCCAAGAGATAACGCCAGACACCTGAATCGCATATTCAACTCGTAATAATATGTGATGTCATTGATTTACATGCGAATTTAAAATATCAACTCTAGATAAAGTCAAAAACTTTTGGTCAGTACTTGTATGTCGTTCTCAAATGGTTTATGTGAAGACCCTGTAACTTAAATGAACACTATGAGAGTTTTGTAGAGAAGAAGGTGGAATACTGGACCATATAATATCTGCATGCACTGAGATAACATGCACCCTTGCCCGTATATTTGGCAGTGAGTGAACATGGAGAGCCGTCTCAAATATTGGGGATCATTACTGCTCTGGAACTATACGAAAATCTGTACGACGTACACACGTACACACCTCTTTCATCTCAGTAGTACATCCTGAATTGTTGGTTGTGTAAACTTTGAAACAGTACTCAGTGGTGTCCACGAGTCATCAAGGGAATACTATAGTTCAATAAACCACATAAGGCAGTTCAAAAGGAAACGATCAATCGTTCTTTTGCGTAGGAGTATATAATATCTCCGATTCTACATGCGAAAAGGAAATAATCAAGGAGTTGGTTTTCGAATTCCTGTTTTCCAATTTGTACCAATAGTTAGAGTCGGTAATATCACCAGTACATCTGGCTGGCTATATTTTTAAGTACTACACGTTTATTGAGTTGCATCATCATTATTCATGCATTCATTTATTGATTGATAGTTATCTATCACCACATTAGAATTTCTGGAGTCCTACACAATCACTTCCAATTACACTATTTGACACGCGTTCCGACAACCAATTTTTTGTCTTCAGATACCAAAGGTGAACATTTATATAATTACTATTATTTGTATCAAGTTGTCTGGAAATAATTGGAGCATCTCATTGTTCATTTCCATTCTATTTTTCATTATTTAGATAAAAAATATTGGAATGAAAGAAAAACGTTTTTTCTCTGAATAACTATCTCTGAGATATTTGTGCGAGACATTGGGGATAATTGACGTATCTCACGAGCAAAGTTTGATGTCAATTATTCGAGTGTTATGCACGAGTGACTATGTACTTATTAGTACAATTTACTTTTTTCATGTAAAATAAAAACCGATAAAACCTCAATATTATTAGTAACGTTACAAAGCCAGGAGACGCTAGTTGTTTTTCTCTGAACTCTGAACTTGTGATAAAAGACTTAATGGGAGCAGACATACTATCTTTGTAATCTCTCGTTCGAAATGCGCTAAAGCTTAGCTCGTCAACGACAAGAGATCCTTCAATTCTAGCTAGTGCAGTTTTGTGGTAAGTAAAAGTAATCTAATTATTTTAGTCAAATGATTTTGTATAATTGTATACTTT